>OZ035958.1:7882144-9082144 GCA_964034955.1 Orchesella flavescens | reverse complement strand
CATAGCTTCAAGTGGAATTTTCATATGTATGTAGGATTTTGGATCTGGAATATTGCTTGATGTAATAGAATGTGCATCTCCACGTGAATCACTATACCGTGAAAACTTTGCCGAGAAAGTAGGGTAAAAACAATGTGAAAGCATTCTCTAAGGACAGCTCCAAAGATAGGAGAAGCTGCTAGTCTTGAGTATCGTGGAACTGTATTATTATCATTAATCAACCTGAAATACACTATCCCTGTCCTGTCGATATTCCTTACATGGAATCCACTTTGGCTTAAGCACTTCTTTTGACGGATAAAACTTCATGGATATTATATAGCGTATAAAATGTATGTAATATGTATATGGGAAGAATTAATGACAAGAATCAATGAAAAGCGTAAGTAACGTAACTGCATTTTCCTCTCATGCGTGTCCTCCTCATCGGTTCTTTAATAATGCCTCTTGTTCCAAGAAACTTTAATCCAATTAGTGGTTGGATTGGATGGTGTATACAAGGACATGCCTGGAGGCTGTGAAACGTATCTGGGAAAATATAGAGTGACAATATACACAAAAACTGATTTTAATGAAGCAGAGTGAACAAGAAATGGCAATAAATATATATAGGAACATAAAGGAACTTTCTCTGTCCTAATTTCTCAACTTATCAATATACTTACTTTTCGTTTTGAATTTCATTCACAATAATGTAGAACGACCTGCTTCAAATTACGTAGTTTGCGTCGTCTTTCAATGTAAGCTTTCAGGTTCTCCATACAAAATGCAACAATGCTTGTCAAGTATCCAAAAAATAGAATGTAAAATGTTACACCAACAACATCCAAACTTAAGGGTTTTTGCTCGGTAAACTCTTCCCCTTTAAACACGGTTGGTCTAGGTGCAAACAATATTTCCGTTTTTCGCAATATTCCAACTTCCCTGTATGCATTAACGTAGCGGTTAAGATTGTAAATGATAATAAAGTCCATGTCTCCTCTCAGTGCCCAACCGGCTGGTCCCAGGTAAAATGTTTCTCTGGAGAGTCGTATTGGGGGCTTACGAAACCCGTTTCCAATCGGTTTAGAGAAATAATGGACGAAAAACTTTGCACGTTTCCGTTCCACAACTATGCAGCCTTTTGTGCGATTTAGGAAGTTTCTGTATGCTATTTAATTACACGTTGATCATATTTCATAGTAAACGAAGCTACGGCGAGAAAATATTTTGGGGGGTAATATGATACTATTGTAGTAAATTCATTGTACCTTGATTGTCAGCCAACAATCCAAACATATTTCCAGCATCATTCAAGTCCTGGGCAAATTCTACAGCTTTGTTTTCAACCGGGTTGACTGAGGTTTTGAAGTACTGCATAGATACAAAAGAGTTCACCGTATATAATATTTGGCTTTACGCGAAGCCGCGTTGTTTTATGTTGTATACTCACATTTTTTACAGTAAAAGCCATATCCCATGCCTTGTCGCTTTCTATTAACTGATGAAGTGTGGAAATAGGTGCTTCTTTTTCGGGGACTGAAAATTTTCCAATCAAGATTGTGCAGTAGGCTGCACTCAGCGAAAATGTTGTAGCCAGCCAAATGCTGTATAACAAGCGGACAGACGTGAGTTTTGATATTTTTCTGAGATCCACAGATCTTTGATAGATTGGACCAAAAATTAGTAACCAGTTTGCACTTGACGGGGAACCTCGGCGTCTATGCACAATGGCTATTGAATGAACATTTTTCTGCATTTTTAGTTCAACAGCAGAGAAAGTTAGAAATAGAGTTAGGGTACATAAGATACTAGACACTGAAAAAATCCAAACGTATATCTTGAATGGCAAAATGATTGATTTCCAACTTGGAAGAGGCTGAGGATATTCACATGCTATTGATCCTTCAAGTAAAATTGATGGTGGGGAATACGTGAGATCCTGTTGGGTACAGATTAAGTTTATCCTTATTATAAATTCGTGCATCACTTGAAATTCTAGTGAAGCATTTTAAGGTGGTCTTACGGCGTTCCTTCGCACGAAATCGAAGCTCATTGACCCTAATCCTATATCCGCCTCCCTTCTAGCAACATATCCAACAACACCTGTCCATCTATTGTAAATAAACTGACCATAGCTTAGATCCTCTGTTTCAAAAACAACTGGTTTCAGCTTAAACATTCGTTGCATTATCTACACAATAAAATTGGAATATAATAATCGTTTGAATTGTTTTAATGTTTTCAAAAATATACAGTTAGATTTGTTAACGTTTACTTTCATAACTTCCCCATCAAACCCTTCAAGTTCTTCGTTTGGGTTCACACGAATAAACGGAAGTAGTTTTACACCAGCAACGACAAATCTTGTCTCCCCTCCTGGTTTAATATCTTTTCGATATATTATCACACTTCCATTATGCCAAAATCCTGTTGAAGGTGACCACACGTCAAATAGCAATGGAGAAATGCTTCCAGGTAGCCAGTTCAATGACCAGGTCAACATCTAAAGTGAAAATGATTTTAAGTGAAACTCTTTAAATGCTCCAAACCATGTTTAAATGCTTACTTGATATATCGGCTCATTTAAGGGTATGCTTTTCCGCTGAAGAAGCCATCGCATATCTTTCGTCATATTAACCAGCTCCCTCACAAGCGTTACATGAATTCTCAAATCTTTGAAGTTAGATGATAGAATGCTAAGACTTTTTAAATTTGATGCTGGAGATTCTTTCGAAAAATATTTTGCCGGTGGGCGGATAGTATCAATAGTATCTGAAATATAAAGGCTTGATATAAAAAAAATTCAGTGAAATTTAATGGAGTATGCAAATTGCACAAAGCCTGTATGTACCTTCCTCAATGTAAATTACTGCTCTTCGAACTAAACGAATGATTCCGTGCCCCTCCAGATTTCTGGTGAGTCTAGCCGTATGGGAAAACTTGCATGTGCTTTGGCTTTTGCACATGATGATCATTGCCAAGCAGTTGAGTTGACCATTTGCCTTGGTTAACGTATGTGGAAAGGTGGAGGCCACGTCCCTTGAGTCATTCAAGCTCATTGTGTAAATTGGTCGACCGATTGTCCACATCCAGCTAGAAAGGCTGGGATTTTGTGTAAAGTATTGGTCACGTACGGATATGACATCACAATGGGATAAGTGAGTTGTAAGGAGTATATGAATCAACGTTGAGTACATGGATTCCATCTGTACTAGATTAATTTTTACAAACTCTCTTTTACTTAAAAGGAATTTGCGATGTGTTTACAATTCACCTACTGTAGATGAAATCAGTTTCAGCTTGCTGAAAACTAATCACCAATTGTGAAAGAATCTGATGAAAGTAGCTCTATCTTGAAGTAGGCATAATCGAAAGACAATTGCATAGAAGTATATATTTACATCGCATGGAAGTGATACCACAAAAATAAAGCAGTAATAATAATTATTATACAAGTTTGGTCATGAAACTAGATTTTTGCAGCTTTTATAGTAGTTGTAAACAATAGAGAGCTGGGAAAATTTGGTATAAGATAACCACATATAAATGGAAAAAATATACATGAACAAGAAGGCGTTCGTGTTTCGGTCTGTGGCTGCATGCACAACAAAATTAAATAATAAATCGGTTTTACAAGCTAAATTAGATATGGGAACAAACCAAAGTACCCATTAATGTCGACAGATTCTAACTAAATCTGCTTTTGATTGGTATTCACCTAAACAATTACTTTGGCTCCGGCAATCAACTGTGGTCTGTGGTTTTCTAACACTGACTCTGATAAATTATATTGCTTCCCGAGAAATTGTTTGTTGGAGTGATGGGATGATATTATATCTCCTATTGATTGAAGGTTACAAATGAAATTAAGCATAATTCTACAACGATAATGATACAACTTTTTTGTTGTTATCATATCATGAATTTTTGCTTTTCTTGGAAAATGTGTCCAAATACCTTTTGATGTTACTTTTTCTATATATCTTCTATACAAATACAACCAAAGCTCCAATTTGTTGAAGGACAGGCTTTCTTTTTAAACTCATCCTTCAATCTACGTAAACATACACTTCATGCTTTTACTTGCCAATAATAATGACAAATCAATTCTTTAATTTGCAGGTATTAGAGCTATAACATTAGAGGAAAATGGACCCCGTTTCACAGAAGATTGGCAATCAACTTACGCCTACAGTAGTAGACTCGGAGGAAAGTTATCGTGTCGAGTTCAGGGTCAACCCAAACCCAAAATTCAGTGGGTAACAAATGAATTGTTCCCCGTTAACAACGTCACGTCCATCAGAGAGGTAAGGAAAAGTATTTTTTCTTGTATTGCAACTTGTTTTTAGGATTATTGAGAAAAATGAAATGAGACTGTGATTTTTGCGATCACACCATATGCTTCGTTGAAGGCTAGTGAACTCTTGAGCAAATGAATTTTGGAAAATTTTTCCCAGATCTTACTTTCACCCAGATTTAAATCAATTTCAAGTGGACTTAATTAAATGCTCAGTATTTTTTTTCATTTCACCAAAATTTGGAGTAACTTGCCAAAATACTTTCATATCTAAGATTATATCTAGTTATATGATTGTCCAGCTGCCGCCGTCCCCTTCAATTGACAATTGTTGGGAAAGTATTACTACCCAGTACCCAGCTATTCTCAGTGATGCACTTGCTTGATCCTTTTACTTATGTTATATTGTTGAGTCTAAACCGCTACTTCGGCTCACTCATTTCCATCCGCAGCTTAAAGAAACTCAAGAGTATTCAATCTTTTGTCTCTTTTTTGCCATCATATCATCATCATCCTCTCATTCCTGACCAAGACAACCGCAACCACTTACTTATATCCATTTCATCTCTTTTTGACGATACAGCCATTTCCCTTAGCGGTTGTCTGTCTCTGTGTGTGTGTGTGCAGAAGATTATATACAGTCCAGTTCACATTCAGAACACAGTACCAAGAGAGAGAAGAAAAAAATCATGTTTAAACAAACTCCCACTCGGATTCAATTCCAATGAGACAAATACGAGACAAGAAGACATATCTATGCAGACACAAAGAAGAAAGACAGGAAAAAGAAAGGAGAAAAGGATGGAAAAAAGAAAACCATCGACTGTCTCCTTGTCTTACCCTCATCCTTCCTGTCTTCCTTCCGTTTCCCTTCTTTTCTTGGCGATGGACTTTTTCTTTCAAGTGGTGCCAAGTCAGTAATATATATTCAGTTCAGTAGCCGGAATAATGTCTTATTGAATAAATACTTATTTGAGCACATTCCACTGATGTATGTACGTACATTATCTACATATGCGTTAGGGGAGATGCATACAATATATGTATGTATATTTCTTTTAGCTTTTGTGAGCGATACCATATCATATCATTATTATTTTGTACATATCAGCTCAAATTTTGGGATATATAGGAAATCGAATTGTCGCCGTGCATTACATGATCCTATATAATATTATTTCCGCTTTTTTATTTCTTGTATATTTTATACCTAATGCGATAGAATAGAACATGGATTTGTGATAATGATACGATATCTATCGGGTCGCGGCTTTTGAAATTCTATAAGGAAAAGATGTGGTCTCCTTCTCAAGAAGAGATTTCCTTTCTTGAGTCGTTTTCCTCCGGTTCATCTTTCTCTTAGGTACATATAAATCGCGTAGTTGTCTTTATACATGTTCGTGTGATTCAGCTACTCCTCTCGTATTAGCAATATTCTCCATAAAATGTTCTATATAAAGTTAAACTAGAGAATAAAATGGAGAGAGAAAGAAGAAAAAAATGAAGAAAGCGCGAAAAAATCGGAAGGAGGAGAACAGGCGAATGAAAGTGTGTGTCGTGTTCATGTATAATATGTACATATAGACATGGTATGAATCTGCAGTTTTAAGAAGAAATAGAAGAACAAGACAAAGAATAAATTGAATGTGAGTTTTCGAACAATGGATCCCAAGTTTTTTGCTCTTTTTGCCCTGATACTCCCTACCATGTGGCCGTGACTGTTAAAAAACGATGGAAAATGGGGATTATAGGAATATAGTTAGAGTCGGATGCGGGGAACAATACAATGTGCAGGCAATTGAGTAGAAGAATATATTTGCTATATATGCGTGTGGTATGCAGTAAATATTATACGGTTGAATCTGATGGAGTTATTGTCTTCCAGTCGACCGTAGTATGAAGGAGACCCAAATACAGTACAAAATAGATTCGTACTAGTGTATGATTCGGGCTTGGACTTAAAATCTAAAAAAAAAAGTGGGCTACTGCCACGATAAACCTTGTGCTTTATATGGAGCGACCACTACTACCATTGTAGTAGTATATGCACCTTATATGCACATGGCAGTTACAAAACCACAAAGCAACAGCAGTAATGCAGTGTATCTGTAGTTCCGAATCCAAGGCTGAAATGGAATATGATGGGCTGCCTACTTTCCGCTTTTGCTTTCACCAGAGCTCCCCCATTTCTTCAGGTCTATGATGCTTTGCTCTGGAACTTTAGTCACCTACTCATTTTTTTCCTATTCAATAGTTGGACGTAAGTAAAGTATGATATGGTGAATGCCCTGGTATTACATATTATCTAGGAAACATGTTGGACTTTCACAAGAATTTCTAATACTATTTTTTTCATTGTCATATTGAGGATGTAAGATACAGAGCTAAAACGACTTTGTTGGTGGAAATAATAGGAGGAGTAGTAGTAGTAAGTAAATGGAAGAAATAAAAATGTACGTCTTTTCTATGTGAATGGAGTAATAAGAAATAAAATAAGAATTTGTATTATAGATTTTCTATAAAAAACAGATGCTAAAGATTGCCAATGAACATAGAAGATAAAAATGAGCTTGGAGGAGACAGTCGGTAGAATGACTGTTATTTTCCTTTACCCTTCTTCTTCGTCTTCTCTCTTTATCTTTCTATTGAGCTCTTGAAAGATATGACAAAACACAGAGCGAGAGATAAGCAAGATCAAGCATTGAATTCAAAATTGGTTTTTAGTTTAGTTTGTGTAGTGCGGATGAAAAATCAAGTGAGGTTGGGTGTGAGATGATAAGAACGAAGGTAGAGAAATGTGAGGTGGAGGTTTGTAAAGGAGTTCCTCAGGGTTTGGCGTGAGTATATGTAGCTACTTCTAGTTTCCATTTTTCTTACAAAAAAACAACATGGTATGGTTGTGTATGTGTGGTTGTTGAACAAAAGATATAGTACTGCAGGAGACAGGAGTTTGCTACTGAAGCAGCAGATTCTCACATATTATGTGATCTGCTGAACAAGTTGGGAGGATTTCATGAATTATTCTTCGTGGTCACGACCGCATCACATTTGAAACGATCACATCAGCACCGCCATCACTTCTCCTGAACCGTGTAAAGATCGAGTTGTAGGCAACTGAAAGACTTTTCAGCAAAATACGAAGGGAATAAGAATAGGAAAAAAGTGTACCAAAAAATGTTATATGCATCAACATCAACCACTACTGCCAGGTTTATATGAGATGCACACATTGATTATGTATACATAAACGAAACTTATTTTTTTTTGCAAAATAAAAGAAGAAAGCTTCATTGCTTTTCTCCACTTGACTTCCGCTTTCACTTCCATGCTTTTGGTTAATGCCTAATGTTTTATCACCCGTAGCGTATGGGGGAGTTTGCAACATTCATTTTACGTTTATGCAGAATATATATACTAAATGTCCATTTATGCTGACGCTACGCTGTAGTAATGATGTTATCTACCGCTGTTTGCTTTTACAAACTTACTATTTAGTTTTACCTGATTTAAACAAACAAGAACATTTTAATAGGCAAAAACATTCTTGGACGTGCTTTGCCTGTTTTACTGATGACATGACAGTTTTGATGATGATGAAAATAATTATTGAGAAATCAGGCATGTTATGAGATAGTTGCGCTGCTAGATTACACACGTTTGTTTTTTATGAGGGTTAGGTTAGGTATAGGCGTTATCAACCGGTCAATATAAAACTACATGTAGCTCCCCTTGGCGTTGGCGTATTTTGTATCTGTATAAAATAAGCAATTTCCTTAGTTTTCATCCTGCGCCTTTAAGATTCTTAGTATCTTTTCTTCTTTAAGTTTTTAGAGAGAAATTATAGCCCACTTGTAAAAAGGAAATGCGGAACAAGGCAACGACTAACTTACCACTACTACCAGCAAAGCACCGTCTGTCCTTTACAACCTTCACTGACTGCTGCAGACTATATAGCTCCTTTTTAAAATCAAATCCAATTTTTTTTCTATGAAATTTTATGTAGAATATACTTTTATTCGCTTTGGCGAAGGAAGGCGATATACGTACATATAGTGTGTCTATACACATGACTCCATATGTGTAGAGTCCTTGGTTGGTGGAGTTCAAAGCGTGATAAAAACGAAGTTTTTTGAGGTTTCCTTTAGAATGATGAAAATGATGATGATTATTGTTATTGCTTTTGGATGGGCTGGGCCGTACATTTGATTTGGATTTTGGATCAACCAAGCTGCTCCTTCGTAGAACAAGAGCAAGGCAGCAAGATCTAGACTAGAAGACGCTCAAAGGATTCGTTTTAGCTGAAGGAAAAGTGATCGAAGACGAGAAAGAAGAAGAGGAAATGCCAAAGAGATTATTATTATTATTACCCCTATTTTTTATTAGATTCATTCCCTCATTCACTCACTCCCTTTTCTCTACTTTAGTTAACTGCAATGCTTCCCTTTCATTTTTCGCATATAAGACCCTACATTTTATTTTCCCTCGTCTTTATCCAGAATATAAGCTTATATATCATGTATGTATGAACGCAGAAAATCGGAATCAGTTTCGGTTTAAAATCTTGAGATCTGGATGGAATAATAAGATATGCTTGACTGCGGATTATTGCCTACGTTTCATCTGTATTCCCAATGATTTCGCTTTTTATACGCATTTTTTTTTGTGCTTGTTTGGTTTTAAGATATTTCCTTCAGCTGCTCCACGCAGTTAAGATCACTTTGTGAAGGAATAAATGGAGGGTGATTGAGTGAATGAGGTTTCTGACCTTTGCACCAAATAATGTGGGGATGATAGGGCGGAGACGGTTTTGATTGGAGTTGTGTTATTTTCTCCTTGATTTGATTACATTTCTTTTTCTCCTTGCTGAGATTCTTTAAAAGGGAAAATGAAAAGAGAAGCAAAACAAGAATGTGGAGAAGAGGAGTGTATGTTGACGTCGTTGTCGTCAGCTTGAAATTATGTCTTTTCCACTGGCCTACTTGCAACTTTTTTTTGGAGAGGAAATGAAAGTGATATCGTCTGAGAGAAAGTTTTTGAAATGCCAAACAAACTATGGTGTGTCGCGTCCCGTATCATTAAAAACGGTTTTAGTTATTGAGATTCAGAAGTTGCTCAATAATGATCGGGTGTGTAAAAGTACGAAGGAATCATACTGCTGCTGCTGCAATGCAACCAATTTTTTAGAATGAAAAAAGTTTTATACTTAAGGTTCCCCTCCATTAAGATAATCATCTGATTATGACCCAAGAAAGTCAATAAGTGAACACAAAATGGTGATGGGAATCCCAAAAGATAAGAATTTGAGTTTAGAAGGGTGCTTGCGTACAAATAAAAAGGTGTAAGTGAATTAGGTACTCGTTGGTTTAGTGAGAGAAACTGATCCATCTTAAATGTATCTACTTATATGTATGCTCCTCTTTGTTATCAACAGGTCGACGACGACGGCAACTTGTACTTGAGACCATTTGAAGTAGACAAGTATCGACCGGAATTGCATGCCGCAGTGTACCGATGCCGTGCAAGCAACTCTGTTGGTTCTATTATTAGCGCTGAAATACAGACACGAGCTGGTAAGTGCTGGAAACTCCATTTCCTCTTTTGAACTTGTGGTGCATGCATATATATACTTTATACTCTTGCCACACAACATCTTTAGGATTTTATAGCATGTATCGTATCGTAGTATCTGTCGGAGAAAATAGTGGCTAATGATGACATCAGTTTCGTGCTTTCTCTGCGGCATGCAATACAATACAAAGACAGGATTCGATGCTTTTATAGTTCTAGTTATATGTCTCATAGTTGATAATCTCATCGTATGTATAGTTTATATACCCAAGAAATCTTGCTGATTATATTTAGATTAGGTATATACAACTTCGTTTCCTATTCTCATCAAAGCCTATTCCAAACCAATGGTTCATTTTATTGTGCCAAACTGGATGTGGATAATACGTGCACACGAACACATGCACAAACCTAACTGTGTATAATTAAGGGCACGTGTACACTGCAATATCGCGTGGACTTTTCCGGATACCGATTAGCTTCCAGGCATATTACCCTCAATTAAGCAGTTTGCCAAATGAATATATCCTGTCATTAATAATGATACTTTATGGGATACTATACTGCACTGCAACGATCCTATATAAAGTTGAATGGAAGAGCGAACAGGAGGCTACAATTATTATTATTGCAATGCTGAAAACCATACAGCCGTGCTCTCTCCATCATAATGTTTTTTACATGCCATACATCCATCATAAAACATAATGAGTTTTGTGCCAGGGCCAGGTGTTGATACACATATTTCGCAATAAATCAAATGATTAATATTTCTAGTTTTGTTGGCTTCCTCTGACATCTGTTTTATCTTCATTTGTCAAAGACAAATGTCTCCGACGGCTAATTAGCCTCTTTTGTTTTGAAAAATAGGGCAAATGAGAGGAACTAGAGTTTTGTATAAAAAATTAGCATTCATAATCTCCACATGATGTTTTCATTTTTTTGTATTAAATATATGAATGTATGACACGCAATGAAACTGAAGGCTTAATCTAATTACATATATACAATACTATTTTTCTGTTCCAGTACTTGACACGTCGTATGAAATAGAAAATCCAGATGTACACACCATTAGGGGAAATACAGCCATATTACGGTAAGATACGATTTTGTATATTTTCTTGTAGAAATATTGGCATTCACGCATTCAGAGGAATGATTTCCAGGTAGTAGGTATATAGCATGTTTATGATGAATGTAAGTTGTCGATACGGAAAGCAAATAAAGACTATTCAAACAAAAGAAGCTATGTAAACAAGGAGTCTAAATCGTGAAATAAATTTTTGTGGGATCAACAGTAAAAAGAAGAAGTAATCAGATGAAAAGTTAGAGAGTAATATAACATAATATGAGGAGTATAGTAATGTATATATAACCTTATATCAAAAGGAAATGACTACTTCAAACCAAGTGTTACGGAGAGCAGAGCAGGTCTACATTGTAAGTACGTACAATAAATAGGGGGAAAGAGTAAATTGCATTTTGTTGACTTGTTCTCTTTGCTCTATATTTTATTTGCAACTTGACTTCCATTTTTATCCAGAGATTTCCTTTGGCTTAAAAAGCAAAGCAAAGCAATGTTGAATGTGTGTCAAGCAGACTACACTTGTGTTTTGTACATGAGAAAGAAAGATGAAGTTATATTAGAAACAGAACAATAGTTACCGAGACTGTGGAGTAGTAGAGTCGAATTTTACGCAAACAAGAAAAAAATCCGCACAAAAGCCAAGAATATATTTCTCTTTTTTTCCTACCTCCAACCTCCATTCCACTGGGTGAAATGAATGCTGAGGTTTGGTAAAATTGATTGCTTTATTTTTGGAACTTGGCAAGCTAAATAACAAAAGGTCAACTATCAATAACAGTTACAGACAGCATGTTTCACTGTAGAAAATGGTATGCATTAGTAAAACCTACGTTTTAATGTTGAATACATGTGTCATTGTGTATGTTTAAAATGTCCAGATATATAGGTAGGTGATGTATGTTGTGTATAACTCTCGTAATTGTCCAATAGGATAAAAAAAATGAAAGTAAAAGTTGAGACTCACACAATAATGTAGCTATAAAGTCTCACAAAAGGCTAAAGTCGAAGGTGAAAGTGGAGGCTACGAAGGACTGCTCAATAATAGCTCTTTCCCTCATTCAATAAAAGCGTACACAAGGTTTTTGTGGTTTTGATACCAAAATCCACATGTATGTATTATTATTACAGCTTGCATTTATATGTGTACCATGCTATACATAAAAAATATTAAATGGTAAAGTCAATATAGTTGAGGAAAAATCCGCAATGCCATGATGATACTTTTGTAGGAATAAGGTAGTCGTGGAGTGAAGTTTTTAGAATAGTTAGATATATATAGAATATAGGTGGATGACATGCATTAAGATAATGTTTACCTATTCATATGGATTACTTGTACGTTTACCTTTCTCTGCGCGGATATGTACACAAAAAGACATATGTTAATATTATGCAATGAAGTGGATACAAGTCGACATGAGAGCGAGATGAAATAATGGAATGAGCATAGTAAAAAGGTTTTGCTAATGGATTCTTTCCCTTTTTCTCTCTTTTTTATATTTTTTTCCATCTCTCCACATCAATCTATCCATCTGCCTACACACGGATATTCACATGTCGCACGTATGCCTGGGAAAAATAATAAAAATGGTTGTCAACTCTGCTACTGCCACTACTACTACCAACCACACCACGGCATTCTTTCCTCATGAAACTCTTATAACTTTTACGCAACCCTCCACGTTTGGATGTTGGATGGATATTATTACTTTGTCACAATGGATCGAATGCTCACCCAACGCATTCGCATTATATAAATAATGTGAATATATGAGCGTATATGTACATATTTCCCGAATGAATCATTAATTTCGACTCTTTTGTTCGTGGATCTCCTTTTTTGACGGTGGAAAACAACGGGTAAATCAACGACAATGGCTATTACCCATGGATGAATTTACGGGTGGCATTTTTTTTGGAAAATGGGATGCGTCCTTTTATCAACATTTTTGTCTCTTGATAATTACTATCACTTTGACTTCACTCTCCCTGTTTCTTTCCAATACTTTCTTCTTGGGAAACAAAAATGGAATTATGATGGGATGGATGGAATGAATCACAAACAATCACAACCAAATGACGACGACTGGTGATGTGATGACATAAAAAATGGAACGTTATTGTTTATCTCGACGTGTACAAAAATAATATTGAATGTGAATGGCATGTGCCAACCGGATGTTAATACGACTTCCTGGCTGTGATTGAAAATTTTTCTTCGAAATAAATCATAATAATAATGTATTATATGCTTCTACAAAAAAAACAATCACGACATCATGGGGGAAATTGTGACGTGACCTAATTTTACATTCACACCTTTTTTCATACTTATTTTGTGACAATTTGTGATGTGTTCTTATTATTGTGCTTTCTTTTGTCTCTGGAAAACGGGGAAATGTTGACAATCATAACAATGGGAACTCTGTGGGTGGTTCTGATTTTTGAATAATAATATATATCTCTTACTGGAACTTACGTGAATGAAACAAATATGAACAAATGTTTTCTCGGGGCTATGATGACATGTATCATGTGTTTTTTTTGTTGTTTATTGATGAAAATGTAAAAACAATATAATATGTGAGCAGCTGCACAGTGCCTGAACATTTACGGGAGTTTGTTTCCGTCACATCATGGGTTCAAGACTCAACCGTCAATATTTATCCAAACTTCCAGACTGGTAAGTATATTTTATTTCATTTCACTTGGAATTTCATTCGCAAATAAATATTCATAAATCCATGGCTCGTTATCAACATGATAAAGTTTTTTCGGTCAATCTAGCAGAATGTACGTACGATTAGAAGGGGAAGTACTTGTAAAAAGCTTTTTGTTGGTATCTCATTTTGTCTGCTTATCTTTCACTGACTTTTCCAGGCCAAAAAAACGCAAGATTGATGGCTATTTATGAATCATAAATTATTAGGACGTAAAGCGAGTAAAGTTTCACCATTAAGAGCTGAAAAGTGGCATCTACATTGTCTGAAACATTTCACTACTTTCACGGTCCTCAAAGCAGATTCGATGTTTTGTGCACTCCATCAGCCCAAAACTTTTTGTTGATGTTGATACTCTCTCATTATCCTAGTGTGATTCAACTAGTAGTAGTGCTGGATTTGAGTGCTGTTGCATAGGTGGTGGCGTGGTGCTCCATTTTTACGCGTCATCCTTGAGCAGAGAGAGCATGAATGAGAATTTATGATGTGTCAAACAGTAGGGATTGTCTACTATTTCAAAATAATGATCCCCTATTAAATTCACTTTCCCCTTTTGTTTGTCTACCTCTCAAGCAAATAAAGATATCTTTTTTACATATATATCTATTTGACTGCATACGTGTTATATGTACACACACACAACGTTGTAACGTGATAGTAGTCAAAAAGTCATTTTCCCTTGCCGACTCTACAAGGCTTTCCACTCTAACTTGAGTATCTCATAGGAACTTTGAGATGTGAGAAAAAAATATTCTCTATCCATAACCAGCTCATGGTGCATGATGATGAGGAAATAGGTAATCGCAGTGGAGAAGATAGCTAAAAATCCACCATTAACCGCTAGCATCCCATGTTTGTTTGTAAAAATGAGGGCCTGTAATACTATACCATGTTCTTTCATGCACTGCACACGTTGCATGTAAACTGGTAAAATATTATTTTGAAGGGCTTGCATTATAGTATAAGTACCACCAGAAATTTGTCTAGATTCCAAAATAAAATCTTCCAAGAGTTATGCGAAATGCATGTGTGTAAATTTTAAAGTATATGCATGCACATGAAAATATGAAGTAAAAGTAAAGTGCATCGTACAGTCGAGGTCATAAATATACGGAATTCTTACTTGCATTATTTGACACCGTTAATTAAGACAATTAATTTTCGACTTTCTACACGATTTGAGATGATAAACAATCCTCATTTAATGGGCTTCCACATGACGTGCCTCTTGGCCCATCAACTTAAGACGCGCCAGCAAAAACAGCATAAACATTGCATGACTTCAAAATTTAGGTGGTCAAAAATATACAGAATTTCAGAGTAACTTAATTTTACAACAAAATTTTAATATTTTGCGTGACATTCCTTAGCTGCAATTACTGCCTAGAGTCTTCGGGGCATTGAGAAGACTAGTACTTGCTTTACACAAGCTCCAATCACATTCAATCTTCTTTTAGGGCTCCCTGAAGTCTGGTGAATTTGCGTGGGTGGAGGGGTTTGGTCTCGAACCTTAATGCCAAGAATATTCCAAAGATGTTCATGGAAATTCGTGCCTGGGTGCCTGGGAAGTCCATCCAGAACATATACCCTTCATTTTTGGAACAATCCCTGCAGCAGATTTGACATCTGCTTCGAATTTTTGTCCTGGGGGAAGGTAACCATTTTCTCAGTCCTAGTTTCCTTGCAGATACATGCAAATTTTGCTCACAGATGTCCCGATAGGTGAATCCACCCATCGTTGTCGGAATGAGCGAAAGATTTCCTACACAGGAAGCTGTCCTACACCCCCATATCATAATTTCCCTTGAAGTTTGGCACCAAGTCATACATACCATGCTGAGAGGATTTTTGCCTATTTAGATCCTACCAACTAACCTTCCCCGTGCTTCACGATTTTGGAAGAAAGTTTGGTTTTTTGGGCAATAACGATGCTCAGAGTGTGTGAGGAAGCCCTGGGAATAATTTAAATCGAATCGTGTTGTGCAAACTGTAAAGCACGGGTGCGTTAGTTAGTAGGGTTAAAATTGCCAAAAATCCTCTCAGCATGGTATGTATGACTTGGTGCCAAACTTCAAGGGAAATTATGATATGGGGATGCATGGCAGCTTCCTGTGTAGGAAATCTTTCGCTCATTCCGACAACGATGGGTGGATTCACCTATCGGGACATCTGTGAGCAAAATTTGCATGTATCTGCAAGGAAACTAGGACTGAGAAAATGGTTCACCTTCCCCCAGGACAAAAATTCGAAGCAGATGTCAAATCTGCTGCAGGGATTGTTCCAAAAATGAAGGGTATATGTTCTGGATGGACTTCCCAGCCACCCAGGCACGAATTTCCATGAACATCTTTGGAATATTCTTGGCATTAAGGTTCGAGACCAAACCCCTCCACCCACGCAAATTCACCAGACTTCAGGGAGCCCTAAAAGAAGATTGAATGTGATTGGAGCTTGTGTAAAGCAAGTACTAGTCTTCTCAATGCCCCGAAGACTCTAGGCAGTAATTGCAGCTAAGGAATGTCACGCAAAATATTAAAATTTTGTTGTAAAATTAAGTTACTCTGAAATTCTGTATATTTTTGACCACCTAAATTTTGAAGTCATGCAATGTTTATGCTGTTTTTGCTGGCGCGTCTTAAGTTGATGGGCCAAGAGGCACGTCATGTGGAAGCCCATTAAATGAGGATTGTTTATCATCTCAAATCGTGTAGAAAGTCGAAAATTAATTGTCTTAATTAACGGTGTCAAATAATGCAAGTAAGAATTCCGTATATTTATGACCTCGACTGTATGTATGTAGTTTTATTCTGACCCAAAGTTAAGGTAGTAGGGTAAAGTAGGATAATACGAAAAATATTGTTGTGATCTCTTTTATTTGTTACAGACAGGAGGTAGAAACGAGCAGAGATAAAAACTTCAAGTTGGCTATTACATTATATTGTATTACGACACGCCTCTTGAGTGTTTTGACCTGATGAGATCGTTAATTTGAAGTGACAGGGTTGAATTCACACTTCACTCTCATGGTTTTACCCCTTTCCCACAAGAGAAATGAAATGCTGCTGAGAGGAGGTTTTAGATAGTTGCATTCCCATTTCAGCTGGTGGTGTTGCTTCAGGTTTCAGTAATATTAGTGGTCTTGTCATCAGCAGAAGGGAGGATTGTAACTTAAGGATATAAGCAAATATAATATTTATATTGGTTTTGCAGAGAAATGAGAGATATTGAGCTAGTAAGCATAGAATATGCAGCTTTTATTGTATTCGATCAAGCATAAATGATCGTTTTAGGAAACGTATACAAACAAATATTGCATGAACAGTAGTGCTCTTGATGATAAGATTATTTTATCAAGAAGAATGAAAGTAAGAGTAAATAGACATCTCCAGCATGGAAGTCAGTAGTCAGGATGGGTATAGATAAACAACAAGCTGTATATACTTTCAGAAGTTCATAAATTATATCCACCTCAACTTTTTGATGCATCTATCAGAATCATCTTTCATCAGGTTGACTAATGATTCAAGGTGAAAATGCATTTATTGTTCGAGTGGTAGGCATCAAATTGCTATTTTAGCAGGAAAACAATAAACTTTCCGTACTTTCCTGATGGATCATTGATCATTGTAACCTGCTGAAGTTGTAACATCATCCTTACTTGAATACAAATGCTACTTTTCTGATGTATCTCACATCGTCACATCCAATCCAGCATCAGATCAATCGTACACAATGCAATATTATGTGTGGTGCATGTGCTATACATGCTTTTATATGCAAAACTAATTAATTTTAAGAACGTCAGACAATGCATTGGTCGCGATATCCCCAAATAGTGAACAGCAACTGCCAAATGTTGATTAACGTTGACAAGTTGAAGTCGGGAAGTCACTAAACTAATTTAAGTCGAAACGAAAGCATTGATTCGTAAACAGATAACTTTCTCATGGGGCATGTCATGTAATTTAAATAAATTGAAACTGATTTATTGTTTTTATACTTTACAGCGAAGTGGTTCATGTTGCCAAATGGGGACCTGTATGTATTCAACGTGGATATTGCAGATAGCTTCAAATCATTTGCATGCCGTACATCCCATAAACTAACTAATGAAGCCAAAACTAGCCAAACTTCACGTATCATTGTTAAAGGTAAGATTATTATTACGACACTTTTATTCCTAATATTCTCAACCTTGCCTTGACGAGTAATTGGATTCAATTAAAATCTATATATTAAAATCAACTTTCAAGAAGTTTACGCACGTGTGTCCATGTTTCCAAAATACGAATTGATTTACATAGAATTGCTCCAACAAAAAAAACTTTTTTCCAAGGATTTGTCTTTCATGTTCACACCTTGTGAAGCTTTCCTTTATATGCAATCATCATCTCATGAGCACATTCTATTCTCTCCTACCTAATTCTTGGAAGTAATTCCTTCTCCAATATTAAAGAAAGCGGCCTCCTTTTCCCCTTCTTCCGCAATTTTTGGCCCTTTAGCAACTTCTTCACTTTTGTCGTCGATAATCTTTGCTAGCATACTTTTAAAAGTTTCAAGTGAATAAAGCTGCATTCTTTCAAAGTTGTTCCAACTCTGGTATATATACTTCTTATAAGGTACGGTTTTTAACGTCACTCTCTCAACTTTTTCCCTTCTCGACAATTCTTCCCTATCTTTTTACTCTCATTCTTTCCTTAATAATAATTGTTTTCTGAGTATGACTACAGGCATACCACCGGCACACATTGTTCTCTTCCATGCTTCTCATTTTGCCCTCACTCATCCAGTTTATACCTCTTTTCATCCTCTCACCCAACCCAACCACTTTTATACTTGACGACAACCAATAGGTACATACATAAACGTAGTAAATACGCTAAGACTGAAACTACAATGAGCCATTTTAACACAGCCCATAATACTACCAAAGTGAAAGTTTTTTTATCGTCGAAAAATTGCCAGTAGCTTGAAAAAAGTCTTGCTACTCTACACTAACGCTATAGCTCACTCGTCCTTTCCCCTTTTTCATTGCAGTAAATTCTCCTGATTCTTTTCATCTTTCACTACTTACGGAATTTTCTCTCTCTAAAAAATCCCAACTTCTTCAACAATTTTTTTGAAAGAGAGCGATAGAGGAAGAAAAAAAACTCTCATGAAAGTAAACTTGTTCTATACAGTATTGTGCTATTACCTTGCATTATTTCACATGTTTTCATCCAAGAAGGTAATTCCCAAGGTCTCTTATGGGTATTTTGGTACCTTTATGTATGGGCCATTGACATTGTGTGATGCAATGACTTGACTTCTATATTATCGCCAAGTTTGCAACCTTAATACATTACATTGTCATTCCCTCCCAGCTAGTAGCCTGTTTACTATGGTGCCTACAAGGCATAAAATGTTGTCATACTTTTGCCACCACCACTACTATCACAAAAACCTTCCACTTCCAACCAACCAACAGCAACACTACCGTTGTTGATTTTGTCGTTGCATCGAATCATCACATTGAACTTTAATCGTACTCTCATAATATAAAAAAAAAGGATGAAAATAGCACGCAGGCAAAGGCACAGAGTACTACTTCCTCTTTAAGAAAGGCAATGCTGAAGGCAATAGAATCAAACTTTAGCTAACGCTATTTCTTTTCCTTGTGGCTACCCCTCTATAAGTGTATATAGCCTTGCTGGTGCGTAAGTACTTTCATCTAACCAGTTTATATCAACGTTAACCGTCTATTGGAAATAAAAGGGTGAAATATGCCCATCGTACATATATATAGAGCACTCTAAGGAAATGCCCATTTCCCGTTTCAACATAACATTCTCTTTTCATCACTTTCTCCACACCAAATGACTGTTATACCGTCTTAATGTGAGCTTGTGCTGCTCATGGTTTTTCTGACATTCATGACTACCGGCATTTTGAATGGAGTCTTATATTTATTATCAGCTTGCCCATTACCATCATCAATACCGTCATCATCGTCACTGCTTCACCGTATTTCTTTGCCGTATCATTCATATAATGCGATAATGCAAGATGGGATTGGAGTGTAAAATTGAAAATGGAAAACTTTTGGTGATCCTGCACAACATACTTGCACGTTGTCGATATGCATTCGCCTCTTCTCCATAATTCGCAGTTTCTTTCAACACCATCGTTTTTACGTACTTGCCTTGTGAGTACCACACTAAAACTATTTATTGTTCTATTACCGCTGTATTGAATGGTAATTGGATACTTTGGTATTATGCTAGGCACCTTTTAATATATGGATGGTGCATTTATTGAAAAAAAAAACTTTATAAAGTTACCAACAAAAGTTTAACAGCAGCCTGCTAAGGTGAAGGTTGAAATGCACAAAGAATTACCGTTACGCAAAAGGACAAATGCCGGTTACAAGTTGAATAAAATAGATAAAAAATTTATTCAAATTCAATCACAAATGGTAACTGGGCGGCTGCTGGTGGAATCAGAAACATACTTATAGAATTACTTAACATGGTTCGTGACACTTACATAGTTCATCAAATATATATTATTTACTACTCTATACTTTGCTTTGTTACACCAACTCAAAGATTTTCACTGTCCCTTGACTATTAGCTGCCACCACAATTGGGGATCCTTTTTTCCACGCTACTGCGGACACAAACTCTAGTGACTCATCTGGTTTCGGTCGATCGAGCATGCTTCGATGAATTTCAAATTTACATAAAAACAATGGCTTTGGAAGGAATTTGTGGTAAAAACACAAAGAATTGTTTTCAGAGCCACAAGCAATGAAATCGCCGTCAGTGGCAAGCCCCACAAAATTTTTCTCATTGATGTGACCCTTAAACGATCTTACACAACTCATTGACTCGTCTAAATTCCATAACTTTAGGTTATTGTCAGTTGATGCAGAGACGAGTTCATCTTTAGACACAAATTTGACATAACTGACCGCCTTATTATGGCCATACAAGATGCCAAGAGGCTCTCTCAAGTTTCTAAAATCGTAATAATACACACAATGATCGGCAGAACCAAATGCTATCACATAGGTACTTTCTGGACAAAATTTTACGCTGCAGACGTTAGCCTTTGCCTTCAAATTGGCAATTGATCTCTCAGAGTTTGTTGACCAAAGTTTAACTTTTGCGTCGTCAGAGCCGGAAGCCAAAAGCCTGGGATCTCCATTGCTCCAGTCAACACTCCATACTCGTTTCTCGTGTTCCAGGAGACTTCTAAACCAAACAGATATTAGATATTAATAAACCTGGTAATTCTCATCTTCTTAATTAAAGTCATGATTAAGATATATAAGCCTTCTTACCTCACTTTCCTACTGCTTGCCACGTCCCATAAGGAAACGCACCCACCATAGTCAGAGCTTGCCAAATTATTTTTGTAGTAGCTACTCCAAGCGACACAACTAATTTTCGAATCGCACAAAAGCTCGGCACTCGGACAATGAATATCCACTGCAGATCCTATCACATTGATATACTCGAAAAGTTTAATTTTCTTGGTCACTCCAGCAATTGCGAAAAACTCATTATCCTTGTCAAACTCAATACTTGACACAATATTAGAATTCGACAGCATATCCGCGCTGTATGATAAGTTGGCGAGAGGCTTCAGCCCATGGTACTGGGTTATACGAGACAATGTACGTCCAAAATTGTTCAATGCATTACACCCCTCCTCCTCCACTTGGTTATTAGGAACTGTGGCATCACTCGTTCTGTTATCAAACATTTCCGAACCCCTCGTGTCAAAATAGAGGTGTGACAACTCGTCATAATGATTGTACATTCGCTTCTTCCGAGAGGCTAAGGATTGTTGCTCCATCTCAACATTGCGGAGGGGTTGCGTATTAAATCCCATAGTGGAAGAGCTTGAGCAAGTTTCAACTTTCAAATCTTTACTGGTGGATGCTGGAAATTCTGCTTCTGGTCCACCCACATCACAAGTTCTCAGCACTAGCAAGTCCTTATTTATCATGGAAATTTCTCTATTCAACTGTTCCAAAGCTGAGTTCTTCACTTGCAGCATGTGGGAGAGGAACTCCTCCATCAGTTTTCTTTTATACTCCTCCTCATCAGACGCAACAACCTCTCGTCGGCGTTTTAAAACATGTAGTAATCTATCCAAGTCGTTCAAGTTTAGATTATGATAGTTAGTGGAGGTAAGTAGCTTAACGATATCGTTTGGAGGTGAGGCGTTTTGACAAGTTGACTCCAACACCTCAGCTTGAATGGTTTTGGAACTGGGGCGATGGTTGCGAGCAATCACATCACTCAATGCAAAATTTGGGCAGAGCTTATCCTTGGTTATCGGGGTACTGCATTGTGGGCATCTGGAGGTGGTCTCGATAGTAGCTAAGATGCAGCCTTGACAGTAAGTATGACCACAAAAAGTGATGGTCGGCTCTTTTAAATCTTCCATACAAATTGAACAGAGGATTTCTGTATCATAATAATCTGGAACTGGAGGAGCTGGTGCTGGTCGTTTTCGGTTCTGACTCCTCTGATGTACTCCTTCGTTGTCTGTTCCTCCGGATGATGTTGTTGCCGTTGAAGGTGATGCTGAACTAGCTCCCGATGAAGGATGCATTGTTAATTATTACTAGTTATGACACTAATGTGAGCCGTTTCCCTTTCAATGGTTTATTTGTTCTAAACACGGTTTAAAAATTTTTTCGTATTAAATGGGCAAACGATAAACAACGAAATTGTGTTCTTTTGCCAGTCTGAAACGGAAGTTAAAAATAAAAAATGTAGGAAACTGTGACCGATGTTAAACTCCTCCACGTTTACAATGTTGGTGGTGGTGCGGTGGTGATAGGCTCTCATTACACAGAATCAGTTTTCCTCCCCTCTCGCTAAAATCCCCTGCGTCAAGAAAGGTAACTGGTGTCTGGTGTGCCAAGAATAGAAATAATAGCCATAACGAGAACGCAGTTACTAGGAATGTGTAAGAAAACACCATGTTATAAAGGCAAAGGGCGAGGAGCTTCCGGTTGGGAATCAAACAAATCTAAAAATGTGAATTTCCTCGATTAGCGATGTACATATATGCGTATTGGTGACTAGTGTTTCTTTCTTACACAATAACACCTAGATTAAATTGGTAGTCAAAAGGAAAAATTGAAGAGGGGATTCTATTTCAAGGAAGATATCATACATACAAAAGTAGAAATGCGAAAAAGAAGTAATACGATACATCTTTACGAAAACGGTATAAAAACGAACTTCTGTTGTTAGTTCAGACTATCAATTACATTATTACACGCGTATTTATTCGTAATAATAAACCAAAAAGTCCTTTGCAAGTAGGTACGCACACGCCACGCTGAATGAATGGCTGCAATTGATACTTGATCTTCAAAACTTCCAAGAATTAAATTGTAGATTGTAGGTTGGCGGAAGTCAGCTAAATATTAACAACACTTCAAGTGTATTTTTATACATTTGCGTCATCTTCAACTATTTCCGTAGTGTCATGTCATATACTCGCCAAAAAAAGTGGTGAATTGTGGAGGAAATAAACATAAAAGTAGACAGATGAGTTTACTGTTAAAACGTGAAGCATTAACTTTTTAAAAATGCTCGTTTGTCTTTGATCCTTAAGGAAAGCAATCTACTACTACACTATCAAGTATGTATGTACTACACTACTTTTTGCTTTGAGATAGTTTTTTCATATGCCTTTTTCAACTGCAATAGTAATAGTTCCATTAAACTCTATACATAATATGCAAAGTTGATGTTATGTTAATGTTCCCAATAATTCTTTAGAATGGGGAAACTTGCACTAGTCATAAAAGATTTTTTTATATATATATATTCTTTCTTCTTCAGTTTGGAAATAAAATGGAATGGACACGACAAAGATGACATTGCAAGTTGACAAATGGAAGTAATAAATTAGTTTGAACACTTCCAAATCTACAAAAATCTTTATTCTTCTGCTCATCCCTCTTGTCTCAATGGGATATGTATTCAAACTTTACAGACCTTTTGCATTGCATCCTAATACTATTACACATACTTCTACTCCAACTAGTCCAACTCCAATAGGGTTCTTTCTTGTAACAAAGAATAATTTTAAAAGAGAGCAATTGAATTAGAATCTCAAGAAGGCTCAAAAGCATTGAAGAAAAAAAGTGTATTACTTCTATAGGTTTAAGACAGAGGCAAAATAAGTGAAAGTTGTGTTTTTCAACAAGAGAATTCCCCTTTTCTTCGAAGGAGAAGATGACAATTGAAATTGAGAAAAAAGGAAAACTGCATATTACAAATGCATACATATACACTTCATGAAATTCAAATACAAACTACTATATTTTACACACAAAAAAAAGAGTCCGATTTGACTATTTGCTATTCTTGAATGGTACAATTTTATTGTACTATGAAAGACAATCGTATAAATACATATAGCCACTTTCACCCATCTACTTTTACTTTTTTTTATTCTCCCTTTCAGATTTGAACACGGCCGAGCCACTTAGACTTTTAGTAGGAAAACTAGATAGTTTCAAAGTGGTAGCTGGTGAAGATGTCTACCTTCCATGTCTCGCTCAAGGAAATCCTCCACCGACCTACACGTAAGTATTCCTGAATTCTTAAGTTTGTGGATGATGGTGATGTTGATGCTACTGATGATAATAACATTGTGATTCCTTTAAATGTACTAATTTGCATGAACTACTACTACAAGAATTTTTCTCTGCTCTTTCTTTTACTTCCGTTTGAGGGAATTGGTAGGAAAATAAAAAAATATTCTCCACGGAGGATGATATAGAAAACACACAAGGTTTAGTAATCGATATGCGTATGCCATTTACTAGTTACATATTATACCAAACGCAAACCATCGTAGTCAAAAGAAGGAAAAGGAATTTGTCTGAATTAATGATTTCCCTGCTGACTCAGCAGGAGAGAGTCTACTTTCTACTCAATCGTAACTTGTAAGCATGGGTAGGTATATCACATCACAAGACGATAGGATATTTGATGTTACTCTCCAAGAATAGCTAAAAAAGAGGCTTCGAACAGAGAAAAAAATCTAAATCAATGATTTCTGCTGTGAATACAAAATTAAGGTAGAGGAAACAAGTGAGAGACTTGCTTGTAGGGCTTTCAAAGATCTGAGGGGAAATCTGTGAATACCGTTTTCATGTGATCCTTCAGTTTTTTCAAGGATCGATTCCTGCTACAACCGACTTGCACTTTGCATATTATAGTACATAGTACTTTGAGTACTTTACTAGAATTTAATGTGGTTGTGAAGTGAAGATACGTGATTCAAAGTAATTTCAATCTTTTATTTTTTGTAAACGGGAGTTATTGAACTTTTTATATGAAAAAAGGAAAAGCATGATGTCTCTGTCTCGCTGAGATTTTTAATTTGGTAGTTTTTATGGTAGGGATATTAAACGACTTTTTATTCTTTTGAAGGTGGTACCGTGATCGGGATGGGATTCTCGGCGACCTACTTCAGTCTTCCTCTTCAGCTGCCCATGCAGGTAAATCACGAATCGGAATTGGTGGTGGAACCAGCAACAGCGGTGGGCCTGGTGCTGCCAGTTCCTCATCTCATTTGGGAGCCATTCTTCTCTCTCAAGTTCGCTCAGAAGACTTTGGAACCTATGTCTGTCGCGTCAATAATTCCATATCTGCGGAAACTGTTCGTGTCAAACTTTCTGTCTATGGTAATAAGATTTTTTTTGGAAGCTCTTCTTTTACCTTAGAGAACACAAAAACCATTCATGGAATAATATTTTGCTGAAGAAAATGAAATGGGAAATGGGGAATTATATCAGATATGAAATGGAAATTGTTCCAGTTTAAATGCTTGAGAGCACCACACTCACATACACCTCACCAAAAGGGAGAGTTGTAGGTAATCATAGGTTGGGAAAAAGTAGGACATGTGTTTTTATTACTTAGACTCTCGGTGTCGAAAAACTTGGGATAGTAGGAGTAGTGCACTCCCACTTTTGCTGCGCTGCAAGAAGAGTACTTTCACGCAAAGTAACCAACTTCATACTTTCCAAATTCATTCAATTTGAAGGGATT
The DNA here is from genome assembly GCA_964034955.1 of Orchesella flavescens. Taxonomy (NCBI): domain Eukaryota; kingdom Metazoa; phylum Arthropoda; class Collembola; order Entomobryomorpha; family Orchesellidae; genus Orchesella; species Orchesella flavescens. The sequence goes on along the minus strand of OZ035958.1, from coordinate 9,056,410 downwards.
TTACTTTGTTACGTACTCATTTCGCCCAAACTTTCTGTTTGTCTTTTGTCTGGACGCTGTGAAAACCAATAGAAAAAGTTTTTACAAGAACGTAGAAAGTTTCCTCAAGGATGTATAATATAAAGAGCTTTTGCACAATAAACCTTACATGATACTTGACGGCAGGTTGTGAAATAAGAGGAAAAGAAAAGCATGCTGAGGGAAAAGAAGAAAACTCGAAAGTAAAACAGCTGTCACTAAAGTCGATTATGATTTATTTTTTTGTGGTCCTCTGTTGATGTAGGGATTAATGACTGGCTCAAACAAAAATGCTGCGTAATACAAGAAATACAGTTTGTCTTTAGTTGGTTTGTATGAGGTGGTGGTTGCTCAGCAAGTAAAAATTGAATCACCAACTTCATAGATTACATTTTCATGTGATGTGTCTGTCTATAGTATAGTGTCTGGAATTACTAATTTTGATTCAAGCCCTAAAACAAAATCAATGTTTAGTTTCTGGATAACTGAATTTTTGCAGAGCGTTTGTACAAAATCATTTAGGTTCAACAAATTTCCCAATAATATTTAATTGGATTGCATTTGGCATGGTACACTATAATTGAATTTCATAATAATTCTGATCATTAATTATATCTTTGATAGAGGCGCAAATTATGTTGTTTTTCATTACTCACATATATGATGTGTAAACTATTCTTGCAGACTAACAACCCACTTTAACATTCCAATTTAATTGTTTCAAGTTGTGACTCAAAAGCAAATTTTAATAATCAATTATAGTAACGTAATTATATTACAACATAAAGAAGTCCGACAAACTATGTAAAAGTCTTTCGTAAAGAAGGATGAGAAACTGTAAATGAACATTATTATAACTTTCACCTGGGTTGGTGTCTATTTGAAATTGATCTATGAGCCAATTAATCACAACTTCTTATTACCTAATGTGTTTACAATTCAATGGCATTCATTTCATTTCCATCTAAGCGATCAGACATTCCCCGAAAATTAAAACGACAACTATTTCTGAGGAAAAGGAAAAACTGAAATGGGAAGGAACTGGAGTATGTAACAGAACTTTAGAATTTCGACACGGCCAATACTGTTCCTGTGAATAGATTTCAACGGGCGCTATATATGTAGTCGGCCCAAGTTTTACTTGCTACTTCCTAATAATCATTTATTATTCTTCCAGTGAAACGGCTTTGTCAAAAGTGAAATTTTTTTTAAAAAGAACTTTGAATAGAAAGTCACTACGATGACTTTTACTTGAAAATATAAAGGAGGCGCATTATAAAATTGCTCATTATTTCCCCAAGTGTATGCTGTTCAAAGTATCACATAAACTATTATCCTGATTGTAACTACTTACAATTGTGTGCCAACAAAAATGTATGATATCATTATTATTATTAGATATTCTTTCCCCTTTAAAACGAGGATCTGGAACAGTTAGAATCTAACTGAATAAATATAGTGTATACTCGTATATCACAAATAAAATGGCAAAGAAAAATGTGCTCGTAACACAATGGAGGAGCCGGAGCCGAATGGCGCATTTTCACCATATACTTTTCCCATTTTAAAGTACCAAAGAAAGCCTCCATATTTTTGCAATTCTTCTACTATACCATTACCATCTCTCTTAGCTTCGACAAACGAAGGAAATACCAAGATGAAAAGTCTACAGAGGAAAAAAAAAGATTCAGAAAAAAACAGTTTAGTTAGTGCACACCGTATTCCACTTGTTCATCAGAGAGAGTAATTCCTTTTCTCAAGACCTCTTTAAGTATTCTGGCCCTTTTTAATGCAACATTACTTCGAAGAATAATGTAAGCCTCGAAAAGCCCCCTGGAGGTACTCCTCTTCTTACATGTAATGTGGGTCTCAAAAGCACAAGGCAGTAGACACCTCACGAAGCCCCGAGCTACATAAAAGCATGCAAGCATACTCTTTCAATGTTAGCATAGCCTTGCACATATGGTAAAGAAAGCATTGGGGCACTAAAAACACAGTCAGTGGTCCTTTCCTTCTTCTTCTTCTCTCGTTGTTATAAAGTTCAACGGAAATTTTCTTTGATAATGCAAATACAGAGTTTTTTTTTCAGGAATAAAGTTAGTTCTCATACATAAGTACTTTTACTAGATATGTTGTTATATACATCCATCCACAAGTTATAAATGGTTTAGTGGACTAGCAGCAAACATAAAATTTTAAAATGTGTCTGTCTCTTATGTAGCTGCTTAAATCCTAAGTGTAGAGAGATGAGTATTGATTATGTAGAAAGGGCCTCCGTTACGCTGCCTAAACTATTTTACTTGAGCCTTTGCTCCACTGCTAATCAATGCCAAAATGCCCTAATTGGCTTATCTTAACTTTAAGAAATGACAGAGACGATAATGCAGTATTTAACAAACAATTAACAAACGTTGCTTGCTTTATTTCCATATAGTTTTTGGCCGACAGAGAAATTCCCTAACTAATTTCACAACACTCACTTGGTCAAATCTTTCATGACTTGACGGTAAACTGATGATCTGACTTGCTTTCTCCTCCGTCTTGCTCCTTTTCTCTTGCTTGCTGACACTGACCTCGGATGAACTCTGCTACTTACACGCATAACATTATGGCTAGAACATTCTATACTTTCTCTGCCGGCCATACAAATACGAGCATTTTCAAAACTGTAAAATCTGAGCATATTTAAAATATCCCTCCATTTCTCTGGAACATAACTCCCCTTCGTAATTAGCTGAAGCTAATTACCAATCTCGGGCTCCAGACTCACGATGGCACACTTCGCGACCGGTCGCTTGAGTACCCTTCCTGATGCTGTCCTGAGGTCCACAACACGTATGATCCCGTCCTTTCCTGGATAAACGTGAACAACGATTGCTCGTGTCCATTCACCTCTTAGCTCGTTGGAGTCCGCGATGTAGACGTAGTCTCCAATTTTGATGGGCTGCTGCTCCTTAGTCCATTTCTTTCGAGAATGGAGAGTAGGGAGGTATTCTTCCAGCCAACGCTTCCAGAAATGATCCAAAAGCCGTTGAGCAATACGCCATTGCTTCCTAAGGCAATAGTCGTCATCCAAAAAGGTTCCAAAGGACGTTGTTCCAGTTTGCCCCTTAATGAAATGATTAGGGGTTAAAGCTTCTTCAGCTCCTGGCTCTGGACTCACATCAGTCAGTGGCCTGCTGTTGACAATATTTGAGGCTTCACTCAACAGCGTTTCAAATACTTCTTCCCTTGGCCTTCTTATATGTAAGGATTTGAGGGCAGCAAACAGTGCAGTTTTTACGCAGCGTACCATCCTTTCCCAGCATCCTCCAAAGTGAGGGGCTGACGGTGGAATAAACTTCCAATCGATTCCGAGTTGAGCAGCCTTGTCTCCCAATGCCCCAAAATCGAGATCCTTAATTGATGCGTCTATTTCTCTTTTGGCCCCGGTAAGATTGGTTCCGTTATCGGAGTAAAGGCATTGCGGGGTGTTCCGCAATGCCATCAAACGACGTAATGACATGATGAGGGAGTCAACCGATAGTGAGTGTACTTTTTCCAAGTGTACAGCTCGGGTAGTCAGACACGTGAATAACACCACGTAGCGTTTGAGTTCCTTTCTCCCCTCCATGATGAAAACTGGTCCAAAAAGATCCAATCCACAATGAGCAAATGCTGGCTGGTTGATTCCAAAACGGCAGTCGGGAAGATTTCCCATTTGTGGTGGTAGTGGAACGGCTTTCCTCTCACGACACTGCATACAATTGTTAACCACTCTTTTTAGGCTACTTCGTAAACGTGGAATCCATAAATCTTGTCTAATGCTGTTGATGACAGCATCGTGATTCCCATGTCCCATATGAATATGTCGTTCCATCAACAGCAGCTGGGTAAACTTCTCGTTGCCATCCAAAATTGCAGGATATTTTTGCCGATGCAAAATAGGGGCATTGGCAAGACGGCTTCGAACCCGTAGAATATTCTCCTCATCCAGGAATGGCAAGAGTGGAATCAAGTTTGATTTGGTAATCAATTTACCAGACTTTAAATTTTTCAATTCCTTGAAGAAACTCTGCTGTTGAGATATCTTCAACAGCTCCCTTTCCGCTGCCTTTAGCTCCTTTGCAGTGATGTATGGAGGGAGCGTGTGGTTCCGTCTTCCAGTCTTCATGATCCAACAAGTTCTCATGACCATGGCAAAGGAGCGGACACACTTCCAGTATGATGAGAATCGGCCAACATCAAAATAAGCGGAGGCTGCGGGTTCCATCATTGTTTGGATGAAATTTGCTTTCATTTCAAGCTCATCAGGAGGCTGCTGCATAGTTTGTATTCTATTTTCCTCAGGCCATTGTTCCAAACCTTGCTGGAGGAATTCTGGACCAAACAGCCATCTCGATTCGGGACTGGCAACAGGAAATCCGTGTTCTCTTGTTGCTTCATCGGCAGGGTTGAGCTTTCCTGGAACCCATTTCCAATCTTCCACTTCTGAATTCTCCAAAATCTCGCCAATCCTATGGCCCACAAATTGCTTGTATTTTCTTGCATCTGATCTTATCCAGCAAAGAACATTTCTGGAATCCGACCAGTACGTGGTGCTGTTGATGCTAATCTTGATTTCCCTTTTGATGGTGGTGGAAAGTCGGACAGCCATCACAGCGGCCAGGAGCTCCAATCTTGGAATGGAAAGTGGCTTCAGCGGAGCAACTCGAGCTTTCCCAATAACAAATGCCACTTCAATTTCCTCTTCCTTTTGAATGAGAATATACGCCACTGCTGCATACGCCATTTCACTAGCGTCACAGAAAACGTGAAGAGAAACGAATCCAGATTTCAGGGAGGGTGAATAGCATCTTTTGAGCCTAACATCCGTCACTTTCTTCAGCTCGGCAAGCCAAACATTCCATTTTTCCAGTAGTGATGGTGGAAGCAATTCATCCCATCCGATTTCCGATGACCATATTTGCTGGAGGAGGATCCTGACTCTGATGACGTAATTTGCAATCAAGCCAAGTGGGTCAAATAGGGACATTGTGAGTTTCAAAACATCCCGTTTGGTTGGCGTTGAGGCTCCAGAGATTATGTTTTCATTTACTTTAGGAAAGTTCATCCTAAATGTTAGCACATCATCCGCTGGATCCCAATACATTCCAAGTACCCTTTCAACGCTTCCTTCAATCTTCATGTCCATTTTGGTGGCTGCTGAGGCTCTCCTTTCTTGTGGAATAGGTTCCAAAACATCCTCCATGTTGCTCATCCATTTTAACATCGGAAATCCTCCACATGTTTGTATTTTGTCAATGGAGGCGATGAGATTTTTAGCTTCTTGAACAGCATCTGCCCCATCCACCAAGTCGTCCATATACATTGAATCATGAATACTCTCTGCTGCTTCCGGGTATTCCTCCACGAACTCATCAGCGTTTCTACGCATTACAAATTGTGCTGAACATGGTGAACAAGCTGCACCAAACATCATCACGTTCATCTGGAACACTTTTGCCTCCTTCGTCCGATCTCCTCCCCTCCATAAAAATCGCTGAGCCACCTTGTCCTCGCTGGAGATGTTCACCTGATGAAACATCTCCCTCACATCAGCTCCAAATGCGATGATCCTCCTCCGAAACCGCATCATGATTCCAGGAAGTGAGTTAAGGAGATCAGGCCCAGTGAGAAGATGGTCGTTGAGGCTAGTACCGTTTACTTTTGCAGCTGCATCGAAAACAAGACGTAATTTTCCCGGTTTGTTGGGGTTACATGCTGCAAAATGTGGAAGGTAGAACTCCTTCGGGTTCTTCACTTGAAGCTCTTCTCTTGAAACTTCACTGCAATATCCTGCTGCAATGTAATGCTCGATTTGATGCACATACCAATCCCGATATTCCTTATCCTTTTCCATTTTCCTCTCCACTGAGGACAGTCTGCTCAATGCCATCTCCTTTGATGACGGAAGATGGATGTTGTCTTTGGACCACAGTAGTCCAGTTTCCCAACGTGTTTCTTCACATTTTTTGGAGGTTGACTCCAACAATTTCAAAGCTCTTTCATCCACGACAGAGGCTGGAACTTTGGGTAGAGATGTCCCGTAATGCTCCAGCTTGAAGGATTGCTTCACCAGCTCATGCAGATCCTCATCAACTTTGTTTTTCTTGGTGGCAATGGTGAAGGAAAATTGTTTCCTCTTATGTACACGACAGGAGCCGTGGATAACCCAACCAAGTTTTGTCCTGGAAGCAAGCGGAGCAGTTCCAACAGATCCTTCCTTCACTTCTCTAGCAATTGTCAGGTGGATGTTATCCTCCCCAAGTAATAGGACAGGACGAACTTCTTTTTGACAGCTTACTGGAAGACCCCGGAGATGAGAATATCTTTTCTTTAATTCATCCACATTCATGGATTGAGTGGGAAGCTGAAGGTTGCTAACTGTCCGCACATTGCATAACTTCACGGGTGTACTTTTGGTTGAAGAAGAAATGGTGAAATTCACCACCTCAGAATCTGTGTGTGTTTCGGACACATCGTTTGTCCACTGCAATGTGAGCTCCTCCTTTTTTCCAGTGATTCCCAGCGATTCTGCTACATCGGAATCCAAAAGTGAACAAGTTGCCCCCTCATCAAATAGTGCATGGGCTTGCAATTTTCCATTTGGCCCCTCAATTGTGATGGGAGCAACGCGGAGGAAAACGTCGCTGGCTGTTGCTGAACAAGATGTGCAGAGTGAAGGAATCCCATCTCCATCTCCAGTGTCTTCATTGACATCCCTTTTCTTATTGTGGAGGAGTTGATGGTGATAACTTTTGCAGTCATCAATGCCACATTCCTTTTTTGAATTGCAGTTTGTGATGGAATGTCCCCCTCTAAGGCACGAGAAACAGAGACGTTTTTCCTTAACAAAGTTGGCTCGAACATGGACTGGCTTCTGCTGGAATTTACGGCAGTCAACGAGCTTGTGGTTAGGTTTTGTGCAAAACAAACACAATGCCCCAGTCAGCTGTGTATCAGCTGTGATGGTCAATGCACTCTTTTTCTTCTCATCCACAACAGCAGGTGGTCCAGCAACAACTTGTGCTGATCGAGAGAGTTTGTCCAGCCACTGCGAGAAATTGGTGAGTGTAGGAGAGTCCAAATCTTTGTCCACAGCATACTCACCCCAGCGAATTCGATAATGTCCATCCAGTTTCTGCACTAGCTCCTCAATCAGCTGAGGATTGCATAAGTACTCTTTCTTTTTTAGGTTCTGGATGGTGATGACTAGATTTTTCACAACGTTGGAAAATTTGATCAGGGATTCTGGTTTCCCGTCCTTAGGGGCTGGAGCATCTTTCACCTTCTGGACCAAAGCCATGATGATGAAGCGGGGCTTTCCAAATTGTTGCTCCAGAATCTCCATAATCGTATCCACATTATCTGGGGTGGTGAGAAAGGCCTGCACAACTTCTTTCGCTCTCCCCTTCAGTGCTTTCTGGAGCCTGTAAAGGTTTTCCACCGGAGAAAATCCACATGCTGTTGTGGTTTGCACGTATTGTGCATCTAAAGCCGGCCATTCACTGCAATCACCTCCAAATTGTGGCAAGTCCTTGCCTGTTGTTTGCCGGATGAGGAATCGTTCACTCGTGGATGGTTGATGTTGTTGTTGCTGCATCAATTGCAGCTGCATTGTGACCAGGTCAAGGACTTTGCTGTTGAGAATTGCTTCTGGAGAGTGGGGTCTGGATACTGCTGGAAAGGTTGTTTGCGGCTGATTCGGCCACTCCATTCGGCTATTGTGAACATTCCCGTGTTGCCCCTCGTTCCTGTCTGGGTCCAAGATCCCCAGGAACTGGTCTTCCTCCAGCTCCAATTCTGCCAAATCAGCTTCATGTTCAGCCTTGGCACAGGCTATTTTATTCTCAAACTCCCGGATACCCAGCTCATTCCTCCTCTTCACAGCTCGCAGGTTTCTCTCAGCTGTTCCTACTGATTTCCGGGCTTCCGCAGCATCGTCCGAAAGCTGCAAATTGAATGGTGAGCATATGGCTGCGGCATCCGCCTCTTCAAGTTTTTCCTGAGCTTGAATAAGCTCCTCTTCCGCGCTCCAAATCCCATTTTGGAGCACGTTCATACGCTCCTCCAGTGCTACGACCTTCAGCCGGAAAGCTGCATCTGCTCGCTTCCTTTGGCTGCCAAAGCTGGCCACCGACGATGCACCTGGAGCCATTATTTTTTCTTCTTTGTGGACTGTATAATGTTGTTTTGAGCGTTCCTATTCGGGCTCGAAGACCATGTAGAGAGATGAGTATTGATTATGTAGAAAGGGCCTCCGTTACGCTGCCTAAACTATTTTACTTGAGCCTTTGCTCCACTGCTAATCAATGCCAAAATGCCCTAATTGGCTTATCTTAACTTTAAGAAATGACAGAGACGATAATGCAGTATTTAACAAACAATTAACAAACGTTGCTTGCTTTATTTCCATATAGTTTTTGGCCGACAGAGAAATTCCCTAACTAATTTCACAACACTCACTTGGTCAAATCTTTCATGACTTGACGGTAAACTGATGATCTGACTTGCTTTCTCCTCCGTCTTGCTCCTTTTCTCTTGCTTGCTGACACTGACCTCGGATGAACTCTGCTACTTACACGCATAACATTATGGCTAGAACATTCTATACTTTCTCTGCCGGCCATACAAATACGAGCATTTTCAAAACTGTAAAATCTGAGCATATTTAAAATATCCCTCCATTTCTCTGGAACACTAAGTATAAACGGAGTTTAATACCACATATATGTACATATTATATAGTCTTTGGTAAACTAAATGTTTCAAAAAAGGGCAGCAACGGGAAGAAATCCCCATTTTAGGAATATTTTTTGACCTGACGAATTCAAGTTGAAACTCTTCAAATAGAAAAAGTAGCAAAGTATAGAAGCATGCTCTAATCTAACTTGCTCACTTGGGAAAATCGGATGGTTGGAAAAAGTATTTTAGTGGAAGCCTCCTCTGCTCTATCTTTGAGCCTACCTTTTGGAAAACAGCAGCAGCGGTGGTATAGATATTTTGTTCGTAATACTTTTTCTCCTCCTACTGTGCGGGGAGACATGGTCCATGTTAGATTGCATTATGAATAGTTAAGCAGGTATGTGATATGGCCCAAAAAAACTACCAACCAAATAGACAGCCAACTCCAAGGCCGACTGTTTGTGAGTATCCTTGCATTGCAGGACTCTGATATCATATGACGTTGTGTTTGTGAGTTACCCAAGTACATACGTGCATGACGAAAAATATCAAAAGCAATTTAAAAGGAGGGGAGTGACATGACTTGACGAGATTGACCCCCTATACGAAGAAAAAGGATACGCATTGGGAAAATGCATGCATAGCATAGCACATATATAGCCTACTGATCTACTGAAGTAAAAAACTTTGTTTGACAGTTAGTCGTGCGACGAAGACGAATACTGTTTGCTTGATCAGCAATGCAAAAATTGATGAATGTTTTTCTTTGCGGAATGTGTAATAGAAAGTAAAATGTGTGAGATAGAAAATCAATTTATTTGGAGAAACAAACTATCATCAAAGGAAAATGCACCCTGGGGTACACTACATCCCCGTCTTGAATTCTCGATGCAGTCGTAAAAAATGAATTTAACGGATCACTCCATATTGTACTTGACTAGCACTCGCACTTAAACCGAAATTTACACAATATACAGTGCTTCTGCAATGACCTATTTGCAATTTGATTCCATATGAAAATAGAATTGCAGTTTGAACATTAAGTTTTGCGAGTAGGATGGAATGTTTGTAATGTTGCTTTCAACATAGATAAATCATTAGGCAAACCTTTGGAACGTGCTTAAGAAATTGTATGTTTTCCCAAAATGGCTGATTGTATTTACAATTTACGCTCTCCAATTTTGGGTAGCATTCAATATATGTTTCTCTACGGTATATATGAATCAATAAAAAATATGGCTCTTTTTATTATGCTATAAAAATTTTGTTTGTCAGATGAGATGCGTCCATTTTCCCCCAATTTGTTTTCTCAGCATGTGGTATGTATGTTTTTATCGGAATCTCACCGGCTAAGCTAATCCTTCACTTTCTTAATTACTTCCTCCAGTTCCTCTTCGAGTACAAGTGAGTCCAACAAGCCAAGTTGTAGATGTAGGCCGATCAGCGTCTTTCCGATGTCTCATTTCCGGCAGTCCAATAAACTCAATTGAGTGGTTCAAAGATGGAAAGAGAATTGCTGGAGATGCGCTTCTTCCCGGTAGTAGTAGCAGCAGCAACAGCAATAGCCCAAGGTAAAAGCTAAAGCCTTTTGTATAATTAATCAAGAGGAATTTTATAGTCATGGGTCTACATATTTTATATAGACACACTGCTGAAAAATATTCAACCAAACGAACGCACGTAATATAATACACGTACGTACTGTTGTATTGAATGACTTTCCCTTCTATAGGTACATAATTTCCCCCCGAGATACGTTAATGATCTCATCCGTACATCCTGACGATTCTGGAATGTACCAATGTTTCGCTTCCAATGACCTATATTCTGCACAAGACTCTTCTCAACTGAGACTGGGATGTGAGTTCCTTTCTACTCTGTTTGAAATTAATAATGGTTCATGTGTTGAAAATTCTGAGAATTTTTTTTTGCGTTCGTGATTACAGTCAGTTATTTTTGCATGTCATTTTGTGGTTAAAAATATAATGCGTAGTGAAAAGTATGATGTATGATATGTGTTATGAAATATGAATGAAAACAGGCATCAAATGTGTTGTTTGTTTCGGTTTATTTCAGCAATTCTGCCAAAATTAATGTATCGATTTTCTGAGCAAACACTTCAACCCGGTCCGTCCGTCTCTCTCAAGTGCACTGCGGTGGGGAATCCTCCACCCCAGTTTCAGTGGACGCTCGATGGGTTTCCATTGCCTGAAAATGAAAGGTTTGCAGTTTTTTTTTGTCATGTTGTTTATTTTACTGCCCCCATTGGTAAGGGGGTTTTTTTATCGTAGAGCATTTTTCATTCGTCATTCATAGAAATGTAAACGTAACAGTTTTCCGCACTTCATAGCCAATTATATTAGTTGGTGGCTCAGTGGTCACTTGTAAATTTGATATGAATAGGGATTTTTTTACTTGATGTCTAACAAACAAATATTATAGCATGTATAACTTGTTACGTTTACGTAGGTTTGATCTAGTAATATGATTTTCGAATTACATTGTGACAGGCCAAAGGTTACTTAATGAAGTTTAGGCTGTCATGCGTAATGTTCGGTATGAAAATATTAATATGTTCATAATATTGATTATAATAACTGTGGGAGAGACAACTTTATATGTAACTATTGTACATGGAAAGTACTTTTATTAAGGCGTAAATTTCTACATGAATGGGAAGACTGAAAGAGCCCAAAGTAGAGCCGAATAATGTGTATATAAGTAATGTAAGTAATATATAGAGAATAGCTGGAGCTCCTCAGCTATCTCAAGGTGAGCCTCGTTTCACGACTGCTGCTTTCCTTGGGGAATGTGGTCTGTTTTATGGTATGAATGTGTAGAATAGATAATGTATACATATGAGGGGCTACAAATCCCCCTACCAAGCCGACAAAAAGGGGAGGAACGACTTCTGTTGTCGAAGTGAAGAAGAAAAAAAAATTCGCCTGTTCTCAGCCCGCACTATTCGCCAGTGGAGTAGCCGACTCAGAGAACATCCGCGAATTATTATTTGCGACGCCCCAGATGAAGGTCCCGGTAATTGATGTTGGGGTTACGGGGTCGTAATTGACGTTGTAGATTGGGGTTTGAAGCTAATACGGTTGACCCGGAAGGAGGTAAATCCGTATGAACAGTAGCATCTGCAGTAGGTGCCACGGGTGCTGTAGCATGAACAATGGTATCTGGTGTAGCATTAGAGGTGGTGGATGATGTAGGTTCCGCTTCGCGTAGGTGGTACCGTCGTAGCTGTCCGGCAAAGATGGGTCCTCTCACCGTACCATTTTCGAAAGTGATTTCATATGTAAGGGGTGAGATGACCTTAGTAACGGTTGCATAATTGGCAGCGTAGAGAGCGTTTAGTCCTGCTGCAACTCCTTTAGATTTGTCGGAAAGGGTTGTATCACGAACAACCACCAGGTCACCCACACAGAATTTATCGTCTAATCGGGTAGCATCATAAGTCTGTTTATTTCTTTCTTGTGCATCTCGCAAATTGGATTGGACCTTGGTTAACAAATCAATTTTATCTATTATGGCATGTTTAGCATCTGAGACTTTATACGGGCGCTGTTGTTTGGGTGTCTGGTTGACTAGATGAACTTCATGCTCCAAAAGGTTTGTTCTTCCTAGAATTTTTGAATCAACAACTTCTTTAGCACCTCATTGATCTGTGCTGTTTGCCATTCATCAAGGGGTTGAAGAGCACGTACTTTGGATTGTGAAGTGTCCATAATCTCAAAGGCATAGCGCTGATGTGGGGCATCAGAGAACCAGAATTGCATGAGCTTCAATGATCATGCCACTATTTTGCAAAAAGTCCATTCCAAGCAGCACGGAAAAGTCACACTCTGGCATAATGACAAAAGTGTGATGAAACTTGCGATCTCCAACTCGAAAGTTGATGTTGGCACGACCTTGAGGGATGACTGTAGAACCATCCACCATTTTAATGGGTCCACGAGTCCAAGGCTTGATCTGCTGCTGTTTGTACATGGATTTTTCACTCAGTACAGACACGGAGGCACCCGTGTCAATTAGGCATTTTCCTAATTCCACTATCTTGGGATGGATTCCGTCACTGCGTACTGTGTTCCGAATTGGAATAACTGGTAAGGTGGAAGAAGAAATTTTATTAGTAAGATTACAAAGAGAGAATGAGCCCATGAATGTATTTTCAGCAGCAGCAGCATCTGCAGTAGTGTCTATTTCGGCATTATGCATATCCCCAGGATCAGGTGTAGTAGTCGTGTCTTGTGTATCTTCAAAAGGTTGTGATAAAGTAGCAGATTTGATGTGATTAGATTGGCGGCTGCTATCAGGAGAAGGATGAGATTTTCCTTGTGTACGAGCTGTAGCCTGATGATTTCGGGTAGAATTATGGAAATTGGTCTGCCTCTGCTTATCACCATAAGTTGGAGGTTTCTCAATGTGACTTTGATGTGTGTTGTTGACCTTAGAGTTTTCCTGTCCTTGACTTGATCTTGGGAACAACGGGCGTTGTTCAATTTTGGACGCATACTGAATGAGTTCATAAATGTCTTCAGCTTGACATCCCAAAAGATGAGGGCGTAAATATGGCAAGGAACGCTCAGCTATAAAATTAATGATGATTTTGACATTGTTGGTGTCATGATCCCGATGAAGCTTCAAATACTGAAGTTCCATTTCCATTGCAAATTGTCGAAAATGCTCGTTATGGTTCTGTCGACGACACAATAGTTTCTCAAGAGCTGAATTCTTATCTTCTGGGGATGCATACATTTTTAGGAAATGTTCAGAGAATTCACTCCACTTTTGCACTTGTAACTTTGTACGTTGCCACCACAGGTTCATTTCCTTCTCTCTAGCAAACACCTGAGGTAAGTGACAGAGGCGATCTTGTTCCATGACACCACGGGATTGAAACCATTGTGTGAGTTCCTCCAAAAAGAACTCCGCAGTGTTTAATTTTGGATCAAAGCGTGGCATGGGAGTGCTGATGAACTGGGACTGGAGATGTGGGTGGTGTATGCAAAGCAGGAGGTGGTGGAGAATGAACTTCCACTTGTTTCTTGATGGCTTCTATGAATGGTCTCGTAAGTTTCTGTCCGGAAATGTAATCATCGTAGTCATTGAAGGCAGTGTCAATGACATGAAACTCTTTCGAAATTGCTTTGAATTTTTCTTGCATGTATTGGTCTTGAGCTGTGATGGTGGTCCTCTGTTCTGCTATTTCCTGTTCAAGATGAACTAGTTTGGCTCTAATCTCTTTCACGGATTGAGAAAGAGTGGTATGAACGTGTGTTGCAAATTTTCTTGCATCTTTTTCTGCTTCAAAAACTTGAACTTGAAGTGAGTCAAATAGATGTTGAATTTCTCTTTCCATTTCTTCTGTAAATTCAGAAGCAATGGTGATTTGAGTTTTACTCTTTCTTTGAATAACTGGAGAACTAATTTTGGGTCGCGGAGAACTAATCGGTCGTGTTGGAGAAGTTAAGGGTGAAGTTGAATTGATGATTGGTTTGGGAATTGCAGTAGAATGCTGGGGTGATGTTGATGATGCCATGGACAAAAAGAAAGAACAAATTGACGCCCAGGCTCGCGTGCACATAATGTAAATATAATGTCCAATCACAAATAGTAACACCACAAAAATTGCAATTGCCCACATGGGAATGTCAATGTCAGATAAGCGCCGGTTACCTCCCAATATTCGCTCCATTGTTGAGTTGGAGGGACAATGAGGGTGTTCAGCAGTATCCGAATCAACTGGTAAATCCGTGAGGAATTTCCACGTCATCAATAGGATGAGTACTGGTATTCTTCACAAAATATGAACGTATCCGAAAAGCAAAGTACGCGACCAGTAGTTGAAAAGTGACTGCAACTTTAGGTACGAAAAAGAAACGCACTAGTAACAAATCACTGAAAAACGTTAACGTTTTAAACCACTTTCGGCACCATTTTGTGACAGGCCAAAGGTTACTTAATGAAGTTTAGGCTGTTATGCGTAATGTTCGGTATGAAAATATTAATATGTTCATAATATTGATTATAATAACTGTGGGAGAGACAACTTTATATGTAACTATTGTACATGGAAAGTACTTTTATTAAGGCGTAAATTTCTACATGAATGGGAAGACTGAAAGAGCCCAAAGTAGAGCCGAATAATGTGTATATAAGTAATGTAAGTAATATATAGAGAATAGCTGGAGCTCCTCAGCTATCTCAAGGTGAGCCTCGTTTCACGACTGCTGCTTTCCTTGGGGAATGTGGTCTGTTTTATGGTATGAATGTGTAGAATAGATAATGTATACATATGAGGGGCTACAACATTTTCTATATAATCACTAAAGTGTTTTTTCCCTTGCATGATTGTTTTAGGTATCTTGTTGGCCAATACGTGACAATCCATGACAATGTGATATCTCATGTAAACATTACCAACGTCCAAGCGGAAGATGGCGGATTGTTCACTTGTGAGTCTACAAATGCCATGGGCTCAGTGTATCATTCCGCACGACTGAATATTTATGGTAAGATCCATTGATTTGGTGTTTATCCTACTAAATTCTCTCGTTCTATTTGAATTGGAATGAAATTATTATACTGGGAACACTTCAAGTCTTCAATTATATTTCGGCTCATTTCTTCTCATCTCCCCAAGATTCAGTAAAAAAAATGAGCACACGCAAAAGATGATGATGATGAATGTGCTGAAAGTAGTAAACCACGTGTAAATAGAATGTAAGCAATGCATGATTTGTTTGTATGTATGAATGCGTGGTGAAGTGAATTGCTATTACTGCGAAATGTAAACGTTACGCTTTTTCTTTTTTCAAAGAGATCATATAAAATAATATTATGTATGAATATGGGATTGAAATGTTGATGATATCAATTTATATAAAAGGCTTCATGTCTGCACGGCGGATTCTCATTTTCTTGCTACTAATAAAGATGAGGTTATATTCACTATGTTTACAAGTACTGAGTCAATGGCTGAGCGGCTAAGGTAGTCGTCATGAGGGAAGCGTCACAGGTTCAATTCCTACTAAATGTTTTTTTTTGCAATAATTAAAAGCATTTTCAGCATTGCTTTGCTGCTTGCATTCCTTGCTTCTTCCTTCTCTTCCACATGCTGCATGTAGCCATCGTGTACACTCCTGTTTTTATGGTCGTATCGTACGAATCTATGCAAGCACGTTGGATGGCTAAAGTAGTTCGTTCGCAACGAATCAACAAATTCTTCATAAGAAATGAGTTCGTTCGCATCGAACAACTACTATACCTCTTTCTCACACATACTTTGCCCTACGAAAATGACCGAAAGTTCCAGAAGGAAAGCACTCTACACGAGTTCAGACAAGCCATAAATCCACCACACGACATGCACATACAATGCAATGGCCATACATAGATAAATTTATGCATTAATTATCCGAATGCTTATATCCTGATGCTCCTAATGTCTAAACTACATTAACTGAAGATTTTTTCACTTCTCCCCAAAACGAGCACGGCCAAAAGCTAGATTTATGCGTACACTATTTGTTTACATTAAAAAATTAATTAGGAATGAACATAACAGGATTTTTAAGTTCAGTCAAACTGCTTAAATTTCTTTATAACATTTTTAAAAGAGTTTTTAAAAGAGACAACAAATGAATAGAAATATAATAAAAATATCACAATCCCGAATCATATCTCCTCTTCTTCGTCATAAGGCTCCAAAAGATCCTCCTCAGTGACACCAGCCAAAGCAGCGAAAGACCTCAAATGAGCAAAGTAATTATAATGGCGTGCAAACAAAATATATTTCGTTTAATAAATAACCGTGGTATTGACATACTCACTCCTGAGATATGGGAACAGCAGCATTCTGACCATGGGTACTCCCATCCGAACCAGATTGACTATCGATGCAAGCGGAAGTGGATTGACCACAACTTTCATCAGAAGCTGTACTCTGTCCTCTCGCGTTTGCTGCTCCACCCTTTTCAACTGAGGTGTCAATGTCCATAAATTGATCCCTCTGTTTCCTCAAATTCTCCACTTCCATTTTCAGACGCTTATTTGTCTCACGTTCTTCTCTAAGCGCCCGTTCGTTTGCTTCGTTTCGTCGTGACAGTCCCTCCTCATTAGGGTTTCTGCAAACCTGACAATACAAGAACGTACCTGCAAACAACGAAAAATATTTTTTACTACATTATATATTTACGGCACAGCAAAATAAAGTTCTAAGGATTAAAGTCTTTACGGTGAACGAATGAATCACAAACTGGACAGCGCCCCATCCCCGTGTTATTGCGTTGAATCCAGGTGCCCCCACGTAGAGGCAGTGCACGTTTACAGCCCGGATGAGGACAGTTCGCTTAAAATTATAAAAAAACAAATCATAGTAATGAATGAACCAAAATTAAATAGTGACTTTTTGATATAATGTACATCATCAATATAAATTGTAACATTACCACTTTTTTGCTGATTTTGACGAGGAATCAAACCTCCGCACCAGACACACCAACGGTCGTGTTTGCCTACAAAAATAGGCAAGTGATTTGAAGCGCCTCCTCCATTTCCCCGAATTGGATTCATATCAAAATCAGAATTTGAAATCAAAATCAGATAAGATAAATACGAGCACGTTTAAATAGAATAATAACAAATAAACTTCTGTCACAAAACTTCTCTATGGAGCACGAAAAAAGAGTTTGCTAATTTACACAAATTTTAGTGAGTAGTTATGCGTGACCACAGAACAAGTAGACTGATCTGAATGAGTGAGCAGGATCAGCTCAATTTCTTCTTTCAACGCGTGTAGTTTTTCTCGGGGTCAATGTCCATCAACGAGATTGGTGAAAGGAAGGCTTTTTTCCTGGCGATAGGCCATGATTGGTGGACCACAACTAATAAAATCTTATTGACGTTCCTTCATCTTCCATCATCCAATATTCAGGTTCAGAAGCAAGCAATAATTTTATGAATGCGTAATAGATGAACTCTTATGTACGTAACATGCTACTGTACGCGCGATTCAATCCATAATAACGCAAGGAATATTTCATAAAGCAACCAAATGTGTTCGTTCGCATCGAACAACTACTACTTATAAGAACAAACAACAAATTCTTCATAAGAAATGTGTTTGTTCGCATCGAACAAGGTATTCGTTCGCATCGAACAACTACTCCATGGTTACATCCTTTATTCCGGCCACTTGCCGCAGTGCTGAACCAGCTGGAAAATCAAATATGCAGTAACAGAATTTTTGCTTTATATCAACAAAACAATTTTCTCATTCATCTTTTTGCGTGGAATTGTTATTGAAAAAATTTCAACGATCAAATTTGCGTGAATATTGTCGTGGATAAACTGTCAACAGTGTTAAAACAACGTAAGGTATATTAATAATTAAAATTATAGCAATTGGCATATCAGTGGGAATAAAAATTTTTTGTAGTAAACCAGGTGACTTTTGGGTGACGGAGAAGTGTTCTTTTAAGAACAATTGACGAGTGAGATCAGTAGGAACCGAAGGTAAGATGTATCACTAACAGCATTTTTTTCCAATTACCAATGTTAGCATATTATGTTGTAAATTATAATATTGTGTTCTATGTTTTAAGTAATCGAGGTGCTTTTCAGCTTTACGGGAAGTTTTCTTCTACGAACAACCACAAATTCAAACCAATTGTCGTTTTTGGGTGAACTTTGATGTAAGTGCCACAACTTTAATACAGTACCCATTGCCGCAGCTTTTGATATGAAAACATTAGCATTTTTAATTTTTTACAGCAATCAAGGTTGTTTAGGGTGGTGAAGTGTTCTTTTAAGAACAATTGGCGAGTGAGATCAGCTGAACAAAACCTATCTACCAAACAAAATTCTTTTTTGAGTGAAGTTTGAAGTGACGGCAAATACATGTAAAAAATTATATTTTCTTTAATACATTAATCCTTGCCATAACTTGATGTAAAAACATATTAGGTGTCAATTTTGATTTTTTACAGATTTAGAAGCTTGAGCTTTGTCATCACAGAGTGATCTACTAAGTAAGGGTTAAGTTACACGCAAGCATTTATATTAAGAAGCTAATTGTTGTCTTTTTAATTTTTCAGGTACAGCCACACCATAAACAATCGTGTGTACTAAAGAGCAATTAGTACATACGCCCACACTCTGCTTTCGTGCATACAGATCAGTTTCGTACTGATTGCTGCCATTCGTGGACAAAGCCACACATTCGTTGTGTTGGTTCCTTTGGGAAAAAATCTTCACATTCGTTGTGTTGATTCCTTCGGGGAAAACATCTTCACATTCGCTGTGTCGATTCCTTTGGGAAAAATTTTCACATTCGTTGTGTCAATTCCTTAATTCTGCTGTGTTGAATAATTGTATTGATTGCTTTGCAATCTAATTCCAACAATATTATTTTAATCAAAATGGAAAATTGTGTACAGTCCTGTGGGAAAAAGAGTAGTACTCGACCTAATGAGACGCCTGAACAGAAAAGGGCAAGACTTGATAGAGACAATGAGAGTCGACGAAATAAAAGAAAAAATGAAACCCCTGAAGAAAGGGAGCAACGGCTTGATAAGGATAGAGAACACCGTAATGAACGGAAACGTATGCGTCAAGAAAATGAATCAGAAGAACACAGGAAGGCAAGGCTTGCCAAAGCTGCAGAACAAAAAAGGGTTTCACGACAAAATGAATCAGTAGAAGCTAACAGAGCACGCATTGATAAAAATGAAGTTTTTATGCAATTAGCTTTAAAAGCAGAAAATGATGAAGCTTCGGTTCCAGAAAGCTATTTAGGTGCTTTAAACGTTGAATGTGCTCAGTGTCTTTCACTTAACTTCACAGGTGAAATGACGGCTTCAAACAAAACCGAATTTACAAGATGCTGCCAAAAAGGGCAAGTCAAACTTGATCCATACAAACGTTGTCCCGAATATCTTGAAAAATTAATGAAACGCGAGGTACCGGAAAGTACTAATTTTATGAACTACATAAGATCTTACAATAGTTCATTCGCTTTTGCTTCAACTGGGGCTAATGTAAAGCCCCCGCCTGGAGGTGGAACTTACTGCTTTAGAGTTTGTGGACAAATAACACATCGTACTGGGGCTTTGCATCCAGAAAAAAATGACGTGAGAAAATTTTCACAGATTTATATTCTTGATCCAGAAGAAGCAATATACCAACGAATGTCTTTGCCTGAAAATAAAGATTGTACTGAATTATTGATGAGAAAAATTGCTGAAATTATTGACTTAAATCCATTTGCAAAATCAATGAAAATGCTACATGAAGTTGAAAAAGAAGCAAAACAACAAGCTGTAATAAACGGTATACCCCTAACTGAGGTAAAATTAGCTATACTACACGATAGATCTAAGGATCAAAGAAGGTACAATATTCAAGCCGTAAATGAGGTAGCCGTGGTTTTCCAAAGCAGGGACGGTGAACCTCCTTTTGAAAGAGATATAATTATGCATCTAAGAAACGATTCGACCAATACGTTCAAATACCAGAGAATTAACATTCTGAGTCCTAACTTGGATCCCCTTACCTATCCATTGCTTTTTCCAAATGGCGATATGGGTTGGAGTACTGATCTTCCAAGAATAAATAAAAAGTCTCCCAATAATGAAGAAAATGAGGAAGAAGAGGAATTACCCGAACGGACTGCAATAAAGTCCCGTAAAACCATTAGTATGCGTGAGTATTTTTCGTACAGATTATCTGTTCGACAGGAATTTAATCCTCTATTGAACGCTGGAAAATTAACTCAGCAGTACATTGTTGATGCATACATAAGAGCTGAAGCAAATGACCTTAATTACATTCGCACTCATCAACCACAACTTCGAGCTGATAAATATAGTAGCTTGGTAGACCACATAAACAATGATGCTATTGGAAATAATGATAAACCAGGAACAGCAATAATTTTACCTTCAACCTTTCAAGGAAGCCCAAGAAATATGCAACAGCATTATCAAGATGCAATGGCTATTGTTACCAAATATGGTAAACCAGACCTTTTCGTTACAATGACATGCAATCCAAAATGGAAGGAAATAGTTGAAAATCTTGAGCCATGGCAGAAAGCTGAGCATAGACCTGATTTAGTAGCAAGAGTTTTTAACTTAAAATTAAAACAAGTATTAGACGATATAAAGTCTAAAAACAAGTCTCTATTTGGAGAAGTTTTGGCAATTATACACGTGATTGAGTTTCAAAAGAGAGGACTTCCTCACGCTCACATATTAATTATTTTGGCGAAAGACCATAAATTAACTTCAGTGGAAGATATTGATCGTGTTGTGAAAGCTGAAATTCCAGATAAGGTCAAGTCACCCAGACTGTTTGAGATCGTTACTAAAAATATGATACACACTCCGTGTGGCAAGAGAGGTCCTAATAGTCCATGCATGGTTGATGGAAAGTGTTCGAAATCATTCCCTAAGCAATTCCAAGATGTTACATTGGGAAATATTGATGGATATCCACAATATAAACGCAGAAAGGGTACTACTGCTACTGATTCTAGAGGCAATTCGGTTGATAATAGTTGGGTAGTCCCTTACAATCCTTATCTCAGTCTCAAGTACAATTGCCACATAAATGTCGAGATTTGTGCTTCCATTAAATCCGTCAAGTACCTATTTAAGTATGTTTATAAGGGTCATGATTGTGCAAATGTACAAGTGAAGGAAAGTAATATCACAGATTCTAATAATTCTGAAAAAGTTAAAGATGAATCCAAAGAGTATGTAGACTCAAGATATGTAAGTTCACCTGAAGCAATATGGAGGTTATTCTCTTTTAGAATGCATGAGCAATCTCATACCATTTATCGACTTCCTGTACACCTTCAAGATGAACAAACAATTTGTTTTCAGGAAGGAAATGAAAATGTAGCAGTAAAAAGTGCAGAATCAAAACATACAAAATTGACTGCTTGGTTTGAATTAAATAAAATTGATCCAAACGCCCGTGAATATAAATATTGGGAGATACCAATCCACTTCACATGGAATGCTAAGAATACAGAATGGAACAAGCGTAAAAGAGGTGGCGATAAAGTCATTGGCAGAATGTATACTGTTAGTTTAAAAGATCAAGAAAGATATTTTCTTAGACTTCTTTTGTCACATGAAAAGGGAGCAACGTCATTTGCAGATTTACGAACAATTCATAGAGATAATGAGACTATTATTCTGCCTACATACAATGAAGCTGCTAAAGAAAAAGGTTACTTTTTGGATGAAACCATTTGGCAAAGCACAATTGATGATGCAAAAACTTACGCTATGCCATATCAATTGAGACAATTATTTGCATACATTTGTGCGATGGGCCCTCCTTCAGATAAACTGAAACTTTGGAACGACAACAAAGAAGATATGATTGAAGATTTTTGCTACAAAATACATCAAAAGCAAGGAGATTGTCGCAATTGTGAATTATACGCTCTTAAGGATCTTAAAGAAACTCTGGAATTGCTAAGATGCACTTTGACATTATTCAATCTCCCATGTCCCAGTGAACTTGGCAGTTTACCAGACTTAAATTTACAACATTTTGACCCAGAAGATGAAATGTTAGTAGCACAAGAAATGATCCAATCCTTAAACGATGGACAAAAAGTGGCATTCAATATCATTATTGATTCAACTAAAGATGCTGCATTGAGATCAAAGTGTTTATTTTTAGATGGCCCGGGAGGAAGTGGGAAAACGTATTTATACACTGCCCTTTTGCATTACTTTCGTGGAAGAAATGAGTTATGTTTAGCATCTGCTTCAACTGGGATTGCAGTTAATCTCTTGATTGGAGGAAGAACTTACCATTCTTTGTTTGCACTACCAATCCCTATAAATGAAACCTCAACTTCCAGATTAGGAATGAGAACTGCAGATGCAAACAATATAAGGCAGTCAAAACTACTGATAGTTGACGAATGTACGATGGCATCAAGTCATGTTTTGGACTGTATCGATCGTCTTTTACAAGCAATTATGGATAATAAGATTCCGTTTGGAGGAAAAACTTTGCTACTTGGAGGGGATTTCCGACAGTGTTTGACAATTGTACCTCATGCAATGCGTCCAGCTATAGTAGAATCGTGTTTAATTAAAAGTACTCTTTGGGATCATTTTCAAAAGCTTAGCCTTACAGCTAACATGAGATCTGTAGATCCATCGTATAGTGAATGGCTTTTGAAATTAGGAAGTGGACTTTTGCAAAATGAATATGAATTGGGAGAAGACGTGATAGAAATTCCTAGGGAGTATCTGTGTCAAGATTCATTGATTAAAGAAATATTTGGTGAACAAATTTCATTAGACAACGTTGACTTATTTACTAATCGAGCCATATTGTGCCCCAAAAATGTTGACGTTGATAAGATCAATGAGGAAATTATTAACATTATTGACGGTGAAAGTCGTATTTATTTTAGTGATGATAAGGTTGTAACTGATGATGACGATGAAAGAGCTAATTTCTCAATAGAGTTTCTAAACACTCTTAATCTTTCTGGAATGCCGTCTCATAAATTGACTTTAAAAGTTGGTACAATAGTAATGCTCTTGCGAAATCTGAACACTAAGAAAGGTCTTTGTAATGGTACAAGATTAGTAGTTCGAAGCATGATGAACAACGTTATCGAAGCTGAGGTATTGACTGGATCCGGTAAAGGACAAACAGTTTTAATTCCACGCATTGACTTGACAAATTCTGATAATACAATACCTTTTACTATGAGACGCAGACAATTTCCGCTTAAACCCTCATTTGCAATGACCATTAATAAGTCGCAGGGTCAAACGTTAGATAAAGTTGGAATTCATCTTTCTGAGCCCGTTTTTGGACATGGACAATTATATGTTGCATTTTCTCGAGTTAGACGTGGAGTTGATGTTAAGGTCAAAGTCTATGACACTGCAGAACAAGGAAAACTTCTTGAAGGGCGTGATAATGTATTCACCAAAAATGTCGTTTATAGGGAAGTCTTTAACAATTAACGACTTAACGCAAGCGGTATCCTTAGTATAATAACATGTACTGAACTTGGGAATGGTAGTTTCATTGTAATGCACATCACGCATATCAAGTTTCCTTTCGAACTCTTCATAAGAATTGAGTTCGTTCGCATCGAAAGACTACTACTCATAAGGCAACCAAGAAATAATAAATTTGTTCGTTCGCAACGAACAACCACTACTCATAAGGCAACCAATAAATTCTCCATAAAAAATGTGTTCGTTCGCATCGAACAACCACTACTCATAAGGCAACCAAAAAATTCTTCATAAGAAATGTGTTCGTTCGCATCGAACAACTACTACCAATAACGACTTCCAATTCAATTAGGTCTCACATCCTTTGCCCTGAGTAGTAAGTTATTTTTTTATTTCAATTGAACTAGCAGACCGTGTATACACGGGCTTAAGATACTGGTATGGATATAGACGAGAATGCGTCTACATCGCGTTTTTCACTTGAGCATCATTCCAATATCAATTTCCCGTATTCATATTGCTCTTTCAAACGTCTCCTTTTGAATTGCGGGGAATAGTTGGTAAAAAAAGGAGAATATTTTCTAATGATATTTTAACTGATTTATTTTCCTCCTTCCTCTACTACTATATATTATTTCTTTTATTTCACATAGTGGAACTTTTTCATTCATGCGGCAACATAGAGTGAAAACCAAATGTGTTGAATGAATGTTAAAAGAATATTATATGAAAAGTACGTGTTTTTCGGATAAACCATGTTATTTGAAGGTTCTTTCTGCCACTTTCTCAAATGCTTGATAATACCATTCTACTACCACTACATTCTGGTTGTTTCAAGAGTTTGGAAGGCAAAGAACACGGATATATTAAAGTTAAAAGACTCTCTCCTCTTCGTTTTCACCGCTTTCTTATTCGCATCCGTAATGTGCATAATGCGCTCATAATTCATTGTACGACACATTCCTTAGATTTGCCGGTTGCTTCCACTACTACTGTACAGTTTAGTTATTTTACTGCATCATTTTATGCTGAACCGGGACGAGATATCTGGGATGAAGCAAGAAGCACGTCCCAAATGAACGGATGAATGCATGCTGGAAATGCATCATTGTATTACCATGTACATTACTTGAGATGAACATTCATCCCAACCAATAATAATATACTATGGGGAGAAGATCAATTTTTTTCTTTTCTGTGCATCTTCAATTTTCTGATTTCCTTCAAAATGATTTAGTCTGGTTGTGAGTCTTTGTCGTAAGTTAGGTAGTAGCACACAGCACAGCATACACAGATTTACTTACAGAAATCATAGTATAAACTATGTAAACCCAAGTAACCATTAACCATTCAAAGTGTCCTCCTTATGTGATTTCCATTACATTAAGCAAATGTTAAAAATATAGGCATGAGGAAAATTCCATGTCACAAGACGTTCCATATATATACTCTAAAATTTTGGGTAATAAATTGGGCACTTGAATTCTTGAATGCAAACCTTTTTTTTGTCTGCGCATACATGTACCTAAAAGTAAATAACCGGGTTCACTTCATAAACCATTTGTTTCGGAAGTGAATGTAGAACATATAAAATACTCAGATATTTTATTCCATCAGAAGGAACCGTTATGTTGTGTCGTGAATGGTGAAATTAACAAGCCCTCCACTCACTCCACATTGCCCAAAATAATGAATAATGAGTTTTACTGCTGTGATGATACTGAACAAAGATGACATATCATAATCAAACATTTACATTATTTTATAATGTCTTCATGATAACTGCTTACCGTGTTTGCTTACTGTGGTGGTGGTAGTGGAGTTTGGAAACTAGAGAAAGTAAAGAAAAGGAAAAGTTTCATTTCTGCTCCAAAAATTGTAGTAGTAGGAAAGAGAAAGTAAAGGAGGTAGGAAGCAAAATCATGCATAATGATTTATATCATAACATATGAGGAAATATTATCTCTTGGAAATAATAATACACGCAAAAGAATTTCCCAATTCATAATGAAATATATTTATGTGTGCCTGTAAAATATTATTACGACATGGAGGGCGATGATGATGAGACCAAGACCAAGAAAACATTCATTGCGTTATGATTGTCTTCTCTCATTTCTTCCTTCCAGTCGTATACGTGGGAATAATAAATTCAGATGCAAAAGAGGAGAAATGAATTACTAGAGAGTGCGACATGTTTTTTTATTGTGATGTGTGCTTGCATAAACTCGGTCGTATACTATAAAGTAAATGATATGCATATGTGCTTCTTTATGTTTCACATATCATTGTAAAAAAATGTAATGGGGAAAATCTTTTTTACTATCTTGAATCACTGTAAAAAGTATAAAGAAAGGAGTGGCATACTGATGCGATAATATGGTGTTATAAGTAGATTCAGTAGCAGCTAAAAAGAAATGTGCGTATATGCGTAATATGCTATACATTATAAAACATTCCCTTTTATGTTTTATCGCGGATTCTTATTTTCAGTTGAAAAGGGGAATATATATACTATGTATTCTTAAAAAAATTGAGTTTTTATGTGAATCAGGATCTCTTCTTACGGTTCCCATTTTATTTCTTTAAAAGACACATTTATCTTTCTCCTCCTACCCTATTTTTTATTCGTTTGAGTGCGCTTTCCTTTATGTTGGGTCCTTATCAAATTATTTGCTTTGAAGGTGTAGCCATGTATGAATTTATTCATGAATGTCCCCTATGATTTCTTATACTTATTGAAGAAGACCTACTGCTCTATAAACATTTGATAACTCAAAGCCGCAAATTAGGTATTATCATGAAAATTGGATGAGTTTAGCAAGGTAAAGTAAGAGCAACCTTAATTCCCTTGTGAACTCTGAAAATTACCAGAAATAGCAATAAATACTGCAATTTTGTTACTTGAAATGATTTCGGTTCCATTTTCTTAATCCGAAAATTGAGTTTTACAAATATATGAATATGAATTTTATAATATGAATGATTTTGTGCTAACAGGTCCCCCATTCATACGCCAAATTTCCCCCATCAAAGCAGTGTCCGGGAGGAGTCTCCAAGTTCAATGTCCGGTGTCTGGGTACCCAATTGAAACCATTTCCTGGGAAAAAGGTAAATTCTTGCTTCCATTTGAAAGAGTCTAAATTATATTTTGTTCATTATTGCTCATAATCAGATTACGAAATAATTTTTGTTTCAACACTTTATACACGGTTCGTTTCGCCATTAAATTCTCATTTGTGTTTGTTAATTCTTCCATACTTTGTATCTGTATGTATTACAAACACAATTACTCCAATCACAATCACACCAATTTATTTACAACGTTGCAATGTTGCTCAATTAGAAAAAATTAGGATGGAGTGTACATCCATATAATTTCCTGAACTACATAATAGGCAGTGAAAGTATCAAATCCTCATGCTTAACAGCACCATTGTTGATCAATGTGTAGACTAAAATTGATAACAGTAAGTTTTTTATAGAATACATAGCATGCCTCACCAAAGTAATATTTCGATTTGGCCACGGCCACATACATTTGCTATTTAAATTACTGCAATGAGTTTAATAAATGAGTATCGTCTTTCCTTCCTCCTCTCACATCACTGGGAGTTGTGAAAGCAGTAAAAGCATTACCGAGTACTGTAAAAAAAAAAGAGCTTGTTTCCATATTGCTACAGTTTAAATGAGAAAGTGAATCGATACAAAAATGTATCTCCAAACACGAGCAACTACGCCATAAAGTCACAATACGTTCCATTTCCTCTTTTCCCTCAACGTAGAATGAGGGAAATGTCCTATATACATGCATACAATTAGCATGAAGGGAAAATTGAAAGTGCCACGAACAATTAGTGCATTATTAATGCCAACTTGACATGACAAGATAATAGCTTAGCTTTAGCTCTTAGGTAGGTTCTTCTTTGTACTATTCATTCGTTTGTGTACAACTTTGTATAACGGGCTTGCTGTTGCATGGGATTAATTGAATTATTCACAATATTATGAAGATATAAAACTTTTTAGGTTTGTTTAACTATATATAGGATACAGATAAAGTACTCACCCAAAATATCATCTGCATTTAGTTTTTAGTTTCCAATTTTTTTTTCTCGGAATGAAATGAATGATTATTGTATTGTGCTGTATAAATTGAAAGGGCACACATGAAATGTGGGCTTGTGATGACGATGATGATGATGATTCCCTTTGTTAGTTTTTACGCTCTTGGTTTTCTACAGTATAATATATCGTACATTACAGCCTATAGTTGAGATTTGTGTGTTTGATATCTACTTGAAAAATTGGATTTTTCCAATGTTGGATAGAAATCCAAACTAAAAATGTTTACATAGAGCGAGAAACTTGTTTGCGTACTGAAAGTAGGGAAAGTGAAAAGCATACAGCTTTGCTTTGGTGATTTGGTGAAAAGGGAAAGTTATCGGAGTAATATGAATAATATTTTTTGATGCCTTTTCCGTTTCATATTCTTTCTAATTTATATTCATACTTGTGTTTGTATTGTATTTATTGTATCAACCAACTTTTTTTTTGTAAATGGCTACAATTTCCCCTTGTTAAAAAGCTCGGCATTTGTAGAAACTCACACATTTGTTGCTGTAAAAGTTCTACTTTTGTATATCATATCATGAGAATTTCCTACTGCTACTGATGATATGATGATGATGTGATGATGATGATAAGAATAATATGATTTTTATGTATAGGTGGGAATGCTCTGCCAGTCAACAGAATGCAGAGGGTGTACCCAAATGGTACGCTCATTATAGAACACATCCAGAAAGGGACGGACGAAGGAATATTTACTTGTCATGCGAGGAATCGCCAAGGGCTCTCCTCTTCCAGAGATATTCAAATAAAAGTTATAGGTAATGCATTTGAATTGTTGAATAAGCATTTTTGTTGATGTCCATAATCATCATTTCATGAATTTGGTTTGGAAAGAAAAGTTGAAATATATTTTCCATATAATTTAATCACTCATTGTCTGTTTAGCCAGTATTATTACTGGAAAGGGAATACTATAATACTAATGGATTAATTCTAACGATTTCAAAAGATAATGTGTGTTTCCATCCGCAGTCCCACCTAAGATTATGCCTTTTCAATTCACCAACCATTTACTGAGAGAAGGCATGCGAGCTGCTGTATCATGCACGGTACTTGAGGGTGATCGTCCAATTGATCTCGTTTGGGAATTTGAAGGAAAAACTATTACAGCAGCTACTACACAGGTTTGTATTGATAATACATGTGAAATAGAGAGGAAATGAGCTTGTAGAAAACGGTTGACATTTTATAGTAATTTTGTACAAGAACCTTTTTTTTTTACTGTTTATTAGGGTTTAAGTATACGGATTCCGGATGAGTACACAACAACGCTGATTATTGAGTCATTATCATCTTCGCATAATGGTAGGTACTATTTATGTAATTACAAATTGTCTACCTACACGGTTGACTTTCCAATTGTGGTTTTGAGCAATATCTGGCGAACGCATGATATGTAACGTTTCTGAAATGTGTTCTCTCGATCTCTTAGGTAAATATACATGCATCGCTGAGAACTCCGCTGGTCGTGAGTACTTTTCATCAGAACTAACAGTTCAAAGTAAGTTTTATTACTCTCAAATATTGACAGTAATGTAGAGAGAGCTTGGAGGATCGAGAGTGAGACGAAATCTGAGGGGAAATGCTTTTAGCACGATAGATTTGTTTCTTCTCCTTCCTTTTGGCTTGATGGCTACATTCTCTACATTGGAATGCTCAAATTCCATTTCTCTCCTCGTATTATTTCAGTTCCGCCCAAATGGACAGTGGAGCCGCGTGACATTAATGTGGCTGCGGGTCAGTCAGTTGCACTCCACTGCCAAGCTGATGGACATCCTCAGCCGTCAATTGTCTGGAAACGAGCCACGGGTAATAAATGTGTCACTCTTTTTGTGTCTTCAACCAGTCACTAGGGACAGCTTAAATAGAAATACATTTTCCCTACTGTGGTCTTCCTGCTCTTGTCATTCATGCCGAAACCAAAACAATCTCTTGTTGTTGGTTATCTCAATTCTGTGCTCTTAACACTTACATTTACAAT
Organism: Orchesella flavescens; assembly: GCA_964034955.1. Classification (NCBI taxonomy): domain Eukaryota; kingdom Metazoa; phylum Arthropoda; class Collembola; order Entomobryomorpha; family Orchesellidae; genus Orchesella; species Orchesella flavescens. The sequence goes on along the minus strand of OZ035958.1, from coordinate 9,026,551 downwards.
TTGGAAGTGTGCATGTAAATGCATTACTAGCACTGGGCTTGATGAGTAAAGTACAATATTGATTAGTTTTCTTAGCTTCTTAGCACTAGCACATGCCAAGGAAGGGGTGCGTGCCTAATCTTATTAAACATCATAATATTATTAGTATCTACAGGGTGCAAGTAAAAAACGCCTTGATTTACAGTTTCTTTACGAGCTTATTGATTTTCGTGCTGATTTGATTTGATACGGCACTCTGTACTTTTCAAAAGAAAACTTTTCTCTCTGGTGGTAATTAGTCACCTTGTCAGAAATATTGTTTATGAAGCCAGGCCAATAACCCGACATTCTAGTTGATTAAAAGAAGCCTAGCAAGTACAAACGAGAGCTCTCCTCGTTCACTGCGTCTTACAAAAACCTCTTCTTCTTTCTTGATGTATCCATACAGGCACTCAACCAGGGGAGTACAAGGATTTGAGTGGGGTGACTACAGGAATTTATTCTAATGGAACGATAAGGTTCGACCATGTAAAGAAAATGGATGAAGGAAGCTATCTTTGCGAGGCACGCAACGATGTTGGATCTGGACTTTCCAAAGTCGTCTTTCTCAAAGTTAACGGTATGGAATATGTGGATGAATTTCTCAATTTTTTATGCCTGTATAATATAATGCTTTTTGCCGCTTGCAACTGTTTCAATACATTACTAAAATGTATTTACGCGGAGAAAATACTAATTCAAAGTGGATTTAATTAGTACTTATATTTAAACAAATAACAACTAATAACTAAAGAATTAGCATATTTTAAACCCGGAAGTCTGGTCTTGAAAAAAACAGACTATAGCTGTCTTTCTAATTCCTTTTAATTCTAATTAAGTTGTTGTGAATGAGTTCCATTTATGGCGGATTGAGTCTAGGAAAACAGAGGATGTAATATGCGCATGTTATTGCATTAAAAGAAGAAAATCCTATTAGAAAACGATGTGTTATGTCGTGTCATTTAATACGCTTACTGTTTGATTTAATTGGCACACGATATGATAGTCATAACGTGCAAAACAGCTTGTTCCAATGTAAGATATCATATAAGATAATGCCAGACATCAAAGACTTTTCATCTGTTTGCCTGTTCACCCAAACAACTAAAGTTCTCTGTACCCAGCTCATTTCATTTAAAACTATAAGACGAAAATGAAACAAATAAAGTGTTGTATGTACGTAGGTAGCAGAGCTAGATACATATTACGTATATTAACAAACCTTTGTCTTTGTCTCAACTGAAACTTTCTTTTGAGCAGAGTATTAAACAAAAATGAATACATAAAAGAATGTTTACATGTAAAGTCGCACCTGTGTTTCGCATTTATGCGTTTTAACTCCAGTTGTTTTCATTTCCATGTATATATTTTCAGCCAAGTACTGGTGGTAAGCTTTCTACTTCCTTCACTTTTTGCTTTTTCGTGTTCATCGTACAGAACACCATTGCTGTGGTAGTGCCTCTCGCATCAGTAGTTGCACCACAAATAAAATTTCTAAACTTTTTGTTTGCAGCCAGCATGTAACCTTTCTTCTTTTCTTAAATCTTTTGAAGAAACCAGTATAAAGTATTTTACTTTGCCTTATATGTTTCGTTTGAGTTTGGTCATAAGAAGAGTACAAAAAGTTTTCAGATTTTTATAACAGAATGATATGGTTATTGATAGAAAAACACATCAGTTACGTATGTTTGTTTTTCAAAAAGTTTTTAAATGAGACAAAGTCCATTATTATTGCTTGCATAAAATTCAATATGTCAAAAGAACTAGAAAGAAGATTATTAGTTATTTTTAATTTTTAATCGTTTAGAAATCCCTCTTTTGTATCCAATATTAGTTACATTTAATAATGCATAAAACAGACAGCCAACACTTGAATGATGAGCTTACTGACTCATTTCTCATGAAGAAAGGGGATTTAGGTTCTGTCAACGTGATTGTTTTTTAAAGTGGGCCACTACATCAAACATCTTTTAATCACATTTATATCTGTATATATTACATTTATCCAATTTTCCCAATAATTTTATAGATAAAATCGTTTACCCATTATCCTCATCAACACATTATCTAATAATATTATACCAGAGGATGGAAAATGATTAATGTGATTACATTTATATGATTATTGAAATAAGCTTACAATTTAAAAGCATAATCATTTTGAACACATATCATCTTTGTGAACTGCAACTAGCTAAAATGGAAGTTGAATAGTTTCTCAACGCGAATTAGTAAAAGTATTGACATAAATGTGTTCAATAACTCCACTCATTGAGTTTAGTATCGTAAAGATTGAGCCAGAGAAAGTTAGTGTAGAAAAGTTCTCTTCCTTATTTATACTTTTTTGCTTCCATCGACAAAAAATAGCTAGCTAGTGAATCGAGTCGACTAACGATGTTTTTATGAGTAGCACTGCTAGCATAGATTTTTCTCATTCATTCTGTTCTTATCGAATTTAATTTAACTCATTCTAGTACAAGACATTGCCTAGCTAGTTGCCCCAAAAAGAAATGGAACACTACGACATACTCTATATCAGCAAAGTAGTTTACATTAGTTACTTACTACTTAATATAAAGTTGTAGCGCTAACGGAAAATTAGATAGGAACAAAAGGGATATGAAATTTTATGAAGATGACTAAATGAAGAGGACTCTAACTGCACACTTCCGCTATGGTAAAAGCGACAGATGGAAGAGTAGCAAAAGGCTGTTAAAAGCTTCGCAATATTATTATATACTGAAGACGAGTCAAACCAATGCAATTCTGAGTTGGGAGTAACTAAAAGGGAATTTTATAATATTGTTGTGAAGCAGGAGAAAGTTTCCTCATCATTTTCACTCCAGTTGACACAATGACAGGTTGGGCTTCGTTGTACAGATTAGAGAATTACATTGTCTGTGGAGACGACGACGGTAGCGGCAAGGCCAAAGTGGATGGAGTAGTACTAAATCACAGTAAGGTGTTACACACTTCACGTCCCATGTATTTAAGAAACTATTGTATGAGCTTAAATCGGAAGAGAAAAGGATGTGTGTCTCAAGGCTTTCACTCTACCTCATTTTAAAAGGAAGAAAATGTGAGGATGAGTGAAACCAGCGTTTTCTTGTGCAAGGAATTAATGGTAGTGCGTGTGTACATTATGCTAACAACGGAAAAGATGTTCTTGTCTTCTCTCATCTATAGCCTTGAAGCTGAATTACATTGTTTAGAAAATCGTGCTCTACATTTTCTTCTTTAATGATTTTATTGTTTGAGCAAAAGTGATTAAGAAGTTAATTAATTAATTAGATTGGCTTTGGCTAGTATAGAGAGGAGAGAATCGAGTTTGCTCATCATTAAGACATTAACTTTGTATCGTTACGTATTGCATCTGACTTAGACCAGAAGAAGTTGATTGTTGAAGATTGAATGAAAGCAGGACTATCAGAAGAAGAGTCGCTTTAAGAGGGGCTACTGTAATCTATTTGCCATGTTGTTTATCTTATTCATCTGGAACTGTCATTTAATTGCTTGCGATCAGTTAAAATTTCAAACGTTGTACGTAGATACAATTAGCAAACGTTTCTTTTTTATTCAAAATATGAAACTATCTGGGTTTTGGTAGCAATACTCCCAGTAGATTCTGTTTTTCAGAATTAGACTGCAATTTTTAAATCCTTCTTTGTTGGGTTTGTTCTGTTGTAAACTCTTCACCTACATTTCCCTTTTGGTTATGGTTGGTTGGCTATATATGTGTACTAGTTGTTGAGTTTTGGCTGTTGAATTCTTGGATATTGGATTATTTTGGCGTGTGAATACTTTACTCTTTGACTATTCATGCGTTCCATGTCAAGTTTCTTAACTTCTTTTCGCATGTTTTTACAAAAGAGAAAAGATATAAAACATGAAATTATATATCTATAGAATTCTGGGAAGTAGTAGTGGCTAAATACAGACGAAATGTGCAAAAGTGGATGTAAAAATGTTCTGTTCTAATATACACTTTCATATTATAAGTATATAATGCATAAGTACAAAAGAAGCAATACAGAAAGTGCAAGAAAATCCAAGTGCTTCTTCCAATATTATCTTTAGCCAAAAAGCTTACATATATACTCAACATTGCGGTGCCCCTTTCCCAAACAAACCTTAGTGCATTTGTGCATACCATTTTTTGCCTTTTTTCTCTCGGAGCAATAACATATTCCCAATATATTACACTGTTGAGCCTCTATTTTATTTCCTCACCATCCTATATTTTCTTGGCTTTTCAACATTTAGCCTTTTCATTCATCTTCCCCAATATTACATTCGTGTATGCCTACATTACATTGTGCTAAGTTCAGTAGATACACCCATATTTTTAGGCAAGTCCAAAAACTCCTCAGTTTGTTAAAAGTTTCAACTTCTTCTTTTAAGTGTTGTATACATAAAACGTGTGTGTGTGTGTGTATGTACACATTTTCGGAATTTTTCCCCTCCAAAAAAAAAGTCAACTCAACTAACTCTTCCTGAATGGAAATCTTATCAGCTAGCAAAGCATCAAGGAAAAGGACGAGTTAAGCTGCCTTTAGCTGTTTTGCTGAAATGGCTGGTGCAGAAACGAGTGTTTCATCTTGCATGAAAAAAAAGACTAACTTTTTTTGTGTGCCAAAAGTCATCCTTCAGATATGTATGTGCATTACAACATTATTGCTAGTTTATATATTAGTTTACAAAAAAAGGCATGGGGTTGAATATATAAAGCAGATGTTTTTCACTTTCCCCATATAAAGTCACATCAGTCGGCTTCTCTTGAATCTGTGTCGTCAAGTCCTTAAGCATGAAAGGGGGAAAAAAAGTTTCCAAAAAAAAAGTTGAGAAGAGGGCCACTAGTAACAGTTGTCGGCTTAAAAAAGTCTCGAAAAAAGTATGCAATCTTCGTAGACCCCTAGTTGAGCTGGAGGCTATTATCTATATATAAGAGAAAGTATGTGTGGTATGTACCTATATGTATGGAATAAAAGGAAAAGATAAAAATATGCTAGTTTTATGTAGGGTCTCCTGTTGGCTGCAATTTATTCACACTGTATATTTTCCTTCTCACATCCAGCATCCCTTTCTTCCCTACTTATTGTAAATATATGTCCTCTGTTATTATTTTCAACACATCTTCTCAGAATTTTTCACTGGCTAAAAATTGATTACCCGAATAGAAAGCATGTGTGTAAATACTGTATAAGAGTTTGATATGTATCTACATTTTTTTTACTCAACACAAAATAAAAAGTTTAAGTAAAATAAAAAATGTGATAAAAGTATAAAAAAAAGTTTTTATTCCCGAGTCAAGTGTAGTTGTGTGTGAGGAAAAGAGTTAAAAATTAAAAAGGCAGGCGCAGTGTTGAAGATGAGAGAAAACAGGAGAATGAATACTTGGCAATAATAGTGTTCCTTGTTGAGCATCACGTTCTTGTTTTAGGTATCCCTTGTGTTTTCCTCTAAATAGGTCTTTAAAGACAAGAAAAAATACGTGGATTCTTTTGTCAGTGGTATTAACAGTAAACTAGTCACCTTCTACAGCGCAACTAGAAGAGTAGAGCCAAGCCAAAGCCAAAGCCAAGCTAGAGAACTATATGGGTTGCTTTCTGCTTACTCACTCTTGGAATTCCTCATGATGATTAGGTAGGAGAGAAAAAGTGCCGAGAAAGAAAGAGCGAACGACGCAATGATGAGAATGGGAAAGAGAGAAATGTGTGTTGGTTGAATCCAAACCTCACAAGTCCATCAGTTCACTGGGGCTCAACAATAGCGGAAAATTCAGCATGTTTTCTCTTTCTTACTTTTGGCATTTCTTTTTTTTACAAGAAAGGCAAAAAATATCTAGTAGGTACTCTCAAGTCAGCTGGGATCACGAAATCTCAAATTCTGAGCGTAAGTAAGCCGTTGAAACTACTCTTTATTGGAAATGTTGACGATGAAAACGGTACAAATGCTTGGTAATATAGGAAAGGGGTAATGTGAATGGTTAACAAAGAAACGCTGTGGCTATATGCTATGATGCTACGAGTTTACAAACATATTGCAAAAATTACCCTCTTTTTTTTACTAACGCTTACTACTCATACCGCTGCTGTAGCTTTTGCAGTACAGTAGAATTTTTTAGTAAAAAGATATATGTACCCTACGCGGCAGTTGGCTTAACTCGACTGATTTCTTTTGATTTGATTGTGCAGCTCCAGCTCAATTTGCGGATCGGGATCAACAAATCTCCGTACGATCAGGAGAGAAAGCAATTCTTCAGTGTAGGGCCAAAGGGGATCTCCCTATTGATATCCAATGGTCCAATAAACACACAAAAATTGGCTCCCATTCCAATCACAGGTCTGTTTTTGTCACAGTACATATATTTTTGGTAAAAAAGAAAGAAGAAAATGTCACTGTGTGTGCACTACTGAAAAAACAGCAGACGACATTAGTTTTGTTGAACAATGTGGGGCATTAATAAACCCAGTTGTACAACTGTGCAACTGTGCTGGATATACAAGAATCCAAAAAAGAAACCAACTGATAAATGTTGTGTTCCACCATCATGTCATTATGCCACGAAGCAAAGTTTATTTTTATTCCTGGCTATGCTTTTTTCATACCACTAGACCAGACTATGGATTGGCCTATCTTACAAAAAAAATCAGCATTTTTCTTCTCCCCTTCATGATTTTGCAATATCACGTTTAGCATACGACAGCAGCTTATTCAACTCAAAGTAAAACTTTTAATACCCCCAACTTGAGAGTCCTTTAGGGACTTAAAACATTTCTTGATCCCTTTCAACTTCTATTATCCTCCTTTATAAAACCTGTAAAACAGGAACGATATAAAGGTGGGAAATAGTAGTGCAGACAAGAAAATTCCTCTTTGGATACTATACTCCTCCCCTCCCCTCTGTTTGAGAGAAGATACCTAGTGTGTCCATTCAAGTTTTTCTTTTACTCTTTTGACTTTCACTTTTCATCATTTTCTATTTGGATTTACTGAACTGCATATTATCAGCATCACATCATCGTATGATAAAGTGTGAGAAACTCTGCTGTACATAACCAAAGTTCAGTCAATTTCAAAAACGAGAAAAACTTTTTAGGAAATGATTGAAGACTTGATCAGACAAAAAAAATGCTTTCCTTTCACTTTTCCAATATCTCTAGTTAATTTAATTCCTCTCTCTCGTCTGATTATATGGCTAGTCTTCCCAAAGTGTAGATTCATTTTTGTATATAACGCAACCACAACAAACTCAAAAGAGGGTGCGGGAGATGGATTAAGATTTCGGGTTGAGAAGAAAACTTTGATGAGCCAAATTAAATAACTTTTCATGTAGCCATAATAGAGCAAAGGAGTTTAGAACATTTTTAAATTTATTGGATTAGGTGGTGGTGGGAGAAAGTTCCCTTTTAAGTCTTTTGGTTGTAGACAACTTGTTGGTCAATAAAAAAAAATGCTGGAGGATACACACACGTGTGTGTATAAAAAATGGCTATGGTTGAGTAGGTAATTTGATAGAGACGAGTTTTTAAGGTACTCACTCAGTTGTGGAACATTTGTGCGTATACTTTTTTTTTTAGATATACTGTGAGACAACAGACTTTGGATGACGGTGCGATGTCTGAGCTATTGGTTGCTGACGTGGACAGGAGTGACAGTGGTTCATATAGCTGCTATGCTACTAATTCGTTTGGTACGGATCAGACATCAGTGGTGCTCAGCGTACAAGGTAAATCCATTAGTTGATCCTGTCAAAAGAATTGGAAAAAGCTTGAGGTGAAAGTTGTTGCTGGTTGTATAAAAAAAAGTCTGAGCTCAACCAGCACAACTTTTCCTTACTAATAATGCATACATGCTTTAAAGAATAGGTTTAATTTAGACCATCGTAAAATTACAAAATATTCATTGCGTGACCCAAACAAAGCTAAACTTTTGTGCTGTAGGAGTGTAATTCACTTACGACTTGTTTATAATATATGACCATGTAGAACCACCAGAGCAACCAGTAAATCTCCGTCTGCTGGAGACTCAAAGCCGTTCCGTCCAAATTACATGGTTGGAGAGCTTCAATGGAAACAGCCCACTCATCAATTTCATCATACAATACAAATTTCCATCAGGTCAGTCATATTATAATACTCTTTTTTTGACATGACTATATATAAATGACTACATATTTTCTTTTGTATGGCATTTTTGTTTTTAAATTGTTGGGAATAGTCTTCCAAAAAATTATATGGTATACGACAATACTTTTTAAATTTTGAAAAGTCTCTCCGTGTGTTAGAATAATGATGTGTAGTTTGTTATGTATAATTAACTATTTTTCTGCCAAATTCACATAAAGCTACTTTCACTTACGTTTGCTACTTTACTACTTTCACTTTCCAAGAACACCAAACTCCCAACAACTTTTTTATGCCTATGGGCACACAAGCGTGTATAGTCATTCGTATTACATTGGAACGTCCTAATGATATCATTTGAGAATTTAGTCAGACTCTTTTAAACGAGTCTCTTGTTGCCAGTAGTATATGAAACACAAATGCAAGACTTATTTAATATGGTTATATGTACCTTGTATGCATAGACAACATGGCTTTTCTATTTGACGTAATGACACCTGTAATTAATTAAAGGAACGTTGCAAACTCATAATTATATGTCACAAAAAAGGACCATGAAATGAAGATATTAAGAGGAATTCCCAAAAGCATCTTTTCCCCAACTTTTTAATGACTACAGAAAAAGATAATGATAATAATACAAGTTCCTCTACTTTTCAAATTGTCTGTGATTGCCATGTTATGAGCAAAGGCAAGTTTCATAGGAGGAGGGTTCGTACAGCTTTAATATAGTGTGCAACACCAGTATAATTAGTCACCATGTCATGTACATACTTTGAGTGTAACTTTATATAACTGTGATTTGGGAATTTACCATTAAGTTTCAACTTCAGCTCTGTTCAGCATGAATAATATGAAAGGTAGTTTTTGTCCTGTTTGCCTATAGGCAATTGAAACGAAAATTAGTACAGATTGCCTTTACTTCGTTACCTTGTTGAATTGTACCTCTTCCATAAAATGTGCTCACTTCACTCACCGTCAATGTTTGATGAGAATACCAAGAAAGGTACAAGGAAAGTATTAAAATCTATTTGAAATGCTTAATGAAGGCCTTAATTTTTACCTTCATGAAGCTGAGTTCAGCATTTTTTCTCGTTATCTCAAGTCGTCAGAGAATTGGTGGAAATGGGTTTTTAAATATCAATAAAAATGTATCAAATGATGATTTCGTGATGGGGTTGGTGGTCAAGTTGAAAATTAAAAAAACATGTATGATTATATGCATTTGTGAACTTGTTTTTTATGGATTAAATAGATACGTGGACGCAAGCTGAGGTGGAAGAAATGGCTGTGCCAGCCACACAAACAACAGCAGTTGTAGATAGTCTCTCCCCCTCAACAACATACCACCTCCGAGTTCTCGCTCAAAACGGCATGGGCTTCTCCCCACCAAGTGAGGTCATCCAAGTCACGACCGTTGAAGAAGCACCCGAGGGCCCTCCTCAAGACATTGACATTGAGCCAATCTCATCAACAAAACTGAGGATTCGTTGGGGACCACCGGAACGGCACCTCTGGCATGGCAATATACTTGGCTACTACCTAGGCTTTCGGGAGCTCAGCCTTGCACTTGCTGCAGAGTCTGGAATTTACGGTGAAAGTACCACTCCCCATTTTGGCTCACACATCCCTTCATTTGGTGATATGCACGGGTATCACTTTAAAACTGTCGAGGTAAGAATGAATTATAAAAGAAAAACTGACTTCAACACACCAGCTCAAAAAAAGTGCATGCTAAAAGAGAGCTATATGATATGACTGCGTATGTATCCTCATTTGATACTTCACTTCATTTTAGTATTCCTCCACTGCATTTTTTTTCTTGGAACGTGAGTTATGTAATGTCTGAGGATTCAAGGGAAATGTGCTCATAAATCTAAAAAACCTTAACGAAAAATATTTTCTCTCTACCAGCTCCTACTTCTCGTCTCACTTTACTCCTACATTTCCTCCGTGCAATCAATCCTTCACCTTCTTTTTATTTCCCTAGTCTGATTTCCATTCTTATTTACGGGCGCAGTGAAGCTGCAAATTAAAACAAGTCTTAGAAGAACGAAACGAACACACACACACACACACTTGTTTGGTTATCTACACGGTAAAATACTTCTTTTGTTCACGTTCTCTATTCTCTTTCTCTGTCTCTACTTTTTTTGGACTCAGGTGGGAATCGATTTTGGTGGAGAGGCACTCATCGACAACTTGAGAAAATTTTCCCGATATGCTGTCATCGTACAAGCATTCAATTCAAAAGGAACTGGTCCTCCATCCTACCCCGTGATTGGAACAACACTTCAGGATGGTAAATACTTGCATTTCTTTTTAAAAAGAAAGAAAATGTCTGCTTGTATTTCAATGCCTCTCCCCTCTGGTTTCTCCATCCCTTTTGTTGTTTTGTGTTAATAACGCCCTGTTGCATTGTTTTCCTGGTTTGAAATAATACTCAAGTCAAATCCTTTGGGATCCGGATATTGTGTTTGTCTCACTGTCATTCTTTCCAGCTAGCTTAGTTATTTTCTCTTGTCGTGTCATCTATTTTCCTCCGTCACAAGCGTCCCATATATTATTCATTCGAAGTGGTTATCAACCGGAAAAATACAGAGAAAACGTCTTACAAACTGGATGCGAACGACGTGCTCTACTCTGTAATCCCTTGCTGGGGAATAAATGTTAATTTCATCTTATTTCAATTTACGCCAAGGCAAGGGTACGAAAACGATGAGACAATATGGCGTTTTCCAATTCTCTATCACGTATGCAGTAGGTACGTACTAATAGAAGGTAGGAAATAGGAATTCCTTTTTTATTCCGTTTGTTTATAGAAGCTGACCAAAGTGATAAAATACTGAAAAGCAACGAAAATATTTTCTTTCTCCGTATCACAAAAATATATTTCCGGTACCATTACCATGATTATCGGTCCCTAGCCACCCACGCACACTTTAAACCAGCTATATATAGATATTTGTGTGAAACATCCCTAGTTAGTGAAGAGTTACCAATAAAACCTAAAATGCGAAACAAGAGATTTTTACTTAAAAACTTCCCCCTAATCCCACTAAATGAATACTTAAAATGGTAACTGCAGTAGTTTTACTGTCCTTTTATTTCGTTGAGACAACTGTCACTTTGTGTGGCAATCTGGAAAATAATTAAATCTGAATAATTGATGGTTTATTACAAAGGCACATGGTTTGCTTGCCTTTAGAAACTTTGTTTTATGATGACGATGTCTGCAACACAAAACTTTCCTTTTGTTTTTGGGATATACTTTTACGTGAGGATTACAAATCGAATTGGATAAAATTATGATGAGAGAGAAAGCTCAGGAGCAAAGTTGAGTTTTGTGGTTTGGTTTCATCGGATCGCACGTGTATGCTCGATAAATACGCTTATACGTATTTAATCCACCTCATCATCACAAAACCAGTTCATCAATTTATTGCAACCGTAGAAGCACACTATGTTGAGTTGAGAGACGAAACAATGCAATGTTTTAATGATTGTATTGTACGTACATTATGTGAATGCATCTTAATAGTCAGTGACAGTGACAAAGATAAAGAATAGTGAATGCTATATTATTATGCCCCTTTAATTCTGTTCTTTTTTGTTTTGCACTTGCTTTTGCTGTTGGTATATTTTACCTCGTTTAGTTCCTGGGGTTTGAGTATGGCATTCCATTACACAAAAAAGCATAGAAAATATGACGGAGAGAGTGTGGAACTATGTATTTCATGAACTGTTGACTGTATAAGTATGTATGTCAGAAAATATCTTTCTTTTACATATTGTGTACTTATGTGTAAGTATTATGGATGTAGGAGAAATATAAGCCGTTTATGACATGACATAGTTCCATATGTGGCATCGTGTTTGGAATGTAGTATGATCTTCTTCTCTCTTGTTTGTGTGATCATGTAGTACCATCTTTATCACCGGAAAATGTGGGTTGTAAGGCGATCTCATCTCAAAGCTTGCAAATCACTTGGGACAACCCACCATTGGAAGGAAGGAATGGGGTCATTCAAGGATATAAAGTGATCTACTCACCATCTGAAGAGACGGTTTTCCCTTCTTTGTTGCTAAGTCAAATCCCAGCATCCTCATCATCAGCATCAGGAGGAGCGTCATCTCCTTCAGCGTTCTTATCAGCCGCCACCTCCTTATCGACTTCTTTAGTAGGATCATCAGCATCATCCTCTGCCTCGGCAACATCATCATCATCATCATCATCAAGTGCACAACAAGGACAACAGCAGCCTGTTCCTTTAGGAGGATCATCAGAGTCAAGAGAAGCTTTATCAAGCACAGCAACAGACTTTAATGTCGAAACGAAATTAACGACTGAGCGAGAGTTGAGTGTGCATGGGTTGAGGAGATGGACAAATTACACCATTTCCGTTCTCGCCTTTACGGCAGCTGGTGATGGAAAGCTGTCTGAGCCTGTGATTTGTCACACAGATGAGGATGGTAAGTGCTCTTGTACACACATTACTCAGCCATCACAAGACAGCTCTAGATTTATAAGCCTTGCAAATAGAAAAAATTGGGAAAGCGAGAGAGAATACGCAAGAGAGGGATTTTACATTGACATGAAGTAAAATATTGAGAGTTTCCCCTGCATTCAAGCACATACTTCGTACACACATGATCATGATGGTGATGATGATGATACTCTGACATATTTTGTCATTTTGCTTCCATTTTACATCGCTTCGCACTACATTTTTACCCCCAAACGATTTTCATGGTACGCTTATCGTATCGTGTCCTAAGCTATTCAGTTCAAGTTTTTTAAGTAGATTTCCCGATTGCAGGAAATGGATTGAAGTTTAGGTACGCACAGAGATATTAGTTGTAATGAATCAGATTTGAAAACTTTTTCAATTTTGTTTCACTGTGCGAAAACGTGCCTATACAGTCCACACTTAGTTAAAAATAGAAATACTGCGTCATTTTTCAACGAATCAATAGTAGTTTCACTCAACTAGCTCATATATTTCACGTGTGTTCGATCGTCGTACCTATATGTACTTCAAATGCATGAGTGATTTGGCTGGTATGGTGTAGTTATAGTCTATGCAATTATACATACGACGAAGATGTGGTATAATTGGAGCCATTCTTTAATATTCATTCACTTCCTTAAATTTTCTGGCTGGAGTTTGAAAAAGTTGGCAATTTATGTACACAAGAACTCACTGCTGTTAATTGCATGTAGATCTGCAATTTTGTTCGACCTTGTTTCAAGAAAGGGTGCCTTGTGGTGATAAAATTCACAGGCATGTAGAAATGTTGTGGTATAGGGTATAGATATTACTTTGTTAAATATTGTATGATATGCATGCCCAACTGAGGCTAGAAAGAAAGCATGTATAGTGGTTGTTTTTGGAGCTCCGGAGAAATAGAATCCATCTCCCATTTCAACAAAGTATCATCGCTGATTGCTATTTCATGGATGTATGTATTTACTGCAAGCAAATCATTTCGTGGGGTACATAACAACATACTACTTCTTTTTTTTGTGTCTACTATGTACACGCAACCTGGTTTGAGTTCCTGCTTTCATGCATATAGTTCTATATATTTTAGCTTTGTTCAGCTTCATCTGGTGTTTGTTGTTTAGGGATCAGTTTGCGGATTTTCGGATTCTATTAGACTTCACTCTACCTCTGTAAACATTCACTTTCCAACTATAAAAGTATGTATATTGTAACGGGCACGGGGATGGTTGTATGCAAGTTTGCTTCTAACCAAATGCCAAATACAAATGATGTTGATGATGATGGTTTAGGTTCGTAATACCTTATAGTTATAAACTATGCAAAGAAATGCGATCGGATATGAAGATGGTAAATAAATATTTATGCGAACATAAAGTATTCACGTTTTAAGGAAAAGAGGGTTTCGGATTTGAAGCCCGAAGTTAGCTAGAATATTCCCGTTTCCGGAAGAAATCGTAGCAAAGAATTCTGAGGGACAGCGTCTCAGAAATAATGAAGAAAGAATCTCCAGAGCTAGGCTCAACGGGGAAGTCTTCTACAGAGAATGAACTCGATAGGGATAATGATAAATAACAACTGATTTGTGGTCAGTTCGCAGCGGCCTTATATACCCACGGAGGTTCATAAGCCCTGCACATACATACATACGTACGGAAGTTAATCCGTAGTGAAATGGTAATCATGCGCCCAAAAGTAGGACACGCATACATCCGGATTACGCATTAGCATAATCCAGGGATAACGGTTTCATCGCCGAACTGTGGACGCTACAAATTCCTTTACCCTTTTTCTGAAAAAATTAATCTATTTATTTTTTCAAACACATCAAATACCTTTCACATTAGCACGTACATGATTGATATTACTTAACTAACTTATATAATTTTTCTACTTTGAATTGAAACTCTATCAAAATATGTAATTTAAAGAAATAATTGAATGCACTGAATAATTGAATTCACTGAATAATTTAATGAACAACACTGTCACTTTTACTGCTCGTCTGGGTCTGACTCTAACATTTTCTCGTCGTCAGGTTTGGATGGACTAGATCCTGGAGTTGGGGGTAGGGAGTCCATCGGCTCGTCAAGGTTGATTTTGAAAACCTCGTCCAAAGTTTTTGCAGAAGTTGCTGCGGTTGCAGATGGGAGAGTCAGCTTGCAGCTAGCGCCAGGTGGCTTGGACACATGGTTCATCCTGGGGATTTTATATGGTTTGGTTTCCGGCGAATTAGCAAGTTTAATGGCCTTGCTACGAGATGCCTCGATTTGTTTTTGTTTCATTTGAGCAGCGGCATGTTTGCGCTGCTCAAGAATAGATTTATTTACAGAAGCTAAGGCTTTCTTCCTTAGCTGGGACTCTTCTTCCATAACCATTGTACGCAGGTCGACAACAGGAATGGGAAATACTTGCACCGGATCCGTTTGAGTGGCCGCATGGATTGAACGTGGCCTTTTGGATGCATATGTGGACGGAGAAGGACCTGCTTGAGGTGGAGTGGCTGCAGGTTTTGTCTCTTTCAGATTGCTGGTTTCATTGGGGTGCTCTTCCGGCTTCTTCGTTTCTCCAGCTTTGAACTGAGCAGTTCGCTTCTGGATACGGGCAAGGGCTCTGGGTGACCTGTTGTTCCTCGGCTGCTTTGGCCGGAATTGGTTGAACTGGCTCATCAACTGGGGAGGGCACATGAAAAAGCAGGGAGATTGCATCTGGTTCCTCCAGGACATCCCGTTCTTCCTTCCCCTGTTGTGATTTGGAGGAGCCATGGTCAATGAGTGGCCGGAATGGACCTTCTCGTTTCTTGGTCAGAGAGGAGGTTATTCCACGACTAGCGTCTGATAGAAAGTGGGAGCGTATCCATACCAAGTCTCCGACTTTATATATGCGTGCTTTTGCTTTCGCATTGTATGGCTTGAGGTACTTGACCTTACCTTCATGGGTTTGCTCAGTGAGAACTCGGTGAACAATATTTAGCTTTCTAGCAATATCATTTACCTGCTGGAATGATGATATTCTCAGCTTCATGATATTGTCGAACGGAGTTCTAAGTTCGCGACCAAAATTAGCATAAGCTGGACTCATACCAGTGGTTTCATTCATGCTTGATCGAAGGGCAAATGCTATCTCATGCAGAGAGCGATCCCAGTCTTTGCATTGTTCTGACATGCAAATCATCATACTTTTGATGGATTTGCAATACCTTTCGGTGAGGTTTGCTTGAGGGTGATATGCAGATATATAATATGGAGTTATTTCAAACGTAGAACACCAATCTGCGTAAATCTTTGAGGTGAACTGGGTGCCGTTGTCTGATAGTATACAACGTGGTAATCCCCAGCGACAGCACAACTCCCACAACTTACTTACTATGACTTCAGCTTTTGTTTGGCGTAATGGGTATAGCTCAACAAAGCGTGTGAAGTGATCGACGCAAACTAATAAATGCGTATTTTGATTTTTTCCTTTTACATATGGGCCCATTAAGTCAATAGTTATTAGGTCCCATGGACCATTACTATCAAAACTTGTGGCTGGGGCAGGAGGAAACCTTGAGGCTTTTGACTCTTGGCATACAGCACAATGCTGTATATAGTATTGTATGGCTTTACGCATATTTGACCAATATACGCGCTGTTCGAGGCGTGAATAGGTTTTTCTTATGCCAAGGTGACATGCGAGCTTATCATCGTGGAATATGGAAATGACTTTGTTGATCATGGATTCGGGTACATATATCCGCCAGTACAAAGCATCATCTTCCCAAGGTCTGTTCCTACTTCCAACGTAACGCATGAGTAAGCCATCGCTTAATGTACAAAGTTTAGCTTCATTTGCTACTGAGGACTCAGGATTTGTTTGTGGGTTTGCTAGATGCAATTTTATAGCATGCAAATGTAAATCTGTGTCTTGAGCTTCAATGAAATCAGCTCTGGTCATAAAAGTTTCACTTTCCTGCATGAGAAGCGAGTGGTTAATGCGACTCAATGCGTCAGGTCCTTTCATGGCTTTGCTATTACCTTTGCGATAGTGTACGTCAAAAGTATACATTTGCATTTTTAAAAACCATCTTCCAAGCCTGCCACATGGGTCCTTCAGCTTGTTTAGCCATGAAATGGCTTGGTGGTCAGTTTCTATTATGAAATGACTGTATTCTATATAGCCTCTGAATTTCTCAATAGCCCATATGACGGCTAATATTTCCTTTTGGACAGTTGAGTATCGCGTTTCGGCGTCTTTCAATGTCCTGCTTGCGAACCATACAGGGTGCCTTACTCCTTTGTCCTCTTGCAATAATATTGCTCCGATTGAAAGATCACTAGCATCAGTCTGAATGATAAATTGTTTAGACATATCGGGTAAATATAGCAGAGAATACTCGGATAAAGCATTTTTCAAGGCTTGAAATCCTACTTCTGCTGCGTCGCCCCATGCAAATTTGACTCCCTTTCGTGTGAGTTTGGACAATGGTCGGGCATGCTCGCTATAATTCGGAATGAATCTCATGTAAAATCCTACGAATCCAAGGAAGCGTTGAATCTCTTTAGGGTTTTGTGGTCTGGGATACTGCTTTAGACACACAACTTTGTCTGGATCTGGCATGCATGTACCTGGTTCAATTATGAAGCCGAGATATTTCAGTCGGTTTTTGCATAATTGAATTTTGCCAGGGTGTATTGTGAAGCCAGCTTCCTTAAGCTTCGTAAGTACGAGCTGAACATGTATTAAATGATCTTCAAAAGTGTTACTGAAAACACAAATGTCATCAAAATAGACGACGCATATTTTCCATTTTAATGAACCTAGAACAGTGTCCATGCATCTTTGAAAAGTGCTTGCACTATTGCACATTCCCATTGGCATTCTGTTGTATTGCCAAAGCCCATTGTGACAGACAAATCCAGTTTTATGCTTGTCTTCAGGTTTCATAGCAATTTGATAATATCCTTTCGCTATGTCAAATAACGAAAACCAAGAGCTTTGCCCGAGAATGGCAAGTTGGTCGTTAATTCTGGGAATAGGATATACATCCGGTACAGTGACCTTGTTAATAGGTTTGTAGTCGATGACAGGACGTAAAGTACCGTCTTTTTTAGGTACTACGAATGCGTTAGCCGACCATGGACTATTACTGGGCTCGATGATCTTTAGATTTAATAGTTCATTGAAAGCATCATCAAATACTTTGCGCTTGCCCGGAGACATGGGACGTAATGTTGTGGATATTGGCTTGTGATCGCCCGTATCCACTGAATGCTCGTATAAAGTGCATAAGCCAGGCACTCTCGTGAACATTGGTTTAAATTCTTTAAGCATATTTTTTAGCTGATGCAAATCGTTTGAGGAAAGTGAAGCAGGAGCTCTAATTTCTGCGTAAGTGGAATTTGGAAACAAAACTATTTCCTCCGCTGCTTCTTGCTTTGAGCTTGCATTATGCATATGATCCCATGATGCTAATGCCTGAGCTGGGTAGTCAGCATTCATGACAAGCATTTCTTCGTTACTGAATTCATCTTCTGCGTCTGAAATGCAGGAATTGGAGCTTAGAAATGGCTGCTGACTTTTAATAAATGGGATGACCTTTTGTGGGTTCAAACCAACAGTCCAGCCACCGTTACCAATGTGAACTGCTATCATAGCAGGCCCAAGGAAATCACGGCCTAGAAGCACTGTATTTATAGTGTCTGGAGCGAGGTAAAATGTATGTTTGCGGTTTTCCACTCCGTAACCAACGGTCAACGTAGTTGCTTCACTCGCAACGTAACTACCCTTCAAGAATTTGATTCTTTTAGTGACATGGCGGCAAGTAATTCCTTTTTCTTTAATCAGGGAAATAACCTCATCTCCGAGAACTGAGATTGAGCTTCCTGTGTCTAGGAACGCAGGGAATTCTTTGCCCAAAATTTTTACTTTAATGAATGGGCGCTTATCCTTGTTCGCTAGCTCAACAGTAGCAATTCCCTCGTCCTCATCATTACAAAGCATTTCTGGTTTGGTTTTTGCTATATTTTTAGGACATTCTTTCGAAAAATGCCCTGGCATATTACATGTGTAGCATACCCTTGAGGGTGAATTTCCTCTCGATGACGAAGGAGATTTGAATCCACCTGGTGATTGAGATCGACTACCTGGTGGTGTGCTAAATTGCACTTTCTTTGTTGCTTTATGATAGTATGAGTATGGATCTACTGCAACGGGATGCAGTTTGAGAGAACCATTATTACTCATAGGCAACGTAGCCGCAACATTAGCATACATTTTCGTATTTTCTGCCCTGCTTTCCGGCTTCCATGCTAATGACGGCTCTAAGCTACCTGAAACAGGTGGCAATTTATATGTGCGGAAGCTATTTATAAGCTCCTGAGCTTGTGGAGCTGCGGCTCGCAGTTCATCCAACGTGGTGGTGGGAATACCAATTAGAGCTTTTCTATATTCTGGATGCATGAGCCGTTTTATTTTATTTACTTGCTCTGCTTCCGCAATTTGCTCACCTATCCGCATGTAATAATCCAAAATTACTCTTATGAAGGTAGTAAGAGTCTCGTTAGGACCTTGATAACGATAGTCAAGTTCACGTTTTAAACCGTCAATGTAACCAATGGCTTGGAATTCTTGACGTAAACGCATCTTGAAATCGTCCCATGATGCAAATGGTGGCTCATAACGATACCACGAATATGCATCGCCGACAAGAGAGACAGGTACAACATGCTCCATAATCTCTTGTTCCGTGTAACCCACGATGGATTGATATTTCTCCATCTCTAACAAGTAATCAAATGGAGTTTTCTCATCCACACTTCCTTTGTATGTGGGTATTTTAACTTCACTACTTTTCAAATGGTGAGTTCTTGGACCATGGTTATTTTGTTGTTGTGCCCCCTGCGGAGGTATAACAGGCTGTGGTCTTGCAAATAGATTTGCATTGGGTGCTTGCCGAGGCGGTTGCCTCAATGCATTAAGACTTGCCTGTACACCTTGTACAGCAGCAGTATTTTGTGCCATCATATGCACCAAATTTTGCATTAAATGCTGCATAAACTGCTGCTGATCAATTGGTTGACCTACATTTGCGTGAGCTTGAGGTGGTAAGCCGGCAGCATCCGCATAACCAGGTGGTGGCGTACGGTTAACTTGTGCTGCAGCCCCAGCTAATGCGCGTTCTGGGCTATGAGCAACTGCTGCAGGTGGTGGGATTGGAGGTTCCTCCTCACCAGCACGAGCACGGCCACGTCGCAAAGCCATTCTAAAAATTTTTAAAATTTCTGAAATACCCGATCAAGGTATCCTGGTACACTCGCCAATTTTGTAACGGGCACGGGGATGGTTGTATGCAAGTTTGCTTCTAACCAAATGCCAAATACAAATGATGTTGATGATGATGGTTTAGGTTCGTAATACCTTATAGTTATAAACTATGCAAAGAAATGCGATCGGATATGAAGATGGTAAATAAATATTTATGCGAACATAAAGTATTCACGTTTTAAGGAAAAGAGGGTTTCGGATTTGAAGCCCGAAGTTAGCTAGAATATTCCCGTTTCCGGAAGAAATCGTAGCAAAGAATTCTGAGGGACAGCGTCTCAGAAATAATGAAGAAAGAATCTCCAGAGCTAGGCTCAACGGGGAAGTCTTCTACAGAGAATGAACTCGATAGGGATAATGATAAATAACAACTGATTTGTGGTCAGTTCGCAGCGGCCTTATATACCCACGGAGGTTCATAAGCCCTGCACATACATACATACGTACGGAAGTTAATCCGTAGTGAAATGGTAATCATGCGCCCAAAAGTAGGACACGCATACATCCGGATTACGCATTAGCATAATCCAGGGATAACGGTTTCATCGCCGAACTGTGGACGCTACAATATATACATAAGTCATGCCCATGTGTCTGTTCATCATGTGTGTATTAGAATCATGGATTGTCCTTCATTTCCTCTTTCCTTTCATCATGCCATGCCACTGTACACTGTAACTCTTTTCACACTTTTCCCCATTTCGACAGAAGAACACACACTGTACGCATATTTGCTTTAAGCTACTTTCTTGCTTTCACTCCACTTTTTTTCTCCCTTGAAGCCTCATCTCCTTTCATCTCTCAATTTATCAATGAGACTTTTTCTACTTTTGTATGTTGCCTCACTGTTTGTCCGTCTTGAGAGTTGGTGTGACACTAAAGGTGGAATTTATACTAGTGACAAATATTCAATAGCAATTTTAATATCTCACGCCCAATGCCAATTCCCAAAAAATATAAATCCACAACTATGCCTATCTACCTGTCGATATTTAAAGGGGGATAAATCCCATGAAACTTTCACCACCACCATTCTAAACCGCTTAGAAACACTGCATTGAAGTCATTCAGTCATGATGAAAGCCTTGTCTGTAGAATCAGTGGAGCAAATCATCATACGAACGAACTGGGATGCTGCATGCGGAACGTGCTTTAAAAAATGTGGGACATGAGCCTAGCCTAGATACACGTGGCCTAAGGGACTTTGAGAGAAAAAGTAGATAATTTTGTATTTTCTGCCATTCTTTCCTATTTGGTTTGTAGTACAGTGATAGTTCGGCAACTGTTTTTACATTTTGTGTGCATACTTTTGCTTATATATGATTGAACTGCTTATTGCAGTCATGATTTTGACTACTATCCTCTTCTGCTTGGAAGATTGGCCGTCATTTTACAGTACTACTACCGCATGTATATAGGTATTTTTATAGTGTTACTAGTATTAACCTTGTTGGTGTAAATGAGGACAGGGCATTTGGATTTTGCATTCTTGGTGCATAAATGGTGATGAAGATGATGGAGGGCTCAAAACCTGAATTTTAAAACAGAAAACACCACCATCAAGAATTTTGAACATACATAATATGTAGCTGCAATATGGTTTTGTGGTGTTCCGTGATTTAACGTCATATCCTGGCTTATGATTTTACTAGTGCTTACGTATGTTAAAAATATATACAGTGTTGTACATAATGCAAAGTAAGCCGTTTTGATGATGGTTTGAATGGCGATGGTGAATGTGGTTTAAAGGATGATGATGATGCAGTTTGCAATTCAAAGTTGTAAAGTTGCAAAACAAAAGCATGGTAGAGTGAGTAGAAGCCTTCGTGACTTGAGTGAATATAGGCAGTGTACATTTTGCAGGATATTTTGCTACACAATTTACGTGCCACATATTTACTTTACATAGAGCGGACCTGTTTCTGGTATATTTTCTTTTCTGAATTTCTAACGAGCGATGATGTTGTTGAGAATATTTGACACAAGTAGACTGACGTTTTTGAAATATGTAATGCGGAAACGAGCAAAGGATACCGATAATATTTTCATCAGCAATAAATGTCATTTTCGATCAAAAAGTTTTGAAGTCTGTATGAAACCTTTTTTTCGTAGAGAAGTTTTACTGGAGAGCCTTATTTGTTCAATGCGAAAGTTTATTTTGCTGCATTGTTGTACAATTCTCATGCAGGGAGTACATGCCACAAGGTTGTTGATACCTATACATTACATGACATCAAAACACAGGTGCTGCATTCCAATTCTATGTGTATGTATATATATGTGCTGTTGATTGGTATTCGTTTTGAGGACAGACATTAGTTTCAAAAGAAATCGACATGCAGGCTCTGTTTCAAGAACATGACGTATTTTTAGTTTACTTGAGAAAGTTTCTTTGCCACTTTTTCAGTTCCAAGTCCACCATCATCCATCAAAGCATTGGTTAGCTCAAGACGCTCAATCCTGGTTTCGTGGCTACCCCCAGAATTCCCAAATGGACGTATTGAAAAGTACACCCTGTACTCCAGACAAATGGACTTGGCTAAAGTTGTAAGAAAACTATTTTATTTTTTGCAAAGGTATCTTTTCCAGTTTCCCACATGTCTTTATAAATTTCCCATACCCATGTTTAATTTTTGCAGGAAAAGAAACTTCTTCAAGCTTCTGAAATCACCCACGAGTTTACAACTCTGAAAGAAGGTCAAGCCTACGAGTTTTGGGTGACAGCGTCGACGAAAATTGGCGAAGGAACTCCCACATCCCGAGTTCATATTTCGACTACCAACAAAGGTAAGTGAAAGCAAGGCTTTATTTTTGCAGAGGACTTTTGACGTGTTCCATTTTTATTCAAATGAGTCGAGTCCCAAACAATACTACAATATGAGTCAACACCGCATTTTTTGGTCAGAAAACAAAGGCAAAGGTAGTAAAATCAGAAGGAGCTTCCTGTCAGTGTCACACTGAACGTTTGCGGAAAGAAAAGGTAATGCAATGGCATAAAAATCGGGCATTCTATTATTATCTAGTGAGCAAGACGGGCTACTACCGTTACCAACTTGTGTGCGGTGGTGCAAGTTTTGAACCATTTGTTCACACTTGGCACTAAAAAGCATTTCCTAGCCCATTCCTTCTCTTCAAGAAGCAAATATAGTATGAGTACAAAAAAAAAGTCACTGCATCACGCTGTGGCTTTTCTTGTGATTCTTTCCGCCGTATAACTTCACACGCAGTTTAACATCAAAATATATGTTTATTTTATATTATTCCAGGAAAGCTAATACTCGCACGCGTACATATATATTCTCTACGCGAGTTATTCTTACAAACAAACTTTTCTCCCTCAAGTCGTAACTACTTTATTACTTCTCTATAATAATATTATGACTATGGCTAAACCCACACATGTGTTCCACTACCTATAATACTTAAGAAAAGGAGAAAGTTAAGTACATATATGAGCTATATATACATAAATGTAAAATGTGTATCTAGGAATCAGCAATGAAAATGATATTCTTACATATTATAACCCCATTACACCTACACCACACTGTTCCATTGCACAATAATTTTATGCTTGTTTTACTTCACTTGCATTTTGTTTGTTGTTGGTCTTCGGCTATAGTTCCCAGCGTGCTTTTTGTCTTTATTCTTGGGAAGTGTGGATTTTAAGCATGTGTTGAGAAACCTCTTCTAATATAACCATATTAAGTCCATGTTAAAAACTAAATGCTCTTGCATCCGCATCCAACGACCATGGGAAAGAGTGGCACTTTTGTGGTTACGTGGTTGTTTCAAAACTTTTTAAATACTTTTACTTTTGTGAGAACAATTGTAAATTAGAATTGCTTTATCAGTGGAAGCACAAGTGCAAACGCTTGCATTTCTCATTAGGTACATATATATAGAGCCATATTTGACAAAGAAATTATTTTATACGAGCATAAAATATGGATATAGTAAAAGTGTGGGCAAACAAAAAAGATCAAAAGTTTCACAAAGGGGAAAGAAACGCTGAAGAAAGAAAATGGTGTATATATGTAATAGGAATAGCGAGAAAAGGCTGAAATGAAAAGTCAAGTTCGAAGAAGGAAGACACTATGGAGTAAAAAGTCAAATCCTATTATTTTATTATTTACGTTTATTGCCCACCTTTCTCTCTTACACACACTGTTATATTTGTGTTGATTGTGTGTGTTTTGGAATGCCGGCAAAGGCAAAGATGCTAGGACAAGTATACACAACAAGGGAAACTTTTATGACATTGTGTACAGTAGCAGAACATTATAGATCTTAAACTATGATGATAGCAAGAAGCCAGACAGTGGACGCAATTGTATAATTTTGAGTTGTTCCTCTAGCTCTGTCCGTTCAAAATGGACAAATGTATTTGGAAATATTTTCTTATATCTTCTAAAAATAAAGTTTACAAAAATTAATAAATGCGTATTTGGTTTTGGTTAGTTGGGTTGAGTCGAGACTTCAACTGCAATATATTTCTATTTTTATACATACCACTCCAACGTTAGTAGCATTAATATATTTGCTTTCAAAGGGATATCATCCCTCTACACAAAAATGTCGTTCATTGGTCTTTTATATTAAATGGGAAATATTTTGCTACGTTTTCTTTCATTATCGAATTATTTTCGAGAAGCTCATGGCTTATATGACATATGGTCATGATGTGGTAACTTGGAATTTGAGTCAGGTTTTGATGTGCATTTTATTAAAAACTTTATACATAAAACATAATGTTGTAGTTTATTCGTTTTAAAATGAAGATGCATGTTTAATTTTTATTCATACTACATAATAAATGTAGAAATTGAGTGTCACATGGCAAACTCAGAATTACGTATTTTCAAATGTGTGTGAGTTGAAGAATAAAGTATTATTGTGCCAAAAATAGCAAGCACGCATTCATATTTCAGACCGAGTTTCAGAAAGCAAACAAACAAACACAAAGTCAGTTAGACTGATCTCGAAGAAATAACCTTTTAGTGTCTTTCTCCCTTCTGTTACACTATTACGTTTGTAACCATTAAGAATTTTACGAGCGAGAAAATGCTTTCCTTTTCATTTCGTTGTCTTCTCTCTTGATCTTCACATGCAAATTCACATCTTCGAATAATGACCTAGGAGGAGTTGCGAAACTATGCACGTGTATATGATATGATGATCATGATGGCTTGTTGTAGGTAACTTATTATCATGGCATTGAATGATGAGATGAGACGGGGTATAGGGATACACACAGAAGATATTTACAACAAAAAAAAGCTTAACAGCAAGCTTTTCTTACCTTCATGCAGACTGCGGCTCCTATACGGTCATTTTATATTTTACATTGAAATGTCTCTGGCTACGGCAGCGCCGTCTTACGGAAAACTCATTTGAACTAACGAACGAATGGGAATTTTCGTTAGACGGCGCTGCCGTAGCCAGAGACATTTCAATGTAAAATATAAAATGACCGTATAGGAGCCGCAGTCTGCCTTCATGTTTCTTCATGCAAACGAACGGAAAGACTTTGCATTTAGGGTTACACTCTCTCAGTTATGATTTCACCCCATGTGACTTGAAGTCATTTGAAATAAAATAAGCCCGTATTGAACCACCAACACAGTATCATTGACAATGTTCTGGAACAGTTGGTGGCTCTTGTTCTAACGTCATAACATTCAAATGAACAATTACATTAACGTTATAATTATTGTACTTACACAGTTTGGGAGACCAAAATTGAACATTTTAAGTTTGTAATTTAGGTTTTTATAAGTGCATAAATGAAAACTGCAACGAATCTTTAAATCTCTAAAAAGTAACATGCCAATAAAGGTGTTCATAATGATTCCGAGCGTTGTGGTACACTAAAATCGAGGAATTTTCAGCCAAGGGCAATTTAAAAAATGTATTTTACAGTTCTAAAAAACATATGAACAATATTATGTTGTTTATACAAATAATTACTCAAAGTTTTAATAAAGAAATATAAAGCATAATAACTAAAACCAACTAAAACAAATGCCTTTTGTATTCACGTATGAAGTTTACTGGTTTAAGTTTTAAAAAAGGCTTTTATGCCCTTGGCGAAAAAAAGGGTTGAGGATAAATTACAAAAAGATAAAGAATATATTCGTATTCGTGGTATTTGAAATCGATCGACCAACATTAATTTACAAATTCTTCCAAGAAGTGCCAAGAACTTCCACGCATCAGCAGATAAAATTTCCTTGGACGGCAAAAATTGAACGTATTTCGAAAATAATCCTGTAGTTCAAAGCTCAATACATCCTGTAAATAAATCCAAGCTGTATAATCTAATCATTCAATAGCATTATATATGCAGACTTTAAGTGTTGAGAATGTATGTATAAAAATGCTCACAATGCCTTTCCGTTGTAGCATGTCCGTTTGCCATTCGCTCTAATCTACATTTAATACTGCTTCGATTCGCCAAATTATTTTCAGATGCTCCCAAGATCACGATCCAACTGACAAAATAGCATTTTAGCTACTCAGCATATTACACACAATTATAATTCTCTGGGACCAGCAAAGAAAGACTCAATGTTGTAGTTGTACAGGGCATTGAAAGGGATTCAGCATGGCATGGGAATAATTTATTGTGTTTTATGTGCACAGTTGCAGCGAAAATAGCCTCGTTTAGCCAGTCGATTGATGTGGCCTGGAAACGTGATGTGGTTCTCCTCTGCGACGCGGTGGGTGTCCCAGAACCTAGTGTTCAATGGCAATTTAATGGGAATTATATTGAAATGGGCTCTCGGAGAAATGTAAGTTGCGGGCTGACGCCCGCCTTTTCCTCACTTTTTGCTTACCCTAATTTTCCCCCTTGCCTCCAGCTTTCTTATGTATTTTGCGAGTAGCAATAATGGTTCGTGTCTGATCCCAATGTTATTTGCGAGTCTTGATGCATGTGTAATGTAATGTTGCCGACGACGACTTCTTGCCTCATTTCCTATTAGTAGTTTAAGGAGCAAAATTCTAACGATTTGTAATGTTTATCCAAAGTACACAAAAGTACCTACAATACGTTCCTCGGAATTTCTGGATACATTTTGCTATGGCTTACAAGCAGTAATGACATAACAAATTTTCTTAGGCATGTTACGTGAGATGTCTCAGCTCAATTTCAATAAGTCGTCGGTTGCTCTCCTCTCATTTTCTTTTTCTGGGTATCATTTCCTCTCGCTTATTCAAGTATCGATGGTTGCTCTCCAACTTTTTGATTATTCCAGGAATTGCCTTTTGAGTGCTGATGTAAGGTTCAAATGTTGTTGACGGGCTTGGCGAATGTTTGATGTGCTCATTAGTGTTCCTCACATTTTTGTTTTCCTTTTCCACATAACTCTTCCTCCCTCACCATTTTCCCAATTTGCTTCCAAGGGAGCCTTAAGCAATCAAATATTTTCAGAATGGAATCATTTTGGTGACCAACTCTTTCATTCTGTCTGCGATTAATTTTGCTCCGTAGATCAGCATTCAAAAGTTACGTAATGCAGAGTCTTTTAGGTTCTTCAGCATAAATGCATTGTCCCTTCGGTGTTTGGAAACTTTTCATGTTGTTTATTAGTCTCAGTATATTATTTTTTAAGAAGTTTATAAGATTCGAGCGATTGGGCACGCTCGGTTAAATGTTTCAATTCCATCATATTGTTAAGATATATTATGAAAGACTTTTTAATGCTAAAGTGTTTTAAGAAAATGCCCCTCGTCTATTTCAATTTCAGTTTCAACTCATGTTCATTTAGTCACGTCTCCTTTCCCTTTCAGTTTCAAAGAATCATTTCCAATGAAATGCATACTCATGCTTTACCTTTTTCTATAGGAAGCTACTATATAGCTAGTCAAAGATGTTGATTAGTGTTTTTTGTCATTTCCAACAACTCTTCGATTGAATTCTTCAGAAACTTGCATTGAATTATACTATTTTCTACCTCTCCACTTTCCTGGTCACGTTTTACTAGAGATGCAAAAGGAAATGGACTTGTAAGATTTTTTATACAAAAGACTTTTGATGTGCATGTACAGCAAAATTAAGGTAAAGTATTTTTCTCCTTTAGTAATTCATGTTGTTCCCCATGATGAGGTTTGATGATGGTGATGTGATGGGGAAGAAACATCAAGAACAGGAAATTGGCTAAAGCATGCAACGTGTTTGACGACGAGAAAGTTTGTCGCACAGTAGGCAGTATATACACATAAAACGGAGTAATAGAAGAGAAATCAAGCTGGAATGTGTAGTCAAGTGTAGGGAAAGGACCTTTCCAGGTTTTCATTTTCAGCTATAAAATTTGTCCAAAGTTGAAAGATGTGTGTTGATGATGATGGGGATGTGATGTAATGTAACAGAAAAGGGGGAAGTCATAATTTCCTTTGAAATATTACATGGGTCCCTTTTCCTTCACTTGACTTGGCAAGGTATATGCTCTGAGTTTGTCATAGTCATTATAGATTTTTATGGCCGTTGCAGTACGCCACCAGAGAGACCAGTAGTCGCATTTAAGTAGAGTTTGATTCTGCTTGTAATATACTTAAAGCATGCCTTTTTCTATAAAGAGGCTTCTGATACATGACGGACGATAATCATAGAAGACGTTGACAGGTTACTTAACTCACCTACTTTCTTTCCTCTCCTGCCCTTGAAGCCTTTGCCAACATCATGCGATTCTTTTTACATGCTAACTAATAATTTATGCTGTGAGAATGTGCTGTCTTCTCAGTAGTTTTCGAAGGAATATCGTTTCCTTGAAATGGAATGTATGGGTTTTTGCCTTCTTTTGTAGGATAATTTTTTGAAGACATCTTTTAGAACGTAGTTTGCTTCCTTTCCTAGAACTTATTTGCTACTATATACATACCACTTTTGCACTTAACTAGTAACCTAGATTTGCTGAAAATGCAGTTCTATGTTGGTTGGTAGGTATAAATAATAGGTGATGGGTAAAAGGAAAAGTAACAAGGGTATATTGTTATGTAATATATTGTATTGCCTTGATTTGCTTGTTGGCAGGTTGATGTGGGAGGGAAGCTGACAATTCTGGAGGTGACACCGGAGGATAAGTAAGCATATATATAGTATATATACAATATATAGTTCAAATGTCTTACTTTTTCTTCTATGCATTATTGTACATATAATATAAACCTCCACACGAACGGGACATGCATATTGTATATCATCTTGACAAGCGGAAAAGCGTGTTGCTGTTTTCCTTTCTTCTATATATACTTATGCATATATTTTATAAGGGAATTTGTTTTGGAGCTTTAACACCATTTTTTTTCTACCGTTTCCAGCGGAAATTACACTTGTGTAGCTCAAAATACTCACGGGACCGACTCTGTCTCGTATCATGTCAGAGTTCAGACACCACCACAGCCTCCAATTCTTCAAATTACGGAAACAACCTACGAAACAGTGAGACTTCTATGGACTCCTCTGTCGGATGGTGGCAGCCCCATAAAAGGTAAAAACTGTGTGTGTGTGTATATATATTTTGTATATTGTATTGTTTATAAGCTAAAAAACATGTAGTGTGATGTAGTGTACTTCACAACCCACCACATAAACATCCATTTTATGGAGAAGTCGTCGCTCACCCACTCCACTCCCTTCTTCATTGTTGCATTGTAATTGCCTTGCTCAGAATATAGGCTTGACGTGACCGCAACAGAACAGCCAGTGTCAGGTTGCATCATTAATTTCTTAGAAAAGAAAAAGGATGAGTGGCCTTATGGGAAAAGTAAAAGAAATGCAGGCTCAAATTAGGTATACATTCATCTGTATATAATATGTATGTGTATGGTAATTCAAATTGCTTGTAATTTTTACCAAGTTCACTGTTGCAAGCAAATGAATTTTTTCTTAGAATACCAACACCACCACCATACATACCATTTCCAATGAGATTCCACCTAAAACACATTTATCTTGTTGCTCTATTTCTATATTATTACATTTGTATGCTACGAATTGCTTCAGATCAAATGCAAACATTGCATTATGGAACTTGTCCTGAGGTCCTATTTGATTGGTTGATGTAGTCTAAATATCTAATGTAATTTAATTTATTCAAGTTACGCAAACAACAGAAAAACTAACTACATACTATATAACACAGAGTTTCCACTTGTTTTGTTCCACTTTTTTTCCTGTCGGGATGATATGGTTGACTTCTCGGAAACTTTTAGACATTTTTCTAACAAAAGTCTAGTGCCAGAAGCTGATAGGAACTTGAACAAGCGTGATAGTTTGTTGATAATATGGATGGTACACCAAAACCCAATAAAAATGCCAATAAAAGTTTCGCAGCTTCACTTTCACTTGACTTCAGCCACACAGAGAAAAGCCAGAGCGCTATGTGTGTGGTAGTGGTATGTTAACATTAGGTGCTTAGTATGACAAAAGGGAAAGTAAGTAGAGGGAAGTGGAACGAGAAAATGTGCAATATTTTTCCTGTTTTTCTCATCTTACACAAGTTTTTAGTAATGCACTAGACGTCTCACCATTCCTGTGAAAACCAAACCAAACCATATACCAAACCAAGAAACTAAAACAAAAGTGAAAGTAATACAACCACACATACACACTCCAATTCCGAATGGAAAAGATGAAGAAATGAGATAAGGAAAAAGAACATGAGAGCACACAAAAAATCGAAAGTGGTAACTAAAACTTACTTATACTTTTACACTCGGAAAATGAGAAAAACACTTTTGCCAGTTGTAGATAACTATCTTTAGCTCACACTCAACGAAAGAAAAGATGATATACGCTAGAGAAAAAAAAATAAGAGTAAAGAATTTTTTTTGTGAAAGAATAAGACGCTTTCTTCATTCTTGTTTGTATTAGCTACTACTACTTGGTTGCTTGTATGTACTTTTTGTATTACGAACCGGAAGCACCATACGCTAAGTAGACAAACGTTTGCAAAGATACATCCATTCAAGCAATGCAGAAGAGAAAGAAAAAAATCTTTTTATTTTTTTTTCGTAAGAAGAATGTCTGACCATTTCACTTACCGTTTGGTTCACAAGCCTTGTCTGGACCGGTGCTAAAATGAAATTGGATTATGACTGCTAGTCGTAAACTTTGATAAAATAATGTATAAAGACTTATGTCTAGGATTTATATAGGTAGTGGTGGTAAAATATATATGCTATATGCGGTCTAAAAAAAGTTAATGAAATGTTGAAATAATAAAAAAAGGTATTGCACATACTTTTCGTAATCTAATAACAACCAAAAACATTTCTACGCATATTTCCACAAGTATGTGAAAAGTTTTGGTGGGACAACGACCACACGTCAGTGAAAACCTGAACAAGAGGAGGATTCCCTATCGGCAATTCGCTTTAAAATCGAAATGTGTAATCGAAGCGATCAAAGCGATTTTGTAGGGAGTCGACATTCGTAGAGAAGTCGCCTCGATTGCAGTTACGAAATCGTATAGATTAAGATACGACACATTCGCTATCGAATAATCGAACACTCTCAGCAGCGAAATCGCTACGATCTACATTTTTGGATGTTATAGTTAAAAACTACAGAAGTGATGTAGCTATGAAATCGATACGATTATTTCAGGTTGATAATCTATTATATTCTTCGTTTCTCATTCGGACAGAAATCGTTACGATTGTTGGTTTTCATATTTATGTTTCATTATGAAAAGCGAGTTAGCTATGAAATCGCAACGAAGTCGATATGCATGTTTATTTGCGTTGAACGAGTGTAAATCCCATTGTCATTTAAGAAGCAGATGATACATACATTCTAGCATCTATCTTGCTACTATCATTCCATTCTGTCACACATTAGGAGGCAACTGTTTTTGTGTGAGTACACAATCACAAATAAATTATGAAGAGAATTCATGCTCTTTACTTGGATATCGAAGATTGAAGAAGATTATCATTAAACCTCAGTTAAAAGTTCAACTACCTCAACCTGGTGACGACTTCGACTGCTGTACAGTTTTAAAGGGAGGAAAGCTGGGATTCATCAAATTAGCAGGAATTTAGCAACTTTAGTAAGTGCTTCTGTGGTTTTAGGAGTATTCAAACATATTTTGAATAGCATGTCAGTGTCAATTTTTATTGTTTATTCCTTTTTATGTTACAGATGATCTACAAGTCAACCCATAGACGATGTGCTACTGAAGAATAACTGATGTAATTTCGAAAGCTGACAACATAGTTCATCGCAGAATTGTACGTCTTTTTTCGATTTAATTTGTTAGAATATCCGCAGAGATTGGTAACTGCAAGGTTCTTGTTACAAGTTAAGTTACAGTTACAAGTTACAGTTATGTAACTTAATTGTAACTTAACTTGTAACTGTAACTTTTCCAAAAAGTTACCAATCTCTGAATATCCGTAATTATTATGAACGCTACATTCAGTAATTATACCATTTATTTTCGTATTCTCTTGTATATTCTAACAGGAAAGAAGATGGATAACAGCTGTTACTAACTACAACGCATGTCAACTCCCCTTCCTACATCTCCTACAGGAGCGACTAATGTGAAAAATAATTAATTTGAGTCTTATTTTAAGTGAAATTTATTTATTTTATTATTAATAATAATTGTTAACTGATGACATTTGCTTTGTATACAATAAATGTTCGAAAACCATATGCTTGTATTCACTACAAATTTTTCTGCACGAAATCGCATCAATATCGCTTTGAAGTCGTAGCGTAAGCATTCACTATAAAGCAAACACGACTTCGATTTCGTTGCGATTTCATAACTTTTTCGGTTCGACTAATCTGCTCTGAATCGCTTCAAAGTCGATTAGACCTCGCGCAAATTTAGCTTTAGCTCGGCTTCGACTTCGTATCGAAATCATGGCTTTCGCTTCGATTTGTTATTCGATTTTGTAGTGCGATTTCGCTTCGATCATGTCGATTTTTGCCGATAGGGTTATAGCTTATTTTTTTTCGAGCTGGTTATAACGTGTAATATAAGCTTGTGGAAGAGTTATTGGGGGAAGAAGAAGGGGGACAATTTTTTCTCCATCATGATCGACTAGCACACTGCTTGACCTATAGAGATGAAATCTAAATTTATGCGTTTAATGCACATATAAAATCCCTATGAAGATGAAGAACGTAAACCAAATTGGATTGACGTTATGCACTACGTATATAGATTGGATGGGTTTTGTCTTGGCAAGTCTTGAAGGATTGGCTGGTAAAAAGCGTAATAAATGTCCCTTTCATTTAAGCCGTAGTAGAATTTCGTTAGATATGATCCAGAGTCAGGAGTGGGCTCGTAAGTTATGCTCAACTTGATTGAATTTCGTTGTTGCTCCTCTAGTTTATGTACTGTTCTGTTCTTTAGCAGCAAGGGAAATCATTAGAGCATGGGGTTTAGTTGGAGAATTCATTTTTACTTTCTCCCTATACTTCCGGTAATGCAGAAAAAGAGAAATATGTTGGGTCGTAAACCTGCGCTACTTATTTTTGTATATCACCGTTAAGTCTCAAGTCTTTCTACAATTTTTTATACCTACTTCTTACCTACCTACCTAAAAAATCTTTAATATTACAACTAACTATAAATGTAAGATGCATTATATGATATGTTCAATTTTTTATTATGAAATGAGAAAAAAATAGTAAAAAGAAAAAACGGGTTGTAATATTGCAATTTGCCTTGTTTTCTCTGACTGATTTCTTTCAGGTTACCTCATAAACTACAAGAGAACGGGTGGAGATTGGGATGAATATGAGGTTGGATCTAGGGCCACAACTCATGTGCTTCAAGGTCTTGTCTGTGGCTCAAGTTATCAAGTTTTCATCACGGCTTTTAACAAGATCGGCAGTGGTCTTCCGTCTGATATACTTACAAAGAGCACCAAAGGAAGTGGTGAGTTTCCTTCTTCAGTCTCTATCATTTTATCATCCCACATCGTATCAGCCTGTACAAATACATATTAAGCTTGACTACCTTATGAAGAACAGCAAACACTAAAATGAATGCTATATAGTGCCCGCAAAGTAAAAAAACACCTTCAGCCGTAAACTATATAGAGAACTAGCCATATATATTGCCTTTCAACTTTATTTCTCAAGGCAAACTTGTTCAAGTGCCTTTGCCCTTTTTCTTTCATTTTTTTCGTTTGCTTTTCCTTGATGGAGGCTAGTAAATAGGTATGAAAATAGTAAGTTTTTATTGACTTTTGAATCTTGAATCCACGCAAACATCACACAGAAGATTGAACTTACACACACACACTATTTTTTTGTTGCTTATTCCCGATTGTTGATCTTATTTTGAAAGACCTTGGAATGCATGGAAGGAACGTTTGAGCAAGTCTTGTAGCGTAGCTCATCGTCAGTTTACTTTTTATCTGATGGTGAGGAGCAGAACAAGTTGCAATATGCCGACATGGCAAGCTTATATTCAAGCCCCAACCAGCATCAACGGGGATGATGGTGAAAAGGTTTTTTTTCCTTTCTAAATTCATCTTATATTAGACCGAGACTGCCAGCCAGCCCAGCTGGATTTAATTTTGTTTCTCAAAAGTCATGTCAGACAGGATAATCACGAGGAAAGGAGGAAATTGGGTCGAAAACGTAAATAGAAATCAAATCACGCACAAACCCAAAACCCCAGTCGAAAAACTTGCGTCGTATTCGTATAGTAGTAGCCTGTATTGGAATTCATGTGTAAAATTTGACGTGAGTCTCAGTCTCCTTCTCATCTCTTATTTTTGAAAAGCTAAAAAGCTCATGTAATTTACTATACGCAGCTTCAACAACTCTTGTTGTCGCGTAAACTTATGCATCAAACTGATAGGCGTATGTGAGATGAGAGTAATGGAATGGAATGTAATGTAAAAATGGAGGGGGACGGATGTGTCATAAAAGTTGAGTAAAAATTGAGTCTTTTTTTGAGTGCATACTTGAGGACTACGCCAATTGCTATAAAAATGTGCTCATATTGCTTTTAAATATGAATGACTTGTTTTTCAGTCCTTCAATCATGATAACGCATCTCATAACAAACATGGTATGTATTATTCGACTGTGATACAAAATACATTCACCTCCTCATAACAAACTTACTTTGGGAAAAGATAGCGTAAACTGGAAAGCGTAGCCTGATAAATATCTTACGAAACTATTAGACATTTCGTGCCTACACACGTAATATTACAGGGACGAGCTGCTTTCTTTTTAACAAATGAAAAGACATCTTGTTGCCCCCACATCACATCATCTTGTGCCTTCCCAAGCTTTTACGTTTGACTACTTGAGAAACAAAGTGTTGGAAAGTGTTTGGAGTGGATGATGTGCCCGTGTGCATGTAACAGTAATAGTAATAAGGTACATACGTTTTGGTGGGGGGGAAGCTGTCTACTGAAACATTTACTTTCACTTGAATTTCTCCTCAAGGACCGTAGTGGGTAAACAAGTTGAAGATGTTGGTGTGTGCGTTGATGTTGATGTCGGTATTTTACAGCCATTTCTGTGGTGTGGTATATTATATATGTATATATGCTTGTGGAGTAAACGAGAACGGGTTGCAAGCTTCCAAGTGGCACACGTCTGTTTATGCTTTTAGTAATAGTTTTTTACACGTGCTTCCCTTCTTCTTCTGTTTCTTTTTATCTCATTCTCATGCTCACAGCGAGACAACGAGAATATGATGCAGTTGCTTGGTTTGGATGAAAGCGTTTTTGTGAAAGTGCTATGCAAATCTAATTTAACTTTTAATGTTGACCTACATTCTACATTTCCCCCTTTCTTGTAAATGGAGAAAGTTGCTGATGATGTTGAAATAATTGTTCACCATGTCTCTCCTATTATCTAAGGAATGTAAGATGAGATGATGGCGGAGTGTAATGTGTACAAACACAAATATGGAGTGCAATTTGAGAAATGTTTTTAACTTTAACCTATTTTTTTTCTTTTATAATGAATAGCTCCCGTGGCACCAAAGAAGCAAGAGATGCTTCACGGCAACCACTCCACCATCAGTATACGTCTTGACCAATGGCACGACAATGGATGTCCCATCATTAGATTTATGGTGGAGTACAAGACACCATCCGAGAAGAATTGGCATCGTGTGCCCATTGACGTTACGGTAGGTTAAATTGAACAAAAAGTGTACAGGATTGGTTGGAAATGTATAAGGAGGCATCCTCAGAGGTAAACCGTCGTTGGTTCCAGTTTGGTAACACGAAATAAATAAAAATTGATTTCAGGCAAGACCAAAGATATATTCGCTGTCTGGTCTCCAGCCGGCTACTAAGTACGATATTCGTGTCACCGCTGAAAATCATGGTGGGAGCTCCATAGCCAAATATGATTTTCTTACGTCGGTAGTAAAAGAAGGTGAAAATATACTCTATATTTATTTAAACGTGTGGTGTGCATATAGCATTGTATTATATATGAAGGCACTACAGCAATTTTGGTTGAGTGACTCATCAAGTTGCTTTCTGTAAATTGCAGGCAATTTGGGACTTGAGGAAGCCCACACTGAAAGGGACACATCTAATGACTCCTCTTCCTCGTTAAATACCTCACTTTTCATTGTCTTCCCTTCCATTCTATCTCTCCTTGCTGTGACTGGGCTCATCGCTTTCCTGTGTTTGGTTCGACGCAAAAGTAAGGACCATATACTATAATATTCGGGGCATTTCTATTTACTTCCATCTTTTTTGTCATTCATACTTTTCATTCTCCTGTTTGAATCAACTCCACATAAATGTGAAGCCTCCCTTTATTGTCCCTGTTATTTGAGCTATGAAAAATGGTTCAAATTCCTTTTCATCTTTTCTACTACTACTCTTATTGTGAATAATTTAGAATTCCACCGTGTTTGCACTGGGAAAAATTGCAATAAGTGCTCCTTTTATTATACTGGAACTGGATGCATTATTATATATACTTCCGCACTGGCCTTGTTTCCCTTGTTGTGAAACGTCATGACCATAATTTCAATTTTATCTTTCCAAGGCTTTGGCTTGCACTGCATCCTGTGTGCAGGTGTTTATGTATATGACCTCGTTCTTTTTAATGTAGCCTAATTTGTAAACACAGGCAGTTTCCTCATGTGAAAGATCTTTTTCAAAGAACAATTCCCTTTAGTCATTGGACTTTTTAAATTATTCACTTGAATGGATTCATATTTTTTATGCAGACGTGCATAAAAGAATATAGTATCAGTATCTCTCTGTAATACGTGCTACCCTGTACCTTTTCCCCTAACAATGAGATGCATTTACATTACTTATGGATATATATAATTCTGGTTGTACTACTACTTTACTTTCCCCTCTTCAGGAATGGGACTTGGAGGAACAAAAACTGTGATTGGGGACCATCATCCAGCTGGATTACAAACCCTGATGGAATCCCACCACACACAAAGAAATAATAGGGATCAACATTACTGCATAGTAAAAAGTACTGACCATCCTCCAGGAGCGGATGACCCAGTTCGCTATAAAACAATCGACTCTGCTGGTACGTCATTTTTTTTCTCCATTTTTTGTTCCACCACTACCGCAAGTTTAATAGAAAAAGGAAACTGAAAGTGTGCTGTGAAGTAAAGAGTATTATTCTTTTACGTCAAATCTGTTTGTTTTTTTGTGCATTCAAAAATGGTATCACTTTTGCTGAGTCTACTACGCTCATACCTTTTCGGTATTAAACTGGGAGGAATAAGTATCTAAGTATTATCTTCCTTATACATTCCCCCATAAAAGCAAATCATTGACTAAGGTGGGCTGGTGACTGACTCGGAGTCATATTTTTATGACAAGGACGCATAAAAAGTGTCACGAAAATAATGACATACACACACAGACAAGAAGTCTAACGGGCGGATGAAGGGGATGAAGAAAGTATCATGTGTGCCAAAAGAAAATCATCCGATATGTTTACGTGCTACAGCATACAACTAGTACTACTACTACATGAATGCACCATATTTTCCCAATTCGGGTTGAATCTACAAACGAAAAAAAACGGAAAGATGATGGCATATCGCCTGTCATAAAAGTTTATGTTCTTCTATTGCTTCTAAAAATGGGGAAGAAGGAGAGCTAAAGGAATGTAGTCTTTCTCTCTCCCTCCTTGTTTTGCAATGTATGTACTACCTATTAGCAATATTTTTTTTGCAACAGAGATTTAAAGCGAAAAGGAACATAAAAAAGCTACACAATGTTTTTTTTATTATCCAAACATACATTGCAATGGATGGAGATGGAGCAAGAAGATTCTTTCTTTTTTCTCTAAACGTTCCGTGTAGTTTTGTTGGTTTACGAATTTTTGTCGTGATTTCATCCATGAGGAATATGGGAGTTGACATATTTACACGAAACAATTTATCATTTTCCACAGATTACTCCGTTTTCCCTTTGAAATGTATTATATATGATTTCCACAAATATATATAATGTATCTACAATATCCTCAAATCCGCGTGTTTGTTTTACTCCGCACCACTTTGGCAATAAAACTGTGTTTTTATCGGGCTACAGAGAACATTTCATGCATTATCATGTTTCCTCCTTTCCTTTTTCTGGGTCGACAGATTACATAGATGATATCTGTCCTTATGCAACATTCCAACTTCCGGAGAAGCCACCATGCAGACCTGTATTGACGGCAAGTGGAGCTCTTGTTACAGCTGGAATTGGAGGTAGTGGTGGTGGAGGAAGCATGAGCGGTGGTAGTGGTGGGAGTTCAAGCACTTCTGGAACAACAGGAAAAGGACCTGGAGGAAAGTCGGGTGGTGGTGGAAGCACTAATAAACGATTCGGACGTCATACTGGAGACACAATGTACAGCGTTGGGAACATTTACAGCGGTCCTTATCACTCGGTCCAGTCACCCGGATTTGTGTACAACCAAGCAACTATTCAGCTTCGTGTGAGTGTCGAGAGCAGTAAACTTTTTTTTTGTATAATATAATGCTTCTGATAACACAAATGAAACATTCGAAATCTCGCCAAAAAAAGGTACCAAAAGCAGAGCTTCTTTTGCTTGCTTGCACACATATAGCGGCTGGAACTAGCAGGGAAAGAAAAGTCGCTGTAATATTTATGGCATGTACTTACGATTAGTACTTTACTTTACTTCCTTAAATTAGCGTAAACGGAGACCTTGTTGTGGAAAAGTTTTTTGGAGTACTGAAATAAATAGGCACATGGATGAACGAAGATAGCCTTAAGTAAAGCTGGAAAGACATGAAAGTAAATCTTTGCAGAGTTTAATTTTACGAAACGCCTTTTCCCTCACAAAAACCATTCCGTTTTGAATGAATCAGTTGAGGCTGCTGGAGCAGAGAGTTTTGTGTATTTTCCCTTTTGTAGTCACTGTAGCTCTGTAATATAATAGTTTTGCAATTACTAGTGGAGTCATTGTACGGCCAGCATCAGTAACGTTTAAACGTGGGAGGGTGACTGCTGAATGAAATTATGTACTACTTGCGTGGTGGTGACTTGCATTCATGATGGGATGTGGGATGTATTTAAATTGTATGGAAGGATGAATGCGAAAAAGCTAGTGTGTTTATTGTATGCCTTCGTTTTATGTATGAGCACAAGTAGGCTTCTCGGAAGCTTTGCACGTAACGTAAATGAATATGGTAGAAATTATGATATTATTGCTAACTCGTTAGGTTGTAGTAAATAAGCCAAAGGGTAGAAATGAGAATCCTATCATCCTCATTATTATTATTATTATTGCCAGTTGGGTAATTGGGTATAATGTGAGAGCAGCCATACAGTTTTCAAACTCAAAAGCTTTTCTATATATGACGCATGTTGTATATTATGCAGGCTTAAAAAGAGAGAGTCATGTCCAGCCGTTTTAGTCAAACGAAATTATTCCTATGACGTAGAGTAGTGAAAGCTTTGACCATACCACAAAGGCGATTCCAGGAGATTTCCTTGCGGCATGTAATTTTATATTGTGGAAGGCGAGTTACGAAAAAGCGAAATATTTTTTTTGTAGAAGAGAAGCTCAATATTTTCCACTTTTTTTTTTACAATTTCATACAGAACGTTTTTCCTTCCGGTTGAATTCGCAAAGGAATATTATTTCGTAAATGTGGGAGCTATATAATATTGAGCTGGTTGGTCATGGTGCTGCAGGCATTTTTTTTGGAGTCTAAATACAGATCATATATACCACTTTATGCTTATTTATTGGCTCCATTAAGTTAAACCATCGTGAAGGATGTGATTTGAGTGGACAAGATGATTGCAATTTATCTGTAGTACATATAAGTATATACTATTTGGGATTTTAGCAGTTGCAATACTACTTGTGCTTAGTTTGGAATTGTGTTTGTCGTGATTCCATCCGGAGTAGAAGAAAATTTCGTGAACTTGAATGAATTGAATTGAGGGGCTCGGCTGGCTCAACTCAACAAGAAAGAAAGTATGGTACCCATAACGGAAAGCAATACAGATTAAATGACGTTGTGCTGGTTTTCTCCAAAAAAAAATATACGTCTTATAATGCTCTGCATTTTTCCTTCCCTTGTCCTCCTTTTTATTCTGCGTCTTCAACAAAATGGATAACAATACCCATTTTAGAGAAACCTTGAGTTTATTTCATGATGTACGTACTTACCTACATACGTAGAATGTCCGTACGTAGAATTGTAGAATGTACACTACTTTTTTTTGAAAGTGGAATGATTATTTTGGGAATGGCATGATGATAGACAGCTGTTTGTACTTGGAAGCTGGAAAGGAGCGAAAAGA
This sequence comes from Orchesella flavescens, assembly GCA_964034955.1. Classification (NCBI taxonomy): domain Eukaryota; kingdom Metazoa; phylum Arthropoda; class Collembola; order Entomobryomorpha; family Orchesellidae; genus Orchesella; species Orchesella flavescens. The sequence goes on along the minus strand of OZ035958.1, from coordinate 8,985,828 downwards.
AAAGCAATACCATTCTCTAATGGAAAATAGAATGATATGGGATATATAATTCTGGCAAAATTTTCATTTTACTTTACATTCACACAATTCACATAAAACATTGTTATACTTGACCTTTTGCAAACTACTGACTGAGAAAAAAAATCTGTAAATAGCGCACATTTCCATTTTGCACATGAATAAAGGTCAAACAAATAAGTAGAACTGGGAAATAAATGGATGTCAGCAAAATGTGTAACAGGGAAAACGTTCACCTTCTTCACTTCAACCAACCATCATAATAATATTTAGTCAGATGTGAATGTAATGTGGGTCTCCATTCCATTCACCAAAAGTGCTAGGAGAAAACTCAGTCAATTGCAGTGGGAATGGGAAATGGAATAATATGGGGAAAGAAAAGAAAATAGAGAAAGCAATTTTGTAATGATGCATGCATACGGGATGATGATGTGTTTGGGACGTGTGGACCTTGTGTTATTACTTGCTTTTTGAGTCTTCAACCCATTTTTATTTTAAAAATCATTTTTAATGCTTTAAACCTCTTTTGTGTTTTTCCTTGAATTTTCACTTTATTTTTCCTTTCGCTTTTTTCTCCTTCCAGTTCGTTTTGCCCTTCAGCTTTTAATAAAGTAATCTCCAGCAGCTTACTTCTTGGTTTTTGTGTCATAAAGTAGCAGCAGGTTTCTGCAATGCTCCCTTTTCCCCTCGGTTGAAATGAAATTTGAAGCTTTTTTTGTGTCAGTGCTTTGCATACAGGAAGTACCGTTTTCGAATTGAGACCATCTTTAGAGGCTGAGCAACACGTATTCAAATGTTTGTATCTCTCTCTCTACACAGGAGATAAAAAAGGAAAGCTTGTCTTTCACATTTTTCACAAGTCCTAGCAAGCGCTCACTCCATAGACTCCTCCTTATTACAGGTACATACACAGGAGCTTGTATTATGTAACATCGTTGCATCACGCTCTTTTTCTCAGCTTCCATCTTCATTTCGGTATCCAAGAACGAAAACGATGCCGAGGTTGATTCCGAGATTTATAACGTTCTCTTTGCTCCATCCATGATGCTTTCCTTTTTCTATGGGTAGAAGATCTTCTTAAAAGATTTTAGCGTTGGTGGAGCTGCTATACATACAGCAGCCTTAGATCGTTTTCTGTAGTAGTTGGTATGCAGAAAGAAACTGATACTCTCTTTTCTTGTGTTGCTTATTCCTTCTTCATGCTGAATATTTGTGGAGTATTATGTCTAGTTTCTATCGCCTACTCCCTTCGTCTGTATTTTAAGTAATGCATTTACAAAAATATCTGACGTTGTTTCCTTATTTGCACACACACACACGTTCATGGTTGAGAGGACGAAATGTACTTAACTTATAGATAAAGTTGTCCAAATAAATGCTTAAAGTTATAGCAGAAAATCCCCCTGTAGTGTTTTGGACTCCTTAAAGCATTACGCTACTTGGCTGGACATTTTTTTAAATCCGTAAGATGTAAAAGTATGTATATAAAATGCTTCAATGTAGGGACAGACATATAGAGCAGCTGCACATTATACCCAGTATAACACTTACGGCGTGGTGGAACTGGAACTATTCTATCGCATCATAGTTTATTCTTCTTGACATCCATATTATCACTCTAGACAGCTAGTCTAGTACCCAGAAGAAGAAAAAATCTCGCATCGTTTCGAAAAGATTCATCTTGTCCCTATAATTGTGTATCTTTCTGCATGACTGCAGAGACAGTTGGATTCCTCCATTTTTTTTGTTACCTTTTTGGACAGACTGGAGACAAAAATTTGAATCTATGCATTTCTTGCGTGTACCAATACCACTGCTGAACATTTTGTTTGCTATGTGGTTCCACACGCTGCACGAGATTTGTAACTCCTGTTGTGTGACTGTGTCCAAAAAGAAGGTTGGAAGTTATTTACAGAATCTCAGACTGGACTTGGAGGAGTATGCATGGTAAGTCTCCGTGCTGTGAAGCGGCAGATGAGTTCCTAAATTCTGTGTAGGCTCCCTGTCCCAACCCTGTTTCCGACTTGCATGTATAGTATATAGTAGTAGTAGTACATATGTACATACATAGAAAAGCGTGCACAATCGCATTTATCCAGAATGCAAAGGCAGCAAGAGAAAGCGAAGAGCAAGTTAAGTGACCACGACTAGACCAAACGATAAGGAGGAAAGGGACAAGTAGACAACCCAAGCAACACAAAGATTTGTCCAATTTATCTGAACGAATGACTTTGTTTGCTCACTTTTAGTTTTCTCTGGATTTCCTCCCCATGTTTTGCTATAAAAAAAAGCGTGTGTATATTTTTTTCCTTCTCGTTTTAGGAGAACGCGTATTGCATAATGTCGAAGCATGTATCGACTAAGCTGTTGCTTGCTTATTTAGTTCTTGCACGATTTCTGTTGTGGTCATCACATCATTCGCTATAAAAAAAGAGTTGTGTCTAGATTGGTCGTCGGTGGCTATAGAATATTTGTACAAATCTTGCAGTTACTCCCTCTATTTATATTATCTGCTTTTGCTTCTTCTTAGAGAAAGTTACAATTTTAATGTAAACTAACTTTTATATTTCTCTGCCCGAGAGAAATACATAGATGTACTTATTTGGTGTCCCTACCGCTGAATAGGAAAGCGTATAGATGAATGCAAGCTCAAATGAACTTGATTCCCCTTTTTGTCTAGATCTTTGTCCCTTCTCCAAAACTCTCAATATACTTATTTGATTCAAAAGGAGAGAGAAAGTGTTTTGGCAGCAGAAAGAGTCCAAAAAAAGTATTGCTTTCTCTCAACTCAACTCCTTTTCCCAGCTTGGTCAAAGCTGTAAATTGCAATTTGGGAAGAAATGTCTAAATGCATTTTATGTTTTTGTCGCTTTTCTTCCTGGACTTGGTCGTGCTCGTGTTGCGCTGGATCCTTTATGCTCCATTTTGCTTTCATGCTTTCACTTGTTTATGTCAATATATATGCACCACGATATGTTTCCCTTTTGCAGTATAAATGTCGCTTATTTTTATTGACGATGTAATATCCCCTTCCTCCTTCTCTGTGTCTTGATTCTTTACTCTGTATACTGCTGCAGTGCAAAACATTGATATCCATGTGCGTTGGCTCAAGACTTTTCCACTTTGGAAGGAATTTTGTATTACGTCTCAAAGCATACAAAATAAATAAATATTAGACAAGGAAAAGGAAAAGTGCAGTCAGTAACAGCGGTGGCAAGATAAGAGGTGTAATAATAATAAGCTTTCTCTATTCTGCCTTCATAGCCATTCCACTAACACACGTCAGTAACGAGCAATGTATGGATTATAGAATAAGGAATTGAAGCTGGTCTCTTTTTTTAACTCGTCTCCACATATATTTTGCTGAGTGGCAATAATGTAAAATGGTGTTGATTTTAAATGCATTGCTAGTTTTTTTATAATATATATAACAACGTCGTGTGTGTGTGAGGGTGGAGTGCAGCACGAGTTGTTGCAGAAAATGTTATTACCTTGCGTTATGCATGTGTATTTCATGAAATGAGAGAGAGATAAAGAAAGAAAAATCCATGTTTTATGTGTTTGTTTGTAGGAGCCTGAGTACCAAAAAGTACGTGGAGGAGGAACATTAGGTCGAGGAGGCTCGAATAGACAGCAAGGGAACAACAAGCAGCTCCATCCCCATCAAGACTTTGAAAGTCAGGAATCTGACAATATGGCAAGTACAGATTCCGAAGTGAAGAAAATCCTGACACTGCATATGCCCATTTCTGAGTATGACACCCTTGGGTCCGATTCCGAAGGGGAGAAACATCACCAGAATTGTTCCCCAATTCATCACCACATGCCTCCTTCTGCTGCTGTAGCCGCAGTACAAGCAGCCGCTATGGCTGCTGCTGCTAGACAACATCAACAATTCCTAGTGCAACAAACCGGATCAACTCCCATGCAGATTCAGCATGAAATGGTCACATTCCGTCAGAGGCAACGATCTGGTAAATAATAATAAAATTTTCCACTCCAGCCATTTCACGTAGTGTACGACACACATGAGAAAGTGGAAGTTGACGCATTTTTTTGCGTTAGCTCTGATCGTCATGCATGTGTGCACCTCAAGCACTATTACACGTTAGGCTTCGGAATTGAACTGAAGAGAACTACAAGACTACAAGTGCAAATACATTTCTTTTTAATTCTCCATTTTTCAACGTTCCTCCTCAATGTGCAAACTGATTTGAAATTCGAGGATTCGCTCATACACATTTAGATTGTTGTTGGCTGTCATTGTCGGACCATGTGAGTTATTGAGATTGAGCATTTTCAGTGAACTACAAATATATATATTACACTCACACACGCATCTGCATGTTTTTGCCATTTTCTACACTTGGCTTCCCATTCCCATTCAAAACCCATTTTCAATCGTAGTATTTTTCCTAACAAGTTCCCCAACGCGCTCTGCCTTTTATTCCATATATTTTAACAAGTATGTGGTATGGTATGGGAATCGAAAAAGGCTTTATCCTATAAAAATAAACGACGAACCAAAACTCTTTGCTGACAGTTTTGTTTATAAGAATTCTACATGCATGACATGGCATAAAGATCTCATGCAGATCCGAATGACATCAATTGATGGACGAAGGATGGAGAAGAATGATTACATTAAAAAATAGTTATGATATATAATATGATTCAGCAATAACTTTCACCACCCACCCCTTACAAATAGAATTCTTTATGGATATTATATGGCATTATCATTTACTTTTTTTTATTATTACTTTCCGACTTTCACTGAATGATGATGACATTTACTGTCACTCTCTTCCTGTTTCCTCTCATGGTGTGTACCTCCCCCTTTTTCAGCTTTTATTTCTTCATTGAAGAATGAAAACAAGTGTTTACGCTTAAACCATATGTCATTCATAGTCACGTTCACTGCAACATATATCTTTTCATTCTGTTACTTTCGCATCGCATCATAATGTTCGTCGTCGTCATCATCATCTCATCTCTCTCCAGTCAGCAGGGGTCCTAAATTTGTTGTTGCGTATGGCGTACTCATAATGCTTGTTAGTTTTAGCATTTGTTCAGAATGAAAAATAGGAATAGGAAGTGCTAAAGATTCAATATAATACATATCTATGTGTATGCGATTGTGAGAGTACGTGATTGCAAGAAAAAGTGCATGAAAGTTTTGAGCTCAGCATCGAGTCAACAATGTGAACGCTACATAGATATTTTGATAGACAGGTCAATGAAATCCAATGTCAGGTTCACGTAATACGCTGACAATGAGAGCGAGGTGGTGGTGATGATGATGATAATGCTTCAACTTCAACGCGACGCGGAAATAATAACAAATGTGCACTTTTTTTCTTGAGGAAACCCGATTTTTGTTGGGATTAGCAGTGTTGTACTGTTTGGGTGTGTGTATGTGAATGTAAAAGGAGAAAGAAAGTGCAGGGGAGAAAAATGGGATTTGTGTTAGCTTTTCTTACATAATACAGTTGTGTGTGAGGTGTGACTTATTCTCCTTTTTTGCACTTTCACTCACGTTTGTTGGTAGATCCCGTAATAACATCGGATCACTCAAGTTCCTCCACAGACTCTTCTCCAACGGGGGGAACAAGGAAGTCTTCCTACCTTTCTAGGAAAAGTAAATCCAAAACAAGTGTCCAAAGTGGCTCAAGCATGAAGCAGAGGGTACGAAGTAGTAGTGGCTATTCCAGCCACACTGAGGAAACTTCATTCAGGTTTGTATGTGAATTTTGTTGGTTTTCCCCAACATTTTGTAGAACAGCATGGGATTTCTGTTTTTCTTTACGCTTGAATGACCATCCAATCCCTTGGATTTTTTATGTTTGGTTGATTTTTGATGAAATGGAGTATCAAGTAGCGTTATTTGTTGTTGTTGTTGTGTGTCATGCGATGTAATGCAAATGCTAAGGATAAAGTTTTCTTTTGATGATTTGAAAAATTTTTATTTTGATACTTCAATATGCGTTTGCTTTCATGTACTTGTGAATAAAATGATAAGTATGTAATATGTATGCTTACTTTTTTAGGGGATTTTTTGCCATTTTTAATGCTTTTTACTTATACTAATTGTAGTTCGAAAAACAAATTGTAGTTTGTGTGACAGAATCCAACCTCCAACGCGCTTTTCCGACTCAAGGGATTTGAGTGATGGAGGGATGGGAAGTTCGGGATTAATGGGAGGCCTCGATGAAGACTGTGATATGGTGACATTAGACGGGCTCAAATATTCGCACCTAAACTCCATGAAACGACAAGGTCACAAGGGGACACGACACACTAACGCATCAGCCACCGGGACCAATCATCTCCTCCAAAAAAACAAACAGGGCACTTTGGGCCGTGACGGTAGCTATCATATTGATGTATAGCATCAGGGGAAATGGCTCCCAGGGGCCACGACCGCTACTGCTTATCAACTTCAGGGAATTTCCACACCAGCTTATAGTGTCGATAGTGGGAGAAGTAGTCAAGGCGGAGGCTCAGACTTGTATGAGACTTCTTATCGGGGATCTAACCCGAACCGGGCTGCTTTAGACTCGACTGGTGGTGGTGGTGGTAGCAGTAGCACTAGTGCGAACAATACTGGGACTGGGAGTCAATTTTGGGATGAGGTTGACAAACTGTCATCTGCTTATTTCACTTCATCCTCCTCACAGAGCTAAACCTCAAAACTAAATCGAATGAAAGTAGTAAGCCATTGAAAAATCCATTTGGTAACTTGACTTAACAATTACATATAAAAGTACTTGAACAAAGGTGAAGCAGTTGCGGTTTTTCGTGCTTGTTGTCACCAATTCAATGTTGAATGCCCCTCAAAACTTTAAAGATTCGATCGAACTACCATATAATATGTGCAGTGCATAGTATATGCCACTATGTTAGATAACGAACGGGCACTCAAACCATACCTGTAAATTATTATAATAAAGATAATAATAGTTTTTGTACTTTATATCGTTCCTTCGTGTTGTATAAAATAGAAATTAGCTTACTAATCGTGTATATAATTATCTATCTCTCTGTATAAGTATCGTCGAATCACTTTTAACTCTATATATGCTCTTTGGCAATTTGGCTATCAAATTCCATAAAAAGCTGAAGTGTTCTCGTTCGTACGTTCGTATTCCTATTCTTGTTGATGATGAGGATGCTCCTTAGTTAGTGGAGTTTGTAATTTATCCAATCAACAAACAGTCAAACATTTTACTTTTACATGTGCCAATGGTGCTAAAATATATTACTCGCTAACTTTTACTGTCAACTGTGCTACGCCAATGTGGACTCCATAATATAAACAACGCTTCGACTTCTACTTCCAGTTTTTTTAAACAAATGCCAAAGTGAACGTAATTTAAAAGATGTGTGAATATTATAGAAAAAAAGTTATCAAACCAAGTTGCTACACATTTGACTATACAATAGTAGTAAAGAGATGTAATTTTAATGTTAAATCAAGTCGTACTCCATACATTGTATGTATGTATACATGTAAGATTATAAGATATATTATATAAAATCATTTCTCAATGACTTCCTCTGGATTAAAGGCTGCATAATGTAATGAAATTACAATCTTTTTCTAACAAATGAACAGCGATATGAATATACTATAAGGTATAGCTGTGTGTATAGATAAATTTAATGCTGATCGTGGTAAAGTGAACTTAAAAGTACAGAAATATAGTATGAATGAAATTTTATATGACATTTCTCAATGTTTACTATATATTTAGGTTGATCACGTAGTTATTCGTGATTCTGTAACAAATTAATAAAATACATTAAATGGTCTAGTACTATATACTCTTATTTGTGTATATGCATATACATACATTCATTCATATCTTATCACTCTTCTAAAGTAAAGAAATGGGCAAACATTTTTGACAGCTTTAAACTTTCTTCATACAGCAACAGCATACTGGTTGGTGAGTTTTAGTTTTTAGTACGAGTTTCATGCTTCCCCTCACATTCAAATCTCTCTCGCGTGTGTGTTTGATCAATGTGGAAAGTTGGTTGAGCTCAGTTCAGTACAAGCTGAGTCAATGAAAGTGCAACAGCAGCTGGCTGTCCAGTGTCATAAAAGCTATAATTAATTACTGCTGCACTTCTGGTCCCAAAGATAAGAAAACATGATCATCCTCCTAAGCTAAACTCCTACTCCTCAAGTTCTCTTCTAGCTACTAGTGCTCTCATGTTCATACAAAGGGATTATATATTGACCCAGACCTCCCTTCCACTTTCCCACACAAGAAGACTATTGAATCGTAACTTGGAGTACACAGTAGTACACTATTTTTCGTTGAAGCACCACTATAGTATACCATCACCATCCCATGCCCACATAATCTCGACTTTATCTCTCAACCATTTCAGCTCCGGAGACAGCTAACAACACTTTTTACTCCACTACGTTCTCTTCTCCAAGATTTATAATCCATTGCATTATAATGCTCTACGTATTGCATCATCATCATGTTAAGTTACTTTACAGGAACCCTATGGCATGGCACATTTTTCTTTAGCTTACTTATGTACGTACGTACACAGGATACGATGATAGCATTGCAAATTTTGACCTACATAATGAAATGCTAAAATTTTATGGCTTTCCTTCTGTTTTATGTAGAAAAACCAAAACCAAGAAGAGAGGAAATTACTCCTCCATGTACATACTCTCACTGTAAGTAGTATAGAATAATATGCAATCTCTTCTTCGTCGTGACTTAAAATTGGTTATGTAGTTCAGCTCAACGATACGAAAATGGCTGAGGTCCTTAGCCCTTACTCTCCTCCTTTTTCTATTGTTCTCATAAGGCAATATCACACAGCCAACAAACTGCGAATACTATTATGATGAGTGCTGCTGCTGATGCTAAGGCTATTGATCACATACATAAATAGCACACGAGAGGAGAATGATGCTTTCCGCAAATGATATGATATGATGTGATATGAAGGAACGACACACTTGCTGATATTCTTGTGGCGGATGATAATGCATGGTACCTCCACAGAATGCGAAACGACATTTTCTCAACTCTCAACAATCCATGCTTTACTGTTTACTGTGTAAACTGTATTGGCAAAAAAAAAGTCTCAAACTTTGAAAAGCCTTGTTTGCGAACGAACGCTATCATTGACCGTAAATATTTAACGAGCTTTATACACTGTAGCAAAAAAAAGTAAGTTCTTATGATGGCAATAATAACGTATTGTGTTTTTGTATGTGTGTGTAATACTTTTTATGCAAGAAACTTATAACGAGGTGCTTTTCGCAGAAGATCTAGTCAGTGTGGAGTTTGCATTATTACTCATACTAAACTTAAGTGAGCTTTATTTCTTTCACGATTTGTGTGCGCTTGGCGCTATCATCATGTGCACCAAATACATATTATATATAGTCAGAATATACATACTTCTTGTCAATTCGCTACTTAGTTAGGCTCCTTAGAACTAGAACCAACAACAACGAACGGCTCTCTTTTGTGATACTAAAAATGCTATGCAGATCTCTTAAATCTTGGAAGGAAATCACTTCGGATGCTTTCTTCCGAGCATACTTGACATTCTTCTTGGGTATATTTTATGTACTTCCTGTTTGGATTACTTTCCAGTTATGCATAATATTTTTGGCGATGCGGGTGCGTTACTTTATGAGCATAGTGGAAACGCTGCATAGCAAGTCAAGGAGGGGATCAAATTATAAGCTGCCAAAATTTTAAAGAGGTTGTTTAATTTTTCTTTTTCTTGTGCGCATTCTGAAATTTCATAAACGTACATTATGTTCGATGTGAAGCAATTCACATATGAAGATTTTTGCGTATGCATTTAATCGATGGACGATTTAGATTTGGCACACCTGCAGTAAACAGCATTTAAACTACACGTGCATGAATTTATGACACTTTGCGAAATGCGCTTTTGGCGACTTGAACCGCAAAATGCAAATACCGTGTCTTGAGAAAAGCATAAGAGTTGACGTTTCTCTCATCATCATCATCAGTAAATCAAGCAATGCACATGAAATTAAGCGCATAAATATTTACCTTTACACTCCCCCTGCCTTTCCATTTCCATCATCCTAAATTAAATGGAGAATTCCACCCGAAGAAAAGTAAAGCCTCTACACTTAGCATATCAATTTGACATTTTTACTGGGTTCCTACTTCCGTCAACTCTGAAATAGAAATAGTTTGTTACCAATTTCTCCCGTCAACTCTATGAAATATATAGTTAAGATTGAATTAAAATTTATATGATTGGTGGCAGGACGCACAAAGCGTTAGACACGCATGATAAATTAGTATGAATTAATTTTCAGGCAAGACGAGGAAAAATATGAAGGCATGTCGACACAAGTACCATATTTTATACTTATATGTACAATGTACACGAGTAAAATCCTTCAAGCTGGAAAAACTTCAAAGCTTTTCCAATACACAATACACACACACAGAGAAATGGGATTCAATTGCGTACATAAGCTATTTTTGATCCTCTTTCTGTCAGTGGAAGCAGTAGGAGTAAAAGCTGCATGAATGAAAATCGTTTTTTAAACACACAATGAAGCCTGACAAGTGACAACCTGTGAGTTCAGTACAACATGTCTTGGTAAAAATTGAATACAAATTTTGGTACATTCACAATCACTCCCACTAATATGCATATAATATGAGTAGACATGTGTGTTTGACTTGATGAAATGACACAACCGAAATAAAATCGCGTATCCAACCTAACTTGCAGGTAACAATAATAGTCACGTTTTTATTACATTTTGGAGAAAGGTAACGGAAAAAAGGAGGAATATACAGGATTGTCTATGTGGACAACTCAAATTTCTTTTGCAGGACAATCAAAATGTATGTATTTTGTTTACAGAACCAAAATATTTTGGTGATTTCACTGTCATCGCAGATATCTTTTTGCTCTCCTTGCTGTAGCATTTCATATCACACTAAATGACTAACGAGAAACTCTATGTACCGCTTGGAAATAACAGTAGAAGTAAATGTTTAGAAGAATCAGATTTATGTTTTCAGCAAACGATGTCATTTTAAATGCAATGGGAATCCCGATTGGGATCAGATTTGTTTGGTAGGCACGTTTGTAACTGTTTTTGGCATAGCATTTAATATGAAGTATAGAAGTCAAAAGCTAATTTATTTACTCCATTGACCATTTACGTATTCTACATGCATGCATGAGTTTTGCCCTTATTTCTCCACTCTGAAGCAAGATACGGTATATATAAATAAGTATGAATAATACTAGACTACTACATACTTTTGGCAATAGGTACGGCCCCAGAGCTTAAAGACATGGTTCAATTTTGGCATGAGATACACAGTCGGTACATATTCCATTTGTAGCCAATGTGCATGGCAAAAATGATACGGTTTAATCTATAAGGCTGAGAATGATATCACCCATTTCTATTCAATGATTATGATTCTGTGAACCTTGACACCCTGTACTTCTCCCCTTTTTGGTTTCATTTCCGACTGGCGAAGCAACCTCTTAAATTACCTACACTGAGCAATATACAAAACCCATTTTCTCTTAGCCTTTCCATGCTCGATCAACCAATCATAGTGACCAACAGACAATAGGATAATGCGATTACGAAAAAGCATTGAAAGCGGACGATAAAGAAAACACGGTTAAAAAATTATCCTCTAGAATGCCGGACCAACTTCAGTTAGTATATAGTATTATGTAATATAGGAGGTCGTGTGGTCGTAGCATTCCCATAAAATAAAGTATAGAAATGCTAGTGCTGCTGGTACTATATAGACTCGTCAAGTTTTTTTTATCGTCTTCCCTTTCAAATGGGCTCAAGTTGGTGTGCTTTCACTTTACTTTCACTTCACAAATGGATTTTCTCCAGAATGACCGGAAAAGAAAGTCATTGAAACACCAATTCATCGTAAATGCATTTCAAGAGTTGTCTATTCAGTTCAGTCGATCCTTCCTTTCATTACTTGTACTTAGGTACATATATATGTTCATACATTACACAAAGGATCTACAAAAGTTTGAAAATATGTAGGCATTTGTATCACGGTTCACTAACTTTATCGTGTTTTCATCCGACTGACTGACCTCACTTTTTGTTCAGCCTTTGAATTCACTAATAAAGTGGAAGTACATAGGTACGTATATACTTAGTGGTAGTGGTAGTGAAAAATAAAACTTTTTGATACTCTGTGGAATGTGTGTGCTAGATCAACTGAGCTATTTACAGATCCTTCCTCAACAACACTTTCACAATGTATATGGAGGTACTTTATCGCACGCCATTATCCATTCATTGCTTCATATCATGGTACAACTAAACTGCATTTATGACCTAAATATTCAGTCTAGATGGGAAGCAAGAATGAAAAATTTGAGCGGAAGAACATGGAGATTCCGACTCATCCTCCAATAATTTCCTGACCTGATGCATATATATCGCCCATTAACGTTACTTAGGAGAAAGTTTTGCGCATTTATGTATAAAAAATTAAAGCAAACTATCACATGATCAAATGAAAATTGAATGGAGTTTGAAAAACATTGGTGAAAGATTGGAGTAGTTATACATACTATAGTTAGTAAACTTCTACGTGGTAGGTGCATTACATTCGGTTTTAGATTTATGTATGCCCCTTGTAGAGTAGATAATATAAAATCTTTGAGCCTTTTTCCAAACCAAATTCTGACGTAAGTAGCTAGCTGCCAGCAGTTGTAGGTGTAGCGCATGTAATTGCTTGGCTGACAAGAAGAAACAAATATAACCTAGTGGAAATATGGAGTTTTTGGAGAATTGTTCCTCCCAGGAGTTACGAAATACGAAGGTGTGCTCATGTTACCGTATAAAATTCTGACAAATCATGATTTCAGCATCTGGTTTACCAAGCATATGATATAGACTTAGATAATGATAATGCCGACTATAATGTTACCTTGTTTGAAACACAGCATATCATTTCCGAATACTTGAAATCCAAGGACAACAACGTGGGACGACAATCTAGACAATCCTCCCACACCCCGTCTGTCTTGAGATATAGAATTACTAGAGGTACAAGTGGGGAGTCAACGAAGAGTAATCTATCTCTTCGAAATAATGAGATGAGGAGGTCTTAAAAATAATTTTATTATTGATTCACCATTCACCACTTTCTCGGACATTTTTTAACGAGATGCTGCTATAAATGTTGTTTTGCTAGATCAAGGAGTCTTATCAACCTTCGTGATAAGTATTCATTTACGTCATCAAACGCAAAACATGAATCCAAATCTTTCAATAATGGTAATCATCTTGTTATAATTCGTCCATGCGGAGTTCAGTTGAAATCCAAATTACGGAATGGTAAATACTTGTTGTTATCATTCATCAGAAAAATTGGATTATGGTGAAAGCTCAAGTGATGAATTCGACGAAGACGCTCTTAACGTCAACAACTCAATAGGATCATTTGCTTCTAAATCTAAGCGTGGGGTGTCAAATTGGGTGAAACAGAAAGTCTCAAAAGATGTCTCGGCTTCCATTTCAAAATCATATATACAGCTTGCCTACGCAGCGCAAATTCTAAATAACACGTTAACTGAGGTTCAGACTAGCAATGCGTCATCAGCAACATTATCATCATCCAACAATAAATCCAGCCATAAGACGAAAAGTAGACTAAGCGTTCCGAAACTTGAGGTTTGTATATAAATTCTCATATAAAATGGAATCAGCAAGATCAGATCAATTTTATACACATTTGCGATCGCATGTTTTAGGAGAAAGACTGCGTGGTCAAACTTGCTAACATAATCGGTTCTTTGAGCGAACAATTACAAAAGGAAATCGATACGTATACCACCTCATCAACTAATCGGTAACCTAGTTTTTAGGGGTTGCTTTCTGAATCACACAAAATGTACAGTATGAAGTAGGAGGAAATGGTATTATTCTTACATGATATTCTTATATATGAAAGGCTGGAAGATGTCCAGAATGACAATGTGATCCTCAAACAACGTCTCAGTAACGCTCTAAATGTTCAGCGAAATATTGAAGGTGAGCTCAAAGAACTCACCAGGGAAAACAAGCTTTTGCAAGAGGAAAACAAGAATTTAGCCATGAAAATAGTTCCATTCATCCCCGACAAGTCAGAGCAATTCCAGAGACGAGACAGCCAACAAGATAGAACCTTGGACTCGGGCTCTTCTCCAAGAAAGAGTAGGCACGGAGCCGAGTTATTTTACAAGAAAGGAAGGGACGTCAACTCCTCCATCAACAATGGTGATAATAATGCCAGCAACTTTTGTGATGATGAAGATGATTACGCATCTGCCTCCTTGTCACGAGAGTATTGTCTACGAAAAAGCTCCACAGGTTTCGAAATGGGTTACAACCAAAGTCAGCAGAATCAGCAGCTTGATGATAAGCAATCCATTTTTGATGGTTCAGAAGAAATTATAAGTAGATCTGAAAGTATGGAGAAGATTGCTCGTTTTGATGAGCTGGACAATATCAAGCTATATGTGAAGAGCAAAAACTTGGATGTTGCTGGTTTACACGGGAGACTAAGCAAAAGTGAAAGCAATAATAATTAAATTACCTATTAGATTGCATAAACTATGTCTTACGACACTACATCTACATATTAGTATGTCGAATGTACATGCCTTCATTACATTGTTTGATTGGTTTAATGGTAAACCGCATTTCACTGGAATCTACATATGTTGCAGAATTGGAAGAGTATGAGAAGCTGGAGGAAACGCTGCATCTCATATCCCAAGAAAAACAAGAGCTCCTTTTAGATCTGGAAAATGTGGCAGAGTCTTACCGAGAAATGGAGAAGGAGAGAGACAATTATGGTTCTATATTGAAGATGATCTTAAGGGAAAAGAATAGTTCAGAGTCCAACCTATTTGAGTTGCTGGATGGGCTTCTCGTACATTTGAACAATTCAATGGTGTCTCCAGACAATAGTGAAAATAATACAAGTGGTAGACAACATGGAGCAGGGGGATACTTTATAGAGAGTGCTTTGCATGTCATACAAGAGCAAAATATTTCCATTCGAGAGGAAATGGCTAGGATGCGAGACTCATTGCAGAAAACGACAGGACAAAACACACTCCTTCAGTCGAATAATGATGACTTGACTAGGAAGGTGCAAAACATGGAAAAGTTGCTGGAATCCACGCAACTAGACTTGGAACAAAAGGGAAAAGAGGCAAAGGAAAAGTATGAGTCTTTGGAGAAATTGTACGATGCCGTATTGTCTGCCAAGGCAAGAATAGAATAAGAATGATGATGCATGCATAGAAAAACACCGTCACTGTTCTCTCTCTCAAAAGAACTGCGTTTCAATGTACTTTTTCATTTTCTCAAATGTGTATGTACTTATTTTCAATTTCCTGTAGGATGACCTAGATAAATGCTTACAAGGGAAGGAGAAAGAAATTCAAAGGTTGCAAGATCTCGTTGAAGCTTCAGAGAAAGCAACTTCTCGTCAAGCAAAGAAAATTGTGGAGCTTCAGAAGGGAAATGCGAAACTGGCAAAGGAGGTGGATGAATTGAAACAGAATGTAAGTGATGTTTGATGTGATGTTTTTAACATTTTTTTTGTAGAAGATTTTGATTTTAGATAGATGATCATGTAACTAAAATTCGTTCTCAAATGGCTTATTATTATATTTAGACGGATAACTTGAATCATTCAATTACCCATCTTAAATCTAATATCAGGGATCAGAAGGGCAAATGGGGTGACAGGGTCAGAAGCGCATCTAATGAGCTTCAACAGAGCAAGGATCATTGTAAATGGCTGCAGACACAAATTGATTCCTTAAATTCCCAATTGATAGATGCCCATGAACGGATCAAAGCTCATGAGAAGGATAAAGCGGCTCTTGCGTTGAGAGTACTTTCTGCAGATGAGGAAAGGTAACCATAATATGGCCCTAAGCTATTGGTCTCATAATACACCACAATGTTACCTTCATAAGGATATAAGGATTGGCCGTCTTGCCTGTTGTCACATGTCAAACTGAAATGTGGTTTTATTCTTTAGAAAAATTCTAGATCGAAAAATTCTAGAAATAAAATCTATCATGGAGGGAGACGCAGTATTGAGAACAGCGTTGGCAGAGAGGAATGAAGTTTTGCAGTCAGAAATCAATCGCTTGAGAAGGGAAAAGATACTTAATGACTCTGTGAGCTTAGACCAGCCCCTAAAATGTTTTAAGAATATTGGGGAAGGAGGAGAAAGTGTGTTTGGGGATCACCACACTAATACTCTAGATGACTTATCCTCCATTGCATCCGTCCCTTTAGAAAATTCCCATTCACCAGTTCGAAATAATAGGGATGTTACACCGTTGTCACGAAAAAATAGACAAGCAAAGCCTACCCCCAGAAAAACTTTTAATGACATACCAAGAGCCGCGGTGAGACTCACACACTGTTATGAAATGATTTACGAAATGTGGATCAATTTAGACAAAGACTTATTTTGGGTAGTAATATTTAGTACCATTTATGGTTTCAACAGGTTTCACTTCATGGTCCTGCAGCAGTCTGCTACAGGGGAAAGTAAACGAGTGCTTTTTAAGATCAGAAATTATTATTACTTATCTGGTGAGTACGTGACTATATACCAATGGCAGTTTACGTAAATCGTTGGAGCAGTTATTATAATACTAAATGAAAATTTGTAACACGAAAAATCAAATAAAGTGCAAAATTGAACAATACATACACACAGATATATTTCTTTGATAAATATTGTGATATTTCATATTACTATAAATTTGATTATTCACAACAGTTTCTACTTTTCCATGTTTGATATAATGGTTGAAAGGGTACAACGTATTAAATATACACATTATTATTATTACTCGTAAGTATTCATTAAACGTATTGAGTACGGAGTCCACACAAAAGCCATTATTATATTTTACAAATACACTTCTATACACAATGAGAAAATAGAAGTATATAGCTTATTCACCTTTCTGTAATAATCAAGAAAAAGTTTTTGTTGTTGGTTGGTTCTTGATGAAAATAGTGGTGCTGATCGAGTACTTTTCTGATGATGATGATGCATTTTATATGATGACAATAACTACTTGCATTTTGGATACAATATAACTGCAAGATGTAGTGCATATAGTAAAACATTACAAATATACTTTCTACTTACAACTTTATAAGACTATTTTTTTGACCAAACTGCTAGTAAAATGGGTTTTTGGGTTTACTCGAACTGCTAGTGTTTCTAGCTACCACCTTTAAGTATGAATACTTAATCATTCTACTCTAATTATATTGCTTAAAACAACACTCAATTTAAAAATATACATAGATGAACATTTACCAGAGCTGTCACTTACAAATGTAGAATTTAGTACCTTTAGTCAGCTTTTTACAGCTTACACGTAACAAAGAAACTCATCAGCAAATTCATACCTCAACAATATCAAACATGATTTATTCTATGATTCTAAATCGGGGAGCTTGATTTAATTCTACATGGCTAAACACTTGTTTAGTTGAATATTAGTTAGATGCATACTCTACTGACTCAAGTATTAGAAGACGACTGGGGTGGGAGGTGAAAAATCATTTACTTTCATCAAATGAAAACTTGTACAGCGAAAACGATTACGTAAAAAAAAGAAATGCAAAATATTTGCGTTAGTTTCTACATACTAAATTCCTAACATGTCACTAACTAAATCATCAAAAAAATTATATGGTTTTGGTTCGACGTTTGAAACAGCAGTTCAAGTACTTATATGATCGGCATAATTTAGTAAAATTAATTTGAATTTGACTACGTGACTTATTACAACGATAAATGCGAGTATGCCAATATCTTTAGTATGTACAGTACAAATACTTCATTCTAATAATGCATCAGTTCCAGTTTGGTTTTACCACATGGTGTAGTCAACGTCTTCGCCACCAAATGTTATAAAGAATCCAACGATTGTTGAGAACACCACGACGTTGCCTCCAAGCACGTACCACATTGCTGATAGCGGAATCTGCAGAGGAGAAAGGGAGTTTTAGCTAGAAAATTCACTTGACATTTTAAACATTGTGGAAGAACCATGAAACAAAATAATTTAATATTTATTTAACATACAACATCTTCTCCATCTGATTTAGGCGCTCTATGGAGAACAATTGGCAGACCAAATGCTGAAATGACGATTCCCATTGTTATAAATATTGCAAGCTCTTGGCAGGCGTTTGAAGGGCCCATTCCTGATGAACTATATCTTCGAGATATGAGTATGGGGACTGGAGCAAGTAAATAAAATATTACTACGAAAAATGGCCACCAACTGAAATTCCCCACAAAAAAAAATATGTACATTATTATCAATTCAAAATCTAAAGCAATACACATATATTATTAAAGCATTATCATATTCTCTTAATGATTGAAGAGATATTTACTTGTGATTCGTTGCGCATCCTATGACAAGCAAAGTCATACCCACCGAGCCGAAGAATGCTAGTAGAACCAGCCTGGAATAAAATTCAACATACATTATAAGCAATTACAATGAAATATCAAGTTAATCAGTAAAAATATTCGATTGAAGAACTTACGCTGTTGGTTATGAGTTATGAACATGGAAGGGGATAAGTGCCATGATTTCCAGCCCAATGGTAACGGTCATGAAACAAGAAAATTGTATATTTCAATAAATTACATTGGCTTGCAATCATATTAATCCTATTTCAACTCATCCTATATTACAACATGCTAAGAATCCAACAGTAATCCTAAACTAAATTAATATAATTTAAAAGTAGTTCAATACGGAGATTTTGATTCGTTTTAAGCCAGCTACAGGCCATTGTGTTGAGATTTTGAGGTTGAAGAGGAAATGTTCTTGCTTTATACTTTCTTCTTTTGGAAGCCTTCACACAATTTGAAGTAAAAAGACGACTCTGCCCTGCTAAACGATGATACTTTGTCACTTTCACCGTCCGCCATACAAAACATTCATTTGAATTGTTTTCTTGTTATGAAACGTGACGTGACAATCAGTAGGTTTGACCTTGACCTTGGCTTTGCTTAAAAAAGGCACGCGTAACGCAAGGTTTTCACTCAGAAATTTCGTCCTGCCCAGTTTATATATAACTTCTCGTTTCATAGTGATTTGACACGACAATAATTTAACTTAGGTTAGGTTAGGAGAAAGGCAGGCGAGAAGGCCTTATTCTTTAGCCCATTATTCTTCAGGCATAATTTTCATAAAAGTATGGAGACTTTCTCGAATGTATGTACTTACACTTAAGTCCTGCAGCCATGATGGATGATTATCTGAGATCTTGCACAAAATTACAAAACGGGAATTAGTTTCGTTGACTTTAAAGTTTCAATCAGTTCCACCCTCCCAAAATTTCATAAGTGAGCCAGTCAGCGTCAGAAGAACCCAAATCAAATCACTTTGTTAACTTTTGCTGGAGTAGCAATAAGTACATACAGTCTCATGACTTTTCAATCAAATAACATCCAATTCTGATTCAAGCTTCATGTTTCTTATAAGTGAAAGTATACAGCACAGACAGTTTTTGCACAATCCGGAAATAAAAATGAACTGTAAATTGTACTAAAAAGTCACAATAATTATTAATATGAATTAATTTAAGTTCATTGCCCAGCGCATTTGATTTTGACACTATATGGAAATACTGCTGATTATGATACAATGATAAATGTAAAGTAAACAAAAGTATAAAGTAGAAGAGTTGAAGTTACATAATATTATGATTCCGTAAAAGCATTTCGGATTTCCAAAACAATTAAGTTTCGGGGGCAGTCAAATTCTGCTCGACTGTTGATGGTGACTAAAAGCACTTTTCTTTTGTTTGTCATATGTTCTGTATCTGTCTGTGTGTGCTTCAGACACATTTACATTGGATTGGGATATTGATGTTGATGATGATGATATGCCTTTATATGGTTTTTATGGAATGTGTATAACATACAGAATCTTATGCATGCGTATATGTTTAGTAGGTCTTGTTTTTCAAACATGAAATGAAGTAATGTAGTATAGTGCAACCACAACCATATTATATTAAGCTGCTGCTATGTGTAAAAATGGAAAAAAAACATTCATTTGGGTTTGTTCTTCAGGAGCAAATACAGTTTCTCATGACTCAGAATCAGAAAAGACACTCAAACCTCAACCACATAGATCTTCATTGACCTCTTATTCGTGCGGCTACTTAATCGTATCGTAATATTGGATTATGTATATAAATATATTGGTTTCTCCCATTTACTTGCTACCACCAATGCAATGTAAAGATCTTACATTGATGTGTAACTATTCATGATCCTGGTTTTTCAAACTTAGGTACACTCAAAACATGGAGTTTTTATAATCTGCATTCAAGCAACAGCAAACATATCAAGTCAAGCGTAAGTCTGAGTACGTTTCAGGAGTATTCATTTCATTCATTTATAGTATGCTAAAGTGAGTCTGAAATGTGTCTCACATTCACAATATATTACCAGTCAATTCAATCAACAAACTGATATGATTTCGATCATGATTAATTTATAAATTATATAATTACATGGGACATGGAATTACTACGAGTCATTAAATCATTATTCCAGGTTAATCTTACAAATAGTTTACAACATGACAATGCATTTGCAATACTCATCATGATATCATGAATCATAACTTGCAGTTTTTATGAAGTGAGAGATTACATTTCAAGTTTCATGATCTGTAAAAATATTTATTATACAACTTCTGGGAAGCAAATTATTCGCGAATCCGAAAATATTCGCATTCAGCAAGCTTTTTACAACTCTGCATTTCAAATCGTTTGGTCAAATCTTGCAGTTTCAATAATTATGACGAATCATGCATTTTTCTGTTCCAAGTATCCAATCCAAACTTTTAAATCGTGTATGCAATGCATTTCACAGTTAGCTCGTCATTATCACAATCATTTTTAAAGATTCAAACTCATCAAAACCATAAACCTAACCCAACCCTAATGTCTTTTCAGTAAAAGGCGTCGTATGCAAAACATTTCCCATCATCCTCTGTCATAGTTTTTGTTTTCTATTAAAATGCATAAACCATGAAAAAGACAAAGAACAACCAGACCATGAAAAATTGAATGAACTCCAGGCATAAATTGTAGACTATTACAAAACTAACTGCTTTGCTTTTAGGTTCAACAACGTAAAAGCTCATCTCTTGTTCTTGTTAAAGTTAGACAAGAATACGCATGAAATGCCAATTTTCACCATATATCGTGTCCTAATGCATCCAAATTATTCATAGGAAAAGGTATAACAACCTTCATCACGAAAGTTCATAATGTTCACCTGTATTGCACAATACGATGCAACATTTTGAGCATCTCCCTTCCTTTTGCACACGAGAAAGCATCCTATCTACTACTACCACTATACGCACAAATATATATCTCTCTTTCTGTGTACAAATTCAATTGAATGACTCAGGAGATCCACCAGCCTTTTAGAATCAACAGCACGTCGTGTGTGTTCTTCTCCTATGCATAAAAACCTCAACTCTCTGGCTACCTTTTCGTTTCCTACACGTACACAATTCTCAGTGGGGTTTTCACCCAAAATTCGTCATGTTTCTGAGGACTACCCTTTCATCAAAGTTTGAACTGTGATGACCCGTGGTAAAAGCACGTCCCTCAGTTTCTTGAAAATTACACCTCGACTGCAAATTTCGTTGTCAACCCAACAAACGAATTACGACGTTAGTGGACGGACCTTGACTCAGCAGAAGTGCAGTCAACTTTATGGCAATTTAGCTTCATAGTGGATGATCATCCTGATCTATCTATCTGATATTTGAGCGAAACAAAAAATATTCTGTAAAAAAGTGCTGAGCTGACAAGACGCATATAGACAGGAACACATAAGCATAAAGGAAGAAGTGACTTGACACTACGGGAATATTAGTCGACAGCCGGATAAACTTTGTATCTGCATTTTCGTCGTTTGGTAAGTTCTTTTTATGCTACGTATTGTATCGTATATCCTAGTCCTTTTTCTCAAAGTCATCGTCGTCAGCAGTCAGTTGGGGTTGGAGTGAGTGAGAAAGGAGATTTCGGACTGCATTTTGTTCTCATTGTGAATTTGATAAGTGTTGAATAAGTGTGAATTCGATCAGTTAGTCAGTTTTAGGGAGGATTTATTATTAAGTAAATATTCAAATCAATTGAATTTCCAATTTGCGTACAAATAATTTTGTGGAAAGTAGGTGACAGGTAAACCATAAATGCATTTTAATTATTGGAGTGATATCTGATATCAGTTAGTTGATAGTTGTAGTTGGTTTGTTAAAATGGTGGTTGATTAGTGATGAGTCATGAATTGTGAATTGATTGTTGTGAGCTAGAGAATGTGCTTGACTACAGATTAGTCTGTTATTGCGAGATTTATGGTTCTAATTTTATGTCTCTTTTTTGTTCTTTGCCAATTCCAGGTTATCTATTGTTAATCTTTGCAAGTTAAAACTACTGAAGAAGTTGAAGTTTGAAGAATACGGCAGCTGGAAGTACATCTTAACGAAGCCAAGGATTTTGTGCTTGAAATAAGGAAAATTATATCGTTTCATCATGGCTGGGTAAGTTTCCATTCACGGGATTGTGTATTCGTCATTCATTTCGTTGCAAGTGATGACGGAATCTCACTGACCATAATGCATTAACTCTATTAATTGTTTTTTTTTCAGTCGGGAAGATTTAGCCGAAGCAATTTTGAAGAAGAAGGACAAACCTAATAGGTTGATTGTCGAGGAGGCACCTTCAGATGACAACTCGGTGGTTGCTTTGTCTCAGGTATAATTTGTGTTCAAATTTTTTATGGAAGATGGTGAATAAGAATTGCTACCTTTGAAACTTGTTTTAATTAATTTGTTTGTGATGTTTGTTTTAGAACAAAATGGATGCTCTGGACATTTTTAGAGGAGATACAGTGCTTTTGAAGGGGAAAAGACGCCGTGAGACTGTCTGCATTGTTCTCTCTGATGAGAAATGTCCAGATGACAAAATCATGATGAACCGTGTGGTGCGAAACAATTTACGAGTTCGCTTAGGAGACGTTGTTTCTATTCAGTCGTGTCCGGACGTGCAGTACGGCAAGCGCGTTCACATTCTTCCAATTGACGACACCGTAGAAGGACTGACAGGAAATCTGTTTGATGTCTACTTAAAGCCCTACTTTTTAGAAGCTTACCGCCCTATTCATAAAGGAGATGTGTTTATCGCTCGTGGAGGGATGAGAGCTGTGGAGTTTAAAGTCGTTGAAACGGACCCTTCGCCTTTCTGTATTGTAGCTCCAGACACTATAATTCATTGTGAGGGAGATCCAATTAAGCGTGAAGAGGAAGAAGAAGCTCTTAGTGCTGTGGGATATGATGATATTGGAGGATGCCGAAAACAACTTGCACAAATTAAGGAGATGGTAGAATTACCACTACGCCATCCTAGCCTTTTCAAGGCTATTGGTGTTAAACCTCCACGAGGTATTCTGCTATACGGACCCCCGGGAACAGGTACGTAGTACATCCATTTTTCGACAGCTCAAGTACTTAAATATTTTGATTAAAGGTTAAACTAGTGAGACTTACGATGATGTTTTTTTTTGTATTTAGGTAAAACCTTGATTGCCCGTGCTGTGGCTAACGAAACAGGAGCTTTCTTTTTCTTGATCAATGGGCCTGAAATCATGAGTAAATTGGCTGGAGAATCTGAGTCGAATCTAAGAAAAGCATTCGAGGAAGCTGAAAAGAATTCTCCTTCCATCATCTTCATTGATGAATTGGATGCCATTGCTCCTAAGCGTGAAAAGGTTAGCATAAATTAGTTTTAAGCATAAGTCGAGGATGCTGATTGCTGGCAATACTAACTAAGTGGTTCGAATAGCATAATTAATTAACCATATCATTCATTGTATTCTTTGTTCTAGACCCATGGTGAAGTAGAGCGACGTATTGTTTCTCAACTGTTGACTTTGATGGATGGTCTGAAACAACGGTCCCATGTCATTGTAATGGCTGCTACCAACAGACCGAACTCAATTGATGCTGCGCTCCGTCGTTTTGGAAGATTCGATCGTGAAATTGATATTGGTATTCCTGATGCCACAGGAAGGCTCGAAGTTTTGAGAATTCATACCAAGAATATGAAGTTGAATGAAGATGTTGATCTTGAAAAGGTAAGTTTTTGATTATAATTAGTTTACTAATTGATTCTTCCATGATGTTTCTATTTTATCTTATATTTTGTCTGTATTGAATTCTTCAGATTGCAGCTGAAAGCCATGGTCATGTTGGAGCTGATTTGGCTGCGCTTTGCTCAGAAGCAGCGTTACAACAAATCCGTGAAAAGATGGATCTTATTGATCTTGAAGATGATCAAATTGATGCGGAAGTACTCAATTCATTGGCTGTCACGATGGATAACTTTCGGGTAAATTATTATATCCTTCTTATATAGAATATGATGTCATTATTTTAAGTGAAAACATATTATTTATTATTATTATTAAACCTTTGTATTTTTGGAAACTTGTAGTACGCAATGGCTAAGAGCAGTCCAAGTGCGCTCAGAGAAACCGTTGTTGAAGTTCCAAATATTTCATGGGAGGATATTGGTGGACTACAAAATGTCAAGAGAGAATTACAAGAACTGGTGCAGTATCCCGTTGAGTATCCAGATAAATTCCTCAAGTTCGGAATGCAGCCTTCTAAGGGAGTTTTGTTCTATGGTCCACCTGGTATGCTTTAACGATTAGTTTATGCATTAATTATATATTATCTCAAGCTAACTCAAACAATTTTATTTTTATTATTACGCAAGGTTGCGGTAAAACTCTGTTGGCCAAAGCAATTGCTAATGAGTGCCAAGCCAATTTTATATCCGTCAAAGGTCCTGAGCTCCTTACTATGTGGTTTGGTGAGTCTGAAGCAAATGTTCGAGATGTTTTCGATAAGGTAATGCAGTAAAGTTTGAGTCTATTTATACATTTATTTAAAATGTTTATTATGATTATAAGGTGTTGTGAGGTCTAATAATTTTTCTGTTCTAGGCTCGTTCCGCTGCTCCATGTGTGCTATTTTTCGATGAGTTGGATTCCATCGCCAAAGCCCGTGGAGGTAATGTTGGTGACGCTGGTGGTGCAGCTGACCGAGTTATCAATCAGATTTTGACGGAAATGGATGGTATGGGAGCAAAGAAGAACGTTTTCATCATTGGCGCAACGAATCGACCAGGTATAATAGCTCCAAATAAACACTCATTTAACTAGATGATCTGCGTACATGGCTGTAACTTAATTTTTCCTTATTTTTTTATAGATATCATTGATCCTGCCATTCTTCGACCTGGTCGTTTGGATCAACTTATCTACATCCCATTGCCTGATGACAAGTCTCGTGAGGCAATTTTCAAGGCTAATTTGAGAAAATCTCCAATCGCCAAGGATTTAGAAGTAACTCACTTAGCCAAAGTAACTCATGGCTTCTCTGGCGCTGACATCACAGAAATTTGCCAGCGTGCTTGCAAGTTGGCCATCCGACAGTCTATTGAGGCAGAAATCCGCAGAGAAAAGGAACGTGCACAGGCTGGAGCCGAGGCAGCCGCTATGGATGTAAGAATTATCAAGTTTCAAGTTCTCTACTGACTCTACTCTGCGTCGTGGGTTAATATAGTGTTTTAACTATTGTTGTTGTATTTTTTCTACAGACGGATGACGAAGATCCAGTTCCTGAAATAACCAAAGTTCATTTCGAGGAAGCAATGAAGTTTGCCCGGCGGTCTGTCTCTGATAATGACATTAGAAAGTATGAGATGTTCGCTCAGACACTTCAGCAGTCTCGTGGTTTCGGAAACAATTTCCGGTATAGCAATTTATCATGTATTTATAATTTAGCTAATACTTCATTTATCGTTTTTTTAAAACTATATAATTTTATTTTTTTTAAACTTTTCAGATTCCCATCATCTTCACAACCAGCTGGACAAGGAAATCCTCAGGGACAGGGAGGAAACTTCCAAGAAGATGATGAAGACTTATATAGTTAGATTGTGAAAATAAGAGGGATTTTCTTATATAAATTTTGAATTAAAAATTTTAGGTGCACTTTGTATACATACTTGTCTGATCATCCATTTGTTGTTTAAGTTAATACATGAAATGTAATATGTACTTCGAGTAATATTTTACGCAACTTTCCCCTCATTTCAAAATAATGTGTGTCTACTCGAACGTGTCTGCAAAAAAACTTTAGTATTGTAGAAACTCGTAAATATTTTTAATAAACTGTTTAAACTTAATATTTTGGTTTGTTAACTCTTACTTTAAAAAATGTGTAATTGGCCATTGAATCATTTTAAACCCAACTTATGTATTGCATGGAACAGTAATGTTATCTAAAGATCCGGTGAAATGATTGGATCAAGTTTGTAATTATAATGAATATCTGTTAGTGGAACCAATAAAAAGTTTAGTAAATAATTTTATCTGGAATAATCTGGATCAGTGAACCATGAACCCTTTTTATGCATCATATATGTCATTCGTTCTGTCATTACTTTGTGCATCTCATTAATTAGGTGTTAGGATGGAAAAACAAAAAATAATTATTAATACTGAGCTCGGGATTGGCTGTCAGATTTTAAAGTTTATTTTCTCTAAAAGTTACACTTCATTAATTTCTTACAATTAACTTTTGTGATTCATCTTGGGAATCATCATGCTCACATAACTGCAATATAATAATAGTCAATAGTACTTCCATAAGCCTTACGTTAAAATTCCTCAATTTGCTTCCTTAAATCCATAAGACACACATCTAACCCTATATAATAATTAATTATATTGATGTGATGTAACATGATGTTAGATACACTGTAAAATTTTGTTCATTCATCATCAGTAGCTTTAACATAAGTATCAAAATAAAACACTAAGAATATTAGATCAACAAATTTTTTTTGGGGATGGTTGGAAGTTGGATATATTGGAACGGAAATCTACGTCGGTCAACTGAAGTACCGAAGATAACAATTACAATGTATTATCATAGTACGGCAATCATAAAACTAAAGGTAAGTCATTTATGATCACGTATACGTCATGCATCAAGAACTATTTTGAAGTTCATTCTCTGATTTAGCCAAACAAAAACAAACTATTACCGTGATTTTAAATCAACAAAATATTCGCTATACCACCGAAAAAAAGTCCAATTTTATAACACTACTCCTTTCCCTTACTTTCTTTCAGTCTTACCATGTTCCATACTCATCGGACTCAATGTAACAATAAAAGGTCTAAAAAACTGAAGCTGTGCTGCTGTTTAAAAAAAAGTTACTAGGTATTCATTTTCAAAAAACAATCAACAGGCATAGACTTGCATACATTTACGTTACAGAAAATTACATTTGAAGTATTTTTGATTTTTTTACTACGCTACATGTGACATGCTCAATTTATAGTTCTTAATTAAAACCTTCAAATAGTTGATGGACTTGTGTCTGTAATTCTAAGAACTAGTAGTATTTTTTTCTGTATATAATGATTATTTTAAATCCATCAATCAAAGATTCGATTGCAAATAAGAAGAACTGAAATTTTAGTTGGGTAACATTAGAAATCATTCAAAATCTTTTTACACTTTCAAGAATAGAACAATGGGACAGTGATCAGAACCATAAACATCAGTTCTCATTACATTTTCACATAGAGAATCACGGAGTTTTTCAGACAACAAAAAGTAATCGAGCCTCCAACCAATGTTCTTTTGCCTGGAGTTGTGCATGTAGCTCCAGAACGTGTAAGCCCCCTTTTTGTCGGGGTAGAGTGTACGGAATGAATCAATAAGTTTGGTCTCCTCTAATAGCTTCGTCATGTCTTCCCTTTCCTCTTTAGTAAACCCAGCTGTGCGCTCATTGGTTTTTGGATTTGCCAAATCTGCAAACAAATTGGAAACCAAAAATGATTACTTTGATGCTAGAACTAGAAAATAAATTTTTTTAACTGTTGCAAACGTATCAATTTTAATTTTACCGATTTCCATATGAGAGACATTCAAGTCTCCAGTCACTACTACTGGTTTTTTCTCTTGTAATTTCTTAACGTAATCCCGAAACAAATTATCAAACTTTTGCCGTTCACCGTTGGCGATCTTTGGAGGATATCCTTTTGGGTGGTCATCAGATTTTTCTCCACGACCACTGTTTGGAACATCTGAAACCAATTAAAAGATTTTTTGTTAGCCATGAGTATCATAATAATTTGCATAATTTGTCAAACACCGAAAAAAAACTTACAGGCATTGATGAGGTAGAATTTATCAAATTCAGCAGTAATTAGTCGTCCCTCCTTGCTAAATTTTTCTTTTGAGGATTTCACATTGTCAGAATCTCCATCGTCAGCAGGTAGTCCGTTCTTGACGCTCAAAGGTTCAGTTTTAGAAAACAGGGCAACTCCATGCATACCAAGCTGATCAGAGAAACACCAATACAAATGGGGATAGCCCTCAATTTTTTGAACTTCTTCAGGTTTGGTCTTCTCGTTACACTTTATTTCTTGGAGACACAGAACATCTGGACTTTCGTGTTTAATGTACTCCAGTCCATTTTTCTGAAAGAATAATTAGAATTAATTAAAAAAGGTTCGTCTGCATTATAACACTAATAATACAATCATATTACTCTATAATAAGAACTCAGCTGCTGAGAGTCAATTAGAAATACTAGTAATGGCTTACCTTCAAGAATGCCTTGATACCACCAATATTCCAAGAAGAAATCTTAAAGTCAGGTTCATCTCCCGAGGGCGAATTCTTTTCGCACTTAAAATTAATTGAAGAGTAGTCCGTTTCCGTGCGATTCTTCAAAGCACTGTCTCCATCCTTTGCCTTTGGTGGTTTTGCATCACTTTCCTCACTTTTGCTACTAACATCAGATTTCTTAGATTCATTATCGGATTCGTCTTCCTTGTCATTTTTTTCTTCAACTTTCTTGGATTTCTCGTCTCCATTCTTGGTTGCTTTCTTCTCACTACTAGACTTTGCGTCTTCTTTAGGCTTGGCGGAACTCTTCTTTTCTTTCTCCTTTTCCTTCTCCTTTGGCTCTTCTTC
Source organism: Orchesella flavescens (assembly GCA_964034955.1). NCBI lineage: Eukaryota > Metazoa > Arthropoda > Collembola > Entomobryomorpha > Orchesellidae > Orchesella > Orchesella flavescens. The sequence goes on along the minus strand of OZ035958.1, from coordinate 8,956,605 downwards.
TTCACTTCCGGAAACGGCATCAGAGAAATGTTCATCCTCAGATTCTTTCTTTGCTTTCTTGGGCTGAGGTTTTGCAGGGGCTTTCGCTTTAGTAGGTTTCACTACCTCTTCCTCACTAAAGTCATCATCTTCCGACACCTCTTTGTACGACTTTGAGCTGGCTGCACGTCCTCTACTTCCACGTCGACCAGAATCATCTTTCGCAGGAGATGCAGCTGCCTTCTTCTTTGCTGGAGAAGCTCGTGCAGTGCTAGCACGTTTCTTAGCAGGAGCTGGTGCCTTCTTTCCGTACTCGCTTCCCGAACTTTCAGCTTCTGACTCTTCACTTTCATCAGAATCATCCCTCCTTCGCTTAGCTGGAGCCTTTGCTTTGCTGCCGTTCCTGGAGCCGCCGCCGGTACTCGCTTTACCCTTTGCAGCCGGCCTACCTCTGCCCCTACCTTTGCCCACTTTCTTGGGACTCACGGAAGCTTTCTTTCCCCTTCCACGACCTTTAGCGACTGGTTTCTTTTTCCCATATTCACTTCCTGAACTTTCCCCAGCCCAATCAGATCCAGACTCTGAGGGAGAAGGGTCGCCTTCCTCGCCTGAGAAATCCTTATCTTCTGGCGCTTCAACGAACTTTTCAATTTCAGCATCGGATTCAGAATCTTCCTTGTAGCTCTTCTTGGCAGTCTCACGCACAGCTCTAGCTTTCGCCTTCTCAATCGCTTTAGACTTGGCATCAAGCTGACGCGTTGCTGCATCAGTTGAGCCTTCTTCCTTCCTTGTACGACCCATTTTTGTACTGTACTCGTTCGAAATGTATCTATAAGAATAATAATAACAAGAAAGACATAAGAAACTAAATCATCTACATACATTAGTAATTACATGCCCATGCTCTACTGAAGTTGAAGACCAACATTTCAACCGAATTACCACCATTTTATTCTTAGTCTTCTAAAACTACAAGCAACATTAAACTAATTAGACTTCAGACTTACTGCTTTGGAGTAAACCTAACACTGGGTTCTGTACAATGTCTCAAGAATTGGCAATTGCATTCACCTAGCTGCTTGTAAACCTTCTCCCCAAAAGATACGCCGGTAGTGTTGTGAAACCAAGTCTGTTGAAAATTGCTCGAAAATCTGAGAAGATTTGTGTTAGACGAGTTGCTGAATCCTTTGCACAATGATGCGAAGAGGAACCTTTGAGCTATCCAACCAAGTCGCTGAACAATATTGACAAGTATCTGAAACATACAACACAAATAAAATCACATCATTTCTACTCTGTAAAGCAAATGAGCTCGTTCATCTTCCTCTCAAAAAAGAAACTAATTAATAGTGCAGCAAAGATCAATGGTAACTCACATCCTAAATTATTGTACCTAGACAAATGATAATGACATACTTGACAAGAAACATAAATGACAAGTCACAAGTAGATTCTTTGCCCAAGCCTCAGAGACAGAATACAAATTAACAAAAGTCTCCAATTCAAAATAGTACCTAACTATTCAAAACCCAGCAAATAATCACATCCAACTATACTGTCAAACGCTTTTTCTACGTCAAATTCACCCCTATCTTAACATGTACCGACCGATATCCTGATATCCATCCACACAACAAAAGTCGCCGCTATGCTATTATGCCATCCTATTCCCCCTCCGATATACCAAGCGCAAACTACTAACAATTACAATAGTTAAAACATCTTAACTTACCAAATCAAGTCAACCACATTAAAATGTAAAATATTGATAACAAGCAAAGCCACTGTTTCCAACTCTTAAAAAAAACTGTTGTTATTTTCTCGTAAACAACATCCAACATAACATAACACCAAACTCTTTTTTACCTGTCCTTGTGAATGGCAACGCAATGTATCCACATTCAATCCACCACAGAATATTATATCGTGCCGAGAAGTTAGAAGAGAAACCGAATGAAAAGCGAGGTATTAGTCCTCTAAAAAAGCCGTACGGAAAAGAAAGGACAAGAGAAGAGATAGATATTATGCCCAACACAAAATGAATATAAGAAGAGGAGGATGATGATGATGATGTTTTACACAAACTTACTTACCAACGATACGAAAGACGCTAGCAAAAGCTTGTTTAGCCGAAAAAAGTTGAGCTAGTGCTGGTGTTGGTGGTGGTGAGGTGATGGTGTAGTAGTCAGTGTAGTAGAGTCATGCAGAGTGACATTACGAGCAAACCAAAGCAATATAGTGGTGGAGTCGTGTGGAGTGGAGTTGCTATCTGCTTATATTCATGGTCTCCTCTGTTTATGAGTATTTTGCTGGAATACAAGGCAAGAATACAGTCACAGTCTCACAGTACAAGCTCACAACATATCTCTTCAAATAACGCTAACTACTCGGCTCCCGCACAAAAATGTACCTAAGGACCAAAACCAAGCGATATATAGGTTTTGGCTTGTTTTTGTGGCTTCACTTTTTCCTTTTTGTCCATCACAATATTTCATTCCCTACTGCATGTGCATGCTGCTTGCCTCTTCTCATATAGTCATCCATACCTAAATACTTATGACTTGACGATGATGATGTTGGATGTGGATTCTTGCTTTGTTTGTAGCAATATCCGCATTTTCCTCGTAGGCATAAAATTATATGTACTTACATTTTTTGTATATAAGAAGTTATTTAGGTTGGTGGTGGTTGTTGCATGCATTTGATGCATTATTCCTATCGTTTGGCTTTTAGCGTTATGCCTTTTTGACTGAATGAAGTGATGTGATGATATTATGCTGATCTGATGATGCTGGCCTTCTTATATATTCTCATTTCTCATCCTTCTTAATTTTTAGTATCGTAATCTGATGGATTGGATGGAAAGACAAAAACTGAGCGTTGGTCTGTTGGTGCGCAGACTTGATTATGAGTTTATAAAATATACATAGAGGAATTAGGGATGTAAGGAAATACTGTCCACCACTTTCAATCCAATTTCAACCTTGTTCATTTCCCATCTCTCCGTTTTTCTTGTCATCATCATCATGATCTTTGGGGCATTGAGATTTAATCATGTTAATTTACACAATGGCTCACTTTTGTGCCTCATTGAAGGAAAGGAAGGATGAGGATTTTGTGATTATGATGAGGCAGGAGAGCATTATTAGGTACATATATTCGGAGTTGTTTGGCTGGGTTGACTTGACTTTGTTCGCCACTTGCTCACTTTGGTATCGGACGCTTTAGAGCCGAAAACTAGTATGCAAAAGGAAAATAAAGTCACAACAAAACAAACTGGAGCAGTAGGAGCAGTATACTTGTGTAAAGCTTTATACGGAAGACTTTCTACTCTTTTCTCATACCAAATGAATGAAACGATCCGAATGAAAGGGAAAAGTCAGAGCGTGATGATAAGGTTTAGTATAGTAGAGTAGGCTATATATTGATTGGTCGCTTAATGTGTTTTGACGCTTTCCTTTCCAATGCCTTGGTGTTTATGTTATATAATGGCAGGGCAAGTACATATATATAAGGCACGCACATACTTTCACAGTACTTATTTATCGGCAGAAAGCAAAAGTGAAGTTGATTACTTTCTCCAGTAGGTCAGTGACCTATATAAATAGAACATATCGATGATATTTGCTAATGGTAAGATGGCTTACATTTACGTATCCTGTTTATATAGTTTGCTCTTTGGCATCATGGAGAAATAAAATCTTAATGGAACAAGAGAAGAAAATGCAATTAATATAATAAAGAAGATTCTTATTTATTCAAAGACATTTTAATTCCAATAAGGTTCAGTTGTCACAATATTATAGTAAAACTACATTTAACATTTACATCATCATCTTGGCAAATCATCTCCATAAATATAAATATACCAACGACTTAAATACTCTATACTAATTAAAAACATTATGGCTTTTCGTTTTCAAGGCCCCTATAAAATTGAGAAACATAAATAGCGTGCACATTTACACTGCATGTGGGACGGAATTAGAAGCATTTAAGTTCTTTAAGTATCTTTTTTGATCCTACGTTCACTTTTCTAGTTAGATGACACAAAAAATCGGATGAAAAAGATTCCACTGATTGTGATTAACATGTTGGGCAGCAAGTTTCCGGCTCCGGCTTTGCAATTGGGTTCCACTTGTGAATTTCTGAAACACATAAATTGAGTCTTTTAGTCTTCCGAAATGCCCGACTTAAATCTTAATTACTATGCTACCAAACATTAAAAAATGTTACGTACCTTGTTTTCTCTATTGTACAGGTACTATAACTTGGCTTCGGGCATTCAGGTGGAACTAATAGGGAGGCTGGGGCAGCTGGAACATTCAAGTCCTTGGGAATCTTTACATGTCCAAAGTTGTGACAATATTGATAGCATAACATCCCAATTGTTTCAAACTCTTTGATGCTCACAGGCAAAATGAGCGTAACGTCCTCATCCTTGTAACTCCTTCCGGGTTTGAGTCGATCACAACTGGCTTCGGGAAATGGAAGCGTTATGAAATTATTTGGGTCGGAAGTGTGGACGCCGCCGGAATTTAGTTTTTGCCCATGGAACCAGGCGGCAGGACCTTTTCCATCGTAGTTAAGACCTTTAATAACCACTTCTCTTTCGTTCTTCACATAAACCTCACCTTGAACAAAAAATGGGGTTTTTACATTAAAAAATCTACACTTGTCCCATTTCTAATTTTTTGAGAATTCAAATACAACAACCTCACCTCGTAAATCATGCGCACACTGGTAAAGAGATCCGATTTTGGTCCCTTCATCTTGAGAACTTGGAGGGACTGCGATCGCAGTGATTAATATCAATGTCCAAATATTAAAACTTTCCATTGCGTGGCTAGAGTTTGCACTGTTGAAACCAGCTAAAGTTGAACCCGTGCTTACTCACGTCTTTGTTTCCTCGCTTTTGAGCTATGAAAGGCACCAACCTGATTCGAGATTGTAAACTGACTAGAATTAGTCACATTTTGTTTCTAAGTGCAAATTATGTATGCTCCGTTGATACTCTTGATGTAGCCTTGGTGGAATGTACGTAGGGTACGTAGTGATGATGTCGACTGGGTATAAATGAATGTGTTCAATGAAATCAACATTGACAATTAAATGAGCAAGGCACCTTGCAATGACGAAGACTACTTCTTCGACTGACTGAAGGACGTGACTAACTATTTCATTCTTCCACATTCATTTTATCACACACACGTACTTACTTACCGCAGAGTTGAGGTTTCAACATCATGCTTGCTTGCCTTCCCTACATCAAATCAACAAGAACTTTTTTTACTCATACCATATTACACCATATTAACCAGCCGGAAGTTATACGTACATATACATATTTGTTTTTGCAATCTTAAATTGCTGCTGCTGTTGTAGCAATCCTCAACATATAGTTTACTCACGTAAAGCAAAAGCAAACAGTTAGCCGTAGGGCACCGCTACTACTACTCCAACGTTGGGTTGGAATAGGAAATGCCTTCAACCTAAGCTCGCATTTGCACAGTTTGGTACTTACGCACCTCATGCAGAGGCTATACCAATGCAATGCAAGTAACAGTACAACAAGCATAACTGACAACTGCTACTTATGTAATATGGCTGCAATTGCAACTCTCACTTTTTCAAAAGCAGTGTTTGTGTGGTATATATCCTAAGACAAGGACGCAAGAATATGAAGGAGCATCAGCCTCTGTGTAGTTTGTATTTTAACAGCAAGCTCATAACAAATTAGTCATTTCCATATTTTTAAACATGCTTTTACATAATTTATTGGATGAATTTATTATCAACTCACTTACCTGGATAGCTATGGATTAAGATTGAGAGTGTAGAACACTTATACTCTACATTTTTATACTTCATGTTCATTTTTAGCATAATAATTCACGCACGTGCATGACCATATCGTATTTATGTCTCATGTTCTATGCATGCACGATTAATGCGATTGTTCCAATATGATTAGACATTAAGTTTTCGAGCTTCGAGTTTCGAGCATACAGTGAAACTAACTCTTATAAATGTTGAAATTAAGCAAAAAAATACACATTATATCAGTTTCCAATCAAATCCAAAATAAAATTCACAACATATGCATCAAATAATGCAAAATAAGATAAAATGCTAACATTTTCATTCAAAGTGCCCAACAAACTTTCAATTTATTTTTTAGTATTGGATACATGAAGAGGCAAATTTCATCATTAACAATAATTCTTAATAGTTGTATGTATAAATAAACATACTAGTAGTGCTTCACTGTATTGGAGTGGATTGAAATGTGTATAATAATTTGTTTTTTACTGCTGCGTACCAATGCGTACGAAATGCTAATTAATGAATTAAACAAATCACAAAAAACGGCAGCATTGTATTAATATGTTCTCATCCGTATGCGTGGAAAGTTGAAACAAGCAACATTAGATCAATCCCAAAAAGCCTATTCCAACAGCCGCAGTCATAAGTTTGCTTGGTCGAAAGCAAAAACCAGCAGATCCAGGTGTGGTAGACTGTGAACTCTCACATTTGTCGAAATCCGCGTTACTAAAGAAAATCACAAGTTTGTTAGTCAAGTTCCAAAATAATAAGAATGCATACTATACACTACTACCCGTAAAACTTTGTTTCTTACTGTAAATTTTCAACTTTGGTGCAGTCTTTGCTGTCTTCGAGAGGTTTTTTGAAATGGCCATTAAGGGGTAAGCAGGTCGTGGGATCGGTTACGGTACCCGCAGATTCGGGGGTGTCTGGTAAAATTGCCATGTCTATGTCTTCGGGAATTTTGACGTGTCCAAAATTATTGCAGAACTGGTGACAGTAGACCCCGATCGACTTATACGAATTTATTTCTTGTTGAAGACGCAGGTTTACATCAACTCCTGCGATTGCGGTACCAAATGAGATGACTTTGCATGGGCCCTCAGAATTCGCTTCGTAAGGAATCATCTGGAAGTTATCCCCAGTAGGCTGTACACTCGTAGCGCTTTTCTTCATTGCAGTGAAGAAGGTTCCTGGTCCTTTCCCATCATAGTGAAATCCTTTGATCATGACTTCCTTTTTCGATGTTACAAAAACTTCTCCCTTGACATCGTGGCCACAAGATGACAGCATCCCTAGCGATGTCATGGCTTGTACACCTGGTTGAACGATGAGTGTAGTGATAAGCATCAGCACCCACGTGATCCGGAGCTTCCCCATTATCAGTCAGTTGTCAGTTGAGAGAACTACTCGAGTATTCTTATAATATTCTTTGGAAAATACGTTCTCTGTACAACTCAGGCACTCATAATGACTAAAAATCTAAAGCATTGGACAAACTAACTCTAAATTTTAATGAGCTATGGACTTTTATTTATTTTCCTCCACCGTCCGAAAAAATTACGTGTTCTGTAATCCACAACTACATAAAGGCACAAGTACATTGCCTGATGCGGTGACAACGACGACCTTAATTCCAGTATGACACTGAAAATACCACACTTCGCTCTAGAAAATTCATGAAAGGTCAATGCATGAATAATAAACATTGATTCTTTCCTTCCATCCATAACTTGAGGTTTCGTGGTGAATATTTCGAATCACACTAGAATGAATCTTATAAGTCATAACATTTTTTAACTAACCCTGAAAATGCTGATTGTTTTTTGGTTCAGTGACAATTACAAGGACATTGTTGGATTTAAGTGATGATTGACCTTGTAGAAAGAATGGAAATAATCAAAATGTTTTTGCCTACTACTATGAGTAATGTTGGTTGCTCAATGTATAATTTGCTCTTCATTTGTTTGACTGGAGGAGCTCATAAAATCTGAGCTCATAAGAGCTGGAGGCCGTAAAGGAACAAACCCAAATGGGAAATGTATTGATGACCAAAGCCAAGATTTTGTAACTTACTCAATTTTATTTCTACAATTTCTACAATCTATTTAGTTGCCCTCTGCATACTTATCGAATCCTGGCATTCCCAACTGCTTTTGTACCACGTGTAAACCGATAAAAGTTCGAAAGACTTTGATCTCAATTGCCCCAATAATACTTGCTGTAGATGTTTTATTCCAAATCTTTATGAATACCTTCAATTGATACATTGATACATATTGATAGATCCTCTCTTTATATGCTAAAGCTCCAGGTATTGAAATTTGATGTATAGTTTCCAATCAAAAGATCCTATTTTGCTAATGCTAGATAACCAACCAAGTCGTGTATGTGATGAATTTGAGTAAATAAATATATCTAACAAAAGATTCCAAACCATGTTTTTTAATCGAGCAATCGATACCATGCAATCTAAAAAAATGAAAAAAGTTTTAATCAGGGCTCATTTACAATGTACGTGGTTCTCTGACTTCTAACTTATCTGATGGCTGACCTGCGCCTCAACAATCAGCTTTAATAATAATAAATCCAACCAGCAATGTCAGCAATCGTTTGGGCTCATGTTCTGTTAAAATTGGAATGTTTCTGGACCCACACTTGAAGCAAATGGTGTATGGGTATTGTTGAAAGTTTAATTGTCCAGTACTTAAAACGTTCAGTTTTGAAAATTATCAAATAATTTCTAAATGATTAGCCTTTAACATGTTTTTATTATAAAACGTTACACGCTTGCTCTCAATACATGTGGGTTAAAGATAGATCCGAATAACACATAAATAATAGAGGTATATCTGCTATATACCTCTATTCACATAATAGTTTTACGATTAGGCGTGCAAAACATTTTTATTATTACTCTGTTGTGCCTTCATTCATCATTATCATCTCTATGCACCCTGTTTTTCTTTTTACTTTTTTTTTTTTTTTTTTTTTTTTTTTTTTCTGGTTTATTAGATTTTTATTAAAACAACAATTTTAATGGAAATAACAATGAATAGATTTAAAGATAAAATATTTCCTCCATGGGAATGGAGGAAGGTATAGTTCCCAACATGCTGATGGCATTCCCTCTTTGAATAGCCAAAGATATTCTTTTTACTAAACATTCGTCACCACGAGCAATATTTCATATAACGCAGTCATCTTTTACAAAATAATGTGTAGAATGCACTTCTATCAGTATTTCTTGGTATTTCTATGTGTACACCCACACATTTTACTAGTTAAAATTAGGAGCGTTTTTTTACAGGGAATCTATGAAAAATACATATTATATAAAATCTGCCAAAAATGTATTTGAAACCTTTGCGGATTCTTTTTTTAATACTTATAGCAAATAATTCAGTCTACTGTAGCATTCTTGAATCCTTTTGTGCTGGCGTTGTTTATAGGGACAGCCGTGGAAGAGTACGTTATTCAACCCCAAGGTCCGTTGGTTATACTAACTTCAATAAGGACCCACATGGTAGGGTGTTTGCTGCAAATATTGGTAATGTGTATCCCAGTGCCGAAGACCGTATTACAATGGATATTCGTAAAGTGGAAGAAACATCAAGGGGAACAAACAGTGACCTAAATGGCTGGCTGCAACTAAATATCAAAGGAAAAAATGACTCCAAGTTGAGTGTATTAGCAGTGTGGGCGCTTACAGACACTCGAGAGACAATTGGTGAATTCGTATCGTCTACAACAGCACAATGTATATCTAGCAAAACATTAACATACACGGATGAAAATTTAATACCCTGTGCTACAGCCCCAGTAAATGAGCAAAGAGTGTGTAATAATTAAGCCCTCAAGAAACTTATTTAAATAACAAAGACGATATAGTATTGACAACAAAATTTGCTTATTTAGAACCTCAACATGTTCATATGGTTTGATCAAAAGAATGTGGAGATAGATGAGGTCAATCTACTGTGGCGAACTTCGGTATCCTATTGTAACTTTCCTAAAAAGTTCCGATTCATGTACGAAAAATTAATCAAATAACTATATTATATGATATAAAGTTTGAAGTTTGGTTTTTTGTTGATATTTTCCAACAGTTTAATAAGTTCAGGCCTTTGGCATTTTCTTGTGTTGTTGTAACAGGGTTGCTGCAAGCACTGCTTTTTTTTATTATTATCGAAACGTTAAACGGCCACGAATATTTTTAACAAATACTCAATACGGTTCACAAATTTATACCTCGAAATGGATTCACCCAAAATTTTATGGCCCTGCGTCTGCTCCACTTTTTGGCCAGAACAATTTAAATTGCAATACCTCCATCCAAGAAAGCAAACCTCAGTGGATAAAATCCATCTCTGCAACTACTCCACCCACTGAGGGATTGTTGGTCAAAGTTGAAAAAGAGTGGACAGCTACAAGTTGGATTAAGACTAAGGATGAATATGAACACAGAAAAAATTGGGGCAATATAAACAAAAGGAAAGGATGTAAGCCTTATCTAGTGGATCAAGCAAGTTTTCACTCAAATTATTACTTTAAGGAACTTTGATACTCAACTTCATTAGTAAAATGGATTTGACTCTCATATACAATTATTGTTGGCGCAGAGTAAAAAACTTCCATTTCAACCATCTTACGCACGATGCATAACGAAAGTTGTTGGCAAGAGCAAAGAAATGAGTCTCACTGCATTGCAGAACTGTGATAAAAACGACAACTTTGATGATTCCGACTCGAAGACTTTGAAAGGGACTTATGACGACTATTTGAAAAAGAGAGAAAACATGTTAAAGGGAATAAAAGAACACTGTGATTGTCCTCCGATTCCAAGTGCCGAAGAGGTAATGCAGGCTGCTGCTAACAGAAGCACGGGAGGATCGCGATCGCTGAACCCTGATGATTTGGATGACGCTAGTGATGACAACTCATACGAAGATGATGATGACGAGCCAATTTTAGGCAAGGGAGGCGTTGGGCGAGCACTTGGAGGGTGTGAAAAATAATTTTTCTTTTGAACGAATTCATGTAATAAATATAGAATTCAACTTGGTAAAACTTTTTGTCATTTATGTTCAGTGGTCCTGCTAGATATATAAATCCTCCTGCACGAAAGTATGTTGTGGATCAACTATCCATTTGTGATCCCATTGGAATCAGTAATAACAGCTTTACGACAGATGAACAAGGATTATGTGCAAATAGTAAACCTGGAAGGATAGCACACGTAACTCTATTAACATATGTAACCTTAAATAGCATTGACATGACATATAATGGAAAAAATATCAATCTCATCAATAACCATAAATACATTTCAGGGTGTACGTCGGTGGCATGCTGTCTCCATTTTATTATGCGTGGTTGTCCTCATTCCTGTAACGTCTTACATGCCTCGATATCTCAAAAGCACCTTTGCCTTTTCAGGAAAAACTCCAATTCCTTTAAACAATTGGTACATTGTAAGTATTATTAATGCATTTTATAACGAGTACTTGGATTTATAAATATGACCATGTCTATTAACTATAAACGTACTATATTTAAAAACTTGACCGGCACAGGTCCATATTGCGATTATGCTTCCTATGATGTGCATGTACACAACAGGAATGGCAGCTATTTTTAGACAACGTCCAATCCTTGGCTACAGCTACAGCAATTTCGCTCAATTCCATCGTATTTGTGGATACTTTCTTTTTTCAATTGGATTTTTCGAAATTATATCGGGTATAGTGCGTCCAAGAAATATGGTGTTGAGAAAAGTTGTTATTGCCCTACATTGTTTCGGAGGAGTTCTCTTGAAGTACCTAGGACGTAAGTTTTAAAATTAAAAAAATATGATTCGCGACTTTAGCTGAAACTACTGGAGTTAACTTTCTATATTAACATTGCAGTTATAGTCTGTATACTTTCGTATCGAATACCTGCCTCCCCAACCGCTTTTGTTTCACATCTTAAGAGGAAAAAGTTTGAAATGGTTTGGTCTCACATTGCCTCTATAATACTTATCTCATGGGGAATCGTCGATGTTTTTTATCAAGTCTTTATAACGGTACATTTCTTTTTGCATGTTTTTAGCCACGAGTTAATTCATTTATGGTGCTTGTATGTATTTTGCTTTGCTTTTATATATGGATTTTCCATTCTCTTCCACAATAGCTACATGTGCTGCAGTTTGACAGGAAGTATAGCATAAAAAGGCCGCTTTTCCCAATAATCATTCCGCTTATGGTAGATAAGCTTCATTTGCATGTTCATGATGAGTTTGAGGTGCTTAGATTTTCAATTTCGTATTTCTTAAACTTCCAAATGAATCCAAAGTTTTGACACATTTATCCTTGCAATCCTATAGAAGGAGGAAAGCTTTCAAAAAAGAGCATTTACAATATACGGGATGCTCGCGTTTGTATCTTATGTGCTGACCTGTATTTCGATATATATCTTTAATACCACTTTCAATGAGCAATCGTATGGACCCATGTTCTGTTCTCATAATAAGCTTGGAATGTTTCTGAAACCGGGTGTAAAGCAGAAGTCATATTGGTATTGTTGAAATGTTAGTGAAGTATTTACTTAGTTAGGATTTGAATGTTTTATCAGGAATCGATACTTTCAATAAAATACGTTAAATATCTTAACTTTTTTTGATTTGGTCATTATTGACTTGCGTTGAGTAGAATATAGGATACATAATATATTATTATGTATAATTCTTGTTCGCACTGTTTTGGATTGTTGAAATGAATACCGTTTGTAAATGCTTCCGGATGACGGATTGATGAGTGCAACAACAACTGATTTTACAGTGTGTAGGGAAATCATATATCCTTAAACAACTGTTGCCTCTTAAATACACTTTTTCCAAAAAATGATAAAGCCAAAGAAATAAGGATTTTTTCGAAATTGCTGATTGCAGTTCATCCACATAATTTTTTAATCCTCATAATATGTATCATATCATAATGCTACGCAGAGCAACATGGTTTATAAAGACATCACTAACGCCACATGCACACACACGTATTCTTTCTTTGTTGTTTTGACTTTTGTTGATCCAGTCAGTCGGTTCCAATTTCGGGACTCCCGAGGGTGCTCTCCATTTGATTGATTATTGAATTGACGCAAGAAAAGATTGCCGGTATGCATGCCATATAAATATGTATTTGAGTGGCTACAGGTTGCATGCAACTTATGGTTGTCCACTCCCCTTTCTGAGCACTTTCATGAGAGAGCTTCCCTTTCAAAAGGATAAAATCATCAACTAGACACTAGTGCATTTCCCAATGCTTAATAATTTATATTTGTTGTATTTATACTTCCATTCCTTTGTGGAAAGTCCAGCTACCGTATGTGTTATTCTGAGTGTGATTGGAGAAAGTTTTTAAAACCATTGTGTGAATGTAACCAATATAATAATATTTTGAGTTGTATGTATTTCTGTATCATTGAACTGTTTCTGTACCGGAATCGAATGCTTGCTTTTATCGGTGGAAAGATAGATATAGCCCGTAGCCTCTTTAAAAGTTATTGAATGATGGTCAGTTGGTTTTTAGTACTTCATCCAGTTTATGCACGCTTGTCATATAATGCATAAAGAATCATACATATTTGTCGGAATATATCGGTATACCATGCATATTTCATGACATGACGATGACAAGACATGGCGATGGCTTTCTTTATCAAGGGTGGTTTACTTTGTGTGCTAACTTGTTTTCCGAGTTCCATGTAATAATTGTATATAGTCATATACTATCTATATACAAACGTCTTATGTATTGTTGTGTCATGTATATACTCTTATAGACATTTTATTACTGCTTACCTCACAAATAATGTATATAATTAGTTAAGAAAACATGCAAAATTGAAATAAATACAATAAAACGATTCGGCTCTTTGGGGGAGAAAGGAAAAAGGAACACACGCCAACACTAACAATACTTACCATTATGTAGAAGAAACAAACGAGAGGCACGATTGACACGAAGGATAATTCCATTAGCAGCAAACGTATTGGATAAAGATTGTTCGTGAACGCAAATGTAATGGACATGGCCATATTTTGCCATTAAATCATTTTAGTACATCAGTTAAGGCTTTTTGTATCTCCAATTCGATAACGCTTGCTCACTGGAACATTCATTCGGTCACACACAACATGTAAGGTAAGACCATTTTTGTAGACCTACTACAGAACACCGAAAATGTTTCTTTGTGGGATCTGATTATCTCTGGTAGTTTGATTAGTAGCTAGTGCGGTGTGGAACATCAAAACAAAACCTACCATTTATCATACAATGGTGGCAATTAATAGCTTCTGAAACTTTCGAAAGTTCATTTTGTTAAAACGTGAAAGAATAAACTCTTCATGCATGATTTGACATGATGATGCAACGTTTTAACCATAATATATAGGCTTGTAAAGTAAGGATGGGGGAAAAATTTGTGTTCTAGTTCAGGTTTGTAGAAGCATAGTTTGGACATGTATTTCCAAATATATTGTGACTTTCATATAACTTAGATTGTTAAAAGTGCAGTGAATGAATACTAGTTATACTGCCATTTGTATGTAAATACATACGTAGAAGTAAATTTCACTGCAATTGTGTAAAGAGCTCAAGAAAATAATGATGGATGAGCTATCGAAAGTGATACTGAATATTCATAAAGGCTATTAAAGCTCTTCTAAAGGAAATATTATATAATTTATGCCTTGCTGTGCCATGTGCCATCTTCATAAAATAACTTTTTATCAGTTTGAAGTTGTCAGACTATCTACTATGGGATGTACATGTTCCATATCATTGATTGTACATAACTTATGTATTTGAATGCATGATTGACTCTGTATAACAAATCACTACAATAAATAGCCAGCACCATACCAGCTGAAAACAACCAGGAATTTGTGAACGTGGTCTGGTTTTAGTCCAGATGTGTAGCTCCCATCTGAAATTAAACATGATTTTCAGAGATCCATATATATCTTTGCCATATCTCTCAGTGTTTGAGCAAACGAAATTGAATCTAATAAAAGAATGGTATTTATATCTGTTTAATGTTAATAGTCTCTCTAATGAAACTAACCAAATCTCTCTTCGCCCCAGTGCATGCCATGTACAACACTATAGCAGTAATATGTTACAAAGAAAGAAGAGTATGTTGTAAATTATATATGCTAGTGAACATAAGAATGGTCGAACAGACTATCTAATCAGGATAGCATGACTTTAGTATTTGACGACAATATTATCATCTATGTTTGTATTTGTACTTATGACTTACCTCGCAAGTGTAAAGATGGGAAAAGGTTGTAAAATTATTGACTTATCTTAACTGTTCATTTTTCAGGATATGCTGTGCTGTAAAATATCCGGTATTGACTCTCACAACAAAAAGGTTTACAATATTATACATCTACTGTGTAAAGCATCATTCAAAACTTTTCATACTGTTGAGTGTTGATGGTTGTTTAACCTCATGCTTATTTGCTTCAGTGATAAGAAGTACTCTTTAAAATCTGTTCTTTCTGCATGTTTTGGTTTGGAAGAAAAAAATTTATATGAAAACCTTTCGTCAAGTTTGGTAAATAATAATACACCTAAAGCATTGATTATAGGACATAAACGTGAAACACCTAAGGGTTGTAGAAAGCATTTTCTTACAAAACTATGCATATATGCATATAATTACATTTACATTCTAGCAATTTGGGCATCCACTACTTTTTGTATAGCAGTGCGTACAGTAGTATGCTGCTAAAAATAACGCACACACGTGAGGTCGTGAGGGCGTAAAAGTGGATTCGGGATATACCAAGTTCCGTATTTTCGTCATTTTGGCATCGGTATATCACATCTAAAATAGAGTGAATCTACATTAATGCCAGATTGGAATATGATTGAATAAGTTCATCCGTAATATGAGATGATAGCTAAAGTGATTACAGTGGACAATATAAAAGTTGTTAAAAGTGCTCTTTTAGATCTACTACCAATTATGGGAAGTTAAACATTCAACCAGTTTGTGCAAACGCAAACCAACGACCTTGGTGCAATATGATTATTCAGAACAAATTACATTATAAGTCTTTTAAGAGATAAAAAAATAAAAATGAGAAAGTTTAGGAACATGCTGCGCCTCTTTTTTCGGAACTCACAGCTTGGAAAAGTTCTAAAATTCGTCATTATTTTCATGCTCATCATGTTCTTCTTTATGTACATCCAAGAAAAGCAAGCTAAAGAAGCCCAAATCGATTTGGCTCTGGGAAGTAAAAGTGTGATGGATCTTGTCAAACCAAACAATGACACTTTGATTCTAAATGGACTCAAATATGAAGGGGTTGCGAGAGAAGTACATAAAAAAATTGCAAGCGGATACATGCACTTAAAGTTATAATAATTACGGTTTTCAATAATTATTGTTTTCTCTTTTCAGCGAAAGAATGCTTTTATTATAATTGTGGTAACATCTCTACCAGAAAATGAGCAGAGACGAAGAATTATACGAGAAACATGGGCTAGCAAAGCGTTTGAGCAATATGGAGCAACAGTTGTATTTTTCGTTGGAAGGCCACAATCTTTGGAGACTCTGGTAACAGCTTTCATCACCACATACACATATCCTAGTTGTTTCTCTATTATCTATAAAATTCAATTTCTTTACAATTCGTTTTTTATTTGACAAAGGCCAAACTGCACGAAGAAGTTCGTCACTATAAAGATCTCGTCGTGGATGACTTTACAGAAAGCTACTACGCTCTTGCCATCAAAACGCTTAGGGTCATGAAATATTTCAAACTTCACCATCCAAAAAGTCGATTTCTAGCCAAGTGTGACGATGATGTCTTCACGAATGTAAAAAATTTAGTTCATTATTGTTATTCAGTGAATAAGGAACTTGAAAGTAAACAGCAGAATCATACTAGTCCGCCATACTATATTGGAGGAGTAATCCACAGTGACCGGGGACCTCACACTTGGAATCCGTTTTCAAAGTGGTATGCGCCATCAGATGTGTGGAAAAAAGTCGTTTTCAAAGTGTTAGAGCTAATTAAACCTAGGACTAGCCAAACAGCTAAATTACAAATCACACAAACAAAGGATGAAGCTAATACAGCAATGAGGACTATGAGACCAATTGATAAAAGTCAGTATCCTCCTTATGCCGAAGGGAATTTTTACATTTTATCTGATGACACTGTGACTGCAATTTTGAGTGTGAGTTCCCAAGTTCCTTTGTATCATTTGGAGGATGTTTATGTTACTGGTGTTCTTGCAACGTGGGTATTGGGAATAGAAAAGGAAAATATGCCTTTCATTTCTAGTTCCAGTAACATTTTTCCAAAGTTAAGTTACGCATGGTTTAAATTATTCACATCTCCAACGAATATTATTGCGTTTCATTGTGACAATTATGTAGAGCTTATATCTTCTATTTATCTAGATTCTATTACATGATAACACCAATTAATTGTTTTAACAATCGAAATAAAGTATTTATCAAAAATGATAATACAGATTTATATTCTTTCTATTGGTTAAGACAACTTACATAGGTGTGTATTACGTGATAAAGTCAATTAAAAATTCATAGAACATATACTAGAAAAATCTACTTCTTCAGGCTTGCAATTTGCTACTAATAATATGTACATGCGAGTAAACGGCTAACTATGTAATTGTCTACCATCTAAAACTTATTATTTTAAAAGTCGTACGTACGTACTACATGCCCAATTGGCTTTAAATCACATTCATTTAGTCATTATGAAATTAGGAGAAAATTGATTCCATGGTCCTCAAATGCATCCGAAACACCATTTGGTAGCAGACGTCTTGGTGGCTTTTCGGCAAATCGTATGCACAACTTCTTTGTGTAGAACTTTATTGGAAGCTAAAACAACATGAGTGATTGCATAAATTTCTCATTTCACAATTCAACAAAATTAAGTATTTGGTTGGCCCAAAAGAGAGGTCAATTACCGTATGCACTGGTGCTCGACTGCAAACACCATTTCCATTTCTATAATACTGTGATGGACAAGAATTTCCAACATATTTTAAACATTTGATCTTGGTAGAACGGGCTAAAGTACAGTAATCAGTGGGAGAAGCGTCGTCATTAAGTGAGCAAGCTCTAACATCTTCTGAGCTCCGAGATCGAAATGACGTGTTGCCCATATCCATACTTGGGGATGAAACATTTGGCATATATGAATTGCTTTGCCGGTCAGAAATTGCACTTTCAACGGATGTTCTTCTTAACAGCTCTTTATAAAAAAATAAGGAATAAACGTATTATAATCTTAAAACAAGTAACGTAGAAATTATAAGTAAATCGTTGCAAATTAGTCGAAAATGTGAATAAAAACCAATGAAATACCTTTTCGTTCGACATAAGATTTCCAGCATCTTTGAATGATCTTTGTGCTTCGTAACGTCAAATGTATTTCCATATTCTTAAACATTTTCCAACATTGTTCAGTCATGAAAATCATTGTCTTTCCGAATTTCAGTGATGCAACATTTGGTCCGGAGAAAATGAGCGTAAGAATTTTTTGGTTTAATATTCCGCAACAAAAATAGGAAACAGTTTTTGGAAACTCCTTCAAGAATTTTGTGACGCAAATTCTGTTAAAATAGAATTCAAGTTTATCAATGTTAATAAATAAAATAGCTTCCTCACAACTAGAATTATTGACCAAAAATTTTCTTCATACCTAATCGGAAAGCCATTTCCTGCAATTTTTACTACATCAGCAATCCCACATGCATGCAATTGCTTTTCAACAATGTCCATACAAAATGATGCTGCCGTTAGATTAGCATTAGGTCTAAGGCATCGTATGAAATGCACATCCTTGTTTTCAGACGCTTTGATTCTCGTCAACAAATCTTCAACGGAAGCTTTAAATCGGGTAAGGATGGTTTTTCCACGGGAGTTCCTATTAGATACGGTGAAAACACTTCGACCAGGAGTTCCAGATGTGTTTCGACTTCTAACGAGATCATATTTAAATAAAGTACTAATAAATGGGTTGGAACTGGTTCTTAAAATATCCTGAAACTCTGGTGGAATCTAGATTAATAAAAAGTTTTTAAATGAATTGTAACGTGCTATAATAAAAAGTTTGTCTATGGCACCATTTATCATTACAATCTTCAGCAAGTCATTCTAATGAGATTGTTTTAATTGTTGTAATATAGCTTACATGATCCTTATTTTTCTGAACCATCCCGTTTAATTGGTAGTCCACAGTTGTAGCATAATGCTTAATTGTGAACTTTAACTCTTGCTCGCCTCTTTTTGGCTTTCCAGTACTGTATGAAACAAGCAGAAGGATGGATAGATGGATGAATAGATAAATGTAGCATATAATTATTATGATTCCATTGAAATTGAACACAAGATTACAATACCTTATGAATTTAGACTTCTGGGTTGCCAGACGCATCCTTTCAAGAATATCTTTGTCCTCCACGGAACGTTTAAGCAGACATTCCTAAAACAAGGTACATTAGTTTGAATATAAAAATTTACATAATTCAAAGAAGAGTATTTATCTCCTATGTTCTTTACCATACCTCATCAAGAAAAGAAAATATGTGAGAATGTAACTCTTCAATCCTCCGATTCAGACCGATTTCTATTCTGATTAACTCCGTAGGAGGTATCATAATTTCATCTAAAGGTATGGATTGCTCGTAATAGGATTTGACTATAGAAATGTTTATCTGCTGGAGTCTTTCATTGGCATAATTGATACAGATTTGTTCCAAGTGATTACTCTTGAAATTTTCAAACCCGTATAAATCAAGTAGAGAAAGTGTACGAAGATGTTCTAATCCTTGTAAACTTGTAAGCATGTCTAGTTTTAAATTGGAGTTCAAATGTTCAAGAATGTAAGAAAAGAGTCTTTCGTAAACAAAGCTCGTTAATGCATGTAGTCTTTCTTCGCATTCAGATGCCTTTTCGCATGGTTTTCTGAAAATGCTGTGCCGATGAGAGCTCCCTTAAAAATTTAAAACAGTTTTTAAAAATGCAATTTGTTAATACATACTCGAAACGAAATCTCCAATCAACACAACAAACAAACCTGCTGTTATCTTCCGAGCAATGAATACGTCCACCAACTCTGTGTCTTTAATGCCTAATAATGCGGCCGCCAATTTAGTACAATTGATGTCAGACACTGTGTATTCAGTTTTATACGGGGATTCATTTGTGTATTCTTCTTCTGAAGAGCTGTCACAATCCGGAACAAACGTAACTCGAAGCAGAGTCATCATAGCAAATAGTACACTGACTATTTCAGAAAAATCATCGGACATGTTAAATGCTTGAACAGAACTTAGAAGTCGATGAATTTCGTCCTCCTCGCATTCAAATGCTTGGTTTATGAGGTGTTCTGGAACAAGTTCTGTAATACACTTCCAGTCGTAATTTTTGTTTGAGAGACTAGGTAAAACTAGAGATCCGCTCTTCAGACCTCGCAAAATCTGTAAAAAAACAATTTCAGTCACAATCGAGTTAATTTTAGTTCATCCTATACAAACATTAAGTTATTCTCGTGTGTTTCATATTGTCTCATTTACTAACATAATAAAATATGTGAAAACTCCTTTCACACTGATAGTCATACTTCGCAACTCTGTGCTTTTCCAGCAAATATGTTTGAATTTCAGCTCCCGTGATTCTACCACTATCTTTGTCGTAGTTAAGTTGCACAAGACGCCCAAATCTACTACTGTTGGGATTCGCTTGAGTTTTTGCATTTCCTAAAAAGTGGATAAACAGTTAAGAAACAGAAATACTACCACTTCCAATTTTTGTACAAATTAACAAAGTCAAAAGCTTACCAAAAGATTCCAGAATTATGGTGGCAAAGTAGATCTATGAAACCAAAAATAATACATCATACTCAGACACTGACACTGACAGTTAGTATTCCTTGTTAGTAATCCTGAATCATCTATGAATAATTTATAGTCATATTCCTCACCCTTTTGTCTAAGTTGCTGCAGATATTCGCTCCAAAATTCCTAGAATTGTTCTCAGTGAGATATTTAATTAACTGCTGAGTTGCAGTAGTCTATGAAAAAGAATAACGAGCTTTGACACCTTCAACTTTATGAAAATTATCTTGGACACGAAATGATTTAAACTGCTTACCTTTCCAGCTCCAGATTCTCCAGATATTAAAATAATCTGGTCCGATCCTACAGTGACAAGATTTCTTAGACATTGGCGACCAATATCATAAACATGGGGGAACTTCAAATCAGTCTCATTCTCTTTCTGTGAATTTGTAGAGTCTCCAACAAAAAAGTACCATGTCATCTTCGTCAAATCTTCAACAAGTGACGCTCTTGGAACATTCAGGCATGAGTTCAAGCACAGCAATATGGGTCCGGCATAAGTGTAATATTGATGAGATCTATATCTTTCTTTCAAGCACTCCAAAACTGAGAATTAAAAACCAAAAGTTAAAAATTTATTAATGAATCAATACCACCATTCCATTATTAAAAAAACATGCCATTTATTTACAAACATTTTTTTTATTCATTTACCATTTTCCATTGTGATCCGATCAAGTTTCGTCAAGTCGTGCATTCCTCTGAATTCAGCAAGTTTCAGGGGAGGAATAGAACGCTGATTCTTGACATTATGACTATATATTTCGTCGACTGGTGCATCTTTCAGTTGATTCAAATTTATACTCTTCCGTTTCCGGTCTACAGCATCCCCATCCGCACTGACCTTTCTTCCTTGGTTCCATTCGTTTTCATGTATTTCAGTTTGATTTGGATTAGCAAAATAATCTCCATCCCCCTTTCCCACAATATTTGTCCGATTACTATTTTTCAAAATCCTGCGTGCATTGTCACTTCTGGGAGAGATAGGTGAGTTTTCGGTACTGCTGAAGTAGTTATCATCATCATTGTCAGTGTCTTCACTTTCAAAGACAGAAGCAGAAGAATGCGGTGATTTCATGTCACCCGATTCCATGATTTCACAAAGCAAACAACGATCCCGTTCCAGTTCCGTAATCCGTACACCGTGATTTCTTCAAATTGACAATTAACGCGGAATACTCTATAACCAAAACAAACCCATAAATTAAGTCAAATTGATGGCAAATAAGATAAATATAAATGCATATTTAACTGTTCACCATACCATTAATTTTTATCCATTATTAAATTGCAATTACGACCCACACTAAAAGCATTTTCCACTCAAATCCAATCCCAAAAATGTGTTTTCCGTTGAGTCAAAGTGATGAGTTCCGGCTCGCGGGCACGTTGCTCAAAAATACATTGTGTTTGTGTACAAACTGCTCTGCAGCTGCTAAATGTGTTAACCTCTTGCATGCATGCTGCATGCATTGCAGATACTTTTGACAGGAATCAGCCGTTTTTATGTAAGTACGCATGAGAAGAAGAAGTACTTTGCTTTGCTTTTGTGAGTGCTATTGCACTTTGCGGTTTGCACACACAAAAAGGATTCTTTTCTGCTAAAAAATTTATCACTTTTTGCTCAAGCTCTATAAGTTCATCATTATCGATTTTTGTGGCTTTACGAATAAAGCAAGTGGTTTTCTAAATGTTCGATCGGTCGGCTAATTTAATTGGCATACTATTAAAGATGGAAGAATTTTGGATATTTGTGTAACTAGAAACTGAGAATTTCTGTTCTCAATCAAGAACAGAAGGAGGATTGTCAAATTGTGAACTGTGATTGTGATCTGAATTTTCTAGTCATTCTTTTCTAACATCGCTAGTAATCGCTACAAAGATTTAATAGGTTTTACACGCATCAAGTCCGAGAATCAATAATCAATCAAGTGGGACCAGTGGGAGATGTGATCGAATGTAAAGTTGAAGGTGCAAGTGTTCGTTGATGTTCGTTTTGTTTGATTAATACTTTACTACCTTCACATAATATATTATATTATAATAGATGATAGAAGAGAAGGTTTGTTTTTTTCAAAATCTTCTTAACCTTCAACCTCACACATTACCTACCGACCTACCTCTAAATGCTAAATGGATTTTTAGTTAATTTAATAAAATGTCGATTTTTCGAATAGATATCATTGTATTAGCTGCAACGAACGGGAACGGGCAATGACGCTTCTTG
Organism: Orchesella flavescens; assembly: GCA_964034955.1. Lineage (NCBI taxonomy): Eukaryota > Metazoa > Arthropoda > Collembola > Entomobryomorpha > Orchesellidae > Orchesella > Orchesella flavescens. The sequence continues at coordinate 8,933,634 of OZ035958.1, read as the reverse complement.
CTGTGACATGCGTGCTCAATTTTCATTCACAAGTCTACATTCATCAGCATTACAATAATTATTACATCACGTCATTTTTAAGATCAAGGATTCGTGTTATAAGTAAACTCAAAACTGTGAACGCACGCACGTGACTGAATACATATAATTGAGTTTGGATACATAAAAACATTATAAGCCGAAAAGCACAACAAAGTAAACTTAAAGTTGGCAAGTTGGCATTGCATTGACTTGGGTTTGGCTTTCTTAGCTTATGGAATAGAAAGGTCATTCTGTTTAGACCATAACATGACATAGGCTTTTGATGAAATGCTTACATTACATGTACATCATCTTCTTCGTGTAAATGTTCTCAATTTGTAATTTTTTGCTGAACAAACTTTAATGTTAAGTTACAAAATTATGAGACGAGCAACTAATCATAATCATGTGGAAGGACGACTCTCAGAGCTTCAGTCAAAGCCAAAACTAGGGACATACATGGATGTACTGATTTTCAGTTACAAATGCATTCATACAACATAAGCAATAAGTGTATATTATATTGAATGACCATTCATCGTACAGGGTACAGGTATAAGTAAATACAAATTGTATATTTCCCCATCTTGCATGCTCATTGCCTGTATCATTGGTATATTTGATGTTATCGTAATGATGGCATGATGAATGAATTACAGAGTCAAGAATAAAATTGAATGCGAAGGTGTAAGTGCGAATCAAGTTAAATAAATAAGTCAGAGAGTCAAGGGAGAAATGTTGGCAACTTGCAACTACAACTTCCTTTAGGATATTTCTCAATTAGCATATCATCATATACCTTCAGTTGGATGTTGGATTACACAACTCTTTCGTCTTTCCCATCATTTTGTAGGTACATGAGATGATGGTAAGTAGGATTAGTTCAGACAGTCACAGTACAATAAAATATTGTAAATATGTGGTAGGAAAAACAAACATATTTTTAAGAAATCTTGGGACGAACACGAAATCGATATATAGACACATACTAGTTAGGCACAAGCGCTTTATAAACGCGAGAGGAAACCTTGATTTGTGAGAGAATTCAGGATGGGCAATTGGATTAAAATTTTGAATGACGTATTTTTCCTTCACTGGATTACGTAATCAAAGATGAAGAGATTTAAGTTTTCCTGTATTTTCTCTCCTTTATAGTTTGCCAGATTACAGACCGTTCTCCAGAAGACAGACACCACCAAAGGTAGAATGCAGTTTCACGTTTTATTGGAGTTCTTTACAATATTTAGGATACTTTAAACTTTGACACATTCAGTTCAGTGCCCACTATAAGTGGAGATCGAGAAGTTTAAAAGTTTTTATTACAATCGCAAACGCAAGTATTAAATCCTCTTATTGATTACTACTTGAATCTCACAATGCCCCATAAAAAGCATTTACAACGTCTTGGTGGAGATGTAGACAAAAATTCAGCCTGTCATGATCAAGCCGCAACCGGTGATTTACCCGATGATATGGAACTGGAGTTTTACATACAATTTCCAACTGCTAAGGATAACAATTTAAACTCTCAAGACGATCCTAAAGGAGCAAAGGAAGAGGAGAGAATTTGGCCGGTTCTTACATCTAGCAGTAATGATAAACCGGAAACCAATCTTGAGAAAGATGTTCTCATTGTACTTCTTGGTTGGGCTGGCGCCCAGCACAAGTACTTGTCGAAATATTCGGACTATTATCTGAGTCGTGGGTATGCTATTTGAAATATTAATAATATTTACTATACTACTTATATATATCTCGTACCTTGGTGTTAATCATACTGTACTCGTACAGCAAGCACACTTAACAAAAGTATTTCTTGTGAATTATGAATAGTTGTATCGTTTTGCGGTACATCACTCCATTGCGTTACCACTTTGTTGAGACCCGTAAACTACCACATTTGGCTCAGAAGATAGTGAGACTATTGAAAGATCTTCAGTTGGATTCCCATCCTACCTTTTTTCATGTGTTCTCCAATGGTGGATCGTTCACATATTCTTACATCCTCCGTGAACTTGCAAGGGTTCAAAATACATTTCAGATGGATGTCAAAGGCACAATACTTGACTCAGCGCCTTCACCACGAAGTATGCAGACCTGTTTCAAGGCACTCGTCAATATTTTTTCGAACTTGAAAATGTTCGTTTGAATTTTAAATGAAATAACTTTACATACTGAAGTAACTAAAGCAAACGATTGCTCGTAGCAAAATAATTTAACCCGAATTTTTATTACAGTTTTAGATTTCTTGCTGCTGCCTTTGTCATATTTCTATTGGTATGTCAAGTTTTCTGGTACCATTTAAAATCTGCCGTTAGTTTTTGTATGGTTGGCGATTCATTGGATACACTTGAAGGCCCTGGTGTGATTGAAGCAACTCCGTTGACGAATTGGTTAGGACGGATTGCAAAACTGAGAAATCACAACTTTCTTTTCCTGTATTCTGATGGAGATGAGCTGATTCCCTGTGATAAAATTGAACGATTTGCTGCAATTGCTGCATCTCGCGGAAATAAAGTTGACAAGGTCAAGTTTGCTGGATCCGAGCACGTTTTGCATTACAGGAAGTATCCAAAGGTGAATATCTATATTCAAAATTTGCTGGCTTCTTATTCTTGTCACTTCTTGGCATTTACTTATTGGATTAAATGCTCATTAACTTTGAACACGTTCTATGACTGTAAGACCCTTTTCATGTTGTGTATCTCAAGCATATTAATTGCGAATTGCAAGAACAGTGAAAGGGGCGAATAGAAGTTATGCATAACTAACATTAATCTGGTCATTTTTTCTCTTTTCTCTTACAACAGGAATATGGAAATGCAGTGACGCAATTTATTCGTTCAACAATGAAAGAACATCGTGGTAAAACTATATGGGAAGACGAATAAGCAATCTTGAGTATCTAGTATAATAATCTAACGAAGCAATACTTTGGTGACTTACGAAAGTAAGAAAAAAGCACTGTGAATTATTCACTTTTTTAAATTTATGGATAATATGGAAAAACTATAATTTATATTAATGCTCATCTAATCTCTTTTTTCTACCTCAAAGTTGTGTAGTGTTTTTGTTGTAAGCTTGTTTACTTAAATGCACGTATCACGAAAAAAATATTTTATCAATTACTCAGTCAGACATGGATGAAAATTTTATAAGGAATCTAAAATGTTGGCCCATGTTAGTCAGTTGCACTGCGGGCAGACAATTCACTAACAATAAGATCTGAAAATAATTATTATAGGCAATTTTAGTTTTAATTTCAATGACATAAGAAAGAAACTAGCTGTGATTTTTGAAGTTGTACTGATGTACGTTGTGCGTGTATGTCACATAGAACACAACTTAAACCAGATTGTGATTTATTTAAAGCTCCACTGTTTTTTTTGAAGAATGTAAAGACCATGAAAGAACTTTCATATTGATCACCGTCAGTTTTATTAAATGGGAAATTCTTCTCATTGTTAATGTTGGTTAGTATTTGATGGATCTAACCGATGTGTAAGTGCTAATAAAAGTAGTTTAATCAAGACGAATATACCTGTGTTTGTAAGGATTTTTATTTTATAACATAATATTACGGTCGTGTAATGATGGTTTTCATTGAATTTGATATTATTTAAAGCTTATAACTTTACTTGCGAAAGGCTTTACGAATAATCGGGGTACTTCAATACAAAAAATGATTACTTGATTATAACAAGTTATTCGTTGGTACTTTAAAGCAATTCATAATTAAGATATCACAAAAATGTCATTTAAGAATAATCTAATTTCGTAAGTTTGTGTACTTGTGGGTAAATAAATGCATGCCTTTGTCAATTTAAAAATTGCATTGTTAGCTAAAATAACAACATTACAAAATGCATTGCAATGTCATTAAAGGAAGCCAAGAAGAAAGCAAAATGTTGCAAGAAGCTGAAGAAGTACATCTCTGGGCTGTTGGACCCACGACGACTCGCTTCCACTTCTGGCATCCACCTGCATGGCTTGCAAATCAATTCCTTTACCTACACACATTTACATAAATTAACGAAAAAAAAGTGAATAGTTTGTGCTATCATTTTTGTATCATCATTAGAAGTTGTAGTACGCTCTTCGCGTCTTTCTTTCTCCCCTGTTTTCAAACGTACAGGATTCAGGTGTCTTTCCATCATCATTGAGTTCCTTGCATATAACTGTTTTGAAATCTGACAAACTCTGTTGAAACTTTTGTTCGTTAAAAATCCCATTGATGGTAATCCAAGGTACAAAGTACAGCTTTGGCGAAAGTCCGTGAGTTCTTTCTCCATTACTAGCCAACAGTTCTGAGCCTTGCTTTCCATCCACACACTTTTGAATTTCATCTTTCTCAACACCAAGCTTTGTTGCGCATTCTTCCAAAGCGTTTGGAGGATAATTGGCAGCCATTGAACAGTGTACGAACTCAAAGGACATGGTTTCATTCAAATGTCGGATTGCACAAGCATGGAGCTTGTTACCTTTGCACTCATCAGGGCCGTGTTGGCAATCAAATGAGTGTGAATCTCCATTCTGAGAAGTCTATTAAACGCAAAAGTTATTTCATTATATGTAAATGGCTAGGTTTCATTATATGTAAATTGATGGATGAAGTAAAACAAATATTATCTCAATATTATCTCGTTTTGATTTTACGTGACTACAAGTTGAATACGAGAAGCCATTTCAATTATATAGGGAAAGGTTTATTTGGCATCAGCATAATGGGAAAGGTTGAATTACATACTAAAACAATATTCCATTCAACTCACACGAGCTTTCCCATACGGAATCAGATCAACATAAAAGTGTTCCCCAAGTGGAGACGTCTTCACCGGGTACAACTGCCTCTGAATGAAGCGCCGGCTGTCTCCACATAACGTCTCATAGTACACCTGAACTAATGGCTTTGCGACCCTCTGAAAAACAAGTAAATTATGAAACATAGCATTAATGGATGTTTTCTTGGAAAACAATAGATACACACACACACTAGGTCATATATGTGTGCATTATATTATGCATGTACACATGAACTAATCATGGGAAAAGGTTCATCTGTAAAAACAGATAGTTCTCCTTTAGAAGTTCATGCAAAATGGTAATGCACCATTTAAAAGTTATTCCCCTCTACCTTATTTGCCGACACGGAAGAGGAGGAAACAGAGGTTAACACGAACAGGGATGTCACGACCAGCCACTTCATTTTTATTGTTTTATCGTTCGTTGGATTCCACCCGTTTCTTCCTGGAAGAATATTGGAAAGAAATGTTGTTTCACTAAGTAATAATAATACGATACAATGGCCAGTTGAATTGCAAAAGAAGGGCACGGAAACAAAAACTGAAACTTGGTAAGAAACTGACTGACTCTGAATGACTGTAACAAATATAGAAACAAGACAAAAGTGCTTACAATAATCGACACGTCACAATCAAATCAAGTCTCAGCTAGCCTGAAGCCAAGCCAAGTCAACTTTTACAACAACTCTCGAGGAATGAACCTGAAATCAAGGAAGGGAATCCCTAAGACAAACAAAGTCTTGACTTAGCTTCTCTGTTTCTGTATTCATGTGCTTCTTCACTATATTAGAGCTTATATGATGATATGCCATGTTATGTACTATTTATAAGAACAAAATGTACTTGTAGCACATTACGCCATGACGAAGTTTTATTACCGCAGTCTGCACCTGCTGCTACAAGATTCTAACAAAGAGATGCTAAACGTAAGGTAATCAAAAATGTAATGCTTTTAAATTTTTTGTTTCTGTCTTGAAAGAGAAAAATGTTGAGTCTTCTTAAGGGAAGATTCCCCTCTGATTTTTTACCTGTCTTAGTTTAATTATTCACTCAAACGGAACCTCTATATATTCTTCTTTACAATTCACTGATACTCTGTATCTCGTCGTTTCTAGGTACTCGTACATGAATCATTCTCTGCTCCAGTACTCACGTCTATATGCCTAGCCAGCAGATGCACTTATCTATTTCAGCTCCATTTGAGAGTAGATTTTTTTCTCGTCAAGAAATGAGAAAAGGAATCACAGGAAATTATTATGACGATGATCATGATGCGATACGATAAATGATAGCTATACTTATCGTTAGTGATTTTGGAAGCAATGACGATGACGATACCATAAAATATATTATAAGGTACGTGCATTGCTTTGCGTGTTGCACTCAAGCACGAAAAACCCTACGTGGTAAAAAAATACAGGTAAAATATATATTGATAAATTCATAGTGTATTGTATAAAGCTTACCTCCCAACCTTCTGCTGCCTTCAATCGTCCGTAAATTTAGGTAAAAACTGACTTCAACTTCAGGTGTGGATGGTTTTGAGAATCTTCCCTAGAATGTAATGCAGGTTTCTGGTATGATTGTATTATGATAATGATAGCTCTGCTTGTTGGAGCTCTAGAGCTTTGAGCATTATGTAATTTTTTCTGATTCGGCTCTACTTTGCTGTGATTACAAAAATGTGAGTAGTAGTCTTCATCTTCCAATTATAAAAAATGATGATATTCTTTTTAGTTCTACATGACAGGCCTTCGTTTACACATTGCTTATGGTATGTACTTTAGTGGATTCAGTGAAATATGTAGCTATATTGAGTAAACAACTACTAACAACTGCGATACTGCGATCGTAACAATAAAAAAGGATTCTCGCAAAACATGAGGGTGTTCAATTTAGACTTGAGGCAATGTTAACGCAATGATAATGATGTTCAGGTTGTTGAAGCTTGCGAAACTAGTTGCAAAATATTTACATTTGCAAAGGATTTTCATCTTTCTTCACGTCTCATACGCATACAACACACATATGCATGAGCTTAGGCATAATGAAGGAGTGGTGTGGTGTATATTAGGGTTTACTTTGGAAAATAATCATATTATCATGATGCAGTGCAGTCCCTGAATCTCATTACAGTTGTACTAGTTGTAGAGTATATGTATGCATGTTTTTGGGTTAGATATAACTTTTTGTTATGTTGGATAAGCTTTTATTTATTGTTGGAGGATGATGTGTTGATGTGATGTAAGTATAGATATAGATATGTATGTAAAATTTCTGTCCACTCTTTCGGACGTGATCTGATATTAATCTCTGGCCTGTTGTGCTCTGGTGTGAACAAAAAAATAATATTGCATGGGTTAGGTGAAGTGACATATCTCACGACACACAGCATGTTCGTTTTTCGAAGACTCAAAAAATGAAGTGCAAAGTTATTTCACCTCTCAACAAAATGAAATAGATACCCTAACATGATGATCTTCTGGGTTCATGACACATACGCAGACAGCAATAAAAAACGAATATAGATGCAACATATGCATATAGCAAGCCAGACGATGCAAGTGAGTTCGTAGGGAGAGTTGGAGTAAATTTGACACAGGAACACAATAATGGTTAGATTGGATCTCCAATGATTTTGCCTAGATGCAAACTACAAAAAAAATTAAACACTTTATATAACCAAAAACATCCATGAGGGTAGGTGAATGCTGTATGCTTATTAACCAATGCCAAAAATTTGAACATTTACTTTACTTAATTAAGCCGTAGTTCTGATTATGATAATAACACAAACTTCCTACATTATTTCGCAAACTTTTGCAAAAGATATAATAAGATAAAGAACTTGCAATTAGTTAGTGCTCAATATTGGATCCACGCCCACGATTTTCTCATCAATTGCTGGATAATAAAACTAATTATATGCAAGCAAAGGTTAAAACAACACACTTAATTAAGCCAAGGGGAACTGCGAAAACGTTGGTTTGTCTAACCAAGATTTTTTAAAAGCCTAACTAACGTATGCAAACCTGGGCATAAAACCAATAAGTGTGCCAATATTAATAATTCATTAATTTTCCAGTAGAGTTCCACTGTCAGGCAATAGAAAATGGAGGCTTAATAATAACATTTAGAAAAAATACCAACAAAAGTTTCTTAACCTCACAAAATTATGTATGTTTGTACCTTTTTGAACTGATGTTTATATAAGATCAAATATCATCTTTGCAATCACGTAGGCACTTTCGATTTTAAATGCAAATCGCCTTAGGCCTTTTGCTTCCTTTGTTCTTTGCAAACGTATTGAACCGATGAATAACATTTTAAATGTCTAACTTTAAATTCACACCATTCAGAATTCATGTCAACACTTTATGTTTGGAGTATGTTAGGTATACAGAGTATATGGTGCATTTTTAATGAGCTGACTGCATTTTCCATTTTTCTGCATAAAATTCAAACAAATTAGGTATTTAGGCCAAACCTTTTTCAGTACATGTTGCTTCAAGGCTGAAACTTTTGCTTCCTATCGTACCTTTATAAAATCATACACCCTTATAGATTTTTAATATAACGATGAAAGATATCAAATCAAATAGTATGTATTCCTTTATCCTTAAATTCTTATCTCGGTCGAAATCCAACTGCATTACCATCAGAGCTTTTCTTTGATGCTCAGAGATAAATGAAATATAACTTTTGCTAAGGAGCTGATTCCGAATGATAACGTATGCAACATAGACGTGTGTCACGCATCAATCAAGACGCTTCCCGGAAATTGGGCTGAGCTCATTGTCAGAGGGGTTGGTTTGCTCATCCAAATCAAAGATATATGTAACTAGCATACCTACTTACGTACGTACATGTGCTTTTTTAAGCGTTTGTGAAGGAATGCAGCCTTGCCTTGCTTTGGTATCAAATCTTATTATTAAAAACTCACAACCTGCAAATACGATGATACTTGTTTTTTTAAGTTTGGCCTTAGATTACCGGAAATAACAGTTGGTAGTTGGTAGGGACTTAATTAAAATCTTAAGAATCAACAACAGCCTGTTGAAGTTGTTGTAATTGTAACATCAACACAAAAATTGTTACATGTACCATTCTGAAACGTGTATAAACGTGTGAAACGTGCCTCTAAAAGGTTTTTGAAGTCACTGTACTAACTAACAAGTTAAATCATTTGTACTGTGTACGTACCTATAAACAATGGACATTGATAATTACAGCAAACTTGAATGGACTTGTTCCCATTCTCATGCTTTACAGCTATTTTGTGTCATTTGGGATGTCAATAATAATGTCACTGAGCAATGATGACTCGCCCATGATTATGATCATTGCAAAAACTTGTTGAGGTTGAAACTATCGAAAAGGTCAACTTCTTCAGTGGGTAATTTTCTTCTTTAAAAAAAAATATTTTTATCAGTAAGATGTGGCTGGCTATATAGGTTATACTTTTATATGCTCTACTCTGTCACATATAGATTCATTGTGGGTAGTTGTGCAAAAGCGAATGAGAGAGAATTTTTTTCAGCACCTTCCATTTACATTTTAGCAAATCAGACAAGGGATGAGTTTATTGGTTTTCTTAATAGGCTTTAAAAACTCATATCATTAGAGATAAATTGCTTTCATTTCTAATGCATTTCATATTACAAGGAAGCTATGAACTGTGAAAATCATATCCTTAAAAACCTGTCTTCACCATGATAAGCTCATATATCATCCGTTCCGTCCCCTCTATACGAGTTTGAAAGCCACAACAATGGCATGTTGAAAGTAAAAGTTGCCAGACGGTTGTAAACACATCTGAAATCTAAATTATCACCTTCTTCAGCAGTTGAATGAGCAATTGGACGTGCCACTTCCGCTTTCTTTATCGTATACGGATTATTATGGATTCTACAAGAGGTAAGGAAAATCGTAGGTATATCGTGCCGTACATGTACAACAATGTATATATAGGCAGTCTCTTATAAATGTGAAATTTAACTCTCGATTAAAATGCATTTTTAACAAGCAATGTAATAACCTCAACTTACCTTAAAAGAATAGAAGATCCGTGGGAACTTTTATATGAGATCAAAAGTGTCGATCGCCAGCTGCGATCTTTTTTTCTCACTTTGAGCCCTACACCATATTTACAGTAATTTGCAGCAATTAATTGTTGTTCACATTTGCATATTAAACATAAATACTTTGCAATACGAAACTCAATATCGTTTCTTTTAATTACAGCCACCCTGAAATATGTACATATATATATGCGGTTTCATAGCCTCGTGCTACTTGATGAGACTGACAAATGAAGCGAGGAGGAAGATTGAACGATAATTTAAAGAATTTTCTCTCCATTTATAAACTTTACTTGTATTTAACTTTAACTTCAGCTCGTCTGCCATCTGCGGTGGTGATGAGCTGTGGGTAAGACCTTTACCACACTTTTGCATATCACCACATCCATCTCCATCACATTTTTTCATTGGCAGGATCAATAATCAGTCGTCGGAAGGAAAAAAAATCTTACAACTTTTCATTTGTAAAGAAACTATGCATTTTTATTGATGATGTCACTTCATCACATTTGACATTACTCATTATTTTATGGCATAATCATAAATAACTTACTGTACTGTTATAAAAACGCGATATTATGCATATCATACCCCCATACATACATACATATTATACGCTTCTGTTTCAATCTACCTTATACCTAATTCACATACACATAAATAATATGATAATCAAGGTCACTTTTATAAATAGTTCATGATCAAAGCACAAATAAGTAGTAAATATAAGTTCTCACGCGTGTGTATTGTAAAAACCCTTATTTATATAGTAAGTCAGTCATCGTCAAATATCATTTTCGTATTTACAAAAAACCCATAATCAATCATTCATACCTGAGTACAAACAAAAAATTTCTTTTCTTTTTTGCGTTTACCTTCGTTTCCTCCGTCATACAAAAGAAGAATGACTCAAAATAAATAAAAAATAATAATAATAATTATGCGCTTTTACCGTATCAAGTATCAAGCTTTTTTACATGTTAAAAAGAATCCCTCCAATTCTCGGCAGCGCTGCTACCTTCCGTTGAGGAAGGTTCTTCTTGGCCAATCCTCTCGAATCTTGCAGCAGTCCGATAACTTTCTTGGTATACAGGAGGGGCAGCGGAAGTGGAATGTGGGGTGAATCCTGGATGAGGATCGTCTTCTTCGGTTAAAATGAAATTTTGTTTGAGTGATTCTTGAGGAAGGGTTTGGGGCTGGATTTGTAGCTTAAATTGAGGAATTGGTGGGGGAGGGGGAGATGAGGCAGGTAGTGATGATGGGGGTCTGTTGGTGTTGGTATTAATTGTGGCAAAGGAAGCTTGACTTTGTTGTTGGTGAAGATGCTGCTGTTGATGATTTGGTTGGGGATGTGGTACAAATGTAGTTTGTTGATGAGATGTTGCTTGCGCATTAAAGTTGTTGGCATGATGGTGATTGTTGGCATTATTATTATTAAAGTTGTTGTTGTTGGGATTATCAAAGTTATTATGATTGACATGATTAAAGTTGTTATTATTGTTGTTGGACTGGAGTTGCTGATGTTGTTTAAGATGTTGTTGGTGTTGTTGAGCTGCTTGACGATGCTGTTGATTATTTAGGTTTGCTTGTGCCGAAAGTTGCTGGGGCTGACCGAAGAAGCTTTGGTGATTTAAGTTGTGTCCAGAGTTAAATGTTGAGGGGGCGGGCAAGCCATTAAAGCTTTGTTGCCTTTGAGCTGGGACTACATGAGCTTGGTGATTGGCTGCGGAGGCTGGTATATTATTGAAATTATTATTGTTAACATGTGCAGCATGTTGTTGGTTTTGTTGTTGTCCAGCATAAATATTCCGTTGAGGAGCTTGGTTGGTGTAGTAATTCTGCTGGGAAGCTGCTGGAGGTGCTTCACCTTCGGCTGCTGGTGGAGGAGCTGCTTCAGCTGGTGGAGGGGCGCCAGCATCCGGTGCACCATATCCACTGGCTGGAGTACTTGCTGGAGTATAATCATAACCACCACCTCCACCCCCTTGGTTACCTCTAAGAGCGTTACGGAATCGCATTCTCGTTCTCATTATAAAACGGAACGTTCCTTCACCCTGATTTGCCCCATTTGGATCACTAGGCTGTTGTTGAGCACTGTTAAAAATTGGATTCTCTTGGTAGTTTCCACTACTCTGTATCACTGTAGGTGGAGGATTGTGAATAGCTGCTGGTGCAGGAGCTGCAGTAGTTGATGGGGCAAACCTACTTAAAATGTTTTGGAAAAAGCGAGTAGGACTAAAGCGCATTCTCAACTGTCTCACGACAGGAATCATTTGATTGAAAAGGTTGAGAAAAGAACTAATCAGGCGGAAACGTTGTCCTTGCATTTGTCCTTCAGGTTGCCCCGGTGGGCCATAACCAGCCATTTCTGCTGGCTTCATGGCTTCTGGATAACCACCTGCTTGGTTTCCCCTACCAAACAAGTTTCTAAAGAATCCACCACCACGTCCTCCCATCATACCACCCATATTATTCCTTCCAAAAACCGACTGAAAGTTTTGGAACAAACTAAACAACTGTGACAAACTAGGCCCACTCGACTGGGAATTCTCGTTTTGAGCTGCAAACTGCAAGTCATTTGTATTGTACGTATCTTGAAACTGTCTAGCTTCTGCTAATCCATTAGCCATTATAAACTCAGTATTCGGGTCATTTTGGAGTCCCAAATCGTCAAACATGTCCTTAACTTCGAGCTTATTTTCTTTCAGCAAACTCTGAGTTTGGTTGAGTAAAACGAGCATCTCATCAAACGACGGGTTTTGGGGATCCACACAGCCAAAATTTCCCTGGAAATTCCAAGTTGAGTTGAAACATTGGCAAAATCCTTGGTAGCACGCAAGCCCTTGGGTCTCATCACACCCATCTTTCACATTGCATTGTGAGCCATAGTCCGGCTTGCAAAGAAAGTCGGCTGAGAGTCTATAGCCAGGTTTGCATCTGCACATTGCTTTCGTGCAGTCTGCATGTGGCACACATTTCGTTGGATTAGGATTCGTGTTGGTTGGGCTCTGGCTGCTAATCTGACATGTTCTTCCAACAAGAAGGAGGCATTGGCTGGTGCTCTGATCATAAATTTCATTCAAATTGTCACACTGACAATAACCATTTATACACTGGAGGTGGTTATCAAATCCACAGTCGGTAATAGCGGCACATGGCGTGTTTATGTATTTTGCTGATGTTGCTACAATCACCCCTTGTAGCAGCAGTAATGGAAGTAGAATCCAATTAAACCCCTGAAAAGTTTCAGCATTATTTTTTTTTTACAAAATGCATCTAAATAACGAGTAACTAGCTAATTTCACAAGAAAATATTGAGTATACATGCAGCACTTTTTTGAGCTTACCTTCATTTTCGTAAAAGGATGTTGGGAACTTTGGCACAATCACACAATTTTCGGAGTAAACCTTTTCGGGGCTCGGAAACAATTAGAGTAGAACCACAATAGTTTATGCAAACGAGCTTATTTGACACTAAACAAACTTTTCTTGTTCCTCCAACTCCTTTCTTCAGGAGGATGCGTCCATCTTCTTTGAATAAAGCAATCAAACTGATGAGCAAATTGTTTCCTTAATTGAAATTTTAGCAAAAGAATATGAATTCCACAATGCATTTTCAGATTTGTTGACCTCAACCTTTTTTCCCGTGGACAACACTACTATGCTAATAGTATCATCATATATCTCTTGCAAAAAAAACTACTTCACATTTTTACACTACTACATTGCATCATTCACAGTAATAAAGTATATGTAAGTCATCAGTGTTTTCCATATCAGTATCTTAACTTAGCTTTAGTCTTCACCTAGTTTTCAGGTTGTTTGTGAGACTTCCATGATGATGATGATGGAGTCATATATGTATGATGATGATATGAAAATACTATTATGTGTGAGATATATTGGGAGTCAATTGTTCTTCAGTAATTAATTGGGAATCAAAAGGAAAATGTTCTGAAGGTCGCTGTTCTCAATGTGTTGCTTGTTTCTTCTATAATTTCCGCATAGGATATGGATGATGTAGCTTATCATATCATTATTAGTTGGTGGGGCAGAGTGCAGTGCAGTGTGAGCTAATAATAAGTTTTATGGTTTTGCTTTGTGATTAAAATGCGCCAGTCAAGTCAAAATTCACAATCAGCTTACATTTAGGCATTAGTTTAGTTGTTAGTCTTATCGTGGAGGTGTATTTGTACTTTATTCATCCTCACCCATGAGGATGATACACACATTACCCCGCATGAAGTGACAATTGAAGGTCTTCATATTGGAAGTTCTCATGATGCCGAGAAGGATGACGATACGATGGGACAATAAAAATCGATAAAGCGAATGCAAAGGGAATTTTTGCCGAACAAAAAAAGTGCAAGCCTTTAGTTTGTAATTTGTAGCGATAAGTTTGGTCTCAGGTTCTTTGAAGCATCAATCAAATTGAAACTACTACATGAGAATTACAGCACATGGTGGTTATCAGATGATAGTGATCACACACATGATGATTTTAGGTATATAGACAAGAATTACGTAGTGTGTCTAGGTCATTCCCGTAAGATTCTTGTCTCAAGATATTTTATAGTGATGGGGGTGGATTTTTTCTGAAAATGTAATGTTATGCATTATGTTTCAGATAAACGAAAATAATTTCCTTGTTCATTATAATAATATGTTATATGCACTTGTACCTATTAACCTATTAGGACGGTGTGGTGGAGCCCCTTAATACTTAAGTATATGCTTATATGGATTGTAAATACGGTTGACGATATATATGGGTCGTTATTTTTTGTCAACATTCATGTTTTAATGAGTGGTTAGCATGCATGCATGCTAAAAAGCTGGTAGACAATGAGCTTGTTTAGAAGCAAGTTAAGAATCAACCTATATTTTTATTTGTGCGAATCTGGATAAATGGTTGATAAAAGGGATGATTATCTGATGTAATTAGTAAATGTGCTAAAATGTCTGGTATACGGTATTATGATGGGATTATCGTTTAGACGGATTCTCATGATATTTACTATTTGACTTTTATTTTAAGAAAATGACAATTATGAGTTGTAAAAACATGCCATTAACATTTATGAATGAAATGCATAATTAAGATTGGATGCGTTCGTATGTACATTGAAATCACGCCAGATATTATGTTCGATGGGTTCGATTTTTTATCACTTTGATATCATTTCCGAACTCCCCTGCTATCACATCGAGACACTCCCCGGAGATAAAATTCAGATGTTGTATTGTGTTGAAGGTCTAATAACTTGCGTTTGTCTAATATTTGTCAAGGAATGGGTGGGAGACTTGAGACAAAAGGACACTCAACACACATGTGTGTCTACATATTTAATTGAAGCAGCTCATTATTAATTATCTCCGACCTAGCATGCGCAAGATCCAATTTACTAATCAAATACGTAATATTTCACTTAATTTATTTCTGTATCATTATGTCTTATCCTCTGCGTTTATATATTCCGTTTCGAATTACAAATGCAAAAATATAAACATCCAAAAGAAAATGATTCGTTTAAAATTTTTATTTTTGTTTCAATCTTTGAGTGCAAACATTAAATTAAATATATTACAAAAAGACCTACATGAACATTGATGAAGATCAATAAATGTCATGTCACAAGCACAAAATAGATGATAATTTGAGAATGTTTTGGGTTGAATAAACATAATGCATTGTTGTCAACTTTTTTATAAAACCTATTAGCTATTAGCTGTAATCAGTTATAATTTTAAAAATGATGATGCCTTTAAATGTACAAAAATACAAAGCAATAATTGTCAATTATTATTATTGAAATTAAAATACATTAAGTATGGATAAGTTATGTTAACGTTAAATTATAAAATGTACAAATTACCCCAACCGTAAAATTAATTTAAAAGAAGTACATTTGTCAACATTCGTAATAATTCATAAATGCATTTCACAAATATGAGACAAAATAATTCCAGCAAATGACTACCTCACAAAACAAGTACCCTGGTAAATTTTGGTTAAAATTATGCAATTGATCAACGTTAATTGAAACAATTTTTTTATTAGTTAAAAAGGATTGAAATTTGAATGCCGTATTGCTTTTATGCTGAAAAATTACTAACTGCACAAGCCAATTTTTAAGAAAAACCAAATAAATAGACTGGTTGTTCCATGTTTCTATAGATTATGTCTCTATTTTTTATGGCTGCTTGCATTGCTACAATATGTGACGGTTAACGTTATAAATGTCTACATTTGGTGCACGCCTAAAATTTTTGAGAGGGGGCTATCCGTTTCACCAGGAGCTAACGTTTTTTTCTTAAGTCTTAGCAATATGGTTATAAATCTTAGAAAATTTGATAAAATTCCGCCTTCTTCTCCTTCTGATTCCTTGCTGCTCTCCTCTTCTTCCCCAAATCGTCTTCTATCTCGTTGGTTTGCGTCTTCTTCACCACCGGCATCTTCTCTTTTATGTAATGGAGGTGGCTTTTTGAAAACATGATTGAGACCATCGTTAACTGCATGGATCAGGGGCAGAAATCTTTCAAATAATTTAATAGATCGTCCTACTATCTCAGCCACATCTATCAGAGGGCTTTCATCATGTCGACCTCTTGCTGGACCGGGTGGTGGTGGACCACCGGGACCTCCAAATAAGCCTCCTTGTCCACCTGGGGGTCCTCCAAAACCTCCTTGTCCTCCTTGTGGTGGTGCTCCAAAGCCTCCTTGCCCACCTTGTGGTGGTGCTCCATAGCCTCCTTGTCCACCTTGTGGTGCTCCCAAGCCTCCATGATGGCCACCTTGTGGGGCTCCCAAGCCTCCATGGTGCCCCCCTTGTGGTGCTCCATAGCCTCCTTGCCCACCTTGTGGTGGTGGTGCTCCAAAGCCTCCTTGCCCTCCTTGTGGTGGTGCTCCAAAGCCTCCTTGTCCACCTTGTGGTGCTCCAAATCCTCCTTGCCCACCTTGTGGTGTCCCAAAACCTCCTTGCCCTCCTTGTAGCCCTCCAAATAAGCCTCCATATCCACCTTGTGGTGCCCCAAAGCCTCCATGATGCCCACCTTGTGGCCCCCCAAATCCTCCTTGGCCACCTTGTGGTGCACCATAGCCTCCTCCTAATCCAAGGCCACCACCTTGACCATAGCTTGGACCATGACTCGGTTGAAACCCTCCTCCATTGCTAAATCCAGGTCCGTATCCACTTCCTTGTCCCCCTAAACTTCCAAGGCCATGCCCATACCCACCAATTCCTCCCCCGGGGGCACCAAAACCACCAGCACCTAAT
The DNA here is from genome assembly GCA_964034955.1 of Orchesella flavescens. NCBI lineage: Eukaryota > Metazoa > Arthropoda > Collembola > Entomobryomorpha > Orchesellidae > Orchesella > Orchesella flavescens. The sequence continues at coordinate 8,916,453 of OZ035958.1, read as the reverse complement.
CCTCCTCCTTGTCCTCCAGCAAAGCCAGGTCCGTATCCACCTCCTCCTCCATACTGTCCACCACCTTGAATAGGAATTCTAAAATGATTTTGTCCACCTGGAATAACCCCAATCCCATCAAGCGGTATGCCTTCTCCATGAAACAAACCACTTTGTTGATGCTCTTGTCCGGGATATGGTGGCGCTTGTCTCTGAACAATAGCACCTGCTTGAGTTTGAGGCTGATTGAAATCCAACCAAGAAGATCCTGGCCGAATTCCTATTTCTCCTTTCTCGTGATCTCCATGTTCGCTGGATGCTAACGTTTCATCACTTCCATGTATTGATTCCGTGCTTGACGATGGTGCACGCTGTGATGATGATGTGCTTACATCTCCTGGAGGCCTTCCTGTAGCCCTAGTTCCAGCATCAGCAAAGCTCAAGTCATCATTAGATGGTGAGGCAACTTGAGACGCTGTGCTTGCTTCTGTAACACCACTATCTCCTTCCTGGAACAGGCCAATGAGTTGATTTATATAATCACTTCCAGCAAACTCTTGATCTTTCTTTTGAGAACCTTCCACACTTCCTAAAATACTAGCAAACCCTTTGATTTCCTTTTCCGCTGTGGAAACAAGTTCCAAAGCATCTTTCAATGAGGCTTGCATTGTTTTATTCAAGCAAGACCCAAACTCCTCCATAAATATTGCCTCTGGATCACCACATTTGCACTTTCCATTTTGACAAAACAAGCCTTTAGATTCATCACACTGTGGCTCACAATCTGATAAGATTATCTGCTTTGCATTTCCATTTCCAAGTGGATAAAGCACGATTGGCTTCCGTCTGGTTTCCTCAACCGTATCCAACTTGCATCTTGTGAGAGTGTGCATGCTATACCCAGTTTTGCAAATACATTGCGCTTTGTAGCACTCTGCGAACTCTGGACACTTACTGTCCATGTCCCCATTTGGTGAAGTGTCATCGCACCTCCTCCCTATTGGAATTACACAGGAGCCTTGACGAATGTCGTAGACTTGAGTGCTATCACTGCAGGTACATATTTCATTGATACATTCCAGATTCCTGTTTGGCTCACAGTCGGAAGTGATATTGCATGGGGAATTGTAAGACACGATTCCAATTAACATGGGAATTGGACTAGTTGGAGGAGCTGGTGTTGAAACCAAAGGCTTTTCTAGTATTGATGGCTCCGCATCAGTAGAACTGCTACTATCATTAACAACGGGAGCAGGGGTGGTGGTACTGGTAGTAGAAGTAGTGGTGGTGGTAGTGGTAATAGTATCATCATTGCTAGGGATTTCAATGACCTCCGTTTCGTTTTTATAATTATTACTGGCTTGTTCTGACTCCTCTTGGGAGAGAACTGGATTCGGGATGAAAACCAAAAGGGCTACTACTGACGCAAACAGTAGCAGCAAAAGTTTGGAAGACTAGAAAATGGCAAAATAAAAACAAATTCAATTTTTTTCAAGAAACATAAATAACATAATATATGTAGTTTTATTAGAATCTTCGGAATAAAAACTTACATTCATATCTTGATACAAAGATATCAAGCAGAATTTTCAACTGCGAAAACTTTTTTGATGCTTGGCCCTCCTCGCTCCTTTGTTTAAAGGACGCACACACAAAGAAACAAAACCTTTGGCTAAGATACCATTGAAGAGTTATTGTTTGAACTGACAATTAGCCTTCTGTTCTTCTCTCCACAAGCTGGTTAACTGAGCTTAAAACTAAGTAGTAAGTAATCTTTGAGAGTCAAAGTTAAGAGTCTGATGATGGTGATGATGCTGAGAGTTATTCATCGAGATCCGGCCGGAGGATATCCGCAACACTAATCATAAAAACTGCACAGCCCTTATTTTTGGACTTGGACTGGCACTTGTGGAGTTGGGTCTATTGTGTTGTGTTCTCTGTACTAAAATGAGCGTGACCTGGCAAAAGGCAAGGAGTAGTAGTTTTGGAAGGATTCATCATTTTGCCAACGCCATATTGTGTTTAATTATGCGATGAGATACATAACGTAATATGCTACATTATATTGATTGTTTTAATGTTTTTAATATTCATCTTCTTTTCTTCACTCTTGGAGAATTTGTGATTATTCATTAATCCAGGAACAAAGGATGAATACTTGGTTTAGAAATTATTTTAATTAAAACGTTGCATTGTATATATATATACTATAATGCATAATTTGTGTTTAGTTTTAGTCCACCGCTTGCCAATCTTCCATAGTTATCTTGTGTGCATAGATTCCACTTGAGCATTGACTAGGACTTTTCCGGATGAGCAGTTCTTCAAAAACAAACTGCTAATCATATGTATTTATATATAAAGTAAAAATGGAAGATGATGTTGAGTTAAGAAATATAACGATAGGTATTCAATGCGTGTAGGTATCACGTGAGGTCCTTGGTGTCGGTATCAAACCAAAGTTACAGATGAAAATGAAATGACTCATTGTTATACATTGTGAAGTTCATACACGATTCATACACCCCAGCAATGAGCAAACTCTTCATTAAATCATCTCATTGCTTTTGCTCATCTTATCTGCTTGCTTGCTAGCTTGCATATATCTGCTTTTCATGGTTGAAGGTGATTGATGATTAGCCATACGGCCCCGGTTGTTGATTAATTAATTGAGGTATTAAATTCAATTTTGTTACGTTTAATAACTCTTGGTACTAATCGTAAGCTAAGCTCCCAAGTGACTACAAGTATTTAATATGTATAGCAGCTATTCGTGTTCACATGTTTAGGTTCGAATGCATAATAATAAGTTACGTCCACGTCCAACCAACCTAACTAACTGAATGTAGTAGATCTTTGAGATAACAAATTGTTGATTCTTTTCAAAACATTTTTTTCAACGGACTAACTTTATGCTAAAATGTTAATGCAGATGCTCATGAGGGGTCATGTGAAGGTTGTTTCCATTCAACCATGTAGAAATTTGGCTAACAGAATGACATGCAGTTTGCATATCATGTATAAATGTTGGTGAGGTTGAGGTTATTGTGTAAAACATTAGGAACATATTTATTTCATCTTCACGGTTTACATGATTCGAACGGGAAACTCTGTAATGGAATGCAATGAATTTATTACATTTAAGCATTAATAAACATTTAAAAAATGAATAGTACAAAGACCCGAATGGAATTCGTATGAAACGCAATTTAGATATTTTTTTGTAGAATGTTCACCTTTAAACTGCGCAGTTACGTCCAATCAAGCAAGAAATCGAATCATACAAAAATTTTGGTTGTGGTGAATGCAGCAGTTGAGTATTAAATTCAACGTCAATGCCATTAATGCATATTTCATAACGATGTTTTTAGTTTTTAACCTATTCCACAGAATATTTTACATTGTAATACTGCCGTATTACAGTACTTGCAAATGCCTTTTAAGATTATGGAAGCAATATCAGATAAACTATAAGCCCCATGTGATGTATCTTGAAAAAGGTACACTCCTTCCTTATTAAAGCAATAAAAAAACTTATATTTAGTCTAGATAGTTGTAATTAGCACTTAAGATGTTTGTCTGGCACTCGCTATTAGGTATATTGATTATAATTGATAATAGATAATAATTAATAGAAATCGGTAAACCATGAAACCTATGGGATGCGATGGGGGTGTGTGTAGATTGAAATGACATGCTTGGTGACTTACATTCAGGCTAAGTTACCTGTTGTAAACAATAACATGCTTTTTTGTAATACTGAAGTCCATTTAGCACTTTGTAAATCAATCAATATGATTTGTGATGCATGTTACTAAATAGCGTGATTCAATGCAAAGGGCAACGATGCTTAAATGCAAAATGGTTAATCTAAAGAGTAAATGCTCATTATGAGTTTGTTTGGAAAAATTGCCCTTACACCTTACCCTTCGTTGAATGCCGTCATTCTGAGGGCGGAAATGCCTCGCCCAATTTATTTTTCCTTTCTCATTCGTCAGTGAATAAATAAAATCGGCATATTTAATTGCGTTGGAGCAGGATTATCAATATCAATTGCGATGCAATACTTTTGCATGACTCATCGTTTATCAAGAGGTGCACTTAACAAAAACAATATTGAAAATCCATATTTTTAATCAAATCTACAAGAGCTGAATGCTTAACTAATGTTCAGAATGAAGTATGCCTAATTTTTTAATAGGGTGGATAGACCTAAATCTGTGTACATATGTCAAAAGATTGCCAATTTGAAATTCTGTAAAACATTTGACCAACTTTGGACATTTGTTTTAATCGCTAATTCTCAGAAATAACATCAAATGGATTACCAATTATCATATGCATTAAGACTTTTCATTGCCTTAATCTGGTATAACTAAGTTGGGTTGAGAGGACACAACAATCCACAAACTTGCACTCCGTACGCAATTGCACTCCAGTTACAAATTGATATACTTTTTATACCGTCCAGTCCGAAATATCAAGAAACAAAATCGTCTTAAAGCTCATGACCATTGTAAACCCAGCCACATTTTTCCCAAAGCAAATCTCCTGGTAGTCCACAGTCTCGTCTGGAATGTTGTGGTGAGCACCGGACAACTATATCAGAGAAAGCATACCTCATTTCCTTGAAGAACACAACAGTGCAGTAGTGTCTTGTCATTTACCTCAACTCTTTCTGGAAACCCACCAACTAACAGTGTTCCATTTTCCTTCCGGAAAACATTCCAGAGTTTTATCTTGTCCATACAAAATTCAAGGAAAGGTGAGGCGAGGGTAAAATTTATTCAGAACAAAAGGGAGTTCCACCAAAAAACCAATTACAGAAGTAAGTTTATTTTTTAATATAAAATTCCATTAAAACACCAAAAAAGTTCATGACACCAGAAGGTATCATATCTTATATGTTACATAATGTAAAGTAGATTACATAATATCATGCATTATTTCCTTCAACTTTTACCTTAAATTTTCTGTCCGACAAATAGGTAAAAGTTAAGAAACGCATGCAATATTCCAGGTGTTCTCAAGTTACCCCAAAAATAATACTGACAACTTTTCTTGTGAGAATATCTCCCTATCTGTAAGCATGCAACACGGGATACGGGATCCATCCAATATCCAACCAACCCGAAATGTACAGTCATACCGAGACCGGTGTATGCATGCATATAAATATTTTATGCACCTTAGACCTTAGCATTCTTCTACCATCATTAGTATCACCATCAAAAAAGTCTACAGTAGAATATATAATATAGGAAGGAAGAGGACTCCATTCCATCTCATCTCATACAGTTTTCATTGCGCTCATCACATACTTTTCTCCCGTCGTCCCAAAGAAACCTTATGTATATTATGCCGTACAATTTATATTGTAACGAAAGAAATATTCCCCTATATTTCTGTCAGTAAAGATAAGTATGTGTATGTATTTATGTATCCAATGTGGACGGCATAAGGATATGAAATAGGAATGATGGGATGAAATGAAGCAGCAGCAGCTGAAATGGAATGTTTTGTTTTGTGTGCTTTTAGCATTCAACATTTTCACTTGAGTACAAGTTCTATAAGCTTTTCTGTGCTCTCTGAAAGTGTTTTGAAAACAGCATAAATTTGCAAAAAAAATACACTTCCGTCTTCCTCTTAAGTATATGGGTAGTTTGTCCAATAATTCCATCCATAACTTTGGTTTATAGGGTTTTGGTAAGTTTGAAGTTTTAACTCATGACTCATTCAAATACAAGTTTTAAATTTGCAAATTTTGAAGCTTTTAAGTTCGTGGGGAGTTGAGAGTTGGGTGTAAGTAAATAGTGCATCAATTGTACATTGCATAATTATTCTCTTGTTAATGTTCATAGCATCTCTCTCTTCCGCATTATCAACTGACTGGAATAAGCAATTAAAGGAACAGAACAATAGACTACTTTCAGTCAATATATCGGTGACCGGAATCAGGTCGGTGACGTTGGATTGGACTGGACGTGATATTTTACTGTGGAATAACCTTATCTAAATAAAAGTACAACAATGGCAGACCTTGTGGATAACATGGCTATGGACAAAAATGATCCAAACCCCAAGAATTTACAAGAGCTCACACAATATGTAAGTTTTCAATTCGAAAGAGTACTTTTTGATTTATATTGAGCAGACGATTGTATTTGTATCGTATCAATCTTATAATTTTTAATACCAATCTACCTCACTCTATTATAATTTTTAGGTTCAGGGGCTTCTGCAAAACATGCAGGATAAGTTTCAAACCATGTCTGACCAAATCCTAAATCGGATAGATGAAATGGGAAATCGTGTAGATGACCTGGAAAAGAACATTTCAGATCTTATGACTCAAGCTGGAGCTGCACCCTACGAGCAAGGTACTCCTGGTGGTGGGGTGGTAACCGGGGTTGGTGTTCCGCCTGAGCCTCGTTAGTTAGATTAATGTGTTCCTTTCAATTTTGTAAATAAAAGATATACTTAAAATTTCTTAGGTTTAAAATGAGAGTTAAGTGAAATCATCAAGGAGGCTCCTGTCATCATGCCGTTAAATGTATTATATCATACATGTACAATGTCATCATCATTTTGCAATAATGGGAACGTAACGTGCTACAAGATGAATTTGGTTCTTTAGTAAGCTAAGTAAGACAAATATTATACAAAATGACACACGTAGATGTAGATTGCAGCGTTTATTATATATTATTTATTACCTTTGTAGTTAGTTTTAGCAAAAGTATGTATTTACTATGCCCACTTGTCAACAACAACAACAACCTTTTATGATTTCCTTGATACTGTTGCACTTTGCAGTAGTTAGTTAGTTAAATACGTCATATTTGTTAATGCAGTTTGAAAAATTAATTATTGTAAATGATATCAATTTGATATGCAGATATAAATGATTTGCGAACAAAGAAACATTTTGTCACATTGAAGAATTACTAGTACGTGTTTCGTCAATTTATTCTTCCAGTCATAATGCGATATATATAACGACAGGAACCATATTTAGGACATTTTTGCACTAATCTTAATAATAAATGAACTCGTACTGTAAAGCATCACAGGGCGAAGGAATTGAATATTATATTATAGGAGACATCACAATGTGATGATCACATACATAATATCATCGGCAAAGAAAGCATCAATTCATGCTTCTCTTTGACGGGAAGCATTCTGATATTGCACATGATTCCTTTTGGTATGAATGAGTTGTATACTAATATTATATCTTTAGTTCCAAACCTTTAAAATACCTGGATAAACACATCCCACACGATTATCGATATAGTGGTATTTATATCTAAATGCCTACAAAGCTCCGTAACCCCACCTCACCTCACCATAAACACTGAAAACCCAAATAAAGGTTGTACAGCATAATGCACAAAATAAAATTATGTAAATACGTATATGTATGTTTCTATATTTATGATATTTTGGTAATAGTAATACTATTTACGTATGTATGATTTACGAATGATCATGGAACAATAACAACGTTCGGTTTACTGCGAAAATAGACACGAAGTAACTGAAAAGTCTCCATTATGTAACATTGTTTCGTCATCAACACAATAGGACAAAATATATCTGATCTTTGAATGGATATGAGCCTTTGCTGAAGAGTTTGGGGCATAAATAAGTGCAACTTGAGTCAAGATCGGCGGAGGAAGAAAAGTCTTTTTCCAAGGTGGAAGCTCCATACAACCGGGCGGAAGCAGTTTCACCTGTTAAATTAATCATAATAACATACATTAGGCATTATTGGAATGCATCTCATAAGTCTTTCCTTTGTGTTTTCTTTGTGTATATAATGATAAATACATACCTGCAACCCTTTCGGAGGTAATAGCTGAAAAACGTAGTTGAGAAGTCCATTACTTTTACTCTTATTTGTAAGCGTGGCTACAGCTACAGTGACTGAGTCTGGAAATTCAGAGTACTTTCCAAAGGTAAGTGTAAGACATACATCTTTGCTGCTATCATCTAGCTGGAGCTCCAGAGGTTTCAGATCATCTAGTAAATCAATCTTTTCCAAATCCAAGTCTCTTACAGTATTTATAGAGAAGGAAGTATCCTGATGGGTCACGTTGTTCCCTATTCCATTATTTGTAGCCACACTTCCTTCTTGAAGTATCGATGAATTCTTTTTACTACTGCCTTTGTTGTTGTTCGTTCCGTTGTTAGTATGACTGTTTTCACTGGGAGCCTTTTCGCTTTCTAGGACTAGAAGCAGATTCTCATCATTTGATTTTGGCTGTTCATGACAATTTTCCAATTCATTATGGAGATGATTTGATAAAACTGATTTGTTTGTAGAAGATTTCAGCAACGGCTTTTCCAGAAAATCCAAGTCTAATAGGCTCATGGGGTCGGGTTGGGCATTATGAGAAGTTTCTTGGTTCACTAAAGAAGGTACAATTGTTGGGCTTTGAGGCAAAAGCGTTGGTGGCTTCTCTTGCTCGTCCGATGGTCGTTTTATTTGGCTTAAAGGTGTTTTGTCAGTCCTATAAAAAACATTAAAAAATATGTTGTTTCACAAATTTTCTTCAAAAATAATTAAATAATGTGAAAAAGAATAAAAGGTATATGGAAGCTTTACTTTTTAAGCTGCGAGGAATTCGGCACGCCTTTCAAGCCCTGTTCCATCATTTCCCTACTGATTTTACTGATTTCATCAAATGGCTCGACTGGTTCAGGTTTATTGGTTTTCTTCAGGTCCAACTCAAGTCTTTGGGGTGGTGTTGGTACTGGAGCACAGTCTATGTCAAGGTTTAAAAGAAGGTTTCCACTGTCATATTCTCCCGTGTATTTACTCGATTTCTGCTGACCAACATTACAACTGCTACTGCTTGCAGCTCCTTTATCATCAACCAAATCCAGAAGAAGTTGATCAGCTAAAGATAATTCTTTAACTTCCGGAGAACTTTGAGATGCAGCGTCAGAACTTTCACGAGGAGCTTGTTTGATGGCATCTTTTTTACTGTTATATAACGAAAGTACGTTTTCAATATTTTCGCTAGCTTGGAGTAATGACGTTACTTCGTCATTTGTTTCTGTAGCCACTCCCCCTAATTTCTGTTGAAGGTTCCTGCATGTGTCCACTAATTCATCGACTATTTCCTTGTCAATATTTGCTTGGCTTAACATTTCAGTAAGGAGCCCAGTTGAAGTTTCTATTCTGTCAATGAGGGAATGTAATTCTGCACGTCTTTCATTTCGTCGTGTTTCCTCTTCTACAAGATCTTTGATAAGTCGATTAGCTGCCTGCAAGTCTGATGGATTTTTTGACTGAAGCAACCTCTTGAGAATCAGTGCATTTTCTTTTCTTTCAAATATGCTCTTTTGCATCTCTGCCTCTTCATCTGCAACTTTTGTAGGTTTCTGGAACGTTATAAGTTATAATGAACAATGTAATTTTCACTTTCATACTTGATTCATTCATGACTTGATTGGACATGGCTTAAAATTCAGTAGGCTCCTTTACCTGTATTATTCCTCCATCAATCAACGATTGATATACAGAATTAACTTTGGAGTGCTCGCTCGGAAACCATCGTTTTCTTTTAGCACCTGCAGCATCTTCCAAAAATTTCATAGCACGATCTTTCACAGCTTCTGGAGTCTTGTCTCCTAAATATTTGGGGGATAGGATTCGAATGATTTCATTTAAAAATCGGTATCTTCCTATCTCCGTCCTGAATTCGATGGAGCCTTCTGTTTCTGATTCTAAAGCGTTTTCCAGAAACTGCACAAAGGAGAATCACAATAAACATCATATCATAAAAATGCATTTTGAAGTATTTTATACTAATTTGCCATTAGTTAACTTACGTCAAATGCATGAATAGCTTGAGCTTCAGAAGGGTTTTGTATCTTTGCAGCCAATAACTTTGAAACTGCTACTGTTCCTGATGGGGTCCTTCGCATTTCTCTGAGGAAACTTGTCATTTCATGTTGCGTAATCGGTGACTTTTGCATCAGCTCCTCTACAAAATAATCAAGTAAGAAGATGACAGCCATCATGCTTTGAATTAATCATTAGTAAAGATGCAAGATGCGAATTCACTGAGTTCAGGAAAATGCTCTTACCAAAATTTCCAGATAAATCCATAATGATCACTTTAAATAGGTGATAATGCGATGCAGACAACTTCAAATCATATATAATCAAGTGTATGTCTTTATGTGTTCGTTATGCATGCAATCGGCACTGCACAGCGCACACTTCACTTGAAGCAAGTTATGTAAAATGCTTGCTAAGTGGATATCTATATCTATAAACTAAGTTTTTCTTTGAATTTTTCTTTGGTTGGTTGGTAAAGTTTTTTGCAAATTCGATTCGCATCTGCTTGAAACACAAACGTGTTGAATGCCAGTGCGATATTATGACTAGATATCAGTAGTAACTGCTTTGATTTTTAAAACACCATCCTCCCCAGTCCATTAATTGTTATACATAAGTCATAAAAGTTGGTTTGATGATGGTTCTTCTGTTCTGGTCAATAAAGCTCCACACACCAACCACCAACATCAACAAAAGAAGGATTTCTCCAGCCAGGTCTGTTGTGGTAGATCATTCATACGTGCATGTTCACAGGGCATAGATTCATAGATTACTCAATTCTTCATACATATACATATATATCCACATCCGACCGAACTCCAATGTTATCTTCCATCAGGAAATTCCATATTCCAATTTTCAACCACACACATGAAGTATGTGTATGCAATGGACTATATATAGAGATTCCTACCTAGTCCAAAGTTGTTGTACGAACTAAATCACACAATATCATCCTTTCAATTCCATGCATGCATGTTCTCCTTATAGATGATCAGAGCTGGGGGACCGGGACAGTTCCGGTACTCGGTACCGGTCCTCGGTACTTTTTTTAGCATGCTCCGGTACTCGGTACCGGTCCCCGGTACTTTTTCTAGCATGATCCGGTACTCGGTACCGGTCCCCGGTACTTTTCCTACCATGAGCCGGTACCCGGTACCGGTCCTCGGTACTTTTTCTAACATGAGCCGGTACCGGTCCCGGTCCTCGGTACTTTTATGTTATAAGCGGATCCTCTGTACATTTCTGTCATAGTTAGATGCTCAGGAATATGACACCTTTTGTAGTCTAATAATAATAGACTACAACTAATCAGTTTCGAGAATTAAAACATTTGCATGCAATCGTATTCCCACATGCAGACCTTGAATGTAATTCAAATATTAATGCTAGTGCAAGTTTGTCAATTTGTGACCAGGAGAGTGCACTAGAAGGGTGCCAAGCGAGAGACAAACAAACTTAGTTGAAAAATGTATAAATTTCATTCAGCGATGTAGTAAAATACAGCACGCGAATGTTAAAAACTGAAAAATATTCGTAAACATTGGGGGACCGGGACCATTCCGGTACTCGGTACCGGTCCTCGGTATTTTTCCTAACATGAGCCGGTACTCGGTACCGGTACCCGGTACTTTTCCTACCATGAGCCGGTACTCGGTACAGGTCCTCGGTACTTTTGCTAGCATGTGCCGGTACTCGGTACAGGTCCCGGTCCAGGACCGGTACCTGTACCGGGACCGGACCGGACTGGAAAGTACCGCAGGTCCCCCAGCTCTGTAGTTGATGCTACAAAAGTTATAGCATTTTAACTAAAAACTTGTTTTTTGGTGGAAGCATCAACACATAATATTCAACATTTCTTCATTATTATTATTAATCCTTCATGGATTATGGATGTAACTTGAGTTGACTGCCTTGAGAATTTTTTTTCTTCATATGGACAGTATTGAAACGAAAACCAAAGAAAATTTGAAATGCATGTTGTCATGTTGTCCAGCAATAGATGAAGAAGCAAGACATGGAGAATGAGTTATTATGCTATGAAAATCTCACATAACCCCAGTTTCTTATTACATAGAGATCAAGTTCATAAATCAAATCAGCGCGAATATTGAAGTGCTTTTGTCGTGTCATTGTACTGTATTTTCTAATGGTCAAAGTTGTGATTACAATTTTTGCACGTCAGGAATAAACATAACTAATTTATTTAATTGGGGGTCGGAAAACGTATTTATTTCAACTGTGAGTTACATTTTTTCTTCAAATTAATTAGTGACGTTTCAACACATTCAACTCATTTAACGACCAGGGAAGGGATTCATTGACTGACTGACTCTGGATTTAATTGTCCATCTGCGATTGGATTGGTGAGAATCGAGAATTACTTTTCATTTTGGTTGTGTGATTTTTTTTCTCCATTTTCTGCCAGTCATTTGACAGCTCACGGCACAAGCGTAGTACACGTAATGTTTGTTAAAAATTTGCAATCATGCTAAAAGCTCTTCGTTGTAGGATTGCAAATAAGTAGCCACGTACTTTTTGTGGAGGTGTGGTGTTTCATATAACGGGTTGCCGTTGGAATCAAATCTGGGATTTAAATTCGATTTGAAAGTGGAAGTTTCGGGTTTGGTGGTGATTGGTGATCAAGAATTTTTTGTGTGTCTATTTTTTTAGAAACTCTGAATCCACAAATTACATTGTGTCTATCAACGGTAGAGGTTGGTGGGATTGATTGCCGTTTGTGTTTCGAGGGAGGGAGGAGTGGGAGTGCTGTATTGCCAAATTATTCATTCGCAAACGCCTGTTTAATACAATCGAACACAGATGGTTGAATCACAGGTAAATATTGACAGCACACAGCAAGAAAATACATGATTTTTTTAAAAATTATTGTTTACTTATTGTTTATTTTAGATTACCGTTCGTTTGCAATCCCGAGAAGGATTGAAGCGAATTCAAATCCTTCCTACTCTGACTACGAAAGCCCTATATGAAAAGGTAACATTATAAATTACAATTTTTGTTGTATTAAATCATCAATCTAAATATTATGTTGTGCTGAGTTGGATGAGATTTCAATGAACTAACGGATCTGATGGTTTGTTTTATTAGGTGAAAGAAAGCTTTGGCTACTGCTCGAATGGCTATACTTTGCACAGAGATCGAAAGAACATTAAGGGAAGTGAAATCAAAGCAGCCAGCTCTGAAACCATCAAAAAATACGGAATAAAGCATGGTGACTTCATTTATGTCGAGCCCATTAAAGGGGTCAACCTTTTTCCTGAGGACGAAGAAATGCAAGATGCAACTGCAGGTTCTTCTTCAAGTGGATCGACGCCTGGAAGTGTAAATGATGGAAAGCGAAAGGATAGTTATCTTCCAGACTTGCCTTTACCTGCCAGTAGGTCTGGGTCTGTGGGGAGCATAGTTGAGGATGACGTTGATATTATTTTGAGTGGCCAAGATGGTTTAATTAAAAGAGAAAAGGACTCAAAAATGTGCCGACATGGGGAAAAGGGACAGTGTGTATTCTGCGCTCCGCTAGAGCCTTATGATGAAGGATACTTAAAGCAACAAAATATTAAACATGTGTCGTTTCACTCGTATTTAAGAAAGTTAACTGGTGGAGTTGATAAGTGAGTATTATTACACCTAGTAGTAGTTGTAGTAGCAATTTAATTATAGTATTGATATGACTGCTTTAACTAACACTATAACACCAACTGGATTTGTTTTATTTTATAGGGGAAAGTTTGCTGCTTTAGAAGATTTGAGTGTAAGCATAGCAGAAGGTTGTACAGCTCATCCTCCGTGGCCGAAAGGAATTTGTTCGAAATGTCAACCGTCGGCAGTGACCCTTAACAGACAAATTTATCGCCACGTTGATAGCGTTATGTTTGAAAATCCTCAAATTGTTGAACGGTTTTTTTCTTATTGGCGAATTACGGGGTGTCAACGAATGGGCTTTCTCTTTGGTCGCTATGAAGAGCATACAGACGTACCTTTAGGAATCAGGTAATTTCTTTTAGCAGTTGTACGAAAGTACGACTGTATTTACTTTATAATGTATTAATATTAATATTTTATCTTCTGGTTACTTTTTTATTAATATTAGGGCCAGAGTAGCAGCAATTTATGAACCTCCTCAGGATTCATCAAGCAATAACATAAACTTTCACAATGATGATAAACTGGAAGTAGTGAACTACATAGCGTCAAAGCTAGGTTTAAAATGCGTCGGATGGATTTTTACGGACCTTATACCTGAGGACACGACCAAGGGAACTGTCAAGCATCTCAGAGGAATTCACTCATACTTTATGTCAGCTCAAGAATGTATCACAGCAGCCTATTTCCAAAATACATTTCCAAACCCTTGCAAATTATCACCAAAAAGAGGTTATTTTGGTTCAAAGTTCGCAACGGTAATTGTGACAGGTAGGTTTGCATTCCTTAATTTTTAAATCTTTAACTGGTTAATAGTGTAATCATAATGGTTCATATGCTTTTTCAGGGGACGACAAGAATCAGGTACATATGGATGGTTATCAAGTTTCTAATCAGTGCATGGGTCTTGTGAAGGACACTTGTCTGCTTCCAACCAAAGATGCTCCAGAACTTGGTTATGTGAAAGAATCTTCAGAAAAGCAGTATGTGCCTGATGTTTTCTACAAGGTGAGCACAGTAGAAATATTTTTAAACAGTTCTAACAAAAATTTAAAAACATGCTAACCAACAAAGCCATCATAAAATTTTTGCAAATTTTGATTGAACTACATATTGTACTTTTATAGCAAAAAGATGAGTATGGAAATGAAGTAACAAGACTTGCCAGACCTTTACCGGTGGAATATCTGTTGGTCGACGTGCCTGTTTCAACTCCTAAAGAGCCGCAGTTTACTTTTACCGCAAAGTCTGGGATCACTCCCTTCCCAATAGCAAACAGACTAGTAGATGGACAAATACAAGTTAGTAAATTTAGACGACTAAAAAATGTCAAAAAAAACTTGACCTTTATTCTGTTGCACTGCTGAACGCCATTATTAACTACAAACTGTGCCGTCTATTGTTTTTTTTAGGATTTCAACGCACTTGCCTCATATTTGAACCAACTTAATACCTCCACTTCGTTCGTAGAATTAGTTTGTGACTTCCATTTCCTTATCTACATTGCAACTATGGACTTTGTTTCCATCCGAGATTACATGGGTCCACTTTTAGAAGCTATTCGAAGTGCAGATTTTAAAGCAGTAAACGAATGGCGAGCGTCGGATGTATGGGGAACTGTAAGTATTGTCGAATAAAACAAGTATTTATACATTGATGTTGATGTAGTCTACAAAGACCTTCTTTTTTTAACTCTTGGTTTATGTTTTGAATAGGTTGAGAGGTTAGTTGAGGCTTCAATGGCTCCAGGAGTGGGATCAGCTTCTTCAGTGCCGGGTTCAAGTGGTCAGCAGCAACAAGTAATCACTCCTCAAAATTCGTGGACATGCTCTCATTGTACTTATAGTAATACCAATAATGGTACCTCTTGTGAGATGTGTCAACTACCTCGCGCTTAACTTACTAAATGGGGGGAAATGATCACATGAGCTGAACAAACTACCACATCTTGTATGATAACGTAAAATGCATTTTGTGCTCTGTCCAAAAAAAATAGTCATGAACTGAAACTATTTCTTACGAGAGTACACGATAAACCGTGTAATTTAATTAGACTGTATAAAATTACTCGCAACAAACAAACGAATTGTATAAACTTCAAAATTAATATGAATGCTAGTTGTTGGCGTAGTAGTCAACATGATTTATGTTCTGTGAATGTACGCACTTACTATAGTTTTATTATAATTTTGCGCTGCTGAAGCTGAGAACAACATAAAACCAATGAATTGTATACCAAAAACAAAACACACTACTCGTTTTACATTTTCTCTTTAATATTTTGATTTCATATAAAACCGGGAGGAAATTCTGTGAAATTAAATAGAACTTGTAGTATTGCAAGCAAAGCTGGTCAACTTAAAGATTCAAAGGCATTTCATATTGGTTCATTCATTCATTCACAGTGGAGACTCAATCAGTCCGTGGAGGGAAGTTTTTGTCGGTAGCAGTTATTTTAGTAGCAGTTTCTACCGGATGCCGCAACTCCTACTAGGAACGGTGACTGCAAAGGAATACTTGCCCATCAATTAGGCCTCCAGCAAAAATGTGGTCACGAATAATGCTGGAGCCAAAGACTTCCTTCAGACGAAGTTAATATTCGTAACACAACAAGTCCTTTTGTTTGAGCGTTCTTCACCATTGCAGGTTGAGTTTGGTTGGGGGTTGGTCAATTGTGAATAATACCTGGGCGAGTCCCTACTCCCTAGATGCATAAATATACATAATTTTAATTTTGATTGGTGCATAAGAATCATGGCAATTTGATTTGAATGCGGAACAATTTTGACTTGACATTGACATGGGTATTTTTACCTCGTTATCAGGTTTAGCTTTATTATGATGCCCACGTCTTGGCCAAAATGGATTTTTCGCTATTAATGAGGTACTCAGCCTATGATGTAGACTGTGGTAAGAGGTAGAATTTGTTTTATCCTTTTTCAGTCAATGGATCCGTACTTTCTGATATCTTTTAGCTGGGGTAGTTTGTATGAATAGAACCTGCACCCATAATGATACCATAATTGGATGCATTAAATGTTTTTCTGATATGCAATTAACGTAAAATAAGGTTCGGCTTTTATGTTTTGGTTTCCTTACATTTATGCAGTTTCAGGCAATTTTGGCAATAATTAAAAACGACACGTGCAAATGCAAGCATAAATGACAAAAAAGAGTTGACAATCTGCGCCATGTTATTCGTCAAACACGATCCTTTATTTAAAAAAATTGTAAAGGTTGTGGAGTAGATGTACAGATACTTTCAAATTTAGCATTAAATAGGTGTATGCTTATTATATCTTGCCAATCAGATATGACTGTAATCAATCTGTTTTCTGTTTCAAAATTGAATGTCATTGTCACGTTTCTGCACTTCTTATACCATTTATATATCATCTAAGTATATAAGATAAAAGAAGTCTAATTGCAAAAATGCCGAAATGAAACATGTATTTCAACAATCTAAAATGAAAAGTGGTAGCGCAGCTCTGATTAATTTGATCATTTTTTTCTTCTTACAAAACACTAATCACATAAGCAGCAAACTGCTATATAAAAGGCTATTCGTGTTAGCTTGTTACCTTAATCAACTAGGTTTTCATAATGCATACCTCTAATAGATCCTTTTTAACCAAGATTTGTTAACCATACTCAAAAATCATGCTCAGGAAAAAGCAAAATATGCTGTCGCTTTTGCATGCAAATTGCATAACTTACAAAGATATGACAAATGTATATAAGAATAGCGAAAACTGAAAAAGTAGAAGGAATTTCAATGATTTTTAACCTCACCATTATGTAGCAGGCGACAATTAATTATTATCTCGCATCTCAAAATTCAAAGCGGAAATGAATATAATATGAAGGCATGTAATTCATTGTATACAATTTTGTGGAATAACCCAGATACATATATAAACTCGTTTAAGGTGAAATGAAACATGGAAATCTGTGTTTTCAGTGGTAAATTCAGGAAGCTTTATACATAGTTTCGTCAACTAGTTCAGGAAATGAAAATTACATTGTAAGAGAAAATCACAATGCGGAAGGTCGACCAAGTGCAAAAAGAGTTTTAAAGCGTCGATACAATCATATCAATCTCATCGTACTTCATACTTTCTAAAAAAAAAACCTGCGAGTCCGACGGATTCATTTAATTCAGTGATGCAGACCTTTCGATAATATCATCAGTATATATACAGGACGGATAGTACATTAAGTAGAATGCTAAACCAACTGACATCATTCCCAAAGCTCGTCCTTACAGTTCATCCGTTCATCGGCTGCGTTATGATGTTGATCCCAATGACTTTTGTGGCTTTGGGATGTAGATGATGTTCCCAGTTTTAATATGAAGTGCGTCTGCGTGCTCCAACTTAACTTTAGCATTATTGGTGGTTTTGCTACGGCTGCTGTCAATACTGATGAATCCTTTGAGTTTAATATGATCAACATGATCCCAATAATGATGATCATTAGTTTGACCTTGTGGATGCGTTAGCTTTGTCAAAATGTCATTGGCCTGCTCATCCTGGTGATTAGGTGGTATGGGTTTTGTAAAAGATGTTATCAAGATCATTATTCCTGTGTTGTGGTTCATTGTGTTCCTCAGTCGCATTTTTTGTGCAAATAAGAAATCAAGGGCATATTTGTAATAAGCATAAAAGCCACCACTACTGACCCCATTAGCACCACTAATGCCACTGAAACTTTCATGATTGCTAATCCCACAAGTAAGAGTATAAACCCTTTTTCGGTACATATTGTCATTTTCCTTGAGGCAATCAGGAGATTGAGATTTAATAGATTTGTCTAGAAACTTTCAAATGATTTGTTACAAATGGCATCAGTCAGTGCAAATGCAATAGTACTTTCGTTTTGACAGCTAAATTAACTGAATTTCACTTTATAAATGCGTAATTGAGTATGTATTCCTGTCTACAATAAGTCTCCTTTCGCTATTTTCCTTTGAGGAAGAGGATTTATCACTACATAGAGTACCTTTCAGCATGCTAGTGCTTAATGCATTGCTAAAAGGAGTATTAAGGTTCATAAAATATATGTTTCTTTTGGAGATTAATGACAAAAATATCAAGATTAATAGATACTGGTGCCAAATGACGTTTAGTTAAAATAAATTCAGTCCGTGGCTAGACGAATTTCGCTGAGCTAGCTCCTGTGTCCTCTGCTGAAGTGTTTCAGGAAAGGAAATGATGAAAATGAAAGTACAATGTAAAATAGCTTCCACTGATTTGTCAAGTGATACTGAGTCTCAACCGAGGTTGAATTGGTTAGGATGCATTGAAATACATACAGTCATTTCTTCCGTTATCTTGTTGCATTGACTTTTCTAATGTGTAAGTATATGAAACTATGAAAGAACGATTGCATTTCTCTGAACTACTCCTTATTGTCAACTGTCTGACTCACGACGCATTGACGATGAGTAAAGTGCTAAATTTGGTTGTATTTCATATAAATAGGATATGTATGTTCATGCATTTAAATGAAAGTTCTAATGGAAGAGTTGAAGAGTATATTAAAGAGAGAGTTTACGAAAAGCATATAGCTGTGATGCTTGTTGTCTGTGACATAAAACATAAGTTATCTCACGAAAATTGAAAAGTTGAAATTGACATCATTTAGGGGCTCAAGAATGTGACAGGGTTTGAGCTTAACGATTCACATGTCGCACAAGTCCAAAGTAAGTGATATAATAAAAAGACCAATTTCCATTCAATTACTCAAGTTTTCGTATAGAATGAGATCTCATTGATGCTTACAAACTTTACAGTTACTATAAATAGCCACTATAAAATCTTTAACTCATATATACGTACATGAATATGGATTTGATCTTCATCACGTTGCAAAATCACGGTTTTTCATAACAAGTTGCGTTAATAAATGGGCTGGTATGAAAAAAGGTATTTTTTTTAGTTTGTTGATTTGATTGGACCTTGGTCCCTGTCATCGTGGCATCAACTCCAACCCCATTTCAAAGATATAATGAATATTATTTCAATTACAAAATGTTCTGGATGCTCCTTTTTGCATGGAAAATGTATTAGGTTCAATAAAAAGAATTATCATAACGAGTGCTTTCAATAACATGTGAAAACGCATTACATCAGTGTTTGTTTTTACAATAACAAAATAACAATCCACTTTTCAACTAAAAAGAAATGACAGTGAGCCGTAAGGAAAAGAGTGTTGGATTTCACATTTACATATTTAGCAAGCAAGTAGAAAACACTTTCATAAGGAAAAATATTGTGTAAATCTCTTGATACTCGCACCGGCTTTTAGGAAGTTTTTTAAAGGAAAAAGCAGGCAATGAACAAAAAATAATTGACCATCTACACTGAAATTGACGTAAGCATTACTTGCACAAACTGGAATTACTTCTTTTTGTATTGCAATTGCAATCCTAGCAGTAATTTTGCCTAAATATTATGTTCCGTCACAAAATAAAAATTCCAATGTATAAACATAATGAAAGTGGATGATTTAGTGACATGGTTATTTTAAGAGTATATAAAGATTTAAGGCTTTCATTCGTGCGCAAAGGGATACAAAGTATCCATAATATTTAATGGTTATGTAATGACACATGCACGTGCCTAATGAATGTAACATAATATGAAGTACCTAATTCACCCCAATGCACACTTATTCTAGATTATTCTAGAGATTGTATTTGTATATGTCTGACTTACTGGCTTGTGTAAGCAAGTAGTATAATAAGTAAAAATGCGTTGGGTGAGAAGGAGACTGGAGTGGACTGGCATTAAAAGATGAAACAACAAACTCTGCATGTAATCGGATACGATGGCCTGGAAAAGAGACTCATATTCTGTAATGTGGTTGGGTTTGCGTCATCATGTTGGGTCTCCAACCAAGCTATTCTGGGTCTGACTGACAAGTGATATCCAGAAAATGTTTCTAAAAATGACATGGACTTTCGCAGCCCCTTCTCATTTGCTTGTGACACAGGTTAGATTCGCCGATTGTGGACTGTCATGTAATGTGACCCAGTATGCCTACGTCAGATTCTTTACCCCACTTCATTCTTTTATCGTTTTATCATACCAAATCTGACTATCAACTATAAAGCTTGTGGTTCTTTGGGATTGAGATTGAGATAGAGTGTAGAGTAGGAAATTCAGTGAGTATAATATTATGTGAATTAGAAACAAAATTCACATGGCACATGCCTGCTCCGTGATTTCTTGAGTTTGGTGTCTAGCCGTCAAATTATCATGTACCTACTCACTAACTAAAAGTAAACCTCCTTCTTTGCAACGTGATATGAAATATAACATGTATACAATTTGCACATGATGAATTTTATATGGAGCATTATTAGAAGCATCATTAAAGTCCACATTCTTGCCAATTCCACACGCAAAATTGATTCAAGGTCCCAGTCTCAATCAACAAAACATTATACCCAACAACATGCCTGGATTCGCTGGAGATTGCTTAGTAGTTCTTCAACAAACGAGGCTTACGACAAAACATGTATTAACACTAGCAGCTGCCAAACGGAAATATAAACCTGAAACTGAAATTAATACTTACAAAGTCAGTTAGTTATCCTTATCCTACACCTGCTGCCATTTGGAACTCGTCATGAAATAAAATATCTCGATAATAATAAAACCAACATCCATCTGCAAACGATCAACATATTTCACTTCACCACACGTTAATAATGTGTAAGTTTATGACATTTTATGCGGAGCAGATGGCAAAAGCTATAACAAAATGGAATCTGCATATGAAGCTCTTAATATTCTTAACAATTGGCTTGGCTCATTGGTTGACAAGATTTACGCAGTTAGTATTTAAATGCACTTCATTTATACTGATTGATGACTTTTAATACCATATCCTCTGCAATCAGTGGCGGATGGAAAATCCCCATATAACAATATGTAATTTAAAACTGTCACAATAAATCAAGACTCTTTATGCCATAAATTTCGACCATATAATGCAAATTAGTTTTCATTTATAACTTCATATATGTAATAATAATAGTAATAATTTTTTCTTAAGTAACTTTTCATTCATGTAGTCACAGTAGTAGTTATAAGATAGATTGGATCAAACAGCGGTAAATGAAAATGTCCGACTTTTGACCTTTCGTTTTTGGTGACGACTCCTGCTGCGACTGTGATTAAAACTGTGACTGTTCTTGGAAGCCTTACTAATTCCGTCACCAGCGGATATACCAACGTAAGTCTCGTTAACTTCTGAACTTGACGCTGCTGCTGCTGTTGGTGATGATGATGGTGACGATGAAATCTCTCTAATAATAACGGTAGTAGTACTCGCATTCGCATAGAGTAATCTAGGGCAAGGTTGAATATCAATTATAGAACTGTTAAAGGTCGCCCATATGCTCTCGTCCATAAAACAAACTGCTACTCCTCCGCGTTTTAGTTGGTGTTCCTGTGTTGAAAAAAAAGGAGACAATAAGCTTGTCAAGTCACAGTCACACCACATTTTTTTCTTGCTCGCATTCGCATAACTCAACTCTCTCTCTCTAATATGTACTTCCTCATTTCTTTTGCACTTCCTCGTGCATATATTGAGTCAAGTCATGTCAAATCAAATTGTAATTTACATAATCAGCTCTCGTTACATATATGCTCACCATTCTGTTGAGATCAGAGATGCATACTAAGCGTTGTTGATGGTGGTCATCATCAACCGACACGGCCCATTTGGAATGATCATTATGAGTGGAGAACACTTGTCCAGCAATTCGTTTACCCAAAATATTGTACACTGACAAGTCGGCTAGGGTGCAGTTGGATGCATAAGGATTTGGTCCATTAAGCCAGGACTGCACTTCCAACTTGCTATTGTAGTTTGGTGCAATCCATGCTGAATAAATGTCTAAAAAAATTGTAAAATGTAAAAAAGGAAATTTATTTGGTATGCAGAAATGCACAAAAGGAAAAGGGTTCTCATTATCATAATTGCTACCTTCGTTGAAGGAAGGACCCTTCACAAAAGCGTGAAATACCTTTCCATTAGCACTATGAAACTCCAAGAGGTCGAAATTCTTGGAATTAGACGGTTTTTCTCTTCCTATAGTTTGATCACCATTATTAATACCTAATTGTTCAATTAGGCAGGCCTTTTCATTGATTTCGTTGACACATGGTGATGGGGATGGTGTTAGTAATTCATTATCATTTAGCATAATAATTCCTTTTTGTGTTTGATTTTGATTGAATGGGCTAATTGCATTATCCACAAGATCAAGGTGAGGCGATGATGGGAAGTAATGGTAATGGTGATGTTGATTGACAACAGCAATCAACTGAGGCAACGCCGTTTTAAAGGAGTCAGAAGGAAATGTGTAGTTGACAACGTGGGGCTTCGTGATCTCCAAAATTTTTCCTAGCTTGTCCACATCCCCAGAAGAAGGAAGACTTATGCAGTGAAACACCTGCCCATTGGTTTTACCCGTATCTGGATAGGTATACTGATAATTGGAGGTAATTAAGGGGAAATGTGGGACGGAATGTTGAATCCAAAAGCCCGAGGCAAGACTGGTTACAATTATACCTTTTGTGTGGCCACCTGAATTAATTGTGGGTCCAACTGGAGGTTGATCATTGTATGTGAGAAAGGCTGCATCCTCAACGTTCTGTGGAGTTGTTAAATCAAAACACAAAAGGTATATACTTTTATTCGGAGCTACTATGTAGATAGTTATGTGAAGAGATATTATGAATATGTATGTGCAAAGACTGCATACATACATATTACACTCCACTTGAATATTCCAAACAAACATAGTTATTTTCACACAGAAAGGATCATCACTGTTTTAATAACAGGCATCATCATGAGATCATCAAACCCACGAGGAGGCTCCCAAGTTCTCATTATCCCTTTTTGTGTATTGCATACCTTTGTTCAAAACAAACTTGGCATGCCTCGCCTTGGCTTACAAAAATATATGAGTAAAATTCCTTCTCGAAAGTGTCAATACGAGAATAAACTATAAACTACAAGTTATTCAAGTTCGAGGATATCAAGTTGAAGGTCTGGTTTGATTTCAAATGTAATAAATTGGTATTTATTTGGCTACTGAAATTTGTAAAAAAATGCACTGCATGCAATCATATCATCCCACCTATATAGCCAAAAGTCAGTCCAAAGTTGAAAGTTGCATCATTTAATAGCTTGTTTTATATAGAGGGATGTAATGAAATGAATCCTTTTGTTTTTATACGGCATAAATAAATGTTCATCTTTCGCATTTTATGCATATACATATATACATAATATTTCACTCCACAATCCACAATATGAAATTCTTCACGTCTCAATTTGAGAAAGAAGATTTTCAAGGCTGCTATGATGCTGCTAAGATCGGAACCGGCAGCTGCGAGAACGGAATGCAAAACAGAGTTTTTCCAATACATATATATTCTTTACCTTCACATACAGTTTTGCAACTGTCTTCGCAACCATGGACTCTGGAGAATCAATTCCAAACTTGGAAAGTGTCCATGTAGTAGTAGTAGTAGTAGTAGTAGTAGTAGTAGATGTGAAGGTTGTGCCTATGTCTTGATGCCCTCTAGAAAGTGACCCTTTCTCCTCGTGTGGAACGGTGCCACTACTACTAGTACTACTGCCAACATCATCACGTGTTGTATTGCTGCTGACTTTAGCATTATTAGTACTCTCTGCCGGTTCAATGTAAGCATACGCTAAGCCAGCACGAACGAGTGGGTTTGCGGAAGTCCGAATTTTGGGTAGCTTGTAAGCAATAAACCTTTAAAAAACGATAGGGAAAAGGGGGGATAAGGATTTATACAACAATATTCCATTCTCGCTCTTCTCATCATATCATCCATATTCAACGTGGGTAAAATGCGGAGAGTACATTGCTCGAATTTCAAGCACGATAAATCATTTTTTAAATGGAGGCAATTGTGTGAATTTTATGAGGACTGAGGAAATAACATTGAATTACCATATAATACTCACACTCAGTCAGCTCATTTTTGTATTTCACCATCATCACCAACACTATCACAATTTTTGCTAAGCTTTTAGATACTTACCAGTCTACATCCTTTCCCTGCTCGTTTTTGCACTTGAGTTGTGCTGCTGTAGTTGCCGTAGAAGAAGGAATTGCGGCAACGTCCGTTGGAACAAGTGAAGTAAAAAAATAGCACGCGACGAGAACAGAAAATCCTAAAGAATGTGAGCCTATGAAACAACATCGGCTCCAGTTGTGGCAACCCCACTGCATTATGACAATAAATGGAACTTTATTGAACCGAATGATTTTTATCACAAGAGAAAACGCTCTTAATTACTTTGAGGGTAATATATTTAAGCTCACTAAGGCTAAAGGTCTACATGACCAATTACATTTCAGGACATTTTAGTACTTGTCGTTTATCAATGCGTTGGCGGAGATTAAATGGATTAGCCGGAATTGAGTTGCCTTTTATTATGTATTGTGTTATGTTAGGCAGGAACTACAAACTGGCGTGTTTGAGGTTGAACAGTTATGCACTGTTGATCTAGATGCTTTTGTTTCTATTTGATTATGTTACAAACTTTTGTCTCAAGTAGGTTAGCCAAGGTATATAAAAAAACTTGGTTAGATTGGAGCACAATACCATTACCATTATACCAGGAGGAAATGTCAACTGACCGGACACAAGTTGTAAAAAGATGCTGTCATGTGCAAGGTATATAGCATTTGCTGAAACAGAAATGACTAATAATGGTCATTCTTGGTTTGGTTTGGTTTGTTATCACACGAACATGTAAAAACCACAAAGAAAGACATGGACCGAGTGAAACTACTGTATGTTGTGTTTCACTGAGATTAATGAGCTAGGCTAGACTGAATATATGTGAAAAGTGTATATGTATGCATGAAATGCTCCTGATCTGCATAAATGTACACATAGTGCATACATAAATACATACATGCGATTGCCAGAATTTTATGAGTTATCCAGAGCTAAAGCTGATGATGTTGAGTGTTTAGTTCATGTCATAGTCCTCGTATGATGCTTGGTTTTGGGTTCCAAGGAAAGGCTATAAGAAGCCGGCTTCTTGCTCAACCTGGGGTAAACAGGCCTATTATAATTCGCCTACTCGCAAAATTTGGCAGAGCTAGAACATTCATCTCACTTGAATATAAAATTTGGATGGGGATCATCATGCATCGTCATAAAATTCATAAAGATATGCTGAATGAAGACCCTATATCATTTACGCAAAGTGAAATGAACTTTCGGGGATATGCCACGATGGGTGAGTGTGCTACTATCAACTATACGATGTAATAATATGTAAAATCAAATTACGCATCAAATTCTAACATTGGTTAATGACCAAGGAAAAAATGCAGAATGAACGACATGTTTTTAATGTGGATGCACGTGTGATGGTGATGATAAAAATCCCTTTGTTGATAACATTAATGAGTATGAGTATGCTTCTAGAAAAGTTTAAGGAACACAGTCAAACATTCATTTCGAAATCAAAGGAACTATCATTTTATTTATATCAGTCAAAAACAAGACAGGAACTGTTACTATCATTATTATCATAACAAACTTACACAGTTACAGTACATATAATGCTAATACATATAAACTAGCATCATGTTTTGAATGCATCGTCACGTCATATTTATGCCCTTTCTAACTGAGTCTATATAATATGTATATCAAGCATAATACGATACACCTAAAACTGCCTTAAAGTTATCGAAAAATAAATGTATGACATGACTATATATATTTTAAAAAGTATAAAATGAGTAAGAAATCATTTATTTTGTATTTATGAGAATACTGACAAAAATGACAATAATATTTTTTTAAACAATTAGTTACTCCCTCATTCTAACTGCCTCCAATTATTATGTAATATCCAACAAATACTATACATCAATACAACACTGCACACATTAAAAATAAAGCAGTTCATACCAGATTCCATGACCAACATCTAAAATAACTTATATTTTGTGTATATTTTCGTGATAACAAAATTGTTGTGCACTTGACATTTCATAGGATATATAATATATTACACACGCACTTGCCTATTAACTTTGCCTTAAATTTATCGACATAATGTACCACACAATGTATCAGCAAGCAATTTGAATTTATGTATTACAAAACTGACCTACACCTTCACATTTTTCATTTGCTCCTCAAACGATGAGTAATACATGCATAAAACTAACAAAAGTTTATTTATTCTTATAACTTTGCTAAAACGTAAACAAAAATGAACAGGATTTTGACTTGAATTTGATGACATCATCATGATCATATATCACCCCCTCCCAAACTTGTTTTGCATCACTGATTTTTCGTCATCATCCTCTTCTTCTTATCTATCTTCATCTTACACATACATCACTGATGACGAATGGATGGATATCAGTCAGCATTGATTTTCTTCAACAGAAATGAGATAAGACTACGCTACACGTCATGGTTGATGATGGGTGTCAACATTAACATTAACACACAGTTGTCAGTAGTGGCAGAATAAAAATTGATCTCAACTTAACTTGCGTTGCAGACAGAAGAAGAGACAAGCCAGACAGGAGAGAGAGAGCAGCTACTACTCCACAATTTTGTTCGCTAAACGACAAAAAAAGGAGACCTTGAGAGACCTTGGCCTTGTCATTGTCCATACTCCAAAACGACTCCAAATGATCGAGCAGTGAAGACAAGCCAAGCAAAAACACTTTTTACTCTTCCACATGCGTGAAACAATAATAATAATTGTTTCAAGAGAGAAAAAAACTAATAAATTGTTTTAACGATGTCTACTTAACAGTGTTAATTCATCATTTCATTTGATGTCTCATTAGACCCATTTTTTATAGTTAATCATTATCATCATTATACTTATTTAACTGACTACTTCCTTCCCACTCGATACAAGCTAAATCTAGGAGCTTTCCGACACTTCCCGTCAGGTCCTCTGATTTCATCAAATGGACACAACAGATTCTCCTTCTTCTTCCCTCTGCTGCTGCTGCTACTCAAACTTGACGAGTGGAAGGATGAAGTTGATGTTGATGGAGAGGATGCATTTGATGATGGGGATGATGGGTGTCTTTGTTTGTGTTTGCTTTTGCTGTGTCTGATATTATTTCTGTTTTGCTTTCGCTTTGTTTCCGTAGTTTGAGCTGGATCTGATACTCCTCTTCGGACCCAGCCCCAGTTGTCCGTAAGTCGAATGTCGTGGGATGAAATCAATTTTCCTGCACGGGAAGCTGGTTTTCCGTCAGTGCTCAGAGTTGGATTGCTATCCCCAATAGCGTTATCACCATTGCCACCACCACCACTTAAGGATGACTTTTCTCGTAGAGTTGACATGTGGCTCTCATGAGATCCTGGGCTCGACCTCGTCTTTGTGTCTTTGAACATTAAGTTTAAAGTCGGGAGACTCCACGCACTTGAGGAAGGTAACGGAACTGGGTAAACTGATGAGGGGAGCCCACACACAACTATGATTACGAAAAGTGTTGCTGTCTTGGATGGGAATCGGGCTAGATTTAGAGTTCTTTTGGATTTATTGGCGAAAGTCATCGCTGCAGGCTTTGCCGGAAGTTTCATAGGATCGTAACGCACCATTTTGATTGAGAGTTGTTATGATAATATTCAATGAGTGAAGAAATTTTATTGACACATCTTACTCCAAACTTCAAAAATTGTCTAAAAATTTGCTTCTATTGCGATGAAAACTTTTTATGCCAGTTCTTCACAAACTTGCTGGTTTTTTTGTGTTGTATTACTTTAGCTTAGCATGCCACTCACGTTTCGTATCGTTATATCACTCTTTCCTTTGTTTTCTGACAAGCTGAATTCCCGTAATAATGGCAACGCCAAACCGAATGTACGTAAGAATATGCAATTACTTTTCACACAACAACCCTCACAATCCAGGTGTATTTGCAATTTAAGTGGCTCGTATTCGCCGAACTCTTTTGACTTTTGTTTGACAATGGAAAGTAAGACGACTTATAACTGCAAAAATTCACCTTTTTTCTTACTAAGAACACTGATGTGATGGGAGGTTTCAATAATTGCTATCAAGGTAAGTTGACGATGGCGTGCTATTGCTATGTCTTTAAAAATGAACGTTATATGTTGTTACGTGGTTGGTGCACTTGTAATGTATTAAAGAGCGCACTGACCTGACACCCCTTTTCACTCGACTATCAGTAACCGACTGGTATGTTGAGAATTGAGAAGCTGTACATTTATAGAAAAAGGAAAAAGAATTTTCTCATTTTGCTTTTGCTCTGCATTAAAATAAAGAGCGTGAGTGAGCAAAGCACAACCATAATACAGAAGCCAATCTAGAAAATACATAACATCTGAAAAAAATCCAAAATCCAACTCACTCCAACATTCACAATTCACATCACAGGGAGAAATAATAGTAAAGTCATATAAAAGCATAACACACAACGCAACGATGATGTGAGATGTGATACAAGAGCAAGCAATAGTTGAGAGAAATAAATGAATGATCATCATGTTGGTTTGTGATTGTGTGATAAAGAACACACACAACACATTCTATTCTAGCCTTAGCCTGACTGCCCACTTTATATTATAGAAGTTGCTTGCATTGCATGGGAACTTGCAGACTTTTGATATAGAGTGAAAAAACAAGTAAGATGTGATGTGATGATGATGTTGGATGGGAGATTCGTTAACTCTTGGGCCATGTTGTTCTGTTATGTGTTGTTGTAGTTGTATAGTTGTATTACATGTTCATGTGAAAAGAGTAGGGCTACTATTTTTTTATCATCATCATCAGCATCAATATGATATCTGCTGAGTGAGTTGAGTTGATGCTGCTGCTGAATGTAAGTAATGTTGACTTGGAGTCGTGGAGTTGGACACAACGGCCAACATCATCATCATATCCCATCTACTTACTTATTGCTCTGCTGCTGCTGCAGAAGAAGAAAAACTACCAGAACCAAACCAACAACCAACATGTTTGTATGTGTCTCTGCATGAGTTCTTCTGTGGATGAAAGGAAGCTCTCTTTGTACATTTTTATACTCAAGAGTAAATAGTAAAGTCCAAATTTTTGTATGGTATGGCAAGCAAGTGGCAACCGTTGGCATCATTCTACCGTTGACGTTAAATAATTTTTTTCTCTCCTTTCCTCCTCTTCTTCTCTCCGCTGTTGCTAGTTGTATAAATTTATAGGGGTGCAATATTTGAACATTTAAATTCACTTGAGTTTGTTATGTAGCTGACATAATTGGAAAAAAATATGCTATTTCACAATGTCATCATATAACATAGAACATCAAGCAAAGTGTATATTTATATTTACTTATTTATCCTTTTATTTCGAATGATGGCCAATTATGGGGAGATAATCTGCTTGTCACTCCATTATTTTTTTCGTATTTCTGCATTCCTTTTCCTACACAAAAAAACCCGCACACGAAAAGGGAATAAACCTTAATGGAGGTCCAGCTGTAAAAAAAAGTATTCATGAAATGAAATGGAATACCCTAAAACGCGGAAGTGGGAGAGAGATGCATATGGGACAAAAAACGTAACCCGAGGAAAAATTCTCACTTAAAAAATCATTATTCATTGCATGCCAGTCGTTGACCGCAATAAATGGCTTTGGCTCCGGAGGAATTTGCTCGTTTTGATACATCTTGCGTTTCAGTACACAACGAAGCCTAAAGAGTATCATGAACTTTTTAAAGACAGCAACAGCAGCATACCACCAGGGGAGAGAATAGTTGCTAGTAGTATTATGTCGTTTTTTTGTATGTATGCATCCGCTCAGAAAAGTGTGACTGTGAATAAATTTGTCCAAAAATGGAGCAATAGGGGAATTCTCAAAATAAAATCTCTTTCCTTTCCAACCACATGTACTTACTTATATTCCAGATCATGCACGTGGTTGTCGACTTATGCTTTAACAAATATTTTAGTATGCAAAAAGCTTTGCTGGAGGCGAAGAGGTAGAGCTAGGTAGATACAAATAATGATAATACGGTTAAAAGGGTTAATTCTCATGCTCCACTCATTGCAACCACATCACGTTGCCTGCCGCGTTGGTGTTGGTGGATGGTAGTGAAAGAATGTTCTCAAAATATTCTACTTGACTTCTCAAAACTAAAAGGAGTATTACATTTACGTTTACATTAGCACAAACAAAAATACTTTACTTTTAGCAATTTTGTAGTATCCTCATGTTTGCATATATTATTTATAACAAGCAAGTGCTGCAAATTATCATACTTTTAGTATTGTAAGTTCTAGTATCACTTGGCATCGGTCGGTTTCCCCATTTTTTACATTTGCAATTTGGCTTGGCATGAAATGAACTATGGCCTACCAACCGTGAGGAGTCGTTCGCGTTTACACTCCGTCCATGTTCAGTTGAGCATTTTTCTGACGACTAATTCTTGGAATACATTCATTAGGTACAAAGGCTAACTTCAATACTTGTGTGGAGCTATATGGTTGGCTTCCCACTCCAATGCTGAGTCATTTCACTTCATTCCACGTTTCACAAGTGCAAAAATGTATCATCGTCATCGTGTACAGATCACCTTTACGGTTCTACCTCCTAATGTTTTGGACATGAGTACGCACATTACATTTCGCACTTCATGCTCTTCACAAACTTTTATGACAAATCTTTAATTCTCACTTATGTCTAATTACGTACTTAAAAAGTTACCCAACACACTTAACCTTATAGAAAAGGTGCACGAGGATGGTAAACGTGATCGCACTTCATCCATCGCTAACTTCTTGATTTATTGTCAACAGATAGCCAGAACATTTAGAGCTATTATGCTGAATAAGGTTAAAATGAAGGGGTTCAAGTATAAAAGTTGCAGATGTGCAGTTTTTAAAGCAAATGCCGATGAAGATTAGAAGAAAAGAAATGATTGCATTTACATGCACAAGTCAAGTCAAACCAAGCCACCTCCACATCGTGCTTAACAATCATTACGACTTTGAACGAACCATATGCATATTACATTTTCCTTGTCCTATATCTACTGATGCACCTTAAAGCAACCTAATTGTGGAAGACTTACAAGTTACAAAAGTTCTTGAAAAAGGAATTTAGCATAAGATTGGGCTCACTCTTCCTGAACTAATCCATACAAATGCATATATTATTATACTTATTTATGTATATGGGCAAAGTACTTGTATTATTGTATTCTTTCAAAGAATGGACTCAAGCTGAAGACATTCTAGACTTGAGAGCAGCTCTACACACTGAAAGTTTAGTCAAATGAAACCAATGTTGCTTTGGTTCCATGCACTTTTGTCGACTTGAGTCATTTCCCATATAATTTTGCAATACTTCATTTGAAGAAAAATGTGAATGAGCATGAAGCGAATAAGCATGAGTTGGGAACATCTGGACTTGGACACACTTTAAACAGAGTTGTGTCGACGTTGAAACAGTAGATGGTGAAACTTGCAGATGCAGTTTTTCGCATCATTTTAATCAATATTCAAGATGGGTTCCTGGAAAGCGGTTCCAGCAAAGACTTTATGTAGACTGTTTGCCATATCAAATATAGTAAGCTTTTCAATTCTTATTTCTTCGTCATACGAAAATGGGATTGGGGCAATGGAATACAATGCATCATTCCCATTGTGACACATTTGCAGTTCATAGGAATACTTTCAATCCTTTATTGGACTTATTTAAAATCAATC
This sequence comes from Orchesella flavescens, assembly GCA_964034955.1. Classification (NCBI taxonomy): domain Eukaryota; kingdom Metazoa; phylum Arthropoda; class Collembola; order Entomobryomorpha; family Orchesellidae; genus Orchesella; species Orchesella flavescens. Next base: position 8,884,179 of record OZ035958.1, on the reverse strand, counting down.
TCAACAAACATTGGGGGATCAGCAAGCCCGGAACAGATGGTTCAATATATTAACGATACTAATGTTCGGAAATATTGTGGAGATGAGTATCTGGAAAATATATCTCCTCGGGCTATTCAAGAGATGATTGGTTGGTATTGACAGGAATTAGTAATTGATAAATAAAACCGATTCCATAAGCTTTGAGCATACATTATTTCACTCTTGTACTAGATTACTCCATAAAATTCTATATGTTGGCGTGTGTGATCTTTGGTGCCAAGGGACTTGTTCAATTCTTCATCACTTGCTGCGTAAATTTAGAATATAACTCGTGTTCCAGAGCAGAGGAATCTACGGAATATAAAATTGAATTTATATTTTTCTTATCAAATAATAGCGTCCACATGTGACAAGAAGACTTTGTTTTTTGCTTCTCTTTATTGACTTATTTGGAACTTCCCTAATGTTCTATGGACTGTGCCAATTTCGTGATCCCCAACTTTGTATTTTGGAATACAGTGATCTCCTGTACCAAGCTAATCAACAGACTCGAATGACCCTTCTCACATTCATCTTAGCAGGGATGTTAAAGCCTCCCGAATGGACAGCCCTAATATGCTTCATCCTTGAGCAAAACCGGCTTATCGCCAAAGGGGAAACAAGATCCAAAGGGGTTCGCCGATCAGAAGCGTTTAGAACTCCAATGGTTTCCAGAGCCAACTCATATGTGGGTAGGATGTATGAAAAAGTTAATGGAACAGAATCTTTCGACGTTGAGCAAATAAATAGCGACGAGGATGAGGATGATGAGGGCATGCAATTCTTTAAAAGGGATGACAAAATTAAATTCATCGAAATTGACCTCAATGAAAGTGAAAACAATAACGAGTCAAATCAAAATTGCGGGGTTGGAGACGTTGAAACGTTTCAAAACTGATAAATGGAAATTTCCATTTTTAAAAACTCAATTCCCACAGCGTTTGTCTGTATTTGTAAATTTTTCAAGTGTAATTCATTAAGACAAAAATTCCTTTGACATGGAAAATTTGTTTTAAGTGAGAGCTCTTTATTTATTCCGGTAATAAATGGAGTTTATTGTTTTGTTTCGGTAAAGATTGTGTAGTATTCATATATAAAACCAAAAGTTGGAATGTCCATGGTTTGGAGCTGACCTTGCAGTGATAATGAACTAAGTCACAGAGCCAACAAAGCATTCATTTATGCAATTTTCCACATACATAGTTTATTTCATGTCCATTCAATTTTTAAGATGTCAACTAATACTAATCTACTAAAGAATGTCTGTGTCTTGGTAAAATATTTAGGTACATGTGGTCTGGGTGTGCAGTCTGCATTCATGCACACAGGAAATTCCTTAGTATTCTCATTACAGATAAAAGCAGTACAGGGATGTTATGTGTAATAGTGTTATTTGGTTGTCGCCAACTACTCATACAAACACAGACTACATTATTTTCTTCTGGGGGAGATAATCATTTCCGGTATACCAGTCTCAAATGAAAGCAGCATAATGTCAAGCTCACTGGGACTTTGTTTAGTAGTAATTGCATGTATCAGTATTATTATGCTATGAAAGAATTGATAAGGGTTGATGCTTTCCCACGCTAGCTATTTTCTATATAGTACGTATTTTCCTTACAGCATCATCATCATCATCATCATTGGTATTCCACTCCAAACTCCAGTGTCCAACCATAACCATGCTATTCGGCATGCTAGTTGGATCTAAAATAGTCTCAGTGATTTGGTTTGGTTGCGCATTTGTCCAAGATCAAATAGGTCCTACGTTTACAAAAAAAAATATGTTATGTGATCTCCGCAACGTGCACTTACACTCATTAATCATCGCTATCATCAGAAAGCCATGAGTCATTTTTCCGACACATCATGAGTGGCAAATGATTGAAACATGATTGCACTACTATAACCATATAACTATCCCCCCAAGTTCCATTGCTAGCTTACACATCATCATCTTCGGTTTCAATTTTGCAAGCCGTCATCCATCCCATTTTATTTTTTATAATACAGAGGACTATACATAATATATAGTATTCCGCCTCGGACTTCAAATTAATTAGGTCAAAATGATTGACATTCTACAAAACATTTTGTACTATCTGAACTTGGCAGCAGTGTTTCATTTGCAGGAGTCTCCCCCTGTGAATTTTACAAACCATTCTGTAAGTGATCTGACAGTGACAACAACAACGGAAAATGTTCCAGGTATTGCTGAAGAGCATCCGCTTCTGGTGAAACAAATTCCACCAGGACCAATAATTCCGGGTGCTATTGTAAAATTTGTGTGCTCATTTGAGAGTGACTGCACAAGTGGAGAAGGAAATAGCAACAAATTGTTTTACCAATGGGAAATGTACAGATATACGGAAGACAAAGATGGGAAATTGAGTAACCAAAGTGCAAGCGTGATCAAACTACCTAGCCAAGGTAAAAAATAATTTACTTTGGTGTAATTTACCCTTCCTGTTGACGACGACAGTAAAAGTCATTTCAAAGAGGGGTAAATCGTTAAAATTTCATAGATTCGGAAATGGAAATGGAGTTCAATGAGAGTGTAGCAGATCCGAAATTACATTGTGACTTGGTGTGTTCCATCCGAAACAATTCCGTTCCCTCTAGTGCTTCCATCAAATTACACTTTCATAACAAAGGTAAAAATAAGTACAAAAATCATCAATGAATGAAAAGGAGTGGGTTTATGGTGTGGAATTCCAATTTGAGATATTTTTTAATTTACTTTAGATGATGATGGAATACAGGAACTAGGACCTCCCACGGGATTCACTATGTTGGGCATTTCATCAAGAACCACATATTTTGCATGGAATCCTCCTAAAATGAGAACCCGAAATGGTATCAAACAAAACATGGCAATTACTGGGTATGTGATAGAATACAAGAATGGAAGAGGCATGTTTGATTGGAAGAATGGGAAGATGGCCTTATATGAAATTAATGATGGAAGTGCACGAGCCACGTGTATTTCAGATCTTTCTCCATGGACCACATATAATTTCAGGTAGTAAAAGCAACAGGATTTGAACATATAACCGAAGCAAATTAAATGTATGCTTTACAAACCCAATTTACCTATTTTCAATAATACAACATTTGCAGAATCTATGCACGCTCCAATAATATTACATCCCGTCCCTCAGTACCAATTATTGCTCTCACGTCAGAAGATTTCCCATCAGGTCCTCCAACAAACATTAAGGTACACAGAAGTGGTTTGCATTGCAGTCACCTTTCGAATTGTAAAAAAATAAAGATAATATATTTAAAAAAATAACAGCATCAATATAGAAAATACATTAATTAGGTGAAAGCTGTAAACCAGAATACTCTCCAAGTTTCATGGAAGCCCCCACCCAGGTCAACATGGAATGGAGCTTTACTTGGCTACAATGTTGGACTTCAAAAGGCTTCCTCTTCTGACGAAGAGGATTACGACATCCACATGTATTATCCTCATGAATCTTTTGGCAATAATCCATATACTTATCATTTGACAGTTTCTGAGTAAGTTTTTATATATATGTGGCAATAATTTACAACTTGTTATACCAATCATCTATAAAAAAAAACGCATTTTTTCTTTTTCTATCCGTTAGCACATCAATAAAGTACAAAGTGGTTGTCCAAGCGTTTAATAACATTGGAAGCGGGCCGTTTTCAAGTCCAGTGTCACAAAGTATCGAAAAATGAATAAAATAAGAAAAACGTTACATTATACAGCAATAAGCAAGTAGAGAAATGTTTTAATTAATTCAAGTTTCATTCTCGAATCTGAAGAATGCATACAAACAAAAATGCATTTCTTAATTCCATATCTAATTATTATATAGCACACCATTTTTAGGTTGGCTACTTACATTTTTTATTCATTCAGCCTCGTCAATCAATGCTGATTTATCTGTATTTGCAACTGCACTTAAAACTGCAGTTTAATTAATAATCAAGACACATTCTGAACCAATCACTTTCATATTGAAACGGTGACACAGAAAATTTAACTGAGCGCATCATCAAGAGAAGCCTGTTCAGGCGAATAATACAGATCGTATAGCTTTTTCTATAAAGAAACTTCGTGTGTGGTACTTACTTACCATATTATACCGTCTCAAAAACCCCAGTACAGTGCACTGCACTTCACTGCTTGAGCCCTGTCCCGCATCATCATCATAATATCTATCACAAAGATAATCATTTAGATCACCATAATGATCTTGACTTTTGCCATTCATCCCCGTCACCCGTCCTCTTCATAAGATTAGTAAATACACATATATATTTGATGCATCTGCTTGCATATTATTATTATGATGCATCCTTTGTTAAAAAAGAAGACGCAGATAGATGCACAGTTCACATTTATGTTTTTATTATCCTCTTTCATTTCAATCTGAATCTGCAAAAGCTGCGGTCTGGGTCTAGCCTAGAAAAAGCAATCGTTTTTGCAATCACCTCGACTTTACTACTAAACCTCCTTCTGTATTAACAACATCAGTATCAGTCTGCAGTCACTCATAATAGGTTATAGGTACATATTATTATTACCAGAAGCGAAATGAAAGCCGGTATCAAAAGGTATTGAGATTTGAGTTGCACACAACGTAACGCAATGGGGGTACTTGCAATCTTGCAAATTGCACTGTTACTTCTTCTTCTTCTCTTGTTCTTTGCTGTTTTGTATGAATTCAAATTGTATACACATACATTACTTGTACTTATGTAAGTAGTTCACCAAAATCCAAGTGACATGAATAAGAGCCAGTATTGGGTTTCAGATCGAGAACAAGACACATCTTCTCTTTGGCTGTTTTTTTTCCTCAATTAAATTCATGATATATGATCCTCATCTATCCCCTTCTCTCATTACTATTGCTATTACTATTTACACTTGACTGACTAACCAACTGTCTTGCGTCTTTCCTTTGTTGTAACAAAGTGGTGTGGTGTGGTGAAGGTACTTTACTAGCTTTACAATGTTCTTGTTCATTACAAAAATGTCTAAATAAACATTAGGATATCATCTTCCTCTACTATATGCATAATGTACTATTTACTTTACTGATGTGATGTTGTATTCGATTTTGATGATCATCATGATGCATATTATGATGATACTTTCTACATGAATGAACAATAGGACCGAGTTTTTCTAATCAGGCTACTAGCTACACACGCTACTGCACGCCAAGTTAGTTGTTGTATGAAAGACCTTTTATGCATTAAGTATAAAGTTGTTTTTTTAAAATTGCAAACGAGATCATCATCGCGTCACACAAATATTGCGGACGTCTTTTTCTCTCTCGTCCCTATTTCCATAAGCGACAGTGCTGGCTCACACACGTACATATTGTCACTTGTGTGCTCTACTACTCTAGTCATCGAAAAAAACTTGAACTTGAACCTGCAAATTATTATTATTTTTTTGGTGCATAATAATAAGTTTTTTAATTATCATCTTGTTTTTATATCTTCAGCTAATATGGGTCAAGAAGATATATTTCCGTTGAATTTCCGGGTACGGAAAAGAGGGAGTAGGTACTCGGCTCTAATTTCGTACACGCTCTTCCTCATAATTTGCATTTTTATTAACGTTTGTGTGGGTGTCGAAGGAACAAGTTTATTAGATAGTGAAACGAGGAATGTACTTGTATCGACCTCAAATGAAAATCTCATCTTTCAAAAACCAAGAATTAGGTTAAGTGCCATTGAGATGGAGTTTGGTGTGGTGTCTTCCTCAAAAACAATATTACCATATACGGAATCCAACGTGACAAAGATCATTGATGAGGAAGACTCGGAAAATGAGATTGAAGGGGATGAGGACTATCATGAGGAAAATAAGGATGATAATGGAATCAGACCCGGAAGAAACGGTGCTGTGTTGAAGCGTCTCCTGAGACTTGAGTGTATGGCCAATTTCCCTGTTGAGTTTAGCTATGAAGGATGTGGGGTGAGTTGTACTCATAATATAATATATATATCTATGCATAATTTATGTGTATGCAGGTTTTTGTATGCACAAAAAAAAGTATTTCATTGAACTTTTCCTTTTTTGTTATTAATACACAGGCTCCATACAATGTTACTTCCAAATCATTTCGACACGTAAAAGACTTTACGGATCATTCTTCATACATGTACTCTACCGTACTGGATTTTTCCAGCAATGCTGAAAGACATACTGGCTTGTACATCTGTGGACCTGTGAGGAATGCTTCGGATAATGCTACGGATGATGTTTTAGGTGTTGCACCTAGAACTTCATTTCGTCTTTTTGTGAAAGGTTTGCCTTTCTCTTTTATGTTAATATATAAGATGAATATATGACTAATATCAAAATGCAATTCCCATGTTTCACTTCTTATTTAATGGGCTCTTCTTATATAGGGAAGTCGCTGTTTTTCTCACGAAAAAATGTGACAGTGAGAGTTGAGAAAGATGCCACTAGCTTCTTGGTTCCGTGTCCCATATCCAACCCGTCAGCCTACTCTTCCGTGAAGTTATACCATGTTGAGAGGAATGAGTTGGTCAGTAATAAAAGAATGATTTTATAACAAAGGATGTGTATGTATGTATATAAGCAATAATGCTTCCATTTCATTGTATGATAATATACAGATCCCAGCCCTGTTTGATATGAACAAAGGATTTCACGTATTTGTAAAAAATGGTGAGAGTGGGCTAATGGATGCAGCAGGTTCCTATTTTTGCAAAGATGATCATGAGAGAAGCTCCCCTTACTACACCGTTTCAATTCCAAAAGGTTTATATCCTCAATCGAATCTATATTTTATCTTGCTTTAGTGCTATATTTATATAACAAGTTGTTATATCTTATGTTTAAAAGAGCTCTACAGTCGCATCACGCCTGATGTTACTTTCGTGAAAATAGCTCAAGGTCAAACGCAAATGTTTAAATGTGAATCCAAAAATGGAAATGTAACACTCACCTTCTCCGGAGATCGACAACCTCGACCACCACGGAAAGTCAATATTGAGCAAAATGACACTTCAGAATATCCTTATGTGGCAATGTATGAAGTCAATCCGATGGAAATGATTGCAGAACACACGATAATTAATTGTGTTTCAACAAAGGATGGAAAAATCATTCATAGTTGGGAATATAGTACATACGGTATTAACAAAAACAACTTTCAACAGTAATCTTTGATTCAAATATATTAAAAATGATAGATATTGTTATTTTTTCAACTCCCAAACTGTACAGAGGACGTCTCCATTTCCAAGTTTTATTTTGACGGGAACAAACGCTATCAGGATGCTCGTTACATTTGTTGCTCGGATTCATACTATAAACCAAAGTTGGAATACATACTTTGTCGATCAGAAACAGAGTGTGAGATGAAGAAAAGGATGCTTGATGAAGAGGGTGAAATGAAAGAGTCAATATTGGAGGAGTATGCCCTTCGACTTTCACATTTGAACAATACATGTGCCACATTTCAACCTCATTTCAAGTATACCTTGCAAACAGGGTTGTTAAGATGCTCTGTTCAAGGGATTACGAGGCGCGTGCAAAGGGATTATATTTACTATTTCAATCCTTATCGAGTGTATCAAGGTGACTCCTATCCTATATAAGCATAAATTTGGCACGCGTAATATTGGCAAACTAATGGGCCTTTAACATTTCACATATTCTTTCAGCGTTTACCGATGACAGATTCGACCATTTGAAAGTTATGCAAAGTGATTCCATAATGAAGATGAGCAAAACGCCATCCAAGAACACACTCATCGGACAGAAAACCAGATTCTTGTGCTATTACTCCGAGTTTTTCATTTCAAATGGGATTGTGTGGTCACTGGAAATGAAAAATGGGTCCATGAAGTATTTTGAGCAGTCAGGTAGTATTCGGGGAGTTTTAGATAATTTAGGTTTTAAAGCGACTAAAGCTGCATGAGGTTAAGTAACCAAATTACCGACACTGATTTCATAACCGCTTGTCTATGTTCACAGAAAATCAGCAGATGGGAAATACCTCTTTTAGTCAAATCGAGATTATTTTAAACAACACGGATGTTTCTGTAATACGCTGTCACGCTCCTGTTCGTGCTTCACAATACGAATGGAGAAATTTATCAGGACCTTTGTTTGTGCGAGGTGCAACAAAATATTCTTCAGAAAATATACATGATTGAGTTGAACAGAAAAGCAATTTTATGAATTACGAAAATATAATTATTTGTTTATTTAGATCTTCCGAAAATCCAAGCGTTATGGGCGCTACCAAATGGCACAGTGGAGAAAGTTTTGTCCGGCAATGTGTCAGAATCCAAAAATCTTATTTTGGAAGATCCACTTGTTCCAAAAGATAGAAATGGATTTATGATTTTGGAATGTAATGCATCCTTTCCACTTGATTGGGTTTATTCTGCTGGTGAAGGTGTAAGTACAGTACGAATCCAAACACTTTCAAAGCAAAACTAATAATTGATTGAAGATGATTTAACAAATGGAATGAAATTTAGCTACCAGAAATAGATTTCCAGGCCATCCGCTATACAGACAGACTTCTTACAAATTACAAGGATTATAGTTACTCTGCTAAACTCAAGTTTTCAAATGTGAGTCGACAAATTGTTGGAAGGTATTCCTGCCTGTCTGCAAATAGGGAGTTTGGGCACAGAGGGAAAGAAGAGGATTTGAAGGCTGATTTTCATGTATACGTTCCCGGTATGTAAATTATAGAATAACATTAAAATCTTCACGAATGAAAATTACATTAATAAACAGCAAAGTTACTAATAACTTTAGGTGAAAACATATTTACGAGCCAAACTAACCAAACGGTTCGTGTCTGGGAATACCGAGATTCTGTGTTACTCCCGTGTGCGGTGACAGATCCAAGAGTGAATGTTACCCTTCACAAGTATAGCAATGCAACTGTATGAAATTAATTAAAACTTTAAAAGTGTTTCCTTTTCCAAGCGCAAGGTTATTAGAGTGAAAGGTTAAGTAAAAATTATCGTTCATAATTTCTTAGGATTTGTGGGAAAATCTGGATCCGGAAGGAAATATTTTGGAGTATAGTCCAATGTCAGGTTTCATCTTGTCAAAGAATGTGACAGACTCCCTCTTTGGTTCTTATCGTTGTGAAGCAATATGCAAGAGTAACATTACACACTTATCCGGGGAATTCAGTGTGATTCTCCCATTTGGCAAGTTAAATATTATATAATGAACAAAACTATGTGGTTTGTTGTGGGGTACGATGGGGCAAGATGATACTTACTTTTTAATTTTTGTTAAAATAAAAAGATCCTGCCACAAGGTTGACCCCATTCCAAAAACAGGTCAAGATTTACAACAATGAAACCCAACTATTCAAATGTGAAGCAAAGGAACAAGTCACCCTAACATTTTCAGATGATGAAAGCGATGAAAGGGAAATTATCTACGAAAATGATCTCACCTCCCAATTTCCTTACAGCGCTTCGTATGTTACTAAACTTGAGGAATTCTCAAACTTTACCATTATCAACTGTACAACAATGGGGAATGACACAAAGAGAGTTTTGCACACTTGGGAGTTTTATCCTGATGGTTTGTTTTACATAAAAATTGGGTATTTGATAACGCAAATTATATGCTACCAGGCTTAACATCTTAACTGTTGTATGTGTTTGTCCTCAGATCCAAACTTCATTGACTCATTTACATTTGAAAACGTAACAGCTCAATTAGTCTGCTGCTCAAAGCCATACCGGGATCCTGTATTTGAGTGGATGAACTGCTCATCCATTTCAGAGTGTTATAGCAGGCAAGCTCCATGTCTTCGTCAAAATAAATGTCAATCCGCCTACACCTTCTTACCCGGAGAAATTGAGAGAAGGAACAATGGCTGCATTGCAATGAATATTACGGAGAAACCTCAAGGATTTGTGAGATGTGTGGTTACAGGAGTACATAAAATTGTGTCACAAGCCTATATGTACTATTACAACGCGGATGAAAATTATGAAAGTATGTGAAGAAATTATTTAGTTAGACAGATATAATTTTAATACGTGACTACGTGGATATTAATGTACTTCATGTTTGCTAATTTTCAGTTCATGACGGTTATTTCTTGGCTCCGAGATTATTTGAGAAATTTGTTGTTCCAAACGAGAATATAATGAAAATTGGTATGGGCCATATAAAGAATGAAAACATTACTGTTGGAGAGTCAGTACGATTCTTTTGCAGCTCATCCAAGTTTTTCTCGGGTTCTGAAATTAAGTGGGCTTTTGAGAGACACAATGGAACGTTTGAATATGCACTTGGGAAAGGTTCTTAAAATATAAGCTTATACAAAATCTGGTTTTATCAATTTTAGAAATACATGCAAGAGAAAATAATCGATTGAATTGCATTTATTTCTCCAGATTTGTCACAATATCGGGAAGTGGAAAGCGAAATCACGAAAACATTCGAGGATGGCGAATGGAAGGCTGTGTATTGTTTAGCCCCAAATTGGAATGAATATTATGGTTGGAGAAATGTTTCACTTCCACTTTCTTTCACTCAAACACAAGAGCTGGTTGTAGAATGACACGAGAATGGAAGTAGTAGAAGTTTTTAAAATTATTACTACCTGACTGAAGAAGAGCGTTGTATTATAATACATTACGCTTGGTATTAAATACCAAAAGTACCTGAATATGTTGTTTGCTTTATTAATTCCTTTAATTTTTCTAGGAAGGAAGACACAGACAAAAATCATTTCCTATTATCATAGTTTATCTGTTATTTTTTTTATATTTTTTTATTTATCATAAGTTTGAAGCATATATTTTTGTACGATTTATTTTTGGGTTACCCTCAATGCGTTATTTATTTATTTAGTGACTTGTTATGTTTTTTCTCAGTCGTGACATGACATTAAATTATCTGGGATTTTATTGTTGAATTCTTGAAAGCTTTATGGTTAAAATGGAATTACATGGCATATAATATGTGGCAGACTTGAACCATCGTTTGCCCTCCGAATCGCATCACTCACTAAGAAAATGGTCTTATAAGTTAATAAATCAATACTTTACTCTTCGACATGGAATCTTATGACATTCACAAATTCGCAAACTAGATTCATTATTCTGTATAAATGAATTCATATGGCACAAAATTACTGTTACTGTACATACTATATAGCAGAGTTGGGCAGGGCACAGTGCCCAGTGCCCATTTTCAGTGGGCACCTGGGCACTTGGGCACAGGGCACAGTGCCCAGTGCCCATGTGGCCATGTGCCCAATGATTTTGGTGTGCCCAGTGCCCAAGTGGCCATGTGCCCACTGAATTTGGTGTGCCCAGTGCCCAGGTGGCCATGTGCCCACTTAATTTGGTGTGCCCAGTGCCCAGGTGGCCATGTGCCCACTGAATTTGGTGTGCCCAGTGCCCAAGTGGCCATGTGCCCACCGATTTTAGTGTGCCCAGTGCCCAGGTGGCCATGTGCCCAATGATTTTGGTGTGCCCAGTGCCCAGGTGGCCATGTGCCCACCGATTTTAGTGTGCCCAGTGCCCAGGTGGCCATGTGCCCACTGATTTTAGTGTGCCCAGTGCCCATGTGTACCAGTGCCCAGTGCCCTGCCCAACTCTGCTATATAGTAATATAGAATACGTCTAAACATATGCTTTAAACAATCAATCTCATTCTAGACGTTATATGCACTCTCACTTTTGCGTTTTTCCTATCTATTATATTCACATCTCATTATAAAATTTCCTATACGCAAAATTTTATACCAGGTTTTTTTAAACACCTGCTATACTTTGTCTCGTGTAATTAACTGTCAGTGTTTGCCACTGGTAGAGCCGCAACCTGTAATAAAAATTTAATTATGCTGACTTCCACCCACATTGTAAATTGTTTTCCTCCTATATGTGAAACAAAACATCAATGTAACATGCATACATACAACAAAATGATTGAACTGGATGAGCCGCCTGAAGTAAAATTAATATGCATGCAAAATCTTGGTCAAACCCCGATGCACCGACATCCTTTTGAATGCATCAAATATATTGTCTGTTTTCATTCATGTAATTCATGTTTCATTATTCGGATATACTTCCGCCTTAACCAAACCTTTAATTCTCTACTTATTGTACATTTGTCAAATCAAAAGTAAATTAGTTTTTAAAATTAAACAAATTTTTCCTTACCATTTTCTTTGCAACCCGTTTTAGAAAAGTTTAAGGTTATCATATTGAAGCTGTAGCTGTATGCATGATGACTAACTTTTTTCCAATAAGTGTTATTGATTGAATACACCCAAAATCACATATTCGAAACTTTATTGCCAAGTTGCCCTAAAATATTGTAGATATAAGAAGATTTCGGATTTGTTACTCCATCATCAGTCACAGTTTAGCTTTTCAAATTCATACTGACAGCAAAATTTTTGTAGTTTTCATACAAGAACCTTTATTCACGACGTGATAAAAGTATCTCTGGTATTTGGAAACTTTTGGGGGCACTATGAGATTCCATATCATTATGATCATGGTTTCACAGTTTCTATCACTGGGAATGGTGACAAGTGACAGCGGAAGTGTAAAACTTTCTAAATGGAAGGGTAAGACAAAACGGGAGTCAACGTCACCTCCTTACGTATACCACTATGGAAGCAGCGATTCCAGTTCCAATAGCAATGCCAATGTCAGTCCAGACTTGAGTGGGAGTTATCATTACAGTAGTCAAAAAATGAGAACGAAGCCTTCTGGCTTTTCACCAATGAGCTTCTTAGCACTCCCGAAAGGTAGTAAGCTAACAATAACTCCTTTGATTGACATCCCTCTGATTGACGAAGGTGATTTTGGGTTGACTAGTTCCTTTACTGCATCACTCCCGATTTCCAGTAAGAATAATCGTCTTTACCTTTTTTCAAAAATGAGTTTAATTTATCCAACTTGTAACCACAAATGTTTTATATTTTAGTCAAATTAGACGAATTCAAATGGGTAACCTTCAATAACGACATGTTCAACACGGGCTGGAGTAAAAAACCATACACAAAAAGCTTCATGTCTGATTACGTGACTTCTATTGGAAGTGATGTTGTGTTGGATCAACCGTTATCCCGCAAAGCTAGAGATTTGGAAAGCCAATTAAACGGAACACTTTCTGGAGCCAGTGAAAGTTCAAGGTCATCATCATCAATCGACAGGTGTCAAAGGAGAAGTCTACGGGAGAGACTAGCCATCATTCAAAAACTGGAAACGATTGCGAATGGGGTTGGAATTGAAAACCCAAAAGCTTGCTTACTCCGTGCTGCTTGTGAAATTCATGAAATGGGAGTAGAAGTACAATCCATTGGACTACTTGGAGAATTTCTTACTACAGTTTTAAGGTGAGATCATGCTTGTCCTATCCTAATGCTCAAACTTATCTCTATTTCTAAACGAATCTGCTTTTTTTATGTGACTTAATTTTTTTATGAATCTAGCATTGAGCAAGTATCAAGGGGCTGTGATGAATATGAAGGACCAGTATTAAACCTCTTATTACCATACATTAAAGCGGAAACCTCAGGAAAATCAAAGAAATGCCGTATTTATAAAAAACAGTGCACAACATCCATGTTTGTTGGATCAATACTATGATTAACTTTTAGTCGTAAGGTTGTATTTGTAACTTGTTGAAATACAGTAATTGCAATAAAAAAAGTAATTATTTATCGGTTAAAATGTATGTAACCCTGAGGGGAGAACGAGTTATGTTATTGATCATCGCACAAACTTATTGAACTCTGGCTGCAGTCTCCAAAACCACTGAAAAACTGAGAATTTGCAGAATTTGGAGTATGCTTTACAATCTTTGGCCTTCCCGTATTTTTCTGCTCTCGAGTAGATCGACAGGCATCCTTCTGATGGTATAAATCCATTCCTAGCTCCAGCGTCCTGCGGGAGCGATCTGAGTTTAACAAAATGGGGCACATTGATAAAAGCTTGTAAAGGGAGTCAAGAATTTGTCAATTATTTAAAACCTGTACCAATAAACATTTACCCGAATGCGAGAGCCAAAATTTCGCCAAATAAGCCAAACCTTCCACTATCAAACGGAAATTCATTAAGCTCACAAATTGCTCGAAGCAAACAAGCTCTTCCATCATCCGCACCAGCTTCTTCCAGAACTTTCTCAATCTTGGTGAAAGCTTTCAGGCGATGATAACTTGATAAAGACATGGGTGTCCCACTTTGTTCGTTTTTTCGTCCTGCTTTAGATGATGGGGAAACCTTTCGTTGAGATGAAACCCTTTTTCCTGGTTCTACTCCAAAAATTTGGAGCGCAGGATTCACAAAATATTCTTGGACAAACGAGCCCACATGAGAAGGTGTATTGTAAATGGAATCCTCATGTGTCCATCCCAATTTGTCAAAGTAAACTGTTTTCAAATAGTAAAATGCATATGTAAAGACTGCACATTCAACATGTAGTATGATTAAATTATAAAGACGATTGCTTTTTGCTTGCCATAAAATGGTGATGAAATTTCTATATCTGAATTTTCCACAGCAGCCCCTTCCAAATCTTCGAAATCTGTTCTGGAATCAACTTTACAACCAAAGTTTTCATGATCACTTTTATCAGTTCTTGATCCAAACCGATGCCTCCATGCCGGTATCACAATTTGTGGTGTAAAAATAAGATATGTTTTAGGAGGAAAAGCGAATCGATGATAAAGCCCGTTGTAAAAAGTTTTGGAAGTAGCATCACGTTTATTAACGTGTTCTCTACTTCCCTGTACAACGTCTTGACAAAAAACGACGAGAAAGAGGACTCTAATAATTTTTATAAAATTTTTACTGGAGAAATATATGGTTATCAAGTCCATCATTCCCACAATGGTCACGAAATTTTAATCACTTGTTGGAACAAATGCTTCTTGGTATTTACACGAAAGCGCTTGAAGAAAGCATACATTTCTTTACATGAATGCGATATGATTTAGTTTATTGCCAGTCTGACGTTTCAGTGTCATTAGAGGGTGGGTGAACTGTCGAAGTTTCATTGAACAGGTTACAAGAACAAGTAGTTATGCAAGCATATCACAATTCGTGGATAGCAGTTTAGCAGTCTAAATTCATGCCACTGCACTAATGTTGAATGTCAAATAGATCTCATGCATAGCAGTACAATATCACATCATATTGCCGCTGATTATGATAATGCTATATTGATATCCATTGAGATGCACTTACTCTAGTTAGCACATTAGTGAAAATTACTGTGCAAATAAAAGGGTTATGTACAAATTGTACAATGCAAAACGTAATTCATATCAACGATGTCTCTAAGTGCATCATTAATCATTTATGCACGGTATTTTGCTACAATAACCTCAACGAAACTCGGTAGGAAGGAAATATTTGGACTTTGGTAGACTACAATACGCCCGTAAATGTCGGTGTATTTCTTCTTGAAGCAAATAGTATAACTTTAGATTGAAGAATGGTCGCAGAAATTAATTTAGATAACAATCGGCCATTCAGCCAAGTAAAACGATATACGAATGTGGTATATTTATTATTCATTGTTAGACAAACAGTATTTCCACTAACACGGCATGCAATACTAATTAATCAAATAATTACTCCAAGCAAAACACTGAGACTTATAACGACTTTAAGCATCTGAAACCACCTATTATTTATTATTTAGTCAACGAAGAACTAAAATGTCAAAATAGTAAATATTTTGTGAACAACTACTCTTCTAAGAAACTTTAAATGCATATTTATCATCATCTTCTTCTGCTTTTCACTTTTGGTGTTTTGGTAATTCACTCTAACTCTATGAAGTGTAGAGCTAAACTTTTCACCTCATCACCACTTCACTCGCACACACGACACACCAGCTGAAACTACTCATATTACTCGTACATATGTTCAAAAATGTTATGACGGAACTTATTTTACGATGTTGTTTAGAGTCTCAGGTTTAATATAAATGATAGTTCCTCATAACCGTCATAACTATGGATTATGCGTTCACGCCATTAGTCAATTTCCGTTACAATGAATGAAGCTGACCGAAGCACAGGAAATTGTACACAATAAGCATTATTTTACTCGTCATCATTTTCGACAGTTTGTTCTAGTTCTTCTTCTTCTTCTTCATTCTCACTTTGAGCCAGACTTCCATTCTGATCTACTTCATCCTTATTTCCGTTTTCTGCATCATCATCCTCATCCATCTTCTCTGTCTGGATTTCCACATTGTCCTCTGGTTCTAAAACGATTTTTATCGCATCCTTTTCCTCCTCCAAGTCTGGACTATGTCTTGTAATTATAGTTTCAGTGACATCGTTATCATCATCACCTTTATGGTTACTCTCAATTGCATCAATTGCATCATCATCATTTGTCGTAAAAACTGTAACTTTAAAATCCTCCACTTCGCCTTCAACTTCAGTTTCCCCAGGAAGATCTTCATCTTCACCAGTCAAATCATCTGTTTTCATGATCTCCTTCAACTCTTCTTCAATGTCTTCATCCATTGGGTCTGCTTTTCTTGTTTCACGACCATCCAGACGACGTTCCCAGTATCGTTTACTTCTTTGTTCAAAGTCTTCTAGGTCTTCCAACACTAATTTACGTTTGCTTGCAATCAGTTCTGTGACGTACTGCTTAGATTGTTCCAAACGACACTCCATAATTGGATTAAGCTTTTTTGGCATGTAGAATATATGTGGCTTGGCTTCAGTTCTTATGAAGTTGGCTAGATATTTCGTTTTACTCTCCCAAGCTGATAACTAAAATACAATAGGAAACCAAATTAATATTTTATCATCTTAAACTTCCAAGCTTCAGCAGTGGTTATGCTGCTCCCATGAAAAATGACTTACATCAGATAAACGATTCCTCTTTATTTCCAGCCTTTTGATTTCGGTTATTCTAAGTTTCCTCTCTCGAATTAGTTGCTGTCGCTTGGTCCTGACTTCATCCCGTTCTTTCTTAGCAGCTTCATCTAATTTTGCTTCAATCTGAGCTCGTTTCTCCTCCTAGTAAATATAATATTGAATTCTTAATCTTTATCACTTAATTAACAACTTAAAATTATTATAAAGTACACTTAATAATAGCAGCACTTACCTTTGCCTTTAATTTTGTTTCTTCTTGTTTGAACCTTTGAAGTGTTCCCAATAGTGCACCAAACATTCGTTTGTTCCTGTCCCGACCTTTCTTGTCCTTACTCTGCTCTGCCAAAACTTCTTCCCTTGACTTTTCTTTACCGGAAGATACAATGCGTGACTGCAACTGTTAAATGTAAAAATGACATCACAAATCGTCTTTTAATACAGAAAATTCAATTGACCTGACAAACATTTTCCATTGCAAGCTTACCCTTCTTCCACCACCTCCTCCACTCCCACCCCGATATTCTTCATCCTCACTATTTATTCTTGGTCTTATTCGAGGTCCAATCACCATCGGCGAGTTTTTATTAACTGAGTTGCCACCATCTAAGCGTTGTCTTTTATCCATGGGCGCTGCATCATCGTAATCCTCCAGTCGGCGACGTCTCACGCGTTCTGCAAAATGGCCATCTCCATAATCCTGACCATTCCTATTATTTGCCCTATTCCTGTTGACAATAAACAACTTCAATTAAATCCATTCCTACACTGCTCGCATGAAAAATAAGTCTCTAATATAAATTCGCATACCTTCCCCCTCCTCCCCCACCACTGCCACCACCACCACCACCACCACCACCCCCGAAAGTTCCTACATCAGCAGTATTTTCTTTCCCAAAAAGTTTTTTGATGCCATCATCAACCTCACGAAGCGTAGCTCGAGCTTTTTCAAGCTCCGCGTCCAAACTTCCAGTTAAATTTGTAATGACGTCCGTAGACATTTTAATTTCCGGTTTTAGCTACTACACTACACTAAACTATCTAACATTTAATTGAATGTCCAACAATCAACAAGTCATTCACTAAATTGCACCAATCATAAATAGTTAACTATAACTGTCAGTAAACAGTCCTAATAACTTAACTTTTCGTTCCGACCTTTAGAGCAGTGCAGTACTTTTCCTTTCTGCGCAATTTAACGTAAAAAAAGTCACAAGGAAAATGTCAACCTCAATTTCCCATTTTCGTTTCCAGATTTTTGTATTGCGACGTGACTTAAATAATATCTGAATGAATATTATTATGGACAAAGTTGCTCCACATGTGACATGTATTCTTATGATAATAAATTAACAATCAACACGAGAATGAGACCGAAATATACCTAAAGAAACCTGGAAGCAAGTGAATATGTATAACATAAACAATTTTTTAACTCTTGGCATTGCATTGTAATGGGTTCTTCGCTTGCCGAGTCATTTGAATACCGAGCCGAGCGAGAAGCATCCAATAAAACCCAAGTCATCATCCTTTATCTTCCAGTCCACTAGCTAGACTCTAGCTTTTATGCATATGTCCAGATATTATTCTTTAGCATCTTTTTCACAATGAAAAATGTATATACACCTAAACCCACCTAAAAACCTTTAAGGAAAAGGACGTTGCGGATGATGAGCACATGTGTAAGTACTTTAACAATGTGCACAAGTACGTGTGTATGTATGTATAAGTATGGTATGCATTTTTAGGGACATGCGTCTGGTAAAAATGAGGCTTTTGGGTATAACAAAAAGATACTTTGCTAACAACATAAAAATGCTTTTCATGCTCATGATATGATGTTTGGCCTATTAATATAGTTTGATAGTTATTTATATCTTCAAATAAAGCTTTAACACTGATTCCTGTAAGTCTAGTTAATCATACAATACAAACCCATTTACTCAAACTAAAGTTACTCGGTATAAAAATTTCAACAGTTAATTTATCTTACTAGGTAGGTACATACATTAATCTATTCAATTTACAATTAGTGTTCTTTGTGGACAGCTATTTGTGGATACATACAAAAGCTTCATGCAGAAAAGAGAAGAGCCTTCCGGGCAGAAACCCAACTAACTACTGGTAATCTTTAGTACAATAATATTATATAAATAAATTGTCCTTACAATACAATATACATACAATTCATTTAACAGATGCATATTGGTCAGTTAACTAAACAAACTCACTTAATTACAACAACCTATATACAAAAATTCTACAATACAATATACATACAATTCATTTAATAGATGCATATTGGTCAGTTAACAAAACAAACTCACTTAATTACTACAACCTATATACAAAAAAATCAACAGTCAAGTCAAGCTTATAACGCAACGTGTGGAAACAATTTTGCTTAACATAATTAAAATCTTACGCAACGCAGGTACATGAATTGTAATTAATACCCAAATAATCTTAAACAGGGATAAATTTTGTCGAGGGTCTTCTTCATTTCCTCTTCATTGGTAGTATCTAAACAACAAAGATTTTTTTTTAAAAATGAGCTAATTCATGATTATATTAGGTAGTACTCATAATCAATACACAGAATCATAACTTTGATGACTTGAATCGCTACGTACCAGTCATTATAATTATTCCTGAAGCGAAAATCAGACACAAAACGGACGTAGTTTTCATAAACATAATTGCCCCAGGAATTACACTAGGGTCGTGCCTAAAATTACAAAAAATCATGTTCAACTAAACGAGAAAATTGATGAAAAAAGTTTTAAAAAATTAAACCAGAAAAGGTGGTTTGTATGACATGATGACATTGCCACCCTTACTTTGCAAAATTTGAGATAATTTCATGCTTCACCAGTTCCGCAATATTTATTCTGAAGGATAACTTTGCCAATCCAAGATACGAGTGTACTGCCATGTTTGTTAGGCGAACTTTATAATTGCTTTTCTGGACCATTCTCGCAAATCTTCTGGCAGCTTTCCTGAATTCATCAAAAGATTGAGCACCTACCACAATTAACTTTCCAGTGTCGTAGAGTAGTCCACAGCATTTTGGTTCTCGTAATCGAATTATCAAAGGCGTATTAATGTCCTGAAATTCCGTGTTAGGACAAGTACTGGCTAAGCCCTCCAAATCCAACTTGACATTCAAGTCCGCTGAACCTACGGATGAACTTGAAATGACAACCAAGCATACTCAATAAACTTGATTAATACATCCCAAAAGAAAAGTAATAGTTAATAAAGTTAATAAAAAAAAATTACATGACACTAGGGGAAAATGTTGGTTTTCCATCCTTCTCTGATTCCTTTGGTATAGATAGTAAAGAGCCATCCTCTGCAGGAACAGGTTTGCCATTCAAATCCAAGCCAAATGGAGTTTTATAGTAAATTCTTTGTGGTTCTGTCCCTGTCCCATTCTCCACTTCAAAGTTAGCTTCTTCATCCAGTTTTGTCAAAAGCTCCCATTCTTTCCAATCTGGCTCCTCAGGAAAGACGTTATTGAAGGCGACATTAGAAGTAATGGGAGATTCAATCATCTTCAAAATGGTACGATAAGCATTCGTCTAAAAAAAAAAGAAAAGCATCCAAATTTCCATTATACTTAGCAATAATTATTAGTATACAATTTCACAAAAATATTCAACAGTTAATGAAGCTGCATGAAAACTTACAGGATGGAAACGTCGCATGATTTCATAGGGAAGATAATCCGCCATATATTTTACTCCAGTAACTTCTAACACTGCGGATAAATATCTTAAACGTGGTCCCACATGATATCTAAGCGAGTTAACGTCGATGCCTCTTTTAACAACTGCAGTATCTGAAGTTGGAGGCTCTGCTGCAGACCCACGTGTTGTTCGTGTCCTTTTCTGCCCATTTGACTTGAGTTTCTTCACTGGCACCTTTGCTGCTTCTTTCGCTTTCCTTGTTACGCCATTCCGATTTTTTACATTCCTTCTTGAACAATTGGAAGCTAAGCTGCTATCTGTATCACTTTCATCGGAATTATTCCCAAAATTTAAAGGGTCACTTGCTTGTTCGCTAGCATCTTCGGCGTGCTGCTGGAATTGGTTATTAATATAATCATATCCATAAGCATGTGCACCCAATGCATCATGGTCGTCGGTTGGAGTCAAATCAAAGGTGTCATGTCCTGGTGACTCTAAAACACTGGGCAGACTATCGCTGTACGGTACACTTCCACAGGATTCATAAACATTTGATGAATGCAATATGCCTTCAGAGTTGCAATTTCCATTTCCTTCGCCGATGACTTCCTCCTTCACAACGTTATAAGGAATGTATGGACTGCCGTTAGGAGTTGTTGTTGTTGACTCGTAGAAATATGTATCTGAATGGAGGATTTGAAATCCAAAGTCGTGATTTAAAAGGTCACCCTCTTGCATTGGAACTTCGTACGCGGTGAACTCATTTTCGTCTGTCGTTGTTGGTAGAAGACTATAAATAGTAGATTCCGAATCCTCTGATGATTCAAATACCAACGCTTCATTATCAAACGGTAAATCAGCGCAATGTCTGTCAAGTTCTACGGCAATTCCCGAACCTTCCTGAACAGCTTCATGAACTTCATTTTCGGTAAAGTAAACTTCCTGCTGCAGGTGGTCTGTACTCTCATCACTGGAAGAAGAACGAGGACTGTCTGAATCCATGACCTCGTGTTTACCGGGTAGAATATACACAGCTTCGTAACGGTCATCAGTTTCACATTCCATAATGTATTCATTCTGAGAAGTTCCACAGGTGCCTATGTCTGGATTTTGAAAGAAGGTCTGATTATAAGTAGGATATCTTCCTAGTTCCACACCCGTCCCCATTTTGATGATTTTTCGGCTAACGTGTAAACTGAAACAGAAGTAAAAACAAAGTGGAATCATTAGAAATCACAATATATCGTGTAGTGAATCACACAAACAACCGTTGATACATTATTACCTTGTACAACCACTCCACAAAAGATCACGACGTCACTTAATATACCTTATCAGACACAACACTACAAATTTAGTAAAGATCAACTGAGCACTGACTGGCCATCCGACCATCACGTCTCACGTACGTATATGGTCTCAGTTAACCGTTATGAAAATCCAAACTTGAAACTATATCTCTTTACTACAAAATGTAAAAGCACCCAAACGTCAAATGTATAAAAAACTGAGAACATTTATATTAAAATGCACTTTCATTAAAGCACGACTAATAGCCAACTGCAAAAGTTTAAAAAAAATGACATGTTATGCACAAGCTTTCCCAACTTGGTTGCTGGTCGCAAGACAAAAGACACCTTTGCTTCACAGAAAGAAAGCCGTTTATTCGTCAATTGTCAATCTCCTTGCATTTGCTACGGAGCCGAGTGTTGAGTCTGTGTGCGTGCTCCATACTAGTGAGATGAGCCTTTGTTTTTCTATTTTGCTAATGCTGGCAACAGGTGGACGATGCGTTCGTAGATTTTTGTGAATGAATATTTACTGTTGGTGTTGTTGGTAAAAATCACCTCACCAATCACACATCTCTCTCTCAGTTTTATACCTGTCCTGTCTCACTCAACCTCACACGAACAATTTGTACTTACGTAAGAAATGTTATTTACGTATGTATTACGTTTCTTAAATATTACATTCATATTAATTAATAAAAAAAATGAAAACTAGAAGGTTCATGCAATGTCAAGGTCAATAGGTCAAGGTTGATCTTGATGATGATGATCTGCATTCAATGCAATGCGCGCTATTACAAACGTTCGGTATACCACCCAGCCAGGAATAGGATTTCATCCCATAGCATAATATTATCACAACCAACCCACCCACGCTATGCTCGAGACAATGCATTTATAAGATATAGTAAAGTCAAAAAGTAAAGTGAGAAGGCACGCACATTTAAATTTCATCACTGCACTGCCACCTTTGCATTTATCAAGTGCAGATGCAGTCGTCCCCCCGTTTCATAGTTTCATGCCTCGCTTTCACTTCATCTTTGTTCATCCTAAATTCGTGGCGTGGGTTCCTTTCTATTTCTACATACTTCCTTTGTTTATGATGATTGAATGAAGAATGAATGGAATGTATATTGACTAGATTGGGTTGGGGATAGAACAAGTCAGGGTATAATGCATTAGTCTCGTCTGTTAATAAAGTAAGTGTTCATGCGGTTTTAATAGTATTATAAAAATTAAGTTCAGCAACCATACAGTTTGCCTGTAATTAATATTAATGGTCAAAGTTAGAGTAAGTTAAAAAGAGAAAAACAATTGTAAATCATTGATATAATGTACGAAACGTATTCACTGACTAATAAAACGAAATCTTATTTAAAACAAGGATACCACAACAAATCAACAAATAGTTTAGTGTTATGCATACAGATTACAAAAAAATGCAAAATAGTTTGATAATTACACGCTGAAACAAAAATGATTTTACAATTAATTCTGCATTTAAACCTTAAAAAAATTAAAAGAAAAACAGATTTTAAATAGCACCACCCCTCCAAAAGTACCAACAGTAGTCATTACTTGAGGTTTAAGCTGAGATTAATACGCACTGAGATCCAAGGAATACACTTTGCTAACAATACACTCTCTATCCTAAAAAATCAGATTAAAGGCAACATTAAGTATTTACCGATTACTCTATCTGGGAAAGGAAAAATGCTTAGAGTAGTATTACTGGAATTACCTGAGGATCTGGAGCAATGCCGATAAGAGCGTCTGCGTGACTATAAAATTCCTCCTTCAAGGAAATAACCAAAATCTGCAGTTCCGGTGTCTTCAGTTTCATGTATTGCTTTACTTTGTTTATGTTTGAATTGTCCAGTGCAGCATCAATTTCATCCAGAACGAAGAATGGAGCGGGTTCATAGCTATAGTTTTTTGTAATAAAACACGTTAAATCAAGTGAAAAACAGTGGTGCCAAGACTAATTGATTAAGCCTTACCTATGAATAGCAAATAGTAAGGCCAGTGCAGCTAAAGTCTTTTCTCCACCAGACAAATTGCTCATCGCTTGAAAACGCTTTCCAGGAGCCACGCAATTGTAGTTGACACCATCCAAATACGGCTCCTCTGGATTATCTAAGCCTAGAATTGCTTGCGCTGACTGATTTTGTGTGAGTGCCTGTTCAAACCCATATAAACTGAATGTATTTCCCGATATAATTATTAAGGAGCGAGAACTCATCGTTTTTTTCGCTCCTTCTGCGAATTTACACGAGAATGTTATCGAGCTTATTTGAAAGTGGTATTTAAGTACGAACCTTGTAAATTTCATCGATGTTTGAGGATATTTTCTCATAGCAGTTCATAAATTTTTCATGACGCTCTTTTTTCACCCTTTCAAACGCATTTCGAGCCTCCTTAGAACTTTTTAGTGTTTCATCAAATTCGGTCTGCTGTTCACGAAGCTTGGTTTGGAAACTTTCCCATCTTTCATCTGCTTTCATGTTAGGTGCATGTATTTTTCCAATTATGCTTTCCAAATTATGTAATTGCTTCTCCAGCTCCTCGCCAGCCTTCTTTACATCATCTTCATTTAATCCCTTGAGATTCGCAGGAAGTATTTCATAGTTGATCTTTAGCCTAATTTTTAAAGAAATGGTACAAAAACAGGTACAAACAATCGGTTCGAATATGTAAGTAGTATTCAGGAATGTATAGAATGGATAAAACCTTTATAAAATACTCACCGCTCTTCATCGTCAATTGCTTCCTGGGATGAGCCAGCAATTTGAGAACTGGAGACCGTAGTTGTTTCGTTGGAGCTTGAGCCACCGATCCTGACGTCATCCAATGACCCAGCCACAAACGGAATATTTATACTAAGCAACTGCAAAATGTGAGATTTATAACAGCGATATGTAAAAACCTTTTACAACACTTACAGTCAAGAACTAAACGTTATCTGCTATTATAGTGTGGAGATTTAGCTACTACTACTACATCTTACTTTGCAATGCTTATACACATCATGGCGTTGGCTCTTTTTCCGCATTAAACCGGTTTGAAAGCGAGTTTTGGCTTTCTGATTAATGAACAATGCTTTTTCTACGTCAACTAAGAATTTCTTAGTGGTAGACATTTCTATTGACTGGAAAAAGTGCAGTAACATAAATATAACACGTAAAGGCAATGTAATTGTTCATGTCATTCAATTTCATATACATAGGCCTTTATAAATACTGAAGCATTACTTACTTTCAAATCTATATCTGCCTTTAACTTATCCACTTCAGCCTGACATTCCGTTAATCGACCAACTACTTCGTCTATTTCCGATTGAGCCTTAACTTCGTTTGTCTTATGAACAGCCAGGTCCTTTTTAATGCTTTCAACTGTGGATTCCCACCTTTTGACATTTTCATCCACTGCACAAAAATCAATTAATGCATTTGTAAATATAAAACGCTTCTGTAGGTATAAAAATAAAAACCCTGTGAACTTTGTTCATACAATTGTTCTGTTCTTCAATCTCAAAGTCAATCATGGATTGAATCTCTTGCATTTTGTTCTGCAATTCTCCCTTCTGGCGATTGAACTCTTCATGCAGCCTATAAATAATTCAGAATTCGGATTGAAGTAAATTATTTTTCGTAATGCAATACAGAAAATGGGTTTCTGCATTGAAAAAAAAATAATAAAGAACATTACCTTAAATCTCTCTCCTCATATGCTCGAATATTCGGAAGGCCAGTTTGATTACAAAAATCTTGGAAAATACTATCTTCAACAGCGTTTATCTTTGTCTGAAAACCTTTGATTTTCGTAGCCACAATTGTTGTTGCTTTTTGAGCTTGCTCCCACCTTGTCTAGATATAATACACAAATACATACACATTAAACATAAACTGAATGATACAGATAGTTAAGCCGGTCTAATGTCAAACGTTACTGCAACTAACTGTTAAAAAAATAAAAACATACAACAACACCCTCAAGTTCGCCTTCAACCCGCTGCTTTTGAGTCTCCAGGTTCTCAATACAATCCTTCTGCAATTAACAAGTAAAACAAGGACATGTACATGCATAGAAATTACCACGTGATTCGTAGTGTAAGCATGTGTTTAGATTAACTTAACAACACATACATGAGATTTCAAATCCTTTTTTGCATATTTTAACCGTGCTTGAATTCCACCTATTTCTTGCTGAATAAATTCTACTTGTTGCTTCTTCCTCGCTGATTTAATTGTTTTCCGTAGCTCATCACGCAATTCTTCCCGTTTTTGTTCGTTACTAACCATCGTAGCGTCATCCCAACATCGTGCCTTCCTTTGAAGATCGGCCTGACCTCCTGAGATAACTCCGGTGGTTGTATACAAAGTTCCATCCAAAGAGACGGCCTAAAATAGTTGGCATTAGTAATATAGCTGTCAAGTTGTTATAGCTTAACAATGGAGTATGCAGAAAGCAAACTATTTACAGAACAAGCACAAAGTAAAAAGTCACAGCCGAAGAAGTGCATTTGACGGAAAAGGATTAAATAAATCTTGGTCAATTCACTTCTGCAGAACATAATTGACATTTGCACACATTGCGCTAAAAATATATTTATTATTAATCATCCGCTAAAATTTGTATAATTTTGCGAGCTCTATCATACATTACATCAGTTAGCCCACCAGAAGACACATCATCACCACCTCCGGTCACCTCATATTTTGTAACCACACCTCTGCATTTCAGCTAACGTTGCTTTTTTGGCAACCCCTTTTGTGGAAGCTATATACTCCAACAGTGTTTCAAAACGGGTGTCATCAATCATGTCAGCATTCAAGCAGTTCTTTGGCAAGCACTAATGGTTTAGCTTTTCAAAATCCAGTGATCCCGATTACTAGCCCATAACTGAAGATATGATATTGCATCCATCTTTCTTTCTTTTGTTCTTGATTCAATGATCAACGACATAATTCAGTAATCATCATAACATGTTGTGTGTGCACATGTCAATTTATGTTCTGCAGAAGTGAATTGACCAAGATTTATTTAATCCTTTTCCGTCAAATGCACTTCTTCGGCTGTGACTTTTTACTTTGTGCTTGTTTAATTCTTTTTCTATGCAATTAAATAATTAAACTATATAACTATATGGCAAATTTGGAATATAGCAAGTCCACATCTTTGACATGGGTAGTCAGCTTTAGTGCTGAAGTGTTACAAAAGCAGCAATTATCTCCTTCAATTGGATTCGTATGACTCCTAAACACATAATTAAGATGCATGTACATTTTGCACGTGTAGTAACCCATACAAAATGTACATCAAGCATCCAACATTACTAACAGTAATGACACACAGTGTGGTAGTAGTAGTAGTAGTAGTTTTGTTTTGTGCTTAATAATTTTGAAGACTTCTTAAGTTACAAAAATTCTTTTTGGTTTATCTGGTGCTCTATACATCGGAATGTTGGAAATGATAAAGTTTTTTCCAAAAAAATGATTCCATTGCCCAACCACAGGGCTTAAACCCGACAGGGTCATCTTGGAAACCATGCTTTTCATGAATAATTTTAAAAGTACATCGTCTTTGGTGACGCTTGATACTGGATATTATGCAGAACGTCAATATCTACGGATTTTGTATTTATCCCAAGTCTCTAGCTAGTAACGTTTCGCCTGTGCTACATTTGGAAGGATCTGGGGTATCAAGTGAATCCAGACTCAGTCGTACACGACTGACTCTTTTTCATTTTGAAAATCCATTGGTTTCCATGTATGAAATGTAATGAATTGCTAAAGCAATTCATTATAGATCGTCAGAAAAATGGCCCTGGCCATTTTTAATTCACTTCTTCGAAAAACTACAGAACAATCTTACGTTTGTTGCTTCCCCAAAGACGTCTCCAGATGCGACTCTATCGGCATCCTCAGAAGTCTCACAAATTACAGTGCTTTTAGTGCAGTGAAGAATTGCTTTTTCAAATCGGCTGTCAACCTGAAGGACGTCAAATGCCAAACGAATATTTTCACTGTGCCCTCTGAAATAAGTAAAAAAAAAACAAGTACTTTTATTCGGAGTAAATAAATAACGTGAAACACAATTTACGAGCCTACATAAGTTCAGATAATAGTTTAGTTTGTCATGTACAAGTACCTGAAACGAGTTTTAAGAGGTTTAACTTCTAATAAATCCAGTGGCAAAAACACTTCAGATTCAATCA
Source organism: Orchesella flavescens (assembly GCA_964034955.1). Classification (NCBI taxonomy): domain Eukaryota; kingdom Metazoa; phylum Arthropoda; class Collembola; order Entomobryomorpha; family Orchesellidae; genus Orchesella; species Orchesella flavescens. The sequence goes on along the minus strand of OZ035958.1, from coordinate 8,856,071 downwards.
TTTGCTCCTTCAGGTACTGAATGCATTGTCGAGCAGTGCTCTCAGAGTCAACAACAATTGCTTCCATATTCTTTCCCATTATCTTTGATATTGACACTTTGTAACGATTGTGCCTTGGCTTACATAACTTCACAACCCGGTCATGCTAACAGAAAAAACGCAAAAAATTATCTTACAAATAACGAAACATTTGCACTTGTTAAGCCACAAAAAGGTAATGTAAAAGTTCATACCACTCCTTTAAAAAGTCCTTGTAAGCTAGATATAACTTCGCGCTTCCGCTGCTTTCGTAAATCTTCATGTTTATTAGTTTTATCGTTCTCAAGTTCTTTTGTAACAGCTTCAAGGTTTTGCTGCAGCGCTATAATGCGTTCTACAAATAACGTTACAATTTATGCTTTGAATTTTAAAAATAATAATGATAATAAGTCTAAATACTTATGAAAGAGATTCTGACCTTCCGCTTGCAAAACTTCGATTTCCAAAGGCTGTGCCTCAGCTTGCTTCAGCTGCAACTGCTCCTCCAGAGCTCTTACAGTTTCATTAGCTTTATCTACTAAAGCGGACTTTCCTTTAATTTCGTGTGTTACCAATTCCAATTGACTGTTAAGATCCAACTTTTGCCGATTTAAGGACACAAAAACGTCGTCCTTATCCTTCTTGTCTTTGTCCAAGTTCTCAATTTCCGCTTTCTCCTTGATCGTTTTGCCGTTAACTTCTTTCTTCAAGGTCCAATATTCTTTCATCTACATCCAATTTAAAATACAGTTACAAATACATTCCAGTATCCACTTAAAGAAGTTAATACCGTGCACCAAGCAGTTACATCTATTTGTTTTGTTGTTACCTGACTGTCATGAAGAGTTACATCGACTCCTTGTGTCAATAAGCTTTGGTCATTCTGTTCCACAAATGCATTTTCTTCTTCTTGAATTTTCTCCAGATTTTGTTGAAGTTGCTTGAGATCCTTCACTTGGTTCATTTTTTTGTTTTTAGCTTGCTTGAGGGAGTTTTCAGTAGTTGTCAATCTCTTTTCCAAACGACGTAGATTTAGTTGAGCTTGTAGTAATTTTGGTTGCTTCTTATTTTTTTCTTGTTCCTAATAATAAATGGATAAAAATGAATGATATTGTTACAATTCCAAAAAATTTAAAAATACAAGTACAAAAATAAAATTAATATAAAAATCCCATTTACCGTATTCGCAAGTAGTGTCTCCTTTGCACTCAAATCGCGATTAAATTTGCTCCGTTGCTTCTTTTTCTCGTTATATTCCCCTTCTTTGTTCTGTTTAACTGATTCCAATCTCTTAACATCTCTAGTTTTTATTAAAAGTTCATTCTCCGCATCTGTAATTTCTTGCTCTAAATAGAACAGCTTAAATAGAGATATTTGGATTTGCTTGCTAGCCTAAAATAAAAACAGAAACTGCTTTATAATTTGTCATATTACAAACACACCAATTATACGATGCTTCACTTTCTCCTTAAATTCTATTACCATTTCGTCGATTACTTTGACGTAACGGTTGGCTTCATGTAATTCGAACTTTAGATCCTTTCTCTCTGCAACCATTCCCTTCTTCTTTATACGAACCATTTGGATCTTCTGCTCCATTTCCAACATTTCGGCTTTCTTCTTTTCGTATTCCTCCTTCAAGGCACCAGACCTACGTAAAAAACGATTATTTTTACATTTTTATACCACAATTAAATCCGAAAAATTATGAAAACACTACATTTTTAGTCTCTTACCCACAAATCTCTTCTAAAAGTGCAGTTCGTTCCTTTGCAGTCTTCATAGCCACTGTCTCAACCGCGCCTTGGAAAACCAGAAAGTTTTTCGCTTTCACATTGATTCCAAGCGTTCCCAGCTTCTCAAAATACACGTTTTGGCTAACAACCTTCATTACACAAAACCCGAATCATATTATTTTTTATTTTCCATTGTGAAAATTTATATCCCTTGTCAAATCCAATGAATTTCCTCCTGTACCTCGTCGTTAATAGTGTAATCGCAAGAAAAACCTCGAATGACTCTTGAAAACTTCAGTACTTGACCGTCTCCTCCTTCACCGATATTCCGGAACACCGCTGATACTCTTGCTGGAGAAGCAACTGGTTGTCCGATCATAGCTCCATGGATTAACTCGTTCAAGCGTTTTACTCGAAGACTGGCAGTACGCTCTCCCATGACAAAACTGATGGCATCCATCAAATTTGATTTTCCTGACAAATAATAATTACTATTAATTAATAACACACAAACATGAACAACACCACATATTTGCAATTAGTGAACTCACCAGAACCATTAGGACCAATAATCGCAACAAATGGACGAAGAGGACCTACTCTGACCAGGCCTTGGTATGACTTGAAATTTTCTATGTCAATATACTCCAACTTCCAATTAGCACAAACACCTGGTGGCGAATCCGTACCATCTTGGTCCTCCGGCAAGGAACCTTCTTCGTCGGTCACAACCATTTCTTAGCTGGTTTCCGGTAATCAACGAGTGCCTAGTTCGTCAGTTGTAAAATTACATCCAGATCCAGTAACAAAACTTAAACACTCTGGCAGAAACTGATAATGATACAACACTTTCAGTCGCTTTCTACTTTGTATTGCCTGCTACAACACATTCACATTTTCAAGAAAACTTGAACTGTACTGCTGTTGCATAAAAAGATGAATACCTTTATCCTAGCAGCGTTGTGTCACCAACTCGAATCCTGAATTCAACCTTTGTTGGCCAATAAGAGAAGAGAAGAGAATAATGACCTCTTTGTTTTCACTTTTCCGAGAAAGAAAAATGTTTTCTGGCAACTCACAATTCGGAGAAAATCAATAATTTCAATTTCGCTTCCAATGTTGAATGTAAGTTTGGTAGCTTAAATTAAATAGACTTGAACTTTGGACTGCGACGTTCAATTCAACTCGTCTAGCTGCTGTAGAGTAGCATACGCTAAAATCCGCTTATTGCATGTATGCGTGTATGCAGTGAGGCAGAAGCAGTGCATTTTCATTTTTTATTATTGCATTTTAAATTTTTATATTTCATATATTTTTTTATTGAATAATTGCATTTTGCATAATATGACGGGTATCAACCTCAACTGCCTACTGAATAAAATGAATAAAAGGTGGCTGTTGATAGAATAATTATTAATAATGCAATAATGTTTCGAGTTCCGGACAATCTGATTTTAGTACATAAACTTTGAACATTAAATTAAATGCTTGCTCATTAGTTAGTTAGTACTAACAATTAAATTAGTAATATCGAAAAAAAAGACTTTTTAGCATATAGCACTGGTATACAAAAGGTAGCCTGACCAATACATTTTAATTTCACAATTACCGATCTAGCTTTTGTTTAATTTACTTACGTCGAGGATGAGGATGATACTTATTTAAGCTTTTCATTTCATGACATTGCATTATGAAGTTACCCAATAGTGACTTAGTAATTAACGTGTGCATTTCTAAGAACATTCTTAAACTATGAACTATATTTCACCGCACAATTAATATATCATGATTACACAACCTTTTGCTAAACGTTGTAAAGCATAAAGTTCAGACCACGCTTGCAAAATGTTATTTAACAATTATTAGATTATGAAACTTCACGAAACTGGAATGGGGACTATTTATTAATTTGTCATTTGTGCATAATACAATATACATATTCCTTAATGTCTAAAAAGTATAGTTAACTACATAATATCTATGTAATGTGAGCCGTAATAAAATTTCGTTTATTATGTAAATAATGATATTTAAATACAGAAAATTTATGATCTAAACTATCGATAGTTGAATAGTTGATGATTTAAAGCTTTTAATATGAAACACAATGTGAACAATGCTCCAGGCATTAATTTTATATCATCACTGACATTTAAAAAATTGTTTGTGGCTATCTGCGGTATATTGTAATTTGTAATCCTTGTCTTCAATCTCAATCCATGTATCAACACTATCAGATTCTCTATCGATATTCCACTAGACATTTTTAGGGAACAGGAAAAATTCGATCGCTTCAAGAAATACATTCATAAACTTTAAATCACTTGGACAAGGAAATGGATGAAATTCATTACTGCGATATGGTTTGATTAAAGTTTGCAAAACAATAAAAATAAAACTTGATAAGTAGAAACGTATTCAGTATTCGTTGAATTAAATCACTTTTGTTTTTTTATCATGACTCGAGATCTTCCTAGAACCTTACTTCTTGAGCGCCACATATTACAGATTAAAGCATATGACACTGGAAAAATAAATCAAAATTAATATTCTCATTACGTACTGTGTTATAATAATACTAGCAGGCCCGACGATCGAGCTACGCTCCGATCAGAATGTCGGCTTTAGTCACCCATGTATTTATGATTTGATTACCTGATTTCAATAAAAAATAATCCCATAGAATTTGCTCTTCGAAGTCTAAAACTTGAGCCACAAATAACTCAATAGTTTTGAGACATTAGTTGTTTTATGTTTGATAATAGGTGACTGAATATCAACTCGTGTCTATGAAATAGAACTCATAGTGGGATTAAAAAAGTAAAAAAATTCACCTTATTTGTAGACACGCCAATCCAGTTAAATGAAAGTATTTATGCTCATCGAAGAGGGCAAATGAAATTACTTATTTTGTCTGCCGTTTGAAATTATTTTTTTGAAATTACTTATTATTTAAAATATTACTGGAAAAATAAATCAAAATTAATATTCTCATTACGTACTGTGTTATAATAATATACAGATACAATAATAGTATAAAAAATACCTGGGAAAACTCCGAATAAGAGATACAACCGCATTATTGTTGGATAGGAAAAACTGAAATTCCACGAGTTGGGCAAGCTAACAGAGTATTTTCCAGTCTCCACAAAGTAAGTTATTGCCCTGTGTAAGTAAATACGAAAATCTCTTTAAAATGAATACCTTTACTCAGGAGAGAGCTTTAATGTGTTTGTTCTTACGAAAATATGACTATGCATTCACTTGCAATGCCCAAAGGATAGAGAAAAATCCATGCAGAGTAGCGCAGCCATGTGACAAAATACACCTTCCTCTCGTATATTTGGAGCATGTAGAATGGATATCGAAAAACTTCGGCCAGTGACCAAAAGTAAAAAAGCCAGAAAACTGATGACTCATCATGAAGTCGTTCTTCAGCTTGCACAATTCCAAAAAGTATCAAGGCACGCCCTCCAATCTGAGTTGAATAACATTATAAACTTGCAATTAATCGTCCTAATCAAAAACACCATTCATACCTTTTATTTTAATTTTCTGTTATGATTTTACCTGAAGGAATGCAACTGGAACGCTTGTTTTTGTAAATCGCATTAATGGATGGATAATTTCCAGTACTTGCATTGTCTGGCAATACCTCATAGCGAATCCCACAAATTCAAATGCTCTGTGAGTTGCTTCTGCAAATACACGAAACATTGATAACTACTCCACTTAATTCTAGACGCTTATTTTCAAAAAGTGCTAAATATAACAATTATATTTTATTTAATAATACTAACCATTTCCTTCTCTTAAGTACCTAACTGAAAGAACTCCTACGATAAATAAGTAGCCAACAAATTGGAATAGATTGTACAGGAACAAATACACCTTCCTAAGATTTTCCACTTTATAACCATATTCCTCCCGTTGAACTCTGTCCATGATGTCTGGAAAGTCTTTCATCACATCAGGAGGAATTTCATCTTCATCATCAGGACTTTTCCAGCGGTCAAAGTCAACCTGTTAAAATGAACGTGTAACTATTCATGACATTGCTTGTCCTGTTTTTGAAACATTGCAGTAAGTTGATGTAAATTGTTTTACCACAAACCTTAAGCCAAGCAGGTTTTCTAATTGATGTTGTCACTTTAGACCACCACCCGTGCTCTTGTTTAATTAGTAAAATGTCTACATCACGATCGGACACTCGATAAGTGCTTTTCTAATAAATCCAATATATTTTAATTATCAGAAGCCCAAAATAAAGTTCCTTTCCATTTAAATGAAATATAACTCACGTCTGAATCCACATTATGGGGCAATGCCAATTCAAAATGATATTCATTTTCGCCTTGAGCTCCGTATCCAGTTGAATCAAACACTACTTTACATTTTTCAATGAGAATTCGAGGGTTCTGTAAATCAACATCATGGAATTTCAGATACGTTAAGATACTTACAACTTATGCCAGAACAATTAAATCAATCATGCATTTCAATTATTAAGCACAAAACTGACTATTACCTGTGCATCTCGAATGTCAACGCGAAGGCTCACGGTCTTTTCTGTTTGTGCCCAATAAACAAATGGGCTTCTTATATGTACCCATTCGGCAGAACTCATGTTCCTTGGCTCCCTCAGTGTCCACCGCACCAGCTATCCTAAAAAGCAAAGGAGATTTTTTAAGTTAATTGAATTTGAAAAATACAACCTATATTACTTACACAAACAATCATATGAAGGTCTAGTCTTAAACTAAAACTCTCACTAACAAAAGAAATCTCACCAAAGAAATTTGTTTGGACTTAACTTTTAGTTTTATAAATGTTCCTAAATAAATATAATACACCGAATCTATACTTCATGCTACTGCTCATACTGCTGCATATTAAATATGTGCTTGTGCTTAAAGATAAAAGTATGTACCTGAAGTAAAAAAATGAAATATGCAAAGCAAGACAAAAACACCAAAAAAAGGTCAAACCAAGGAAGAAATTGCCGACCTGTAAATACAATACACAATATGGAAAATGCTATCAAATGATTTCCTCTTTCTTGTGAACCACACGCACATATACTAGCACAACTACAATAATCAGAAGTATTAGTATCACGTAAAGATTTAAGTTCCCATCTTCTGTAAAGCACTATACTATATGAACACACAAACTACATTTGGCTGAGAGGAATCATGAATTGAGATGAGTGAGAATCGGACACTGTAATACATCTATAATCTTCGATGGACCTCGGAAAACTAATATCTTCTCTGTATAACAAGAAAAAACTATCTCCCTGATTCTCACAAAAGAAATATGAATGTCATCCTCATGACTTTCAAACTTTTCATAAGAAGCCAAAGGAAAGATTTTCATATTGAATATCTACCTACTATAAATACATATATTTTTCATGCACAAAGATATACTTTAACTAACATTGATACACATACGAGTACGTAAATGCTACCTTTTCATAAAATTAATTATTACGTGCAGAAACTGAAAGTCATTCATATTATGCAAACATAACAGTCATAAACTGATAACAGGTTTCAGTTTCACTATTTCACTATCATCTTCCCCCCCCCCCCCTTCATGAATACAGAGGTAGGCATGTTTCCCAACGTAAAGTAAGTGATCACACAGAATTAATTGCCACTACGCGTGCAATGTATGTTGAATATATGAAGAAACGCCAAGAAGACAAAGCTAACTATCTCACTTTGATGCAGAGCCACGATATTATATACGATCCTTGCTGCTGTCCTAAAAGAAGCATATAATATTATAATCGGAATTGGTTAGACAAGGCATACGACAATATTTCAGAACTCTTATCAAATCTTACTACAGAATGATGTGACAAGATCAAGCTCGTGATCGTGATGGAAAAAAAATGCACCTAAAATAGAATTTTCTTGAAGCTGATTGCGAAATCACCAAATCACAGCAGAGAAAAAGGAAGGAGTCAGCAGTTTCTTACAATAATAGAGATGATGATCTGCAAATTTTAAGCCTTGGACATGGACAGTAACAATAATAATTAGGCGATTGATGATTGATTTTTGATTGACGATTTCAATAACCTTAACAGTTAGCTTACAATTGGCTGACTACTAATAAAATCAAAATTGAAAATTAATGGAGCCAGGTCTAGTTCTCTGGCTGGTCGCTAACTGCGAACTGATTGAAGATAAGACAAGGCAGAGGTAAAAGTATCACACATGAATTTACAGCTATGTAATTTAACTTACAACTTACGCTTTAATTGGAGATTATGCAGCTGCTGAAGAAGGTCTCTGGTACAGACAAACTACAGATAAACCAATATAGCCAAAATCAAGAGAGGACACCACGAGAGCACAGTCAAATTTTTAATGTGCATCAGCTGCAGCAGGAGTGGATACACATAGAAAGGAATATATCAATGTTTGGTTTTTGGTGCAAAACCAAATGCATAAACAAACACTTTTGTTAGCCTAAAAGCATAATAAGCAAAAGGACACACAATTTTATCAGGATCCTTTTACTTGAGGATATGCATATAATATTATGTGCATAGTGCACAATATATACATACGGACTGCCTGACACTATTCGTATGCACACGAATATTGCCATAAACACAAAAAATATACATAACGAAATTGTTCACGTTCGCCGTAATACACATCAAGGATTAGCGGTTGAAGCACACGGGACATCAGATCAGGATCAGACGCAAAGTTAAGGCTTTAGTACAAACAAACTACTGAATGTTTCAAATGCATTAATAGAAAGTTTGATTGCTTGGATTTAGGTTGATATTTGGTTGACAGATGATAGATTGGATGTTGTCTGTCAATTGCGGCTCATTAGTTAATTAGTTCTTGTAGGGTCCTTATATTAAGGTATATTTTTGTTAGTTTTGAGAAGTGTACCACCAACGTCTCAATTATTACTTGCGTTTAAAATTATTATAGTTAACGACTGACGTCGAGCTATATGTGTGGCTAAATTGTGGAAAGTCACTAGCTCTCAATCATCAATCACAACATTTGATATTGAAAGTTGAAGATAAGATGGCAAGTTATGATTTTTTATCAACTCCAATTGGCTCACGAGGACGTCCGGATGGAAGAAACGAATTATTTTCGTTTAATTTTGGTAAGAATGTTTATCAATAATTATTAGTTTTTTTGTCAATAATTTTTATATGCGTCAATCAATCTTTACTGCCAACTACCATAAATGAACGTATTCCTTTATTTGTAGGTTCGTCTAACAAGAAGAAGAAGACTACTCCGACTTCAGAGAAGAAGCCTGTGAAGAAATCTAATGTGGGTGTAGCAAAGACAGTTATCGACAAACCTAAGCAGTCGAGAGTTGGTCGTCTGATACGGCATCCAGCAAAGTGGGGAGTCCTTGACGAAAGTTCTGATGATGAGGAGACTGTAAGGGATAGTTCAACTACAACAACAAAACGAAAGTCCTTATCTAAGAAAGCAACTCCGAAGGGTAGGATTGTGAGTGACACTTCGGATAAATCTGAAGCTGAGGAGGATGTTCCAACACAGCCTAGTTCAAGAGTGAAGAAAGGCAGTAAAGGTAAAGTAGTGACACCATCCAAAAAGACTGAAGTTGTAAAGGAGACTGCAAAAGGGGATCAAACAGTGGAACGTCCAACACGTAGGGCCACAATAAAGCGAAAGCTGTATGAGGATTCTGATGATGAAGAGGAGGAATCCAATGATCAAGAAATCAAAAAGTCACCCCCAAAGAAAGCAAAATCCAGCCAACGTCACTCAAAATCAAATGATAAGGACGAGAAACTTATTCCAGTGACGAAACCATCCCGATCAAGCGAGCAGTTGAAGAAACCAATCTCTACTAAAGCAAAGAGTAATCAGGTTGAAAAAGAGGAGAAAAATAGTACTACTTTGCCTAAACCTAAACCGAGTGGATCCAGAATTCCGTCACAGAAAGCAAAATTAAAGCAGGCGGCTGCTATCGATCAAAATCAAAATCATGATGAAGAAGAGGATAATAGTGCTAAATTACCTTCGCCTAAAAAGCGAGGGCGACCACCCAAAACTCCATTAAAGGAAGCAAAATCCAGCCAACGTCACTCAAAATCAAATGATAAGGACGAGCAACTTATTCCAGTGACGAAACCAACCCGATCAAGCAATCGGTTGAAGAGTCCAATCTCTACTAAAGCAAAGAGTAATCAGGTTGAAAAAGAGGAGAAAAATAGTACTACTTTGCCTAAACCTAAACCGAGTGGATCCAGAATTCCGTCACAGAAAGCAAAATTAAAGCAGGCTGCTGCTATCGATCAAAATCATGATGAAGAAGCGGAAGATACGACTACAATACCTACATCTAAACTGCAACTGTCAGGATCAAAGACTCCGTTGAAGAAAGCTAACTCAGAATCAATTACTCAGAATCAGGATGATGACAGCAATGATATTACTGTATTATCTGTGTATAAGCCAGCTAAACCCCGGACTTCGTTTAAAAAATCGAAATTAAAGCCGTCAACGGCTAGGCTTGAGAGACCAGCGGATGAAATGTTATCTATCACTGAAGTTAGAGCTACGCAGAGTACGGCACTGCAGATTAACAATAACGTGAATAATAATAAGCGACTAGTTATAGAGATTCGGAAACTAAGTCCTGGTAAGTGCATAAAAATACACGACAGATTGAAACAATAATATATGGTCAACAAATTCCCTAAGTATGTTTTGATTCCTGTGCCTTAGATGATATTGCTGAGCATTCCAAAGCTAAGCATGAAGGGACAGCTCCATTGCCATTGCTCAACAATTCAGTTCAATCCGAAGTAAAGTCACCATCAACTCCAACGCGCATTGTTGAAACCAACTTAACAGTCGAAGAGAATGCTAACGAAGATTTCAGTCGTTCTAGTGATGCTGGGTCTTCTGGAGAAAGGGCAACTACGGAGGATGATTCTGTAGAACTGGATGACCAAAGTTGCGTCGCTCTCAGCAGTGGAGCCGACTTGTCTGGTATAAGCGAGGATGATGATGATGATGATGATGATGACGACGACGACGACGACGAAAATATGGAAATATTTATTGAAGAAAATGAGGCTGCATACAGGGCTCTCAGAAATTCAGAAATGACACGAAACAAAGTTGTGATTCCAGCGTCTTTATCAAAGAACTATCCTAGTTACATTGATCCAAGTTTCGCAAGTTATGTTGAAATGTTTCCTGGCGTTTCTCAGAATATTGCACAGGATTCGAGCTCCAGTCATATTGGATACACTAGAATCGCACCCAAAACTGTAATTCCATTGGATACAATGTCGGATGCAAAATGTGTAAGTTAAATTTTACTACTGCACAATAATTATGCAAACTACTGTTGTTCTCAAGCATACATTTATAACGACACTGTTGTTTTTTAAATTTTTTAATAGATTTACTGGGTCCTAAGTGGTGCGGTGACTGTACGATCCTGTGGAGGCATCCATTATCCATTACCAGACAAGGATAATCATCCTTATATGTTTGGAAAAACGCTCGGAAGGGGTGCCTGCTTTGTCACTCCTCCAAAAACTGCTTTCACTATTGAAAACTGGGAAAACAAGGAAGCGTTGTTGGGATTTTTTATAACATCCGTTGAAGGATAAAGAATTGTTCTTGATTTTTATTTGAAACTGTGTATATTATGTATTTCACTAAACTATGTGGTGAGTATCTATCATATATATATCATATATTAACATGGTGAGTATCTCTTAATTAATTTACTAAAGTTGTATTTAAAAAATATGAATTACTAAATTTGTAAGTTGATGCGTTTTTGACGTTGATGAATCGTATTTCCGGTCTGCTGAAAATGTAATTGCAATTTAATTCTTTCAAGTTTTGTAAAACACTATTCAAACAGATCTATCTTAATCTTAACCATCTTACGTTGTTCAATTACTCTCAATTATTGCTAAGATTAAGTTAATGTTATAGCACATTCATTGTTCTGGTTTTCATCAATTCAATGCAAGCCCAAATATTGCAGTCATAATAAGATGCCTTTCTGTTCAAATCGATCTCTTTGACTATGTATAATACATGTAAAGTTGTACTAAATTGCAATTGTAAAAGTGTAATGTGCAATAATTATATCATGTTACTTTCTTACAGTATCATTTATTCTGCATAGACAATTTTTTAGTTGTGTCTACTCATTTTATCAATATTTCATTTGATACATTATTCATTTAAACAGTACTCAGGAACGAGTTGATAGTTCATCCATGGCATAAGATCTTTGTTAGATGTTGTATGCATATATGGTGTTTAATTAATTTATAATAAATGGTGTAATGTGTTTACCGTGGCAGAATATTTTTCATAAATAAAAAGTTAAAAGCAAGATGATTTTTTTAATTTAAGTCCATCAACACTTTCCATTATCTTAGCTTTTGTTTGATGTATAGTAGTAATGTATTTGATTCTAAATGTGATCCCTGTCTATATTTCCTGTGTCAAAACTTCCTATTTCCCTTTTCTTCTTCATCTCAAGTAATTTTTACGTATCATATTTTTTCACTCGTGTAAGCATACTTAAGTTACTTCTTCCATCCATACACCTTTGAAGTTTGCAAGAAAGTGTTTTAAGTTTGTTCAGCGTTGCGTTGTTTGTATAATATTCTATTACACACCATCTTTCTTTACAACAAACTTTCGTTTGTTCAGATGAATTCCATTTCAAAAGCACCAGAAATTTTTTCCTCAACTAAAAGACTTTAGAATAATGTGCTAGCTTGTGTTTTCAACTAATATTGTCCGCATACTAATACAAATCTATATCTACTCCAGTGGAGTTCCTATAAAATTATGCTTATTTATATTTGTATATTGTCCTAAAAATATGTATGTTATGAATACAAAACGAACAGTTAACCCAACTCACTTTTTACGTTGCAAAAATCATCTTTATTACTTATAAATCTTATGCTGTGTAGAATTATAACATTGAAGCAAACTTACACCCGCACATCTTCTACGTTCATAACATCATAGTTTCGCATACAAACTGTGAGGTCTATTGACTCCACGTTTATTTATCTTCATGCTTTTAAGACAACCTCACTCTTGCCTTTCTCCTTTCCGCGAAATGCTTTTCACATCAGAAGAGCCTTTTCAATTAACAGCATCTAAGCCTAAAAGCTCTAGATAGTTTACTCTTGCTCACCGGATACTGTTATCCACACATTATAACTAATGCCATTGGATTGCATAATGTATTTATTTCATGGGTTTGTAGTATGTGCGTTATGTTCAACGGGTGACGGGTATGGTTAAAAGAAGAGCTGGATGGTTGATGTTTTGCCACACAGCTTGTTTGTTTTTTTATTAGTTGAGTACAAGCTGTTGACACGGAACAGAGATTCCGATCGAGGTGGCTGTGACCAGGAGCAGGCCATCATATCATACAGCAAATCATGAAAATAAAAGGACTTTTTACCGATATTCTCATTTTCCCCCAATTTTTTTTACATCTTTTAATAAAAAACTCATAACTGTCTGGTTTGGCGTTTTATAGGTTAGTGTTAGTCTTATACATGGTAGGGAGTTGTTGGAACCTTTTTAATAAACCCATTTTAGTGAACTTTGTGCTTGTGCGTCTCCACCAGCTTCTCAGAAAATATTTGCTCATAATATTATAAAAATAATAATAATAAACCTGACAAGCTTTTCACTTCTCCTTGAATCAGGCTAATGCGTGTTAACAGTAGTGGGTGAGATTGACAGCGTGAAAAACGGCCCTTTGAAGCTGTCTGGTAGTCTGAGGATGGGTTGTGATGACGCTTCAGTTTTCATGTTAGTTCAATGTTAACAGGCGCTGAAAACTCTTGCTCTAATAAATGTGTAAAAGCAAGTTAATAGTTCTGTAGCCGTTCTGTTTTCATACTAAAAACATCTTGGTAGACGCAAAGAGAAAGGAAAAAGTTTCCTTCTCAGTTCCATCCCGTTTTATCGCTGCAGTTTCGTAAATTTCGAGACTCGAAAACAAAAAGAATGGAAGTGATTCGAATATTCAACGAGTTCTTACTAATACTGATACGATTTCCATTAACGAAAGTGCTACTTTTGGGAATTGTATTTGACCACTTGGCGTCAGCTCAAGTAAAACTGAGTCAAGGTCAAGTGTCGACTGCATTTATAGCTGTTTGCAGTGAAAGTGTCCTGGAGAAAATTCTGAGCATGGAAATAAGTCAACACCAACGAAAAACTAATAAGAAACCAGAAGAAAATACTTGGCAAGCTCCACATTACTGGATTTCCTCAAACAAGACACAAAAGTTTATGTAAGTGATTCAATTAGCAAATGCAAATATGATTATTTCGGAAGTGATTTAGGTTGCAATGTGGTATGTATCCGATTTATATAGGCTGCATGTGGTGGATCCAATTTGTAAAACTGGTTCCAGAGAAAACGTGTATTTAGAAATTGGAAATGATTATGAAAACGTAACCAGTAGTAGCCACTTTTATTCAAACGGCTACTTTCGACATGGGAATGAGATATATGCTCCTGATGAATATTGCATAGAGAGGTTCGCATTAAAACACCTTTGTAGCATATAATCCAAGAAATTACTTTCCCTTTTAGTTCCAAAATGAGAGAAAATTGGAATATTTCAGTTTTTCAGGCTATCCTGAAGATTCTAGCATCAATATAACGTTATGCAAGCCCAACTGTAAATCTGATGAAACGAGACCATGCATTATGAAATGTTGTCCACTTGATCGAATATTTAGTGGGACTCCACCCCAACCTGGCCACCCATTTTGTTTTCAGGTTCCTCCAACAAGCCCCCAATTCATGCCAACAATTTACCAAGACTTTTACACGGAAGCTAAGTCTCCATCATCATCATTGATGCCCCATTTTATTCTAAACCATCCAAAATCATTTAAGAAAAATTGCATAAATAAAGTTATCCTTGCCCTCCCACATTCCCCTAATGCTGCTAAAATTCTTGGTGAAAGATTCGACTCGGATTATCACGGCATGCCATTCAAAATTCGTACAGATGGGACAGTAATGTACAAAAAGTTGGAGAATAAATGTGACATTATTAAAAACGTGCAACACATGTGTGTGGATGGGATAAGAGGAGTTTCCGATTTGGTTAGTGGCTTGGATGGTCCTTTTGGGAATACTCAAGATGAATACATTATTTTCATATGTAACAACGATCTCAAAGATGGACAAATGGTACGGGAAAGTGTGTAATCTTTATTTCCGGTTCCTTCCAACCCTGATGGGTATAATGGGCCTTCTAACGAAGAATGTATAACATTGTTTTTCAGGATGCATATGTTTCCTTCACATTTGGCGTGTTGTTGCTTGTAACTTCCATCTTTCCCTTGATCACAAGCGTTGTATACTTTCTTTTATGGAAACGGCAAAATGTTCATGGTTGGACAATATGCTGTACCTCTGCAAGTCTTTTCTTCATGTACATATTTCAGGTAAACAAATCTCATATATCAACCCCCTTAAGCTTAGAACTCTTTCATAATCTTCGTTTTATGAGGGCTAATAATTAATGCTCATTCACTCGAGCTCAAATTCAATTTAAAATGTCTCAGGGGATGGCGCATTTGCTGGGAACTACGCTGGAGGGAGATGCACTAAATTCTCTTTATTGCCAACTAATTGGTACTTTGGGACTCATTATATATGAGCATAAAATACACATTTATATTCCAAATTAAACATTTAATCACAGCAAGCAGACTAGCAATGTTTACCAAAAAACTTTAAATGTCTACAGGTATCTTGACCCATTTTTTCATGATGGCTACCTTCACATGGTTAACAGTAATGTCTTGTGACCTATGGCTAACATTTAGGTAAGAGACCTTTTGCGTGATTGTTTGACTAAAAATTTACACGATTAAACTATTAAAAATTGGCTTTAGATCGGTGGTCCCGATGAATCATCGTCTTCAGGGGGTGCCCCGCTTCTTAAAATATTCCCTATTTGGTTGGGGAGTACCTACCGTTATTGTCACTATTGGAATTCTAATGGACTTTGTGTAAGTAATATTGGAGATGAAAGTTTTTTCTCTGCCTAAAATTTCCCAACCATATTTATGATGTTTTCAAAATTAGGATTGCAGCAAATGATTGTAACCACCATGCCGTTCCTGCGTATGGACAAACAAACTGTGGGATTGTTGAAGCCTACCTTGGAGAATATTTGTATTACCCAGCTGCAGTATTGCTTGCCATAAATATTTCATTGTTTGCAGCAACTTGTTTGAAGCTATGCATGTATGGAAGGGGTCCTGCAATGCGCACTAAGAAAAATGACCCTTTTGGTGAATGGTATGGAATATTTTTTTGCAAATTTCTTATATGATCAAATCCTGATGAACATAAGCATTGAGTTGAAACTCTTTCAACAAAAACAACCTTTTCGCAAAGAATTAGATCAATCCACGCTTTTACTTTTTTGTGTCCAGCAGTTTTTCCAGATTTACAAAGTTATTTTGTGTTATGGGGATTTCTTGGATCCTTGAAATTGTGTCCTGGTACGTAGACGGCTTAGGATTTGTCTGGTATTGGAATATCTTTGATCTCTTCAATATCCTGCGTAAGATTTTCTGGTTTTGTTGATCTAAATTTTATGGGGTAACCTGAATCTGCTTATATGCAGAAAAAGTTTGTTTACAATAACAAAAAACATCAAGGCTATAACATGTATTTTAGGAGCTGTTGCTGTGTTTGCTGTTTACGTTTTGAAAAAGGATGTTTTAAAACAACTGGAAGAAGTTTATCCTTCTTTAAAACGTAATATATGCAATACATATCTTCATGTTATACTTTACTAATATACTAGAAAATGTTACAATTTCTTTTCTTGCCCCAGGAATATATCTACCATTTAGCAACATTTTCTTCAGAAAGTGTGCTGACCAGATCAGTATGGAGTCTACCAGGTTTTCGGAGTTACAAAGTTCTCCTGTTATACCCTTGAGGGCGAAAAACGCTTCGGCGGCTGCTAATGGAAGTGTGAAAAGTCAAAAATCGGGAAACACATTGAAGGTTCCAGAATAAATCATCCGAACAACATCCTGTCCTGAAGGGGCTGTACATGAAATTCATATATACTAGCATAAGAAGGCCGTCATGTATGATTGGATTCTAGGCATAAGATTTCTTGAGTTTTATAGTTGGATTTTTAATGCTAAAGAAAGTAGAAAGTATGGTAGAACGACAACACAAAATGTTGAATATGTCAAAAGATGTCAAGTAAGCTCATCGTCAAGTATTTGACGTTGGATACAAAGTATATCCGTATTTCGGGATATTAGTTGTGTGGTGTGGTGTAAATTAACAAAAGTACCTAATCTCTTGTAAATTTAGCAGACAGCCGGAAATAATAAACATGGTGTGTTGAACTTCATATTTATCGTTCGTTCTGTTTTTGTACCTTAGTTCGTCTATTGCACTGTGCACAGTGTTATGTACTGGTGCGAGTTTCATTATTTTTTTGCAACTTTTAATAACAACACTCTTTTCCGATATTTGCAAACACGTCAATCACCCTTCATGCTTGTCAAGTCGCTCATTCATATGCCTTTTATCACATATTGTATTGTGCTTATTTGTATGCTAATATTTGTAATTCTGTGTCATAAAATACGGCAAGAGAGTGAGCTGATGAGTTGGGAAAACAGCATAAGGGCTTCATAAGTCAATCACCAAATGAAACAAAAACCAAAGAAAAGATTCGGACATGTGGAGGCGAGGCGAGTACTCAAAAACAACTCAACTCACACATTTGCTTGCTTGTAAAAATGTGCAGTTTGTTCTGTAGAGATGCAATAGGGGCACTTTGAGAAACGTAATAAATCTTTGTCCATTTACATTACGTTTATCAGTCATTTACCTAGCTTCATTATAAAAACAATGAACTAGTAATAAAATAGACAAACAGGTACCTAAGTAAGTAAAAAAAAAGTAGCAACTCCACGTGTTGTGGTGTCGGTCCGATGACTTGATTTGATGTTCATGTATGGAATCCGTTTAGTACGTATGAAAATGATTTTGTCCTTGCCTTTTATTTTTGTCCATTTCCGTGGATGGAGAACGGTGAAAGGTGGCTGACTATGGAAGTGTTTGCTAAAACTAAGGGATACGTCGGAGTCGGATTTTCCCCTCATGGTGGCATGACCGGTGGAGACATGGTCATCGGCTGGGTTGATTCGGCTGAAGGAAAGTCACATCTTAAGGTTTCTAATCAATTTCCACAAATTCTTCATTTTGTTCAATACTAACAATCTAACAAGCACATTATTAACTCTCAAGGACTTTTATGCCCCGGCAAACGATCTACCAATATTGGATACCATTCAAAACTATGAGTTACTCAGTGCATACGAAGGAGATGAGGGAACAAGGATTCAATTTCGGAGAAAGTGGGATACGTGTGATGAAAGAGATATGAGACTTGTGGTTTGTAAATCGTAGTCATCATATCTTGACGCTCGTCGAGCAAAGATAATTTCAAGTTTATGGTGTAACATATATCTTATTTATACCATATAACAGCATTTCAGAATGATACGATGAGGTTGATTTGGGCATTTAGATGATCCAGTTGAGAAGGACAATACCATCACTAATTTAAAATGGCATGGTTCAACATCTCGTGGGGCTTTGAGCTTTTATGTTCTTGACGATCCCTTTGCTTCCAAGTTTCCCGATGATAACGATCCAGATGTGAAGCATTGGGATATGATTATGGATGATGTATGTATGTGTGCATCATATTAATTATTATAAAAATTCACAATTCTTGTATGAATCTTGATTTGATACATGTAGTAATATAGTTTAAGTTTTTGTGCAGAACCTTGCAGATGCTGAGCAATACCATATATTTTTGTAAAATCCTTAAAGCTCCCCCCATGACGAAGAAGCATCAACTGATTGGAGTAAGTGCATGCTTTTGAACGTAATTAAATTATTATTTTCTTTGATGTTTTTGTTTTAATTCGGCCCCAAATTATCATACCAGTTCAAACCCCTTATAGACCCAGAAAATAAGAAAAATGTACACCACATCGTGTTCTACGAGTGTTATATTTCACCTGAATATAGTGGTACTCAGTCCACATTTGAAAGGCATTTGAATAGCATTGGAGGCAGATGCTACACGCCAAATATGCCTCCAGAATGGGCCAAACATTGCGTGACTTTTCTTTTCGTTTGGCTTGCCGGATCGGAAGGTAAAGGTTTATTGGATGAAAATAATTACATGATAATTACGAAGAATACTTAATCAAATATCAAATTGACGTACCTAATAATAGGCAAAGATCACATGTAGGTACTAAAGTCAACATTTGTTTCAGGTGAAATGCTGCTATAGGAAGTCCTTTGGGAGAAGAAAATGGTGGTGCAACATATTTCATGGTTGAAACTCATTATGACAATCCTGAGCTACGAACATGTAATTATGAAAATATTATTGTTGAGTAGTTTGACAATGGGGATGAAATATATTAAGTTTTTTGTAACTAAAATTATATTTAAGTTAGGGACAGTTCTGGCATACGCATTTATTACACTGAAAAGTTGAGACCTAATGACGCCAGCATTATGTTGATGGGATATCGCATCACGCCATTCTTCCTCGTGCCATCAATGCAAAAGAACTTTGTTACTTATGGAATATGTTCACCTGAATGTACTGATATGGTAAGGCTCATCATTCATGCCATGCGACATTCAACATTTCCAATAACTTAATTGCCAAAACTTCTGTTTCAATCAATCGGGATTAACCTCACAGGCAATTCCAGACGACGGGATAAACGTAGTTATTGCGTTACCACATGCTCATCTGGGCGGAAGAAAGCTTCGACTAGCTACCAGCCCATGTAATTTTCTCTTTTCATATCCAGAATCACATAATTCCATTTCCTAATGTGAAAGAGCCCCTGGTCAAGGCAGTATCCCAAACTTGCCTTCAACATAATGGAAATCAGACTAGCAATTCGCAATACAATATTAAACACACAGTTTTGAAATCCAACTCAGTTATAACCCTTGCAAAAAGTCTTGACATGTTTGTTATGATTATAATCGGGGTGATTTGGAACATATGGAACTGAACATAGACCTTCAGCAGATGGAGGGGATCGTCTTTTTTTTTATTTCCTATTGCCCAACGCCTACTATATGCTTGATATGATACATCTGCAATAAAGAAAGAAAATACTGATTGACTGTTTAATAAAATTAAAGTTTACTAAAAATAAACTATTTATTTCAATCTCAAACATAGAACAACGAAATTGTTAGTGCTGCTATCATTAGGTGGAGAATTGTGCTAAATTCCACTATTCCAGCAGCAGATGCTGGAGCATCCACATGGACCATGATTTTCTGTGGATACACAATATCAGCCCAAAACGAATTGTAATCCCGAACAAGTGTTGCACTATTGAAAGAAATGAAATATAATTTTTCATTAACAAAATGCAACTAACATTCACTATAGATGCAATGCAAATGAATCCATAATATCATGCACTTACTGCAACTCATATTCTGCTGAAGGGACATTGGGAGCAATCCACTGAAAACTCATGGCAGTTTTTGGTTTATTGTCAGAGTGAGTTATTCCAGTTCCAGGCTTTCCAAAACAGGATATTGTTTTGAGGTCATCTGAGCTTGATTTAGGATCAAATGTTCCAAAGGCTTGACCCTTGTCCTTTGGCTTTTTCATTATAAAGAGAATTCCGGCTAGTTTATGCGTTGAAGGTTTTGTAGATACAACTTGAATATTGATTCGACTACCTCCTCGAACAAATGCTCTATCCAACTTGATCTCATATGGAATCTCACTATGCAGCGACTGTTGCCCATGACCTGGATTCATCATCTCACAAGCTCTCTCCGGAGCACCAATGTCGTACCCGTAAATAGATTGAAAGGTGCATACCACCAATAACACAGCTACCGAACTGAGGGAGTAATGGTTACTTCCGTACATTTTGTACTTGAGGATTAGAATTAAGTGATAATTATAAACTTTTTGGCGTTAGTTATAGTTCAGAGGCACAGCTAGCATAGCATACTCTGGCTTTGTTTCATACAAGCAGCTCGTTTGGAATTAAAATGGAAATGCTTTACTATGACATGGAATGAATTACTTAAATACATTTCTTCATGAGCCAGTTTAAATAAAATTCTAGTTCTAGATAAATTATATTGTCTACATGCATGTGTCGCGTCATGGAATATGGAATAGTATTGGTTTTTATTCTGTGTCATTTAATGGTTACGGCATTAGAAGAAGTGACGGAAATCGACTGCCTTGACACAATGAAATAATATTATAAAATATTATAGGCCTAGAGTCAGCAGCCAACCACAAACTTTATGGCTTCGTACCAAATAACTAGTTCTATTTATTGCAGGAATTAGTAAGAATTCACAGTTTTCTTCATCTTGAATTTCATTATTGTTGCTGAATGACTCAGGACGTGGTTTTATAAAGTATATACGCATCACGCGTGGGTGGTGGTTACATGTCCAAATGTGGCTTTTTAGCATTTCCGTACAGTACAAGTACAGTGTGTGAAGTAGTGAAGTGTCATCGTCATCATGTCAGCTTATATTCTGCCAAATGATTAGTCAAAAACATGGCACCCTCTGGAATGCATGTACAGCATGTTGTTAAGTATTTTATGTACAAAGTTAATTTATTACAAAAGTAGAAAAAGGGAATATAAAAGTCAAATTAGGTATGACTAATGATATTAATGAAGGAGTTGTAAGTGAATTGTAAGAATATCATTAGTAATTAGAATTAGTATCGTAATTAGTATCATTATTGTTGTACAAATAATACCCATATCTTGAACAGCGAGGGTATCTTGGTGAGCATGCATATAGTCTCGGAATATTGGAAGGTGCTGGTGGAACTCTTATATCCCTTGGTATCCTCACGTATCCAAAGTTATGGCAATATTGAAAGCAGTAGACAGACAGAGCTTCGAAGTCGTAGACCCGTAGTCTCCGAGGTAAAGTTATGGTTATGTCATCATCTCTATACGCACGTTGCAGATTTCGGCAATTCCCATAATGATTGGGCAGTGCGATACCATCAGCGGAATAAACTCCTGTGGTCCCATTTTTCATTCCCATGAACCAAACTGCAGGTCCTTGGCCATCGTATGAAAATCCACGGATTCGGATTTGCTTGTCATTTAAAACTATCACTTCTCCTTGGAGGCCGTGGGCCAAGTCCCCTTGAAAGGTACCAAGGGAAACTAAAGAAAATGTTGGGACACTGAAGAGAAAAACCAACACCAAAAGAATCGGAGGTGTTAACGTCAATAATCTCTGGCTGGGTAGTGACATTGTTTAGGCTTAAGTGTTGCGTTGCGTGTCTTGTGTAGGTTTTGAAGAACTGGAATGGCTCTTGCATTTGCGTTACGTTTTACACTAATTTTTATAATATGCATTAGATCTAAAAGACCTTACATTATTATTATATACAGATATTGTAGTCCTTCCACCAAGTTGCAGCTGCATCCAAAGATATTTTGTTGCAGAAAACCTTGTCACGGATATTAGAATTTGTTTACATTGCTAACATACCGTTTACGCTGGATAACATGATTCAGTTATAGTACGATTCAACATAATTTTTCAGTAAAACTTTTCGATGATTAAGTATTCCAAAGATTTGCACGGATATGACAATATTATGCAAATGATCATTATCACATATTTGGCAGATTGGCACGGATTGAAATATAGTAACTTAGATTCTGATTAGGAACGATCGATACATAGATCTATAGTAGCTGTCAAAAAAATAAACCGAGGTCGTAAAACACTTGTGTCACTTTTCCTTGCTTCCCACAGCAAACAATTTGTTAGTTGTGCTATTTAACAAGCTACTTCTGGTTGAGCACTGATCAAATTATGTATTAAATGGCTAATTTATGGTATGTAATTTTAGTCGTTACTGGAGGTGTAAACATAGCATGAGGTGGCTACATATGTAATCACAGAGTAACTCAATAATAATAGTTTCTTCTTGACTTTACCTATAAAAAAAACTTCATTATTACGAAAAGTTATATATAACGAATCCATCCAAAGAATTATAGTTGTACAGCATATACTATCCTAATCTATCTTTTGGTTATGCTGTGCGTATATAATACTAATACAGTGCATAATCAATGATCATGATGATTTTCATGCTTCCTTCGTCCTTACTTCCAGCATGTTAAGGGATTAATTAATGAATAAACTGGATTTATAGCAAAGTATAATTATTGCATGAAGGATATTGATTTTAATCATGTTCTAAACTAATCATTTAGAAAAACTGCTTAGACGTACAGATGCGTATTGCATACCTGTGTCATTACTATACGTAGGGAATAAGACCAAGTGTTTAAAAGTTTGGCAAGCATTGTTGAAGAGTGAACATTGATTGAATTGAATACAAGACATTATATGGTGAATTGGAATATATGTAGGTTGGGTATAGGGTTTTCAATACTATGTCATGCGTACGACTAGATGATAGATGTAAATACAATGAATGTGCGATACATGCCGATGTCGAATGTGTTAAACACAAAAAAGCACAGATAATAGAAAGAAAAACCAGAAGGCTGGATCGAAACAGGAAATATCTAGGTCGTCCTTACAGATTCAGAAAATTGTAATCCAGTAAATGAAAAAAAATTATTGCTTGATTGAAACGTGGTGGTTGGTCTTACTAAGAAAGATAATTCATTAGTGATGCTGCTGATGCTTTAGTGTAGCAGAACTATAAAGCTTTAACAACAAGGCAAAGGTAAAATGTATGAATGCGTGCGAATAATGTGCAATGTTAAAGCAACACTCACTGATGATGACGCAAAACGTAGATTAATACATGTAACACTTTTTAGAGGACAACTCGTACTAAACAGCCAAGGAAGTGCGGAATTTTAATTCAAGATTCACAGCTTGAGTATCTATTAACATGCAAAAATGATGTAAAATATAGTTCACACGTCAATATTTTAAGTAGATTTCCGTCCGTGTCTGTAGCATATTGAAATCATATGTAGATAAAATCTGGGATATCAAGATTATTGTGCAGCCACGGTAAGCCACTACCGTACCCATACTCTGTTGATATGAATAGTGGAAATGTGTTTAAGAAGAAGAAGAAACAGTTTATATTTTCATGAAATCCTTCGGATTCAGAACACAAGCAGGCACTTGTTGGAAACTTGGAAACGCGTCATTGACACTGAATCCCGGAAGTTAATTTTGCTGTCATAAACCTCGTGTTAATATTCTCCAACTGAAGCATTTAACATCATATTTTTATTGTAAACAATTCGTTCATACTTTGCATAATGTTTACCGTACATTCATACTAACTACCAAGAATTAAAACGACTTAACATGTATTTTTGAACATGAGTACGACATAAATAATTTAACCTAGAAAATTACTAATCAGTTCTCACTCCTCATATTCAATATCTAGGATTGCTTGTTTCCAGTCGGTCAAAGTGTTTGATTCTGGAGCGATGCATGCAACACTTTTGACTTTTTTGTCAACGAATTGCACTTCAGTCCATGAATGCATTAGTGCACCTTCCTCTTTTTCTGTAAAAATCAAAGCAATACATGTTATACCTCGTTAATATAATTGTCTATGTAGATACTATAATTAGTTAATTTCCGTTTGCTTACCATTTCCAGGAATAAAATCTAAGACTCCGTTGTTCTTGACTAATGCCCACTTAAATCCACCAGCATACTGAAATCTAGGTCCATAACAGTCAAACCGTATCGGTTTGCCCCACACCTGGATAGGTCCCCGAGGAGTTTGAGTGATGCCTAGAATATCGCTATTTTGAATTGCTGGGAGATATCTGAATTCGTTGAAAGCACTGCATTGGTAGTCACATTCTACACGAAACATTAAATATTTCTATAAGGGCTTGAATTACAAATACAGGAATCAAGATAAAAATAATAAGCACCTGCATGATTTCCAAGGAAGAAAAAATACTGCTCCTCATTACATTGAAGAAGGCCAGATGGATTGTGCTCAGTATCAAAAACCACACAACCCTTCTTTTTTAGGTTGGCTACAAGAGATTTATGTTTTGGATTAACATAAGATGCTGCAAAGCTTCCAGCAGGTCCAAGTTCGTCACAACGTCTTTCCGCCAAACAAGCTTTGTTAATTTTGCATTCTTGATATGAACTACATGGAACAAAGTCCATTGGACTGGGTTCAAACACTCCTTTACAACATACATAGCTACTTGCACTTTCATTATAGTAAAATTTCCTGTTTTCAAAGTGACCATCTTTGTAAACAGTCCAAGAGTGGAGAACCTTTGGAGGATCGGAAACGGTGAGACATTGAATCACACTGAAGTCAAGAAAGTTACGAAGGTCTGCTGTGAATGTAGCAACATATGGGAATTTTGAACTTTTATTAGATTCGAACACAGTGGTTTCCGGGATCAATCCTGCACCTGCAGCAACAAAGGTAACATTTTCCTTAGCAGCACAATGAAATGTCTCCGTGTAGTTATATTGCAGCTGTCGTAGTCTTTTCGATGGCCACTCTGGATAATATAAACCTTCTGGTTCTGGAATTACAAATTATTACAAAAACAGATTAATTTAACTGAAGCTAACAGAGTAAGTACTTTAATAGCACCAAATTAAGCTACCAGGAATGTGTCTTCCGTTTTCAATGGTAATCAGGCCTGATGTCCGTCCCAAAGAATCACCACAATAGTAGTAGCCCAATAAGTCTCCCAATGTGCCATCCTTCTGTCGGAATCCAAGAAGTGGATCAAAGGAAAGGCCTGGATTTATGTTTGCTGGTACCCATGAGTTCTGAAGAGCATAAATACACAATTTAGAGAAATTCTACTATTAAAATACAATAAATCACCAGCGCCATACATTTTCTGGATGAACAGTGTACAACGTGACTGATGCTCTCGGGTCAGAAACAGGACACGGAATAGTAACTTTGTCAATTGTTTCTTCATCATGCTCTCCGTAAACGTTCACAATCTTATTGCTTTCCGACATGAACAACTCCAAACCTTTAAATGAACGTACAAATTAACTTGGCATGAACTTTGTTGATTAATATTTTTTAGCTGAAATACACAATCAATTATAATAATACCTGGTACGAATATGTCATAGTATGAATTTAATTCTTTTGGTTCTTCTGTTCCAAAGCAAGTGTATCGTCCCGTGGTTTTTTCATCCAATTTAGAGAATTCAATCACCGAAGTGTAATTATAGGAATAAACCACCTTTAGACTTAGAGCATCCCTTCTATTATGGGAGCTAACAAACGGGCTCTTCAAAAATATAAAGCCATTTTAGTATCATTTTCATAGTTATCAAAGCTGCTGAAAAATCAATAAGGGACAGAGATGATCTCGATTTACCCCATTTCCTGGCCCATATTTCCATTGTACATGATACGGTGCGGAACAAATTAGAATAACAGAGTTATGATCATGTTGAAAATCCTTTCCAAGTGTCTTCTCGTCAAGAATGATTGTGCTGTTGTGTTCATTTGTAATAAATCTCTCGATACCTTGAGGACTACGAACTATTACGCTTGTCTTGAGTATTTTCGGACGTTCTATTCTCAGAAAACGAATAAATAAACTTTAGTACATTACCCTCTTGTCTTTTATATTTTAATACTTGAGCTAAAAGTAAAATCAAAGATCACCTTTGACGGCAATTGGTATCGTAAAATTTCTGACATCCTCAAATGAATTTCGAATCGGGGCAAAGCATACCACGCCGACAGTATCTCTGTCTCCAAATGTGATTTCACACGTTTCATAAAAGCAGGATTCGCCTGTTGTGCATACAAATGGTTAAATGGAAGTTACAAAAGAATACTTTAAATAAAAAATATTCTGTTGGAAAACGTGCTTACTGCTGATATATTTAATGTGTCCATTGCGTTTCATAATCGCCCACTGATAAATATGAAATGGAGGTGGATGGGCAGCTTCCGTTACAAAGAACGTTGGTCCAACTGAAAAATATTTGCTTGGAGCATAGCAGTGAAATTTGATGTGATCCCCAACATAAATATTCCCAATGAGATGGTCATGAGGAGCACCTTCTTGTCTGATTCCCATTACGCTCTGACCAGACGGAACTTCGTCAGGTGTTACGACCTCGTTAGTATCTATAAATGTGAGAACAATTAATTATAATTATACACAATCTTGATTTGATCACATGTGTTCTCATGTGTTCTTATATAGGGATACATCACACATGAATTAAATTTGCATTGAGACATTTTTAGCAACCTGTCAAGTGAATGTATCCAGTTAGTTCATTATGTATGAAAGATGCTTCTTTCTTTTCTTCAAAACCTGGGAATCCCACCGTACACTGGAGTAAGCCTTCAACCACAGGCGCAGGCCATTTAGAAATGGCACGACTGTAACAAACATTTTTTTAAATTAATTCACAAAACTAATTCACTCTTTCAATTTTCAGGCATTTTGGTTTCTAGTTATCTAGTAAATGAAGTCTGAGTAGTAGTTACCGTATTTCTCCAAATCCTTCAATATTTACAGGAATGCTAGCACATCCTTCAGGTGCAAAATGTTTAGTAGAATATGCGTTTTGTGATGTGACATGAAAACCTTTTCTTATCCTACATTCTAAGTTGTCTCCGCAAAAAACCATTTGAAATTTGGGAGGATGAATAGTACTTGAAGCACAACATAGATATTGGTGATTCAAATTATCATAATGGAGATCCAGTGATCTGTCTCCAACTTTGTGAGAGTATTCCCAATGATGAAGTGTTCTTAAAGTGTCGGCAGTTTGGCATCTCACAATAGCCCATTCCTTCTTTAGTTGTTGTTGAGATGAAACAGGAACTTTCGCAATGGCTTTGTAAGGAAATTCATCAGCTCCTACAAACTTGTACTCAATCTTTACTGGAACTTCCTTTGTGTCAAAATCAAATGAAAGTAAAATTTTCCTTTTTGCATGGCATTCAAATGTATCTGCTGGTCGATCAATGTGGTCGTTGGTAAATGCGTTGAGATAAACTTGAGTTTCACTTGGAACGGCCTGAACTTCATCGTCTATGTGAAAATGCATGAAATGATTTTAACACTTCCGGTAGAAGCATTATGGTTTGAATTAAAGAGGATTATAGATATTAATAATAATTACCTTTACGAGGAAGCAAGATAACTTGCAAAGTCGACTTGGTTGTTTCATCTTGACACAAATATGAACCCCAAGGATTTCTTACTTCCCTGAAATTTATCAGAAATCCTTTGGAAGGGACAAAGAAAATCGATTCGTTTTTTGTAACATCAATATATTTCCCATCCCTTTGTTTCTTCAGCAAGGAAATCTTTGCAGTAGGATCAGACACTGAACATGGTAGTCGAATGTAATCATCTAGAAATACATTTTCAGGAAATCGAATAATTTGTTGGGCATCCAGTACAAATGCTCTGGGAAGAATTTCACCACCATCGCTTGACCTAGAGTTGACTGTTGAATCATATGCAAAAATGGAATATCATCATCATATGCCATGAAAACAAGAGATTTTGAATGAAGCATCAAGTATATTGAATTTCTAAAATACCTGGCATATACAGGTAAAAGTGCGTGGCAAGCCTGGGGTCAATCAAACTTCGACACGTGTAATTTCCGGTTGCAATTTCATACAAGCTCAGATATCCGATTTGGGCAAAGTACAAAGTAGTCGTTTTGTTTTTGAATTCTTCCGTAACCCTTAAATTTCTGCTACGAATTTTATGTGCGTTTGCGATCCTATCTGTTCTGATTCCTCTTCCAATATCCCACTAAATGAATCATTTGAGTTAAATGGATGATAATTTCTGTAAAAACATTTGATTTAAAAGTTGTCGCAACTTACCCCATCCCCATCATAAACCCATTCCACTGGATAAACTGAAGTACATTCCAAATAAATATCTGTTGTATCCACCGGATGATATTCTTCCGGATCAATTTTACCATTGTGAGATCTTTCCCAGCCATTTGAATGATGAGTATCATTCCAATGTGCAAAATCATAGATATCCAACTGAAAATGGGTTTCTCTTAAAACTGTCTCTGTATTTGGGAGATCATAAATTGTCTTATGAAACTCTCCATGTTTGGCAAGCACCCTAATTTCAGGTGGAATTTTTGGCACTTTAGAAGTTTCCATTGAGCCATGCTCATCCTCATCCAAAAAGTACTCGACTCCATCACATAACCCTTTATTGCTTATAATGGCTAATAACACGACTAAAATTAACACTGACATACTCCGTGAGATCTGACATGCTATCGGGAAATCTATCAGGGATCTTTGTGTCATCTTTAAAATGAACATAAAACCTTCCCCATACAATATTATTACAATGTCTAATGAAACTTTTGCAATGTCACTAAAATCACATTAAAGGATTATTGAAAATCAAAGACGCTCATGTAACGTTGAGGGTTGAGGGTCTCTCTCTCTGTTCTAAAACTAATTTATGATTGTTCTCTTTGATGCAAGGATTTTAGGTAAAACGGTTCACTTATTTGCACAGCACAAAAACCTTGTTTTTTAAACTACCAGAGTAATTACCTGATACTTTAATGTCTATTATTAAACTGAAGCTGTATGGTGGAACATCATCAACCAGAAGAGTCCATGAAAAAAATAACTTTGCACAAAAGTGGGCCAAACATTATTTTGGCAAAAAATGAGACGAATCGTTACAAAAATAAATGATGCTTCGATCTCATTCGGTGAACAGCGACATTGTTACATTTTCTAATTAAGGAACTTACATCTTAAGACCTCCTTCCTCTAGTCAAGTCACTTTTTATCTCGACATTTTACAATCAACAAGAGAAGGTGATGAAAACTAGTTAGAATAAATGACAATGCATGTTCGGAAAATTTTGGAGGCTGCATTTTCTGTATTACCTTTCCATATCTGTGTATATATGTGTGTAAAAACTGAAGATATGCAAGGAATGCAAATTTAACACTTAAACCCGAGCACAAAGGTGATTCTTAACGCTGATTAATTGCGTTCTATTGTAAATAGAAGGAAAAATACTTCTAAATATAACACAAATGTTTGACATGCTCATATTTCAATCAAACTATATCTAATGATAACTCCGTACGTATTTGTGTATGATATGAGATATATGCACTATGGGACCCTTTAAAGGTGCTGGTATTGTGCACACAATCCACACAGCAATTAATAATTATAGTGTAGGGCACACAATTCAACGAACATGAATATTATTATTACATGACTCAATTAAAGGGTAACATTTTCTCATGTAAAATTAAAGGTCAGGAAAAAAAGGTAGCATCCTAGTATATAGTTGTGGGTTTTGTGGTTGAATAATGTTTCCATTTTATAATCCTAGATTTTTATACACTACCTAAAACCATTTCTTAACTAGTTATATAAATGTTTATTGTAGTGAGATTATGTGACTTATTTGAGTACTCTAACTAATAAGGGTCCTTGTGTGATCATGAGCGACCCTGGAGGGAGCTAAATTAGCTATCTCACGCAAGGAGGAAATAAAAATATGAAGGAACAATGAACAATCACTACAATGGTAGTACTTTAAATACCGGTTATCTTTATTTTTGTAACTTATCATCTCATTAGGCATTCAAATTTAGAGTAGCATAAGATTCGAACGCAGACCAAATCAATGCCCAATTAAGACAATGATAACCGGACATGTAAAATCAGTCACACCAGCAGCAGCATTGTGAGCATTCTTCCCTGCGCTAGACTGCACTGATGCTACTTGATTTTTTATTTCAATTTCAGCAAACCAGGTCGTAAAATTAAAATATTTACATGACAGAAAGGAACTTTTATCTTCATAAATGACCTTCCCATAGTTAAAGTAGAGGCTTGACATCTTTATTGTAGACTTGTTACTACACTTATACTCTGTGTATTAGATAAGCGTACAATAAAAGTGCATTTTTAATATTGCGTAGAGTTGAGTACATTTATACAGCAAGAGAAATATGCGTGAGAACCAACACTTATTTTGCTGCTCTTGGACTGTATCAGTGTATACTATGTAACAAAAATATTGTGACAAGTGTTCATTCAAGTGGCTTGTACAAAGTTGATCATTCTATAATGTTCACTGAGATAGATGATAGATGCACCACACATGAAAAAAAATGCATCATATATACACACTATTTGTATTTCAATGCAGAAATAGTGCGTGAAGACATCTCACTAACTAATCTCAGACTTAATTGGCATACAGTACAAACCGTGCCATGCCGGATTCCCATGATAAGGAAATCATACTTGTAGCACTCCTTTTGATATTACTTTCCTAAAAAAATATCGGAAAGTTTAAACACGATTGATATTTCAGAGACGTTAAGCCATAGTACTCTTTACAACGTTCTACATTCCCACTGATGTGATAAGAGAGTTGCATGCTATTGCAACACCGTTTTATGTATGATTTATGGCAATAATTTGTACTGAATATTATTGAATCCCTATCGACGTGAATCAAATGATTGTTGATTGGTACCGTATACCGATTAGCTATAGAAAGTGCATACTTATGTATTGTTATTTGTAATAGTTAATTAATTTAAGATATTATCTTTAAACCACAAAAATATAAATGTGGTGATTGTTAACTGAATGTGAACAAATTAGTTCATCCAACTAAACGCATGATCATTACTGAACTGTATTATGTCAACTCAATCATTCCTAAATAGGATGAAAGAGAAAATCAATTATGAGTAGTAGGTATGGACTTTTAACTACATGTATATTAAAATAAAAGTTAATTTCATACACAAAACATAAACTTTCATTTAAAAAGCGATCATAAAGTAACGCCCAATTAATTTTCTGAATGGAAAGTACATTTTAGCGAATACAATCATTGCTAATTTATTTCAAAAAGCATCTGTAAATTAATATTACAATATTATTGAGCAATGAGATCAATATCACCCGTCAATCTGATAATAAAGTAATAATATCAATAGGCTATAAATGCACATACGGTCAGAACGACCAAATATACTTTGACACTTCTCCAAACTTTGTGTCGTCTTTTTCTTCAAATATCTCGCTTCTTCTTCTCACACTACGCTCATCGACTCATTTCGTTAAGGTAAATGAAGAGTTAATTTAAAGTAAATAAGAATTAATTCTCATATCATTGACGTTGACGATAACTACTATAACTAGTTAGTTTGGTATAGAATATGGACACGTTTAAGGTACAATCTGTGTAGCTACTTAAAATATTATTACAAGAGATCACATTCTTTCCAAAGAGGAACTGGAAGGTCAACAGGCAACAAGTCACTTTTCACTCCATTTGATCCTTCATCTCTTTGAGAAAATTCTCAACTCTAGTTCTGTCAAGATTCACCTTCAGTCCCATTAAGGTATCACGTTCAAGCGATGGATACGTAAATGTATCGTCATCGTCCATCAAAATGTCCAGCATCTCTTTCCAATTCTCATTATCTTTATTCTGAAAATCCACTTCCTCAATATTTGTATAAACTTGCCGTAGCTTTTCCGCACGACCCTCTGCTAACAGATCCAGATGTTGAGGTGAATCCAAAACATGAACCTCAAATTTAACTTTCTGTAAAAAGTCTCGAATGCGATTGAGATCGTCTCTGAATGCCCATAGCGTAATAACTACGCCAGCACTACCAAATCGACCTGCACGACCAGTGCGATGAATGTAGGTGCACAGGTCTTCAGGTGCCTCGAAATTGATAACTAGATCCACTCCTTCACAATCTAAACCTCTGGCTGCTACATCACTAGCGACTAAAATCTTACACTTTCCGTCCTGCGTACTTCGAAAAGCTTCCAGTCGATTGAATTGATTCATCTTACCATGCAACAAAGCAACATCATAACTGATTCCACTCAACATATTGTAGATCTTGTCGGCTCTAAAACAAAACAATAAACACCACATTATTAATTCACGTAAAATACTTCCAACTTTAGAATGCTTAATTTCCAATACAACCTAAAAATACATGCTTGTGGTAACAACTTACTGAAGCGTATATCTTGAAAAAATTATTGCTTGAGTGTACTGAAACTTTTGAAGGATCTCCAGAATAACTTTAAATTTCTTCTGGAAAACATCCTCCTGATTGGTGGTTTCTGGCTGGCTTAAAACTTTATGAATATTTACAACATACTGTTCAACAGCTAATAATACAGGTGTACTATCAATTGTAATCTCTATCGGCTCCCTCATAAATAGACGGACAAACTCTCTGAGTCCATCTGGATAAGTGGCACTTGCTGCAATAATTTGTTTCTCTACAGGAAGATGCTGAAAAATACTACTAATATCTGAAATAAACGACGATTCCATCATACGGTCTGCTTCATCCAACACAACCACAACCACTTTCGAAAGATCCATATGACCAGCATCTACCATATGCAAAATTCTTCCTGGTGTTCCAACTACAACGTTGCAATTCTTTGACCTTGTCACACTTTGAGAAACCGTTGTACCTCCAATAAATGACTTAATCTTTAAACCTAAAAGAAGTTTTAAAAAATCATTTTAAATCAATTTTCCAAGGGTTCTTTAAAAATCTGACGTTAGTTTGGTTGAGTACCTGGCATGAAAACACCAATGTGTTTTAATACTGCCTTATTTTGAACTGCTATTTCCCTAGTGGGTGCTAAGACTAAAGCTTGAATATCTTCAATTGACTCTGTGTTTGATAGATCCATTTGTTCCAAAAGAACCACACTGAATACACAAGTCTTTCCCGTGCCGCTTTTCGCTTGAAGAATCATATCTAGATGGGAAATTGGCAAATGATATAATTATTAATTGAAATCAATATTCCATATGTAATCAGAAAGAGTAAAAATCGACTTATGTATAGCTAACCAAATCCATATTTTCCAACTGGTATAGCCTTCATTTGAATCGGAGACGGTTGCAAAAAATGACAATTCTTGAGTCCTCTCACAATCGGTTCTTTAAGGTGCAAGTCTTCAAATTTCATAGTAGCATTCTCCCCAGTTATCTGGACATCCATGGACCTCAGCTTCTTACTTCTGTCATGACCAAGTCGATATTCCACATCAAATCCATGCTCCCCCTTCTCACTAGAGCTTTCCGTCGTCGTTTCCTCAAGTGTCCCATTGGTTCCAGCATGATGCTCACTCTTACTTTGAATATCGTCAACAACTTCCTTTGTAGCAATAAACACAAAAAAACACTTGTTACATTACTGCACAATACAAAGCTGATTTAACTGTCAGTCCCATAACTATTGTACTTACTTCCAAAACTTTAAATGACAACGACTTCAGTAGGTCATCCTTCATCTTTACAAGATTTGCGTCGTCAACTCCATTACAACCATTGGCAATGTCCATCACCAGTCCAACTTGACTTGACACGATCTACTACCAAGTCCTTCACAAATCCCAACACCAACAAATGGCAATTAATGCCGAAACAAATAATCAAGACACAGACAGGTGGTTATCAATCTAACAATCAAAAATTGTAAATGCACTTATTTACAACATAAACAAAAGTATCTAATCATCCTAGAACGTACTTTTCTTATGTACAAAAATATCCTGAAAATCATTCCTTCCACACACATGTGCATATTATATGGATGTATCACATTGCCGCGTTGAGTTTTTAGGGAGCGCCAATAAGGGAAAATAAGAACTGCAACTGGAAAAGTGGAAAATCTCATTTCAATTTCAGTTCGTCCGGTTCATCTTTTTACATATCTCTTCAAAATATCCTTATGCGAAAAAAGAAGAGTGTATCTGTTTTTGTGTATATATCTGCAGAAATATTTAGTTAGGTATCGACTTTGGTTTCCAAAATATACTTTTTTCGTCTACTTGTGTGTCTTGTGCCGTATGCTATAGGTATGCAAATGTAATGCATGTCACCTGCACCGTCATAATACAATAAAGCATGTGTTTCATGGAATGTGAAAATGATGCAATTGGGTTCATTTTAGGAGATTTCTAAAAGGAAAATGTCAAAAGGGTACATGCGTTGTGTGCTTTGGTAAAAGTTTATGTCTTATCTATGAGTCCAGGTAGGGAAAATTCTTCCAGTTCCAGACGATTAGCAAAAGCAGAGGATTGGATTGGAGAAAGGAGGAGGAGAGCCGGAAGCAAAGTTGAAAGTAGTGTCCAAAGTGAAAGTGAAAAGCAGTTACCTGGTATACGGAAAAGTGTATTTACGTACGCTCAACCTTATCTGCTGGTTGGTGGCTCCGTAATTAATTTGTGTATGACATATGAAGAAGGACCCTGAAACAACTCCGGGGGATCCTTATCAAAATTTGAACATCGCTGTGGCTGTTGGCGTTGACTGACTCCAGACTCGGAAATATAATACGACAGATTCTCCTCTGTCATAATGGATGGGTCCAACGATCTTTTTAGCGTAACTCATCCTACGGAGGAGAATGAGGATGATGAAAACGAGTTCCCATCCATTAATTCTCAAGATCCTAATGAGAATGATTTGTATACATTTCTTAATGTTTCAAGAGCTGTAAGTAAATTGAGACTTGTGCCAAAAACAATTTATGCATTGTACAATTTTTAACAGTGTAACGTATTAAAGGATTTGTCTTTAATTGTTGCATTTAGGCCACAATGGAGGAAATTACGAATCAATATAGGAAACTGTCTAGAATCTATCATCCTGATAAATGTAGAGATCCAGAGAAGCAGGTTTATGCTAGACAGCTTTTTGAAAGAGCTAAAACAGCTCATGAAAGTAAGCATGTTGTACTTTAGTAATAAAGTATATTTTTTATTGAAGGATTCCGTTGAGTAATAGAAAAATTATTGTATTGAATTTTCAACAGTTCTAACGGATCCTCATAGGAGAGCAATTTATGATACCTTAGGAATGAGAGGCATAAAAGATGAGAAAGAATTGGCGGTTGTTACCAGGTTTAGATCCCCTCAAGAAATCCGTGAGGATTATGAAAGATTGCAGAGGTAGCAGTATTACTGAATATGAACTCTTGCCGAAATTTTAACCCAAGATTAATTCAACTGTGAAAATTTATATTTTAATTGTGATATTTTTTGTGCAGAGAAAAAGAAGAAAGAAGATTAGAACGGCTAATGAACCCCAAGGGTTCTGTTACTGTGAATATAAATGTTTCTGAATTATTCTCACCGTACGATGCTTCAGAGGAGGATGAAGATTTAATGTACTATGATGGTAAGTATACAGTAGATCGAGATAAACTATGTAATTGTCTTTTGTAAAAGCAACTGAATATGAATACTTTATACGGTTTGGTTTTTAGCTCCGCCATACCTGGAACTGACAGGTTTTCATTTTGCACAGTCCATTGAAGCTCCTTTTACATCTCGTGATACTTGCACCATGTCTGGAAATGTTTCTGCTGAAAATGGTAGAGGAAAAGGCCAGATTATGTGTGGACTGCGAAGGATTATTGGGTAAGTTTTAGGCTCACAACAGCCAGACCAGTGACAACCATTTATTTTTTTGGCTGTGTCTTTCTATATTTCTATACTTGCAGACAAAATTCTTGGGGAGAATTTGAAGTAGGAGGAAATACGAATGGAATGGACTTTGGGTTGAAAGGCTCAGCTCCAGTTTTTAACACCGGCATAGCTTCCAGCTTCAGCATTATGGGTAATTCCACAGAACATGGATTCAGACCCTTCTTTTCGGCAGGTACAATCTGAATTGAATATTTTCAAACTAAACCATTTTCCTTGTGGGCAAAAACTTATCTGTTGCTTTTACTATTTTAGGACTTCATAAACCATTGGATCAACTGTCAACGTTAAACTTATTATGGAGAGTTGGTTCCATGAATGGCCTTCAAACAACATATATGAGGTATAGTAGTTTTTTCTAGTTTCTTTTATTTGTAGAGTTAAATAAAACTGAGTTCTCGTTATTATAAGTTTATCTAATCATTGTCATTTTAATATGCGTTTCAGAGGGGGACAAAATTATCGATTTGTAGCATCGTTATATTTAGGAATACCTCATTCGTTTGCTTCAAGCAGTGTATATTACAAATTAGAGAACAATATAAAACTAAGGGCT
Source organism: Orchesella flavescens (assembly GCA_964034955.1). NCBI lineage: Eukaryota > Metazoa > Arthropoda > Collembola > Entomobryomorpha > Orchesellidae > Orchesella > Orchesella flavescens. The sequence goes on along the minus strand of OZ035958.1, from coordinate 8,819,061 downwards.
GCTGTAAAGTGAGTGCTCGTTTATACATTTTTTTTTACATTTTTTCTAACCTTTACCATGCTAATTTATCAATTCGTTTTTTAGAGCTGGAACGTTTGGTGCAATGGTGGAGTATGGAGTGGACAAGAAATATTCTCAGGTCACAAGTCTTAGTGCGACTATGGTTGTCGGAGTTCCTGTTGGTGTGATGCTAAGACTAAGGTGAGTACGAAGTGTATTAACAAGAGAAGTGTGTTATGTTATGTGTTTTCGCATCATTTGAGTATTTATTGATAACTTTCCGTAGACTGACAAGAGGAAATCAATCGTACATCTTTCCTATTCAGCTTAGTGATCAAATTTTACCACCACCAATATTTTACGGAACCGTTGCGCCAATTATTCTATGGACTTTAATCAGTAAACTCTTTTTAGAACCTTACGAAGAAGAAAAGAAACGCTTAGAGAAAGAAAAACAAAAAGCGGCATATAAAGAACAGTACGTTCAAAACAGTATTGACGCCTATTCTTGTTACATGTTTACAGCTATGAGCATTTTAAAGTACTATTATTATTGTTGTGTAGGGTTGCTGAGAAAAGGGCAGAGGCTTCGGCAGCTATTGCCCTGATGCGTGAGACGTATCATAAAATTGTTTCTGACGAACGATCGCGAAATGGTTTGGTAATTATGTCCGCAACCTATGGTGCCATGTATACTGGGCCTAATTCAGCTCAAATAGGCAGCAGTGATCAAGAGGTCTTAGACGTGACGATTCCAGTGCAATGTCTAGTCAGAGATTCAAGATTGGATTTACACGATAGCACCAAAGTACTACTACTACCACTACACATTAATGAATGAGTTAATATTACAATATTTAATTAAACTTGGAAGCTAAAACATAAACCTTGTATTTATTCAGGTAAACCTTCCCGGATTCTATGATCCTGCTCCAGGTGAAGAGAAAAGCCTTTTAATTCGTTACTTGTTCCAAAATAGAGAACATCAAGTAATTGTTCAAGACACTGAGGCAATTCAGCTTCCTAAAACAAGTAAATCTTTAATGAACTTTATGTTGGAAAATGATATTATGAGTTTAAGATATTTTTTCCAGCAAGTAACCTTTTGTATCGTATTGATAGCACATCAAGTAGCACCTATTTGACACAGGAATGTTGGTAGATTCATGGGTCATCGTTTTGAATTTGAAACTATGGATGGGGATTGAAAGTGGCTACCCAGTCGTCGAGTCCAGTCAACTTAAAAATACTATGCAAGCCGCTTGAAGTCCCACATCTTCCGTGTCAAAATGGAGTTTACTTGTTAGTTTCGTCATCCGCTATAAAATTTTAAAAGATTGACCACACAGACTGTAATTGATGTAGTAAAAAAACGATGCCATCTTAATAACCCTTCATATATGATTCTTTTCCATTTGCATAGAATGCCGTATGAATGCACTTTATGTAGTTTTTGTTATGTAGTCATTTATTAAAAATACAATATATTGTTATATTGTAAATGAAGCGATGACAATTCCGAAAGAATTGTCATCATCATCACGTCACATACACGTGCATTTTAGTAGTGTAAGCTAGATTTTAGTTTGTAGTTCAGCGTTTTTGGGGTTCATGCCTCTCAAATATGTAAAGATGCACAATACGCACTTAACCAAGTTTAAGTAGGCGTATTTATAAATGAAACATTTAGAAGTAGTAAAAATAGAATAAGGTGTGGTCAATTATGAAACTATATAAAGACTAAATAAATGAGGCTCTAGCTCTCTTGCCTTTGCTCTGCCTTCTAATTCAGTTGTTCTCTCGTAATCCTGATTTCTATAGCATAAACCATAAAATACCAAACCATTCACCCAACATATTACATGGTGTTCCATTACCAAGTCTAACTCCAGTTTCTTTACCTTTTTTTGTCACTCTCACTCTCTTTCGCGGATATGCATTGAGCATTGCATAACACAGTCACAGTTTTTTTCCTCTCTCTTTCTCACGCAAATATGCGTTGCGATTAGCATAAGACAGTTACAAAGTGTTTTGTCCTCTTTCTTGCAGATATGTGTCGTTGCGTAACACATAGTTAACACCAAAGTTTTTTTTTGTCCATATTCTCGTAGATATGCAATTTGCGTAGCATAAACTATAGGAAAAAGTCCATTTTTTTTTGTTCAAGTTCAGTGTTCAATCATCATCATCACATCCCACTGCATCTCAGTTGTGATCTTGATCTTGTCTTTTTCTTCGCAGTTATGGACAGCTGAACACACCCAGTATTTACCTACTTGTCATATCATTTTTTTCACAAATTTTTGTTCAAATATTTTTACCCTGATTTTGATATCAATTTAAAAAGTTCAAAATGTTAATACATAAAAACGGTTGTGTGCGTGTGTGATTGTGATATTCCGTTTTTCACTGTTCTTTGCTTTTGAACTTTGGTTTTTTTTTCGGACTCGGGCTTACCACCAGAAATATCCGATTTTGGTTCTTCCTGTATAGTTCGCAGTAGTAACGTATTTCAAGCTTCATTAATGTCTTAAGTTACTTTGGATTATCACACGTAACGAGCATTGCACTCCAACACACCGTCGGTTCTCCTTATTTTAATAATTCATTTTTCATAATTTATTTGAGATTGGTTTTAAAGAAAAAATATTATTTCTGTTAATTTTTTTAAAAGGAATACGAGACCTCAACTGGTTTGCTGTTTCTTGGCTGTATGAAGGGCCCATTTGAATGAATGATAGCTGTATAGACTTTTGCTTCAAGCCTGTCATGCTTTCGGGATCATTTTTGTTCAATATTTTTTTTCCTAGCATCATCATCTAGCATCAGGTGAATAAGTGATCAAAAACGAAAAGGGCACTGGATCAGTGTTACCTCTAGTTTTTGCAACGCAGGACCTTACGGGAATACTTGAGGGAGCCGAATAGCTTTACCTCAAGTTTTCTCCACCGCAGGACCTTACGGGACTTACTTGTGAGAGAGCCGAAATAGCTTTACCTCCAAGTTTTCTCCACCGTTCTTAGAACACCTTCGCATCGTAATTGGACACTTTCCACCTGTTAAAGATCTAAAACAGACCTCCGAAACAATTTCCATGAATAAAAACTGCGTACAGGTACTCAAAAACTAGGCAACACTCAGGTTTAATAGGATAAAACCCGTTTTTTGGGTATGCTCACATATTAGTTCTAAATAAAATACAAACCCTCCAAAACCCAGACCCCGATACCACACCCCCCACCCAGGCTCCCACAACTTTTTTTTTCACCCCTTTTAGTTTTTTCATACCCCTAAAGTACCCCGTTCAATATAAAGGCCACACAAAAACCTAGGTAATTGTTCTGCTGATCAGCCATCCGTTTTGAACATTTGCACACTGCGAGATCACCCTGCTGAAACACTTAACCACTGGAACATTTGAACACTTGAACATTTTAACACTGCGAGATCACCATGCTGAGAACACTTAACCACTGGAACATTTGAACACTTGAACATTTTAACACTGCGAGATCACCATGCTGAGAACATTTACCCACTGGAACATTTGAGCACATAACTACTGGAACACATAACCACTGGAACGCTACAGCTGCAACGCCCGAAGAGTACTCCACCGATTCTCCACCTACGAATAGCGCTCATCAACTACCCGAACTCATCGCCAGTCCCTCTGCACAGGTAGCGGCCACTACCCGTTCAACCAACAATTAAAATTTCAACAGCAACTACTGCACGTAGAACATAATAAAATCCAGAAACCTATTCTTCAGTTAAAAAAACCAATCGTACCCAATTAGAACGTACCCAAATAACAAAGTGTCTGCCACCGGTATGGAGGAAACAACTTACTTCAGCAATAGCCATGTCCTACCACCTCCTTCAATTTACTTGCATAGCCCCGAAGATGCCACAAACCATGCCGTTCCCTCTAATTTGGACAGTTCTTCCAACACACAACCACACCCCCTTAATACCGAACCACCCCCTCTAAACATTGCTTCCACCGTAGAAAATAACAATAAAAGTCAACCGACACCCACAAAAGTAGCAGCAAAAACCAGCAATAACCTTGAAGTATACCAGACATCCGAACTTAAACGAACAATGACTTCCTCCCCACTTTCGTCTGATATCCAAACTTTCCTACAGCCAACTACCCACTGTGAATCACCCACCCACCTCACGAATTATAACAAAATCGATTCATGCTCTACACCAGAAACTTCAGGATTTCCAGAAAACACTACACCATTCAATTACGAACAACCACTTGGTTCCGCTTTCCCAGTCCTATTACATACACCTCCAGTGGTACTTCATCTACCACCGCACACACCTCAGGTGGTAACAACTGCACCCGAAGCTCATCATCCGCCTTTATCATCAGTAGTTGCCAGTTTTGACCCAAACTACCTTGAACTCTTGGAAACCCTACACCTAGCCCAAAATTTACCAGCACCACCCCAGCAGTCCCACATTCTGTCCACACCGCCCACCAGCCGTCTTCCTACTCCAACATTGACTCAAGCACAGTTTGGCTCCACCGACATCCCAATTTCTCCATCTACGCCCACTTCCCAAATCCACCCTTTCGCACCTTTCCTTACTGCTCCTGCGTACTTTCCTGAGCGCACTCAAAATGACAACTCATACTTACATCAACACCAACTTGACATTACTTACACCCAACCTTTAGGCACACTTTTCGTTTCCCCACCACCTTCACTTTTCATTCGTCAGTCCTCTCACCCAACACCTTTGCTCCCTTTCCACCAGTTTTCTGGTGAACCCTCTTTAATTAACAACCAGCAGCCTACCCTCTCACAATTCCATACCACCCATCAATTACCTCCCAAAAATCACGACGCTTACACTATACCCTTGCATACTCCATTCTATCCTCCCACCTCTTTGAGTCGCACATTTGAACATCCTCCTCCGTACATCCCCCCAACTTCAAAGTTCCATCCTTTTGAACCACTAAACCCCGACATTCCCCTACTATCAAGCAACCACCACGGCATTTGCACCAACAATCCCACTGTTCTCCAACCCATTGCCACCGAGAAAGATAAAATTGCCACAGACTTCATCCGAAACGGGCTCCTTCCGGTCCTTTCCCACGAAGCCACGGCACGGAATTTCAGATCCGCCAATAACCAACAACACTTTCAGACCTTAGACGATTCCAAACATACACTTCGTAATAACTCACCCTTACTTGAATTGATAAATCAATCCTCCAACAAAACTGATGCCTTAGAGACACAACTTAAAACATTGAAGGGTCTGATGTCTCAACTTACTACCACTGTCAGTGCAAATGCCATTCAACGCTCTCAATCCCTCCATTCTCACACTCCAATCCCACAGCATGTGATTACAGGAACTCAATTTCGTACTCCAACACCTTGGGTACCTAACCCTCACCAACCCCTTGGTCGTCAATCCAAATACCCAGCGCTCACTCCCGATGGCCAACCAATCTGTTTTAATTGCAATAAACCCGGACATGCAAGAATACGTTGCCCGAATAAGCCTTTCTGTCCCGAATGTCAGAAGGAAGGACACGCATACAAAACCTGCCCCAATAGAAATAAAACGTATTCTCTACCCGCCTCCTCCACCACTTAAACCCCTGATTTTTCACGAAACCATTCTACTTTCCTTCTCCTTCCCATTGTTCCTTCAGATGTGCGTCATTCATCTCATCTCCCTTCTCTGACAATTACCCTTTGCACTATTACCTTCGTATAGGCCGTTTTTGGCATCCATACCCTTCTAACCAGAAAACCCTTTTCCAGTTCTTTTCATGTTTCAAAATACATTTATGTACCCAGCTATACTTGACACCAACTTAATAATCTCACACCACTTCTTTCCCGTTTCCCCTTTCACGTTTTTTCGCATTCCTCCTTCACACTCAATTCCCATTCCGAATACGCCAATCCAAATAGTTTGTTAAAGAAAACTCTACCCACTTTACACGTTACCTCAAATCCGTCACGCGCGCTTCAGCACCTTTTACCATCGTACCACCCTCCACCCTGTACCACCTTCAGCAGACGAGGTGTTTCCTTTTTTCTTGCTTTCCCATTGCCCATTCCGCTATTGAGGACCTCAACTTCTCTACCCAAACTGTTACTCTGTGGACTACTGCTCGCTTATTGGCAGCAATACGACAACCATATAACCTTTGAATCCAGCATTAACTGCCAACCACCCTGTTTCCCTAAGAGGACTTTTCCCACAGCTCATGTTACCGTCTACATTTCTCTCTCACCCCCCTCAGCGGCACCTTCATCAAGCCCGTGATTCACACGTGCTTTGATTTAAGTATGGGGGAATACTACTGTGCCTCCTCTTCCAGCTTGGTTTAAAATAAAATAAACACTAGCAACAACAACCAAATCCCACAGCAACAATAAGAAGACCTCGTGCTGTCCATCTTGATTCCTATATGTTAATGGAGCAGCCACTAACCACTTCAGTTTTTGCCACCGTTCCAGCTATCACGCATATCTCATCAATACTCCCTAATGCTCTAACCAAAACTTCTAAGTGTCGCAGGCCTTGAAATAAGCCGTATAAATTCCGATAAATGATCTAGCCTCCATGGGCGGGTTTACGCCAGAATTGGACGCATCAGGTTGCCTTGTTGGTACTGCCTGGTGTGGTGACTTGGTTTTTTACTCTTTGAGTTTTCCCAAGTTGAGTAAACCGCGCCACTCACAGATTTCCAAACTTGATACAGAGTAGATCATAATTTGGTTTCAGTTAATTGTTTTATTTGTCAAGTTATTTCCCGTGAATTACTGTTTCCCATCTTATTTTCAATTAATGATTATGTTTTCAACTTATCTTCCATGAATTACTGTTTTCTATTATGCTTACAAATTTATTTCCGTCCATTATTAGGTTAAACAATTTATTTTTAGTCAATTATCTTATTCGTCAATTTATTTACGTCAATTATTATGGTTACCAATTTATTTCAAATTATTATTATGTGTGTCAACTTATCTCAACTTGTTATTATTGTGGCAACTTATTTCAACTAATTATGACGTTATTCAATTTATTCCTGTGCATTATTATTTTATTCAATTTAGTCCAGTGCATTATTATGTTATTCAATGTATTTCAGTGAATTATTACGTTACTAATTTATTTTATGATTATGGTCATCCAAGTTATTTCAGTTCATGCTTATGTTTAATTTTTGTTATGTTACTAAATTTATTCAGTGAGTGATTCAGTGCTACGTTACTCAATCCCTTCTGTCTGTTTATTATGTTACTCAAATTATTTTAGTGTTATTCAGTGTTACGCTACGCAATCCATTTTTGTCTATTTCTCATTATAATATTTCAGTCACGTTAAACAATCCATTTTCTACTGTGTTCAATTATCAACCTCCAAGTACATTTGCTCTATAACAATGTTTTGCTCAGTGAAATCGATAGACTTGAAACTTTCCATTTAATCCCTTCACGTAATGGTCAACTAAATGATCTAAATTGAACCTACCAAATTATATTTTTATTTCATGTTATATAGTCCACTATGGATCTTTAGGTTAATTAATTTATACATCTTGAACGGGGACGTTCAAGTATTAAAGATGGGAGTGTTATATTGTAAATGAAGCGATGACAATTCCGAAAGAATTGTCATCATCATCACGTCACATACACGTGCATTTTAGTAGTGTAAGCTAGATTTTAGTTTGTAGTTCAGCGTTTTTGGGGTTCATGCCTCTCAAATATGTAAAGATGCACAATACGCACTTAACCAAGTTTAAGTAGGCGTATTTATAAATGAAACATTTAGAAGTAGTAAAAATAGAATAAGGTGTGGTCAATTATGAAACTATATAAAGACTAAATAAATGAGGCTCTAGCTCTCTTGCCTTTGCTCTGCCTTCTAATTCAGTTGTTCTCTCGTAATCCTGATTTCTATAGCATAAACCATAAAATACCAAACCATTCACCCAACATATTACAATATATTATTGTAAAAGCTCTAACGACATGCTCTTTATTGGCATGAAAAATAAATAATTAAAAAATGAGACCTTAAAAGGACTAGTGTAATATACATAGTGGTTTTTACTAATTACTAATTTCGTTTGTTGTAATTTGATCACAACTGTTGGAAGGAGGCGAAGCTGCAATATTCTCCATTTAAAAAGTCAGAATTATCAGTGTCGGTATATGAAGGTACAATCAGGGAACTAGTGTTTAAATCTGAAAGAGATGCTTCTCCATCGTCAATCACGTCACCCAGCAATAAAGGAACTCCCATGTTATCAAACTCTAAAGTAGCTACTAATGCCTCCGCAGTGGTGATATTTTCAGGTAAACTTGTGGATGGGAATGTTGATGAGGTTGTTGAAGGAAAGTATGAATGTGATAATGAACTTATCAAAACATCAGAGCTATTCTGCAAGAAATCGTCGTGTATAACATTATGTGTCGTCATTTCAGTCGTTTGCAGGGATTGCTCAATGTGGCTTTGATTTTGTGAGTCTGGATCTGGTATGAAATGATGATTGGCAGGTATGATTCCGTGCTCATGCATAGCTTCATCAGTCAGACTATGATCAGTTAGAGGACTAGAATAATTATCAGTAATTTCATTGCTGGAAGTTTTCTCATGAATGCGAATGTGAACGTTTAGGTAATCCTTGGTAGCAAAGCTTTTCAAACAAAATTGGCACTGATGTGGCCTTTCTCCTGAATGGGTTCGCTCGTGTCGGGTTAGCTTGTACTTGTCAATAAATGTCTGCAAAATACAAGAGTATAGTTTATTGTTAAAAGTATGAGTATATGAGTTTGATCTTATCATTTTTTAATTATTGTTATTGTACCTTGGAACAATATTGGCAGTGAAATCGCTTGTCACCCTCATGAACTTTTTGATGTTTCTTGAGACTGGATGGGAATCTAAACTTTTTATCGCAAATTTCACAAGCGTTTAACTTTTCTTGATTGTGCTTCAGCATATGCTTCTTCAAGAGGGTTTCTGAAGGAGCTCCAGCTTGACATACAGTACACTTGAATGGATGCGTTTGTGTATGAGTATATTGATGAACTTGAAGATTACGTGGGGATGAAAATGTTTTTGCACAGGTGGCACATTGATATGGATTCGCTTCCATGTGTTTGGCCATGTGAAAACTGAGAAAAGTTTTTGCCGAAAAACCTGCAAAGATAGTTAGTTCAATTACAATCATTTTGAACTTCAAACAGTATTGGCATAATATTTAGAATTTAGGCTGAATATCTATATGCCCAGGACCTTTTCCACAAATGTTACATTTAAATGGGTACTCGCGAGTGTGGATCGTCGAATGGGTTTTCAATTTCGACTGTGATATGAAAGACTTATCGCACTGGGTACACTTGTACTTCCGCTCTGAAGCGTGCTTCGTTTTCAAATGTAAACCAAACAAGCGTTGTGTTCGAAACCCTCTTCCACACAAATGACAACATACTGCAACTCCACCTACAAAACATGATCATTCAGATTACGTATATTTTTCACTTTTCAGAGATCTAACATGCGAAATCAAAAACAGTATCAAAAATCCTAGTACCTGTATGTTTTAATTGATGCGCATCTAATTCTCGTCTCCATTGGAATGCCTTATCGCATTGTTCGCATTTATAAGGATTTTTAACACCTGCATACAGATGAAAAACTGTAATGGCACGTTTTATTTTCAAACAATGCTAATAAAATTGATTCGTGAAAGTACAATTACCTTCATGATGTCGTTGAACATGGATTTCTAGTTCATCTTTGGTCGGGAAAGCTCTTGTGCAATTAGACTTGTAGCATCTGAATCGTTCCACATACTCATCATTTGCGATATCATCCATACTTATTGTAGGACCAAAGCTTTTTTCTAATTCTAGCAGTTTCATTGATAAAGTGGAGACATCAGGCTTGACATTTTCATCCGAGCTCCCTTGATTTTTCTTTTGTTCATCAGAGCTCCCTTGGTTTTTCCTTTGTTCAGCATCAGATTTTTTCTTCTTGGATTTTTTAACTATAGGTGGACTTGTCAAAGACTTTTGCTCTTTCTTTTGCCTGCCCTTCTTTAGTTTTGGTGGACTCGGTGGAACATATTTTGTCTCATTTCCAGAATTTGTATGATTAGAACTTGCAGATCCTGGGTTATCAGGGGATCCTGCTGACTGATTAGCCGCTGCTACTGCAGCTTCTTTGTTGCAGATATCGCAGTCTGCACAATATTCTGAGGAGCACATATTTTCACCACTGTTGTGAGGGCGAGGGCTCCCATGATTACGACAATCTCTGCAATCGCATGTCCCATCACCTTCATCACTAGATGAGTAATATGAAGAGCTGGCGTCGTCACCTCTGTCGTTTTCATTATTACTCCTCACGCTCTGACTCTCCTCTTCTGGAGATTGATGATGACCTTTCTTATTTCTAGAGCTTCCTTCATGACATGCTGCACAGGGACATTGTGACTTTCCACCAGGTATTTCAAAATCATAGCAGGAGCTTTTTTGCCAGTCAAAAGAATTGGGTCTACACATTTCTGAAAACATTAAATGAAGAAGACATCATTGAAGATCCACGTATAGAAAAAATGAAGGAAAAGGTTATTCTACCAAGTCTTCAACTTACTTTCTAAAATCCTTTTTCGTAATTTGTTCAGTCTCACAAATTTCTCGTTCTGTTTACCCTGCCTGTTCGAGAAGGAGTGCATTCGCTGATTAAAATCAGTCTCATTTTCACTCGTCAGCTTTAAACAAACATCCCCATTTTCCTTTTCCCTTTCTTCCCCAGCAGCCGCTATCATATCCCCCAAATTCCCTTCCTTATCATTTACATTGCCCCCCTTTTGCAAACTCTTTTGAAAATCTTTCTCCAATTCCGATTTCAACTTTGAAATATCTGTGAGTATCCTCTCCCACTTTCTCACTGTTAGGTACATATTGTAAACCCTTTTTTGACACTGGGAGCAATACAATGAATTTTTAAAATCGTCTTCATAAGGATACTTGGGTAATCCCAGTACTTTACAAATGGATTCGGCAAACTTTCCATTTTCCTTCCAGCACTGCCACCGTTTTGGCCAGTTTTTCTCTGGGTTCTTATTACAAATTATGCACAGCATTGTCACACGGTTCTTTATTTATGAAAAGGAAATGAAATCATAATTTCTTTAACTTAAAAGTTGGATAAGTGTCAGCAGGAAATTATGCCTCCAATTGCTTATCTACTTTTCATTTATTAAAAATTCAAGATCCAGCTCATACAAATCAGACACTCTCAATCTCAATGCTCCTGAAATGTCTGGATAGGATGATGGGATGTTACGTAACACATGAAAACACGATGTTATGTAACAACATCATATCGCTATAATGAGTCTCCCACCCGAACCAAGAGCTCTAGCTGGCAGGCTAGCAGGTACACGTGAGTATGGAATATATTGATTTACTTTCTTATATTTCATTCTCATTCTTTCTGATATACATGTATAACATGTACAGTCTCAGCTATTGCCATAATACCTTATACCCCTCTTACATAAAACTTATAGACTTGTGTTTTGGTTTGATGGTTACATAAAGTATCATTGTGCAGTTGAGAAATAAAAGTATGGACGTAAACAAGTATTACATTACATGAACATGGTCACAAAGCGTTTGGTACGAAAGCACAGAAGCAAATGTATGGCTTTGCCTTTTTTTCACAAATACTCCGTAACCTGGATGGATGACGTTGCTTAAGCTTATGTAATATGCTTGGTATACGAGCATCGAGCATGAGCTGATTCTATTATGTATACTTTTTTCTTTGACTGTATGAAATTGAGAAGTATGGTATAGCTTTCTCTTCTCGAATTTCACTTGGGTAGAAAACGTGATTTTGCATTATTAACGTTTATCCCTAGTACCGAATTCATATATATTATTAATCCATTTTCCTCTAATGATACGGCTGTTTCTCCAGGTACACTGGCCCATACGCTTTAAGCTCAGATCCACCTTAGATCGACCAACAGAATTAAAGGAAGACTGTAGGAAGATTAACGGTTTTTGTTAGTCCAAGCCTCAAACTTGTATTGCTTCAAATAATTATTCCCTTTTTTGTGCATCATCATCAGAATGTAGTAAACAGCTCCTTATCAATATGTATCATGCTCTATTTCCTCGCATATTCCATTGCAATAAACAAGCAGTTGTTAAGAAATACCAAACTGCACATATATACGAATTACGAATGATGTGTGTCACTTTACTTTCCCGTAATAATTGCCCTTGACTAGATTAACAGAATGACATTCATGAACTTTGAATTAATAAGCCCTTTCACAGTGTAGATTATAATCAGACGTGTCTCAGACTCAGTCAGAGTGTCAATTTTGCTTAAATCCACTTAACATTGAGGGATGTAGGTTAATAACTATAATTTGTATATTAATAGCCTATATATGAGCAACTGAAAGGAATCCCTGTCATAAAAATTCCGCTAATTACCTCAATATTAATTTGATTAATCAAAAGTTAATTCAAACGGAACTGCTTATCAGTAATACATGCAGTTTTATGTATCTTGGAAAAATATCCGTTATGACAGTTTTGTCTTAAGACCCTGAGAGATGTTTCACTGCCATTTCACTGTACGAAATCATGATGATAGCTTCATATATGTCTAAAGAAAGTTTCTGCGTAGTACCTGCTTCAGCATGTTATAATTATTAGAATGGTGAATGGAAATTAAATCAAATTCATACATATTTTTAGGAGAATGTATGTTGCATGTGTGCATTTGTATGTGCACATACATAAATATGACAATTTGTTCCATTGTCAACTGCTGCGATAACATTGTGTTTCTTTACATGAGGTACACCTACAAAATACTACTACTAATAAATAATTGTATATATATCAGCTTTCATTTCTATTCAAAGTAGTTCGTAACATTCCATTCTGTACATCATGTTAGTAAGTTATTAGTTTAGTTACAAACCACGAAATGCATGTAGAAAACAGATCTTTGTATGGCATCTAAAAAGTCGTGCACATTTGCATTCAACCCTGTTGCATTAGCATGGAACATTTTCATTCTATTGAAATCGATTACTCATTTCATATCATCAATCACCGTTATTTTCTACGAAAGGTAAAATTAGATTTCTAATGTATCTCAAAGAACCTTCGAATAACAAAGAGGACAATGCTTTTATATAAAACGGATATGGATGAGAATGCCGTTAGTTCGATAGTGGGAAGGCGTTCGATCAAACAAACCCAAGAGGTGAAAGAGGTGCATTGAATCATATCTAAATCATTGCAACTTTGCAACCCTGTGTTTCTGCACTTTAAACCAAAATTGTTGACAAGCCCATAGATTAATTTTGTAAAAATGTCAAAACTCCTTGTTTTATTTAACGTGTTGATTGCTTCGAGCTACGGTAAATATTTTTAATATCAACCGGTGTAATTTGTGGGGTGAAAAGATATAATGATTTAGAAATTTATTAATTAACATTATTTGCATTTTACAGTATTATCATGTGAGGAAGGAGGTATAGCCCCTAATCCAGATGACTGCAAGTCATACATACTCTGTCTTCATGGAGAGGAGCAAGTGAAAGCATGCCCTGCAGGGCTTCACTACAACAAAGAACAGAAAATATGTGACTGGCCTGCAAACGCTAAGTGTGAGGGCATGAGTAGTAGTGATCAAGGACAATCTACAACTCCACCTGGACCACCTCCTCCCCATGGTATGCAATATGGAGTTTAAAGTCAAAAGTCTGCGATTTAAGTGTATGTTTTTAACTATGGGTTCAATGAAAATAAATAGGCTCGGGACCATACTTTGCTCCATATTACGATGTAATGCTGAAATCAGGACCAAAGCTATCCGAAGTCGCTGAAAAGACTGGACAACTTGATTACACGTTGGCTTTTGTTCTCGGTAGTTCCGCTGGGTGTGACCCAAAGTGGGGGGCTGAAAAGGATTTGGATGATCCTACAATTATTGATGAAATCAGGAAAGTTCAAGCAAAGGGTAATTTTTAAATATTACACGCTCACATCATATATGATTTGGATATCAAGCTGGATTACGCTAACTAACGACAAATTTTTAGGTGGTCAAATGATTATCGCTCTTGGTGGAGCTGTAGGTGAGTGAACGTATGCATTTCAACCAGTACTCATATGTATTAGTTTGTGTGTGTGTATTTTTAAAGCTAATATTCATCAAACCCTTTTCTTACAGGACCTTACTTGGAGCATATGTGTAGCACATCAGATTCTCTGGCAAGTGCATACATGAAAATTCTCGATGTGGTAAAGACAAACCATTTGGATGTTGATGTAGAGTCACCCATCAATATCGATATGGTGAACAAAGCTCTAAAGAAAGTTCAACAGGAACGGCCTGGAACAACAGTAAGCTATACCTTAATGGTACAAGCTGAAGACTATGGTCTCAATCCAGATCTCGGAGTAAAGGTATTGGAGAGTGCCAAAGCTCTTGGGGTTCATGTTGACATTGTCAACCCAATGACAATGGAGTTCCAAGGAAAAAGTGCAGACTGGGGTGACGCCGTAATTGGCGCAGCCGAATCAGTTCTCAGGCAAATGAAGGTTATTTGGCCAGAAAAGTCTGATGGGGAATTGAAAAGGATGTTGGGAGTTACTCCAATGCTGGGGCAAAACTTCAATAGGAAGGTTTTTGAAACTAAACATGGTCACAAGTTGGTGGATTGGGCAAACAAAAACCACATTGGACTTTTAGCATTTTGGAGTGTCGCTAGAGATAATGGAAGTTGCCCTGGGGGTGGCATATCTCCATATTGTAGCAGCACCACTCAAAGTGACTTGGAATTCACGAAAATTTTCCAAGGATTTAAAAATTAATATTTTATATTGTATAATATGGACATTGTAGAATCGAATCTGTAGTTTTTAACTTAACAGTCAACAGTAGTTTAATTGGAGTGGTACATTTATGTTAATGATATGACACTTAAATAAATAAATAGATAATTAAAGTAGCTACTAAAATGTTAGATCATGTTTAAATGAAATGTGTTGGGAAAGTCAAGTAAAAGGCTTTCTATAATAATTGGAATTTCAAGGGCATAAAAGCAAAAAATTTAGGGTCATAAAAATTGGGAATTAACTGCTCCATATCAAATCAAAGAAGTGTAGTTTGTGGGGAGGCTAAGATGTTTAAAAAATATAGTTCATAAAATTTATTACTTTCTCGGGAACACATTGAGGGGATTTTTTTTATTTTAGTATGTTTCGGCTACGTTTGTATCCTTGCCTAAAAAGGATGTTTCTGTAAATCAAAACTCAACTTCCCAGCATGCATTTGGGAAACCCTAGATAACTAATGTAACACGACAAGACCAAATGAGTTGATTAAGTATTTGGTTTGTAATTTGGGCCAAGCTTGAAAATTTGAGTCCTAATTAAAACAATTTTTGCATTTGCATGCAAATTTAGTCACGTTTTTCTACTACATACACCATCAACATTTGCTAGATATAGCTTTAATCATTATTTTATTAGCTAAAATTATTTCAAGGTTTACCACACCAATTTTCACACATTCCCATTATACCCATTACAATGTTATCATGTCTTTTGGTATACGTTGTGTCTTGTATCTCTATCGCTCCTGTCGAATTAAAATGTTAGCGCAGCAGGAGACTAGAAAATGACAACCTCAGACATTCCAATTATTTCTGGAATCATAAGTTTTGCTGCTTGCTGGTTCAGACAAAATAACACGACAATGATCAAAACTAGAAAGAACCAACCTACAACTGCTTGGAGGTGCTGTCACTTTGTATACGCTCCGTAAAATGTGGCTTAAATTCCCATTCAAGTCTTTCAGAATATACTCTCTTTTAACATTTTACTTTTACACTTCATTTTCATTGATTTTGGACAATAATAAAAGGGTAACTTTCCTTGAGAAAATCAGTGGTCTCAAGGCACCCCAGCCTATGTTAAGGATAGTAGAAAACATTGTTCACAATTTTAAGGGTTGTGAACTGGTATTTGTAGATGAAAATAGTTCAATCATTGACATGAACTTGAGTAAGATGAACAAAATGTCCGCAGGGGCTCAACAAGTTACTCTAGGCACAAACATAACGTATCGACGACACGAGGATATCCACCGTTTAGCACGTTTCCATTGTGGAATGGCAGTCATAATTTTACAAAAATCATTCAATCTGTATACAGAAACATGGCTTGTGGAAACAGTGATTCCTCGCTATGCTCCCGTTCTCCAAAAAGACAAGGACCATTTTTTATTCATTACATCAAACAGAGAAGTTTCTGACCAACTTTTATATTCTCCATCGTTCGGAAACAAAATAAAGTATAAACTGGCTCTATATTATAATCATAAAAGTGAAACCGATACACAAATAGTTTGTAAAACTGTAGATCTTTACGCAAACGATGGGCAGCCTGTTTTGAAAATATTAAAGTCATTCGATAGGCAAGAGATATTTGACAACGATGAAAGCTGGCTGGATACCAACTGGTTATTTCCGGACATGACAAAATGCTTCAATGGAAAGATTTTTCGATTTGCAATTCCCAAAGTCGCTTTCAGATTTGAAATTGAGAAACGGCAGGATGGAAAGTATCATCCTAAAAGGGGCTACTACAAATGGTGGTTGGATGAAGCAATGAAGAAATTAAATTTTACCTATCACATATTTCCAGCTTCATTTGGAGGAGGTACAGGGAAAAGGTTGAAAAACGGGACGTGGGTAAGTTCCAAATAAATTTTGGAGCTTCTGTTTGGAATTTTATGTAGATTTTTGCAAGCTAAAGCTGTAAATTGATATGATTTAAAGGTGGGGGCAACCGGAGACATATTTTATGGGAAAGCCGACTGCTCATTTATTGTCGGTGAAATCTATAATCGACATAAATTCCTTGGTTGGTCTTCATCCATATCGTATGAATGGGTCATTTTTATGACACATTCGCCATTTTTATCATACTCACCAAAAGCTGTGTTTTGGCCGTTTACTCCACTCATGTGGACGCTATTCTTTGTGACGCTCTTTGTGGTTACTTTAAGCTTGAAAGTAATGTCATCAGCGGGTGTGGACCCAAACACAAAAGATGTTAATTGGGGATACAAGGGAATGTTCGCATACATTTTTTCTACTTTCATGGAACAAGATAGTAAATGTCCTTTGAAGTCTTCATCCATTAGGGTGTTGTGTGTGTTCTGGCTTTTATTTGCAATGGTGACTGCCACAGCTTATCGTGGGAAGTTGGTGTCTTTAATCGCTTTTCCTGTAGACACTTGGGTTCCAGCAACGTTTGAAGAGTTGGCAAACTCTCATTTCAAAGTTGCTCTCAATGTGGTTGGGAAAGGTAAGGGAGAAACGAGAAACAAGTCAACGTGATTACAGTAATTAATATAGTAATGTAAACGACTCCGAATAAAACAGGTTTGCCAAGATATTAGGAATGAGTCATATTTTTTGTATAAAAATTTTTTAAATAATTTTTAGCTGGAGCCGCCTACGTTTTGATTGCATCTTCAACTAGTCCCGTGTTCAAAAATTTATTTTCTCGAATGGAGCTAATTCCAGACGCTGAGGTTTGCTTGGCAAGAGCAATGAATGAAGACCTTGCTTGCATAATATGGAAAGGTATTGGAGACTACGCTATTGTGAAAAATTTAACAGATAAAAATGGTCATGTCCCACTCCAGGATTCCAATCAAATTGCATTATTTATTGGGGATGGTTTGGTAAATGAAATACATATTTGCATCGTTTATGACTGGTTAGGTAAGGCGTATGAACCTTTTTAAAGGATGATTTGATTTTTGAATTCTTGACGAATGAATAAGGTTTATGAAAAACGAGCAATATTTGGGGAGCATTTGGATAGAACAATACAAGCTGTTGTTCAAATGGGACTTACAATCAAATGGTTTCAACTGGATCAAGAATTCATAAAGAAGGAAAGGAAAGCATGGGAGAAAAGTACTAATACCACCTCACATTTTGTTTATTACCAAAATGATGGACCGAAAAAGTTGGTGTTATCCCAATTTGGAGGAGTATATCTATTATGGCTTTGTGGAATTTTGATTTCCTGTACCATGCTCAGTTGGGAGTTCTGGATGTACCGAAGTGTGTATACATGTTTTTTTATTGCCACCACAAACATGATATACACTTTTGTAAATGTTTTTCTGCAATTTGTTTATAGGAAACAACTTATTTGCTTCAAAGCCGGAACAAGAGATAGTTTCTCCAAAATATTGATCACAATGCAACGCGTCAAATGTCGGATATGACCTCTATCAACTGGAACTATTGAAATCTTGGTATCTTAGCCAGCATCTTTTATGTATAGCAGAAATGAATGAATCATTGAAAGCAATAATAAAGTATAATATATGCTATTATAATTATGCTAATTTGCCTTCTTAAAAACGTTTACAAACGTTAATTGTAATGAATCATTGACATTGATAAGTCATGATTTTTTTTTAATTTTAAGACTTCGTCATCCTGTTATCGTGTAAATATTATAATAATTGCTCACCATCAACCATAGTCAAGAAACTTTACACAACAACAACTCGCTAAAAAACGGCCAACAAACCATGTTATGAGCGCATTACACGGATGTGAATGGCGAGCCCTAACTAAACTTTCCTTTCCTGTGTTTTGGTTGAGAAGTCATAAGTAAATGTCGTAAATCGGTGCGTATCTATCTATTCAGTTGAGCTTGACTTTATAGATAATACATTTGAGTCTACGACAATGAGTCACTTTTTTGCATCTAATATTTTGCGCGCATCATCAGTCATACTTCATAAAATTTTGCTTAGAAATCGTCTTATAAAAGTTTATCCGCATGCTTGATTGCAGTTAACGAATCAGAACGTATGTAAACATTTGGTTGCAATGCATCTTCAATTTAGTCAAAGGAGGAAGTATCCTCCTTTTGCCCTTGATGATGATCTTCTCAATGCGCATCTGCTCCTGCCATTTTTGTGATTCTTACAAAGCATTTGGGAATGAAAAATGCAATCAAGTGATGCAACTATGTGTATTTAAAATTCTACAAAGCTTGCCAAAAATTTGTTAGAGGCATTGCTTAACAACCTCCAATTCAAAGACGGAGTCCGTCTCTCTCTCTCTCATTCTCAATCTTTCATCTCATTATCACAGGTTGGTTTGTACGGGAAGCGAACACACGTTTGCTTTATTTCCTTACACTATTTATTATCATATCATGGAGCATTACGCCACACCATTTTATGCCTAAACATACATATTGCACCAACAACACTAGTTCCAGAGCCCAACACACGCTTGTGTCTGCCAACCAAAGCCAAAATACAGAAACTTGATCCTACTTCACCGGCTTGCAAACAGTGATGTTGGTATTTGGCACTAGCAAGCAGAGCCAGCGCTAGCACATCACTCCATTAACATAAGCAAATATGAGCAAAAACTGTCTCCTTCCTACATCCTACAATAATCCCCATGCATTTAATCTGATACTCTCCGTTTGACTTGATTTGAAATAATGTTGAAGTAAAGATATGTACATACAAAATAAATTTAAAAAGGGTGAGTCAAACCTGATATTGGGTTAGTTTCGGATGAAGTCATCCTCTGTGTGAGATTCACTATTGCATGCTTAATCTACTTCCACCGAGACCTGACTTTGCGTGATGGGATTTTATGTGGTGGGGGCATACGTAACATTACATGTAGATTCATTATTACAATATAATATATATTTTTTATTGGTGGGACAATAATTGTATCCTTTGTTCAGTACTGTATGAGCAGATATCACTGATACCCCTCATCCTCAGCTCTCTGATAGTCCTAGTATTATACATACCTCTTAGCTATGATGACATTTGGATTTGGATGCAATGAATTGGATTTTGGATTGTCAAATTTTATTTTATTTATAGACCTTTACATAGGTATATCCAAATTTACATACGCAAGCATGACCACAGACAGGCTACTGAGCTACTCCTTCAAACCATACGAAATTGAATATATAGGAAAACGCAAGACCTTCAACTTTACTTTCAGTCCACATATGTTATGTTATATCATACGTATCACGGGAATGATCTAACTTTAAGTATAGCAATAGACTAAAACTACATTGTGTGGTTGTAGGCTGTAGCACATTGAATGATTTAAGGAGCATATATTATAATGTCTAATACTTTTGGTCTAGGAGTGTTGCATGTTTCACCCCAAATCACATTATCATATAACATTCCCACTTCCCACCAGCACATTACGAGATACTTTAATAGATAATATGGGCCAGGTTATGAATGAGTTTCTATGCATATATAAACCCATGCTCACTCAATAGTTGAATTTGGATGGGACCTGCTGACAAAACCACACTAATCAGTTGGGTAAACTCATCGTTTAGCATACCCAAATAGGTGCACATGAAACATATAATAAGTATATATATTATTCAAGTCCAAAGTAAGAAAGTGCTAACTGCAGCAATTCTTTTTAACACCATCATGCCACAATATACAATACTGTTGCATTGCTCCTTGCTCCCGTACAAGTGTACATATATCAGCTAGAGCAGCAGAGCTTGAGAGTTGAGTAAGCAGTCAAATGAAGTGAGTGAGTGCCCATTTGCCCAAGAAAGAAAAAAATAATTATTGTAGTGGCTGCCACATTTATGAATGTATGTATGTATGTATTGAACAACTTAGGTATCATCTCTGCTGCTGCTATATAACATACCGTAACATTGTAGATGAGCCCAACAGTGAACATCATGTAGCATGTAAAAATTAAGAGTGGAATAATATCCAAATGCAATGGCAATGCTGAAAATTGAATGCTGCTGGCAGGGAATGCCACAAGCACACAACACAACAGCTCACAAAAAATAAGAAGAAGAAGAAGAATTTACTCAACTCATAACAAAACTGTAAGCACTCTACCACACAAACTACAACTGCTACTATCATAATAGTATCAGGATGATGATGATGATTACACAGAGGCAGAGAGTCGTCAACTGCATCATATAAATAAAAAGTTACAATACGTTCACATGCATTTTACTCGAAAAATGTATAGGAGAGTGCCAAGTCCCATGCAATCACATCACATCGACATCACAATAACCTCTCCTGCAAACCAAATCAAAACCAATGCAGTGTAGTAGTACTCAGTTAGTGTATTGGACTTTTCCAAGTTATATTTTTTTTTCTCTTGAAGCCAATTCTTGTAATTGAGATAGAGAGAAAAAAAGCCACAAGGGAGAGAGAAAATGTTGGTTTAAGAATGTGGAATATTTTCTTGGGATACCTGGGATCACTCACAGTAACACACACACATGTAGTGTGTACAAATTAAAACCTGTTTTTACGTCTCCACTCCATCCATCGTAGATCGTGTGATTGATTTTTTTTATGTATTTAAAAAGTTAGTTCCCAAATAAATGCACGAATCAAATGCACATTAGAAAGGGCTAACAGTAAGTGGGGCCTTTAAAGAGATTGTTGATTGTGAAGTGTTTACGTACAATAACATTCATCACCTACCTACACCACGTAATATAATGTAGAGGAGAGTACCTTAAAGAATTCTCGTCAAGATCATAGTGCATTCTTCGCTGACTCATGAATCATCATCATCATCATATTTTTATCATCCATGCTACCTCAAAGATAGTAGGGTTCACTCACAGCAGTTCTTCAGATTCTAGACTCGACTAATGTAATGAGGGTGAAGTGAATACAAATATTATGGTAGAAAAGAGTACAAGTGTAGAGCTCATTAATGTTGTGACATCTAATCTCCCATTTTAAGGTTTCAGTTCAGAAATCTCGTGTTTTCATTTTCTATTCTCATCATCAATATCATCAACTACCAGTTCAACTGTGGTGCAATATTAGTTTGTAATTTTTTTTAAAACTTTGACAAAAGAATAATAATAATTTGTCACTGTAGAGAGTGAGTTTGGTTTTAATTTATATGTATAATTGAATAATTTTACATATAGCGTTTTTATCGATTTCGACCGCATCAAGCAATTTTAAAAGTGCAACAAATTTTTAAATTATTTTAAGAACACTTTCTTAGAAAAGTTCATGTATACATACTCAGTGTGTGCCAACTGCAACAACTGCAAGATGACTTCTGTTGAAGTGTATGATTTTATCTGGCGAGTTTTGAAATATCTTTGAAATTTCACAGAAGAGTGAACTTTAAACCAACCCTAATGAAATGGGAAAAGCGTGCTCTTTCCTGTGATTCCTTTTTCTGGGGAATTCTTCATAGAACAAACGGATTGTAAGTTGCAAGATGGATGTGGCACATGGCCCTAGTTCAGCTCACCATGGTGGGGTTGGAGTTGGAGCATCTCATGGAGTTGGTGCAACAAGTAAGTGGTTTTTAGTCAATAAAATGGGCAATACCTATATGTATTATGTATTAAAAGTATATGGGGACACGTGTAGAGGACAAGGTCATTGATTATTCATTATTACGAAATATATTGAGAAGAAGAAAGTGCTGTCTTTTTCAACATGAAGATAATAAACAGCATGCTTCTTCTGCTTCTTTTGTTGGAAAAGTTTAAAAATGCGTAGAAGATAAAAATCAACAACAAATTTAGAGCATTAAATATTTATTGTCCTCTTTCGTAAATGGAACAGCTAACAAATAAAAAACAAGCAACTAAGATATTACTGGAACTTGAATAAAAAAAATACACAAAACCAACACATAATCTGTTTGACATTTATACTTTCATAATGCGTACATTACGTACGTAGGTTTATTGGGATACGCTGGTTTGACCCAATCCTAATACTGAGTATTTGTGTGGTGCATATTTGTTGACAACGTAATTCTGGTCAAAGTTCCAGTTCATAAGCTGCTGGAGTAGTAGGTGTCTATAAGATATTATTCTCATTTTGGTTTAGCTGTCATCATGCCAGCTTTAACCATCAGCTAGATGATTCATCTTCTTTCTTTTTGGCTGGGTCGCTGGGTGTAACGCAGAAGCATACATAATTTGTACTATATATAATCAAATACTAGAGGTCAAGTAAAATGTTTGAGTCTGTCTTCTGTCGCATCCTTGTTTTTAATTTGACTTGGAGTTGGTCAAATCCATATCCCACATCCTAACAAAAACAAAACTGTTAGCTCATTCATTTTTCTTTTAGTCACAACCAATATTGTTTTGACTGACACAGGCAACAGGGAGTCTTTCCTTCCATCTTCTTAGCTGATGAGTAATTTATATTATAGCAAAACATTTTACATGTGTTTTTCACTATTGTATATAGAGCAGAAGGTGGAAAGGAAGTTTATGCAGTCGGTGAGGAGTGCAACAGACAAGAAGATAGGGTATAAGACAGCGATACCGAATAATATGGAAACTTTGTATTAGTCATCCAAGCATTGAAAACATTGACGCTATTGTCCTCTAAAGTATAGGAGTTTGGATGACTGGAGAAAAACATAATGTTAGGGGACGAGAGTACACTATAATGTTTACTTTGTTCCATTACACATATTTTTTTCTTAAACATTTTCTTTTTTATACTACGTAAGAAAACAACAAAACCACTTGAGTTTCATTTTCTTCCGTTTTACTTAGTTTTTATGGAGCCATTTATAATGGATAATGGATGCAGTTGCAAAAGCAGCTACAGGGTTTGGGCTTTACGTTAACATTCGCATTGACAATCTTCTTGAAAACCCAAAGTGCTTGCGTATTACAAAAGAGCAGGCTTTAAATGCTTTTGATTTTTCCATTTGCTAAGAAAACAAACATCAACATCCTGGGTTTCTACTCTCTGTCTGCAATGAAGCATATAAATCAGGAACAAGGAAAAGGAAATGAATTTCCCTATATCTTCAACTACTACAAAAAAAATGAACTTTTACTTCATTTTCATTACTTCAACCACGGCTGACAAATTCTTGTTTGCAAAGGGAAAAAAAGGGAATTGTAAATAAATACAGTGAATGTGAGTATGTATTTATAGAGCAATAAAAGACAATTTGGTTTAAGATCCAAAAGAGGAGAATGAATCATGTAGGAATAGGATGAGTTTATAGTGTTATTGTGCCTGGTATGAAAATGAACTCGACTGGATGCGGATAGCAAGATAGATAGATGTATTGCACTGCTGCAGTCTGTTACAAACTGTGTGGTCTGGTTATGCAGGAAGCTGCAAGTCATGCATCATGTTTAAAGCATGTTTTTATCAGCCAGAACGAGAACGAAGAGCTTACTGTCATTATAAAGACAAGAGACTCGTATCAGAATGAATGGTTGTTATAACTGTTATAAATCATAACGGTGCGGTAGATGAATGAGTCACGCTTCTGTCCTGGTGTGTTTATGTTGGTTCCAGGGTATATGCATTCATTCACCTTTACTAAACTCGTGTTAACTTGTGAAAGGCTAAAGTTATGACTTGTCAATTTTGCTGGTGTAACAAAAATGCAAAATGTTTGTTTTTGCATTAGACGCCTCTCCCGCATTTTTACTTGTCTTAAATATTTTCGACCAAACCACGTTTGTGATCAGAGTTGACCCTGTAGTAATTGGTGTGCTTATCAAAAGCAATTGCACTATTATTTGACATTTGGGCATAACGTTCTCCACTTTGCCCGTAGCCCAATCTGAATTGATTTTTATGAATTAAAATGTGTAACCTGTGACCCCAATCTACACTCTACCATTATAATTACTGCGGTACTTGATTCGTATTCATACCTATCTACGGTAGACACTGCAGCATCAATACTTTGCAGTGAAATGCAAATACTATCACGACCAGGAACTTTCCCACGGTATATTTTCCCCAGATTGCCTTCCAGATAAGATTTCTTTACCTACACTCTGTTCTGAGCAGGCTGCCACCAATGCTCACTCATAATGAATGAATTATACACAGAGCCTAATTATATGTATTCAGAAGTTGAGCTCTCGTGCACCTAAATTGCAAATGAGCATTATTAGACCAAAAGTTACAACAAAAAAATGAAATTTTCTTCTCATGACCTTGCCAAAGGCAACAACAACACTACTACAAACATTCCTGGGGAGTAAAGTATGTAATGAATTCATTGCACATGCGATGATGATAACCTTGACTTTATTAACTAACTAACTATAGAATCTCCTTCAAAAGAATAATTTTAATATGCGGTGTGTTCTGCTGTCATCTTTATATGTTAATTTGACGTTTTAATTTGTGCAACAACAGGTCCTCCTCCAAGACCAGCAGTTCCTCCAAAGCCGGACAAGGAAAAGATTGGATCTACTACTGGATCAAAAACGAATGCGGGAGTGCAGGCAAATCTTCCTCGACGATTTTCTGCAGATGCATCTTCTCCACCAGTGCAACCGTAAGCATAAATTAATAATAATAAAAAATCCAACGCTCAATTCTGCCCTGCAGTAAAAAAAACATATTATAACCTTGCTGACTACATGCCTCATTTTAATGTTAAAGCTATGCAAAATGTTTTAGCATGCTAATTGAACATTTCATATTAACACCCACGCTTTGTGAGGGTGGCGACAGGAATATCAGTGATTTTGTTTATCAAGCTTTCTTTCAATGTGAAGTTGGATGTAGTGGATTGGTGATGATACTATCATTCACTATACACGCTCTTTAATGTTGATGCCATCATCAGTCATGATTATCAACACGTTTTTTACGCTACATGCTGCAGAACACAATAGTGATTTTTTATTGGTAATATTTTTGTTATCGATTCAGAGATTTGGTTTTGTACTCAACATGACCGTCATGAAATATATGTATCATCATGATATAATCATCAACCGCATGTGTGGGTACAAGCCTTTGTTTTCTCTGGCTTATGAATCCATTAATAATCAGAATCAGAATCATGTAATACACTTCAAGCATAAAAAAAGCTCACTATTTTAATGTCCATATTAAACATTATAATGTTGAGTATATATATCCACTCAAACAAAATCTCTGTTCATGCGTAGAAACAATTTACGTAGCTGGTGTTGGTAGTATATATGTAGTGGTTTGGTTTAGTTTAGATTTAGATACTTCATGTCACTCGCAACTGTGAACAGAACTAACGAACTCAACATTAATCTTTTTAACATACATTCCCCGCTCTACATGCGATACTGTGAGTGTAAGTATGTAGCGCTTATACTGATCTAAAACTGCATGACTTTAATCATCATTTCATTATCGTCACGCCTTCACCGCTTGTGACTTGTGATAACGCTGAAAAAATATGAGCATGTTTGTTTTTACTTTTTTTTTATCAAATTGTAGTGCCAACTTCATACGGAGCTATAGTCATATCCTTATTACTCGTTTGAGTGAGATAATGAGCAGTTTACTATTTTTATATTCACTCGCCGCAATTTATAAAGTAGTGAATGAGACATATTCTCAGATTTGGTTTAGCAGCAGCAGTTAATAATAATATAGAGGTTTCTGTTCTTAGAAAGTGTAATTTTATATGAAATAATATTTCAATTTAGTGTATGTTTCTCACAGTACCCCTTTAATTATACTTGCTATGAATTGCTGAATCATCAAAATGACAAAGAATTATTACAAAGTGAAAGCTATATAATTTATTTTCTTCTTTGAATTCCAGTGCCAGGCATAGTAGTGCGTTTGTTAGTACGGGCGTAGGCTCTCCAAACTTTCGGAGTCCACTCACGAGCAGCTCAACAGATTCTTCGGTGTTCACATCATTATCACCTAAAAGTCCACCTAATCCAGTATTAACTCCACCAAGTGCTGGAAACAGCCCAGGAAGTCGAAACAAACCAGCTTTGCCTCCGAAACCCGTGAATACATCGCTCCTTGTGAGTCCACCATTGACAAAATTTCCTCAAAAGTCACCTCCTCAACTCATCATCCCACCAGTGACCTCTACTACTACTACTACTTCGAATAATAATAATAATAATATCTCGAATGATAACGCAAATTCGCTAAATAATAACAATCCAAGTTCTCCGACAATCACTTTAACTGCGACGGTTACGAATGGAGCGCAAAATGGGACCGCAAACAGTCCACCATTATTTCTAAGAGCAAAACCACCCCAGTCACCGGGGGATCCTTTGAGTCCTCGTGCTTTCCAACGTGGTCCGAACCCGAGACCAAGTAGTAGTACATTTTTCAACTTTTCTAGTCCAATACAAAACCTCAACAGTTCAAACTTTCCGTCGACAAGCACTGGTCTTAATCAAAGTGGAGGAAATGCTGGTCCAACTCCACCACAAAAGCTTGCGCAGATACGAGTGAAAAGTGCGAGTTTGGGGAGGAATATCACCTTTCCTTTTTCACCTCCTTCATCCTCCTCCGGAGGCGGCTTCAAAGAAATTTTTAGCCGGAAATCCGCTACTCTCTCCAAATTTCTACCGTTGGATCTTCACATTGGAAGTTCAAGACCTCCTCAACCACCACCCCCACCACCACTCCCTAACAATAAGCCTAAACCAAATTCCTTGAATTTAAATCCATTCATTATCCAACAAAAGCAACAACAGCAACAACAAAATCAAGGCCAAGCTCAAATGTCGCAATCGCAACAACAAGCAGTTCATGGTCAAGCCATTTTAAGCTTTGGACGGTCCATTTCTTTCTCACCAGACTCACCTCTTCCTCCTCCACCACCTCCCAGACTAAAGAAAAAGTTATCTCCGGTTAACTCAATAAATTCACCGAGCTCACCAACAAGCCCGAGTCCTTTTGGTTCAAGCTTAAGTCCAACATCACCCCTTCCACTTCCACCCCCCATTTCACCAGGCACGCTAGCCATGGAGCCAGTTGTCGAAGTCTCTGATGAAAAGGAAGGGATCGCCATTTATGCTGCAATAGATAAGCAAAAGAAATGGGCAGAGAGAAAGTTAAAGCAATCATCCCAAGTCAAGTCGTCTTCAGCTCCCCCTGCGCAACCCGACAAAAAAGTCGTCAAAGCTAATATTAGTTGCCCAAATAATAATGGAATAGAATCAGTTTCTAGTCACGAGAATACTAACAAATCAAATAATGCAAAAAGTGATTCTGTTGACAACATTTTGCCAAATTCTGAAGCAGTTTTAGCTTCAGTAGAAAATAGTAATATCAAATCGTGTGAAATCATCTCTGCGGAATGTGCGGTTGTGGACAGTTGGCTGGGAAAATACTTAACTCAACCCGTTACTGGTACTACTACTACTACTACTCAATCTTCAACCAATCCCTTTAGGTCGTTGTCACCAACACCTTATAAAGCAGTGAAAACTGGTCACATTTATGAAACAATCGGAGATGGAATGTGTGATGATGGGAATAATAATAATAATAAAGTGGTAGACTCAAAGAAAAAAAAGGCTGCTCTTGAAATTCAGGAAACTTCTGAAGTTATCAGTGACGAGCTCAATGAAAACAATTCATTTTTATTTAAATTAATAATCAGTCAAAAGAAAGTAGCTTCTGCTGAAGAAGAGTCGTCCCAAAATGAGGAACAGCGTACTAAACCAACTACTACTGTTGTGGATGACTTTGAAGAAGACTTTGATGGGGAAAACCACACAAAAGCAATTTGCGATGCAGTCAATGAAAATATTTGCATTAAGATTAACAGTAAATCCAAACCAGCAGACAAAGTGCAATCATCCGTCACCGACACAAAATCTGAGCATCCAACCGAAATGAAAGTTTCGTTCTCATCATCATCAACTCCACCACTACTTCAACAAGATGATGAGGAAGTAAATCATCATGATCATGAGGATGAGACAACCACTACTTCTGCCACCACCATCTCTCCAAATAATAATGTTGTGACCAATTACATGATACCAACGGTTGTGCAAGACTTGTCAGAGAAACCCAGTTCACAAACCGAGTTAAATGAGCGTGACAAAACGGAACATGTTCAAATAGGAGTCGACGCTTCTGCTGCTACCACCTCAGAAGTGAATGAGCTCCCAGCATCCCCACAACCTGATGTGGAAAGTCCCTTGAAAAGTCCTGATGGTTCAACGGTTGTGTCCCCTCCATCCCGTACAAATAGCATATTGCGTCGTCGCTCATGGAACTGTGATCGTGTTGGAAGCCCCTCCCCTAGTGAGTCATCATCCACAACGTCTTCCAACACAAACTTACCATATCACCACACCAGAGATAGATCCTTTACATGCCCTATGAACAGAACTTCCTTGCTGACACGAGAAGATTGGATAGACGAGGATGAGCTATCCAACGGAGCTCTGGCAGATGCAGAAAGCTCAGATAACGTGCCATTGCGGAGTTCAGCTGAGGATGTAACACATCTTAAAGGAGCTGCTGGCTTTACCGGCTTGTCATCATCATCATCACCAGCTGCAAAACATAGTTTTGCTGCAAGACGAAATAGATTCGTGAACTCAATTTTTGGCTCGTTTGGGAAAGGAAGCTCCTCAAGTAGTGGTGGGGGAGGGGGAGCGGGTGGAAGGAAATCTGCAGTGATGCGTCACTCAAATGGAAAGCAGAGATACAATAAGGAAAAGTCAAACAGTATGTTTTTCACCTCAGACCCTTTAAAACAGAAGGATGGCTCAAAGCTTGGAAGACAAATTTCTGACTCTGTGCTCCCAACAACTATGATGATGATCTCAGGTCCCGTGATACCCAGCTCATCCTCCTTCTCACAAGAGGATAGTAATGGGATTCCCGTTCACAAACCTCAATCAGTTCAGTTCTCCCCGGATGTTGCAGAAACCCATATAATATATCATGAAACGCAATATTCATCTGAGGACGGGATGAACCCTAACATCAGCGGACCTCTGCTTCCCCCAAACTCTTTAGAGGTGGAGAAGGATAATGAAAGTGTGAGCTCAAGTGAAAGTGCTTCAGGTTGTGGTAGTGCTAGTGGAAGTGTCAGTGGCTATGAAGATATTTTAGCAGAGTTGTCACCCAAAGAAAAGAAAAGTTTTTATGTAGCTAGAGAAATCCTCACTTCGGAACGGACATTTGTGGACGTGCTCAATTTACTCACGATAGAGTTTCCAAAGTGTCTCAAACACTCTGCAAAATATCACGGAGCTCCGGTAGTTAGTGATAAGGATTTGGAAATTATTTTGGGAAGATTGCCAACTCTCAAGCACGTGAATGAAAACTTGCTTGCAGACTTGGAGGAGAGGGTTAGTCATTGGAGGGAGTCTCCCAAGATTGCCGATATTTTGGTGAAAACTGGACCCTTTTTGAAAATGTATGCGGATTACATTAAAGACTTTCAAAAGAATAGTTTACATTTGGATACTTGTTGCCAAAGATTTCCCCTTTTTGGGGCTACCATTAGGGAGTTTGAGTTGAGTGAACGTTGTCACAAACTTGGGTTGAAACATTATATGTTGAAGCCTGTACAGAGAATGCCACAATATAGACTGTTGTTGGAAGACTATTTGAAGAGTTTAGATGAGGAAAGTGAAGATTATAATGATACAATTAAGGGGATAACGATTGTGAAGGATGTTGCTGAGCATGCTAATGAAGCTATCCGCTTACAAGTAAGAACAACTTGCAATAAATGTCATTCAAGAGAATCTTATCAAATCACAAAAATGACAAATTGATTTATGATTAATATACTTCTTGATTCTAAAGGTCAATGCAGAGAAATTATTACATTTACAAAGTCGTCTAACCACTGGAACAATAATACTCAAATCTGATCGCCAACTTATCAAAGAAGGAGAACTGCAAAAAGTCTGCCGTAAGGTTTTACAACCTCGTTTCTTTGCACTGGTATGCATGTGTATAAATATAAAGCATAAAATTATTTGAGAAAAAAATCTTTATGATTATGACGCAGAATATAAAGCAGGGGTTTTATGACTAATAAATTAAATTTTTTTTCTGTGGTTTAGATGAATGACTGCGTATTCTGCTTCACATACAATGCACCAGCGGGGTCACCCAAAGACTTGAAAATGAGATATGAGCTTCCATTAGCAGGAATGAGGGTATCACTCTCGTCTAATGAAGACTATCAAAATGAATTTAGTGTCATTAGTGTCGCGAGAAGCTTCAATTTAGTCGCCAAGTAAGGGTTGCACACATATATAAAAAAAAAAGGTTTAATATGAAAAGATTTCAAGCTAATTGAATGCTTTGCATTTATTTTTATCTGTATTATTTAGGTCTCCAAAAGAGCGTGATGAATGGATAAAAGTTTTAAACGATGCAATACACGATAATATTAAGAAACGAAGTTGTTGCACCCCTGATTATGAGATTGGGTTTAAACTTGGAAAAGAGGTAAATTGGATTCAATAGAATGGAATATTTTATAGAGAAAGGAATGTATTGTGGCTATAATTTATGGGAATTTTCCAAAAGGCTCCGGTATGGATTCAAGATCAACGTGTGACTATGTGTCAACTGTGCACTGCTGAGTTCACTGTGACCTTCAGGCGTCATCACTGTAGAGCTTGTGGCAAGGTATGTTGAATGAAAATCAACGAGATGAATTTAAAAGTCAAGAATTTCAATGAACTAATGATAACTGGTTATATGTAGGTGGTTTGTGGAAACTGCTCTGGTAATCAAGCTCCTCTTCAGTACCTTCAAAATGCAGCTGCTCGGGTTTGTGACTCATGCTACGAGTGCCTTCTTGATGGTAAGACAAATTGTTGTAAATTAAAACCAAAGCAATGAAAATTGTAGAAATTGAAGTATTTACAAGGTGTGATATTATGTATTTACAGAGTTTGACAGACTCAGTGGCATGTCCTACAATGAACCAGATAAAAATCGTTCTTCCATTCGAGATAGGTTTAAAAAGGTGACGCTGAATGTTTCAAAACGAGCAACTAAAATTAAAAGAGCTGTTCCTTCCAGACTAGAGGTACAATTATTTAATTTATGGGCGAAAATCTTTTTAATACTTTACCTCTCACGATGTGAATTAAAACTAATAACAAATGATTCTTTTATTGCGTCAGGTTCATGCAAACAGTTCCGGCTCAAGAATGAGTGGCTATTTACAGTGGCGTGCTCGAGAAAAGAAATCTTGGAAAAGGAGATGGTTTGTGTTGATTGACAGAGTACTCTACATTTATGCCGCATCAGAAGATATTGTAGCAATTAAAAGTATTCCTATCCTTGGGTGGCATGTGGAAATGGACAAATCAGAGGTGAGACTTTGACAGGCATTGCAAATCTGTAAATCTGTATCATGATGTGAGATATTATAACAATATTTGTTTACTAATTAATTAGATACAGCCACAAGAAACCGAGGAGAATCAAGCAGTTTTCAGGCTAACGCATACTGGTCAACATCCAATTTTATTTCAGGCTGACAGCATAGCCACTGCTGAAAGGTTATACATACATACATAGTACATTATTTTCAAATATATTCTAAGCTTGTCATCATCATCACAAATGCAAATATATGCTGAAACATTTGTTTTTAATCAAATATAGATGGATAGCAGCTATGAGTGAAGCGGTTGTGCTATGAAACGAAACGGAATCAACTCTCAACCAACCAATCGCCAACAATTAAATCACAATATTTATATCGCCATTATGAAACTAAATGGATTCGTATCTCCGTTTCAATCTATTTAATTTAACGTCAAATATAAGCTATACTGGCAAACAAAGCAAAGTAGCCAAATAAAGTCAATCGTGTCCGTCCATTAACTATAAAACAAAAAAAATGTTTATTCTTTATATTTATTCATAGTCCCTCCCTGTACAAGGATAACATATACAACTGGCTTAGATTTCCATAATGTGTTTAAAGTATAAGTATAAAACATTATTATTTCATTTCATTATCCTCCCATGGTTCATTATTACCCGTAACTGTTGCTACAAAATGTATTTACAGGGAAATCCTAAACTCATCAATTCATCATCAGCATCAATTTATGACGTCGTCTTTTGCAACTCAAACTTATCAAAGAGCCCTATTTTCTCAGCATATAAAAGATCCCTTTTGATAATATCAATGGAACCCTCAACATTATCAAAAAAGCTGGGCTGAAACTTCATTAACTTTTTGCTAACAAAGAAATTTTCCGAATCAATGAGCCACTTTTGAATAGCCTCCACTGACGATGAGGTATATAGCGAGTTAACAAAGTCAACATCGTTATACAACTCTTTAAAAATGTAGAGCAGTGACTTTTCCCCATCCTCCTTGACTCTCTTGATGTAATCATCATACTCCACAATTTCCATCGGATATCCCATTCCTTCTGCAAGATTAGCAAACTCCTGTTCCAGCTGTGGGTGGGGAGGAGCCACATTATAGACATCTGAGGGAGCTTCCTCGTTCAAGAATAGTTGGACAGCAGTGGTGGCACATAAATCAACTGGAAGTACTACCGCAGGAGTGGGTGCACTAGGCATGCATTTCATTTTGAGGTATGAAAAAAGCCTCATCATGAAATGATTGTTGTGCATGGAAAATTGTCCTGTTCTGCTGTCTCCCACGATCAATGGGAAGCGGATGGCTTTTACTGGAATTCCACGATCAACTGCCTGTTTTATTAGTAGTTCTGCAACATATTTGGAAATGGGATAACCTAAATTTGTGACGCTACTGTATTCTTCAAGTGTAGGCCAAATTTCCCCGAGTGTGCCATCATCCTCATTAGTCGTCGTTACTGACAAGAGGGTGGAAGCATGAAGGACGTGCTTTGATCTCACGTGACCTGCAAATTCTAGCATGTTAACGGTGCCAAAAACATTGACGCTTCTGACATCCCCTTTGTCTTTTGTGTTTTTCCTGTAGGGAGCAATGTGATCTGCTTTCGCTGCTGAATGAACAATGGCATCAATGTTCGAGGCAAGCTCGTTGTACTGTGAGTCTGGAAGACCAAAGTGTGGCTCTGTTATGTCACCCTCGATGCATTCAATCTTATCCCATTCAGTTTCCTCCACAAGGCCTTTGTCTTCCAGTGAAGAGCGGAGGCGATCCATAGCCGTTGCTTGTCCACGGGGCCGAACCAAGCATATTACTTTTTTAACTGATTCCAGTTTTGATAGTTGCTGCAAAAAGTATGCAGCAAGATTTCCAGTTGCCCCAGTTAGTAGTATGTTTTCAATTTCGGAAACTCTCTTTGCTTCACCGTTTCCTGTGATGTGAGGAGGTAGTTCAGAGTCCTCCTTGACCATTTCGTGGATCTCTTCTGGGCTCAGTTTTGCAATTAGCGAAGCGTCAGAACCTTCAATCAAATCCATCAAACGGGATGCCAATAGTTCTGTAGTGTTTGCGTCCTTTAGTGCTGCAGCGGTTACAGTGAATCTTGAACCAACCAAGTTTTGAACTGCGTTTTTCATCTCCACCTTTAAAATTTTCCAAACCCATCATTATTTCACTGATTCAATCATTTTTGTATCTTATATAATATCAAATTCTTTCTTACCATCATAAGTGAGTCAACGCCCATGTCCTGAACATTAGCATTATCATCAATAGGCTCGCCTGGGTCCAAACGCAAAGCTTGTCTCAACAAAATCTTTATGTACTTTTTGATGACTGTCATCTTTCCTTCACGGTCAGGCTCTGCGTCAACTTCCTCCCAGAAATCTTCACTTTTGACATTCCAGGCTGCTTGACTGTTTTCAGATGGTTTCCATACTTTCTCGTCCAAATAATTTTTCAACTCTGGAAAGAGTTTGCAGGCCAGTCCAATAGATTCAAAATCAATCACGGAAGTTTGAAGTCGCTGAGACCTCATGATGGCATCAAGGGCTGTGACTCCTTGCAAAGTTGTTAATGCTTTCACACCTGGCAATTCAATCTCTGTCGCAATTCCGACCTCCAGCCATTGACCTAATTAAATTAAATTAAGTATTTTTCACAAAAAGTCAAAGGTACCAAATATATGTGATTATGGATCAGTTTCAAGTTACCCCAGTTAACTGTTGTGGCAGGCATTCCCAAAGAATTTCTATAAACTGCCAACGCATCTTCGAAGTTATTAGCTGCTGTATGATTAGCCTGGCCTGGACTTCCAATCATAGCTGCCATACTGGAATACAGCACAAAGTGCTCCAATCTGCACTCTTTTGTTAAATCATGAAGATTCCACGATCCATTCACTTTAGGATGATAAGTCGCTTGGAAGTTTTCATACGTCTGATTCACCAAAATGGCATCCTTTAATACACCCGCAGCATGGTGAACTCCTCTCAAAGGTGGCAATCCATTTTCAGGATTTGCAATCATGTGCAAAATTCTTTCGCAATCATCTCGAACACCAACATCAGCTTGAATAACCATAACGTGATTTCCATCTGCGTTAAGTTTTTGAATCGCATTAGCAATTTCGGGTTTTGGATCACTTCTGCCAGCAAGAACCACATGTTTAGCTCCTTGCGTGACCATCCACTTTGCGACTTCAAATCCGATTCCTCCCAGTCCTCCTGTGATCAGATAGGTACTCCTGTCATTAAAAAGGGGAGTGGAAAACTCAACCTTTCCTTCTTGAACCTTGATTTCTGGCATCACGCAAACAACCTTTCCAATATGTTTCGCTTTCTGAAGATAATTCAAAGCTTGTCTGATATTCAGTGAGTTGAAACGGACGTATGGAATAGGTTGCATTACTCCCGTGCTCATGTGATACTTCAACTCTGCGAGCAGACCTTTCCAAGTCTTTTCATCAAGTGTGGTAAGATCCACGATTGTGTAGTTAACATCGGGGCGTTTCTCCTTTACCTCTTCCTCACTCCAAATTGATAGCTTGCTCATTTCAACGAAACGAGCGTTCTGGGCACAAACTGCCAAAGTTGCTTCTTTGAAGCCTGGACCTGTCAAGGAGTTGAGGACAATGTCCACACCCTTCCCATTTGTGACTTCCATGATACTCTTTTCATAATCAGTATTTCGAGAATGAAAAACGTGCTCAACTCCAATGGACCTGAGGTAAGCTCGCTTCCTCTTGTTTCCAGCTGTGGCAATAACATTTGCTCCAACAAACTTGGCAATTTGAATTGCACTCAGACCAACGCCACCAGAAGCAGTGTGCATCAAGAGGGTATCTCCTTTCTTCATTTTGGCTACAGACATCAGGCAATAATATGCCGTTGAGAAGACTGCAGGAAGGGTTGCTGCTTCACAAAAAGTAAAGTCATCTGGAACAGGTACTACTGCATCCTCAGGAACCTTAATATGACTTGGGAGTGCCCCTTGCGTAAAGTTACACCCAAATACCGGGTCTCCAATCTTTCTAGCAGTTACCTTTGAGCCAATAGCACAAACAACTCCAGCAAAATCAAAGCCGACTGCGTGACTATTTTCGAACTCTGCAGTGGGTTTGAGAACGTTCAAAACATCCTTAAAATTGAGAGCAGAAGCTTTCACATGAACCTCAATCTCATTCTCTTCCAATTGGTATGGGGCCAAAGGTCCAAATTCTAAATCAGAAATTTGCTTCGTTTCAGGATGGATCAGTTGGAATCTATCACACAATTGTGGGAGGCTGAGGTCTTCATTAGGAATTTTGGCGTGGACAAATCTTGCCACGTTTCTTGACCTGTCCCGATATATTAACCTCGTCTCAATTTCTGTTGTCCACAACTCATGAAATACTTCGTAGACATCAGCATCACTTGTACACCCTGGAAGAAGGTCAATGCAGCGACAAAAGTTCATTGTGTACTCATTTCTGTAAGTTTTCGTAATGCCCCAAAGTGTTCCTGCGGATGGATTTGGACACACAAAGTCGCCGACTGGAATTATTCCCGTTGTGATTCCATAAACGCGAGGTGGATGTTTCTGGGAGGCAATGTATTGAAGAAGGTGAATAAACGGCTGGGAAATCTTTGCCTGATCCTTTTCCGTGCTAGACATTCCCCACCCGTAAATGACTCCTTCGACGGTGGAATTTTGTTGGGTTAGTTTCTCCACGACATCATCAATATCGGATTTCTTATCAACTCTGATAAAAGCTTGGCCACAATCATTCACGTTTGTAAACTCAGTTGCTTGCTGTACCACGACCACACGTCGCTGTACGGTGTTGAGATACCCTCCCAATTTTTCTGCAACTGGTTCATCCTTCTCAGCAAATAGCAACCAGGTTGGAAGGGTTGGGGTGGTCACAGTAGTAGTAGTATCTTCACTTGATTTTAAAGTGGTGGCTAATTGCTTTGTTGGTTGGTACAAAAAGCCTTTGGAAGCTTGTCCAATAATGTTTCCGTGTCTGCTTCCATAAACGTCAAATACTCTCGACCACTCAAATCCAGATTCTTTCAAGACCTGCTGCCATTTAGCTGGTGAAAGCGTAATGTGATTCTTTCTTAGATCCGAGTCCTCGTATCTCCAGTAGCCTTCCAGTGTTCCAAAAATAAATGTGACCTATAATAAATAAATAAATAAATAAAGGTAGCCATTAAAGGTCCTAACTTTTCCCATCGTTGTTTCAAACACATCTTGCTTTAAAGCTTTCTTACATTCCTGTCCGGTTTCAGTGTTTCAGCAAACCACAACATTGCTTCGCTTCTCATCACCAATCGAATGTTTTGGAGGGCATCACGGACATTCTTCGCTGCGTGGATGACTTCTCCGGCGAAAATGCAATCGAAATAGCCAGGTGTAAAACCCTGTTTCATTGGATCCTCCTCAATGTTAAATAGTTTGAAGCGGATGTGCTTCTTGTGCTTCTCAAATCTCTTCTCAGCGCTGGTAAAGAATGCTTGGGAAATATCAGTGAAAGTGACTTCAAAATTCATCTGCAAATCCTCCAACATCTCCAACAACAGTTCTGACAACGCCCCAGTTCCACAACCCAACTCGAGGATTCTTAACACGGCCTTGGAATCAGCGGATTTCTCCATAATGGATTCAAAGTAGCGCCTGGTCGTGAGTTTAGAAAGAGTTTCCACGTTCCTTTGGACTCTCAGCTCTTGGTAGAATTTTTCCATGGAGGCTTTATTTGGATCCTCGGAGAAGAGGATGGGAAGGGGAGACACCTTTCCAGTGAGAATTTCCTTGAGTTGTGTTCCAAGATCGGTGATCAACGACATATTTGCTGGACTCTGTCTTCCCAAAACTTGAAGTAAACATTTGTCATTCAAAATGATTCCGTTGGCATCCGGTGGCATGTTTATTATCGTCCATTCTTCAGTTCCATCTTCCCCACCATTCTCATTCATCCTGATGACGCCTTCCTCCTCCAAAACGGTAAAGTAGTAGCGAACAAGTTGCTTCATTTGTGGGACGATTACCATTGATGTGATGAATTCTTCCACAGAGATTGTTTGACCCACTTCCGGTTTCCAGCCAAGATCATAAAAGGCTGTTAGGATGTAGTGGTACAGCATAGCTTCCAAGTTTTGAATGGAAAGCAGTTCCTCATGAACAATGTCATTATGTTTTGCCATTTCAGAGTTAAAGTCGGAATCATCAAAAACTTCGGGGAGGTCCAGAGGATTGTACCTGGACTGTAATGGACCAAGTGTAGGACGCCATGCTTCCTCCCATAAAGTGGGCATCAGCCACGTTTGCTGATCAATCATGGACTCAATCGTTCGAACTGTGGTTTCCACAAAGTCCATGTCCAACATGATTGCAATAGGGGTGGAATCTGCTTTCATGAGAATGGCTGAAGTACTTCCGTTTCCACTAGATGTACAGTGAATATAATGCTTTTGTGGAGGGGCAGGTTCTTCATCAGTTAC
This sequence comes from Orchesella flavescens, assembly GCA_964034955.1. Classification (NCBI taxonomy): domain Eukaryota; kingdom Metazoa; phylum Arthropoda; class Collembola; order Entomobryomorpha; family Orchesellidae; genus Orchesella; species Orchesella flavescens. The sequence goes on along the minus strand of OZ035958.1, from coordinate 8,780,301 downwards.
TACAACTGGAGCCACGGTTGTGTTTGGTTTTGAGCCCAAATAGATAAACTTTCCAATGCTGATTGGAACATGAAGCTTCTTTTTTATTCTGTCCTTACTCAACATGATCATGGCTGCTTGAAGCATTGCATCCAAAATGGTTGGATGGATTACATATTTACACGCATCTTCTGGGGCGTCAATGATCTGAGCAAGATATTCATTTTCACCTCTCCAAACCTTTTCCAGGGTGCGGAAAGAGGGTCCAAATTTCAAGCCCACCTCAGCAATCGTATCATACAATTTTTCTGACGCATCTTCTTCTGTACAACGTGCCAAAATCTCATCAATCTTCCCTTTACCCACGTACTCCTCCACATTTGTTGCTAGTGGAGTGAAATTCGCTGATGCATGGAGAACCCATTTGCTGGAAGTCGTTCCTTCCGCTTGGAGCAAGTGGAATATTTTTATTTTATATCCCAGAGAATCATTCTCATTATCCATATCCACCACAACTTGCATTTGACAGGATTTGGATTCCTCCAAAGCCAGTGGTGCTTCTATTTTCAGATTCTCAACAGCCACCGGTCTCGTTGGGTTTACAAAAGCGTCCAGGAATCCTTCAGCGCTGGCATGTCCACCAGTCAAACACATTTCCAGGTAGCCAGCACCAGGGAAAACCACCCTGTTTCCAATTGCATGATCCTTCATATACTCAAAGCTCTTTAGGGTCAGATCACTTTGATATATTTTGGAAGCAGAAGCATTTGGCAGCACATATCCTAGCAATGGGTGAATAGCAGTACCACCCATGGCATTCACCTCAATCCAAAACTTTTTACGCATGAATGGATGGAATGGAAGTCCAGTCACTTTCTGTCTTCCATAGTATTGATCAACTCCTTCCCAATTGATAGTGACACCAGCTAAATAAAGTTTTCCAAGGGTGTTAAAAACAGTAGTCCAATCATCCGTTCCTCGTCTTATGGACGGAAGACATGTCATTTGTGCCCCTTCATTGTTTAGCAACGTGAAACTGGATAGAATTGGCTGAGGACCGACTTCAACAAAGAGCTTGCATCCTTCCACAACTGCGGCTTTGCTGGCATCCAAAAATTGGACCTTTTCCCGTGTATGGCGTACCCAATACTGCTCATTTACTGCTTCCCCTTCAACCAACTTCCCGTCCAAACCAGAAATGTATTGGCAACTGGTGGGATGTCTATTGTACTGAACGCTTGTGGCCACTTTGCGATACTCTTCTAACATTGGGTTCATGTGACGAGAGTGGAAAGCATGGGTGGCTTCCAGCACTGTGTTTTTCACATGATTATTTGTGCAAAACTCTGCAAATTTCTCAACCGTTTCAGAGTCTCCTGCAAGGACAGTCTGATCCTGGGAGTTGACTGCTGCCACATCCAACCAGAATTTGGAGTTGACTGCGCTTGCGAATTTCTTGAACATTGTGGTTGTTGTACTTAAGTCTGATTTGAGGACAAGCATTTTACCTCGTGGGAGATTATCAATGAGGCGACTCCTTTCAGCTACGAGCTTTAGTGCTCCTTCCAAATCCAAAATTCCACAAGCCACTGCAGCCCCAAATTCTCCAAGACTGTGACCCATTGCGTAATCAGGTTTAACGCCCCAAGATTCCCAGAGTCTTAAAAGACAATATTCAATACAAAATATGGATGTTTGGCTATAAATTGTTCGGCTCAGCTCTGCTGTCTTGTCTGTGGAACAGCCGCCCCAGAGGGCTTCCCGGATGGAAATGTTGTACCCTTTTTGAAGAATGCTGTCGCATTTATCAAAGTTCATTTTGAAAACGGGACTTGTTTCATACAGCATTTTGGCCATTCCCGGATACTGAGAACCTTGGCCGGTGAAGAGAAAACAGATTTTCCCTGGTTCTTCAGAAATCTCACTTTTTGGAAAGTTTCTCCCAGCAATGATTCTGGCGGCATCCTCATAGCTCTTGGCCACAATGAAAGCACGGTGGTTGAAACTCGCTCGTCCAATATTCGCCGTGAATGCTGAGTTTGCAAAGTCTTCTTCTACTTCTTTCTCCCTAAACATAGCTTCATATTTCAAGAAAAGTTCGTCCAAAGCTTCTCCAGTTTTAGTGCTGAGCTTCATGATGTGCATTGGTCGCTCCTGTTCCAAGTTTATTTTATGATTGGTGTCCAAAGGTGGTTCTTGGATGATCACGTGGCCATCTGTTCCAGTTATTCCAAAAGAGCTGACTCCAGCAAGCCTTGGCACATTAAGTTTCTTTGGCCATGGCACATGAATCAACGGAATCTCAGCTGGAATGACATCCAAATTTATTTCTGGGTTCAGAGTTTCAAAATTCCTGTGTGGAGGAATGACTTCATGCTGCAGGGACAAAATAGCCTTCATAATTCCAGTTATCCCAGAGCATGACTCAGTATGCCCCACATTTGTTTTCACAGAGCCAATTATTAACGGCATGTCCCGCTTTTCTTTGTTCTTGGAATAAGCCTTGCTTATAGCTGCGATTTCCATTGGATCTCCAACAGAAGTTCCAGTTCCATGTGTTTCCACATAAGTCACTTGACTCGGGTCAACGCCAGCATCCTTCAGGGCAAGGCTCATTGCCAAAGCTTCACAGTGAACGGTTGGGGTTCCCAAGCTTCTGCTGACTCCTTCTTGAGCTACAGAAGAGCCGCGAATAACGCCCCAAATATGATCACCTTCTTTGATTGCATCGGACAATTTCTTGAGGACAAGAACTCCACAACCCTCTGCTCTTCCGAAGCCATCAGCTTTCGCATCAAATGTTTTGCACCGACCGTCTGGAGCAATAACATAGTTCATCATGTCAGGAGTAAATGGATGCAAAATCATATTGACTCCACAAGCTAATGCCAAGTTGCTCTCTCCACAACGTAAGCTTTTGCAAGCTAAATCCACAGCGACAATCGCTGAAGAACATCCTGATTCAGTGGCAACGCTTGGGCCAGTCAATCCCAACAGGAAGGATAAACGTGCAGCAGCTGAACCAATGCTGTTTCCCATGTAGGACCTGAAGAAATCCTTATCCGTTCCAAATCGGATGATATCCCTATAGTCTGTCATCCAACTTCCTGTGAAAACTCCAGTATATGAGCCATAAAGTTTGGAAGGATCTATTCCAGCATCTTCCAATGCCTCCCATGACACTTCATGAAGAAGTCTTTGTTGTGGGTCCATGAAAACAGCCTCTTTTGGGCTGATTCCAAAAAACTTTGCATCGAATTCGTCAACAGGAGCCTTCAAAAATCCGGCACGTGTCTTCCGCATTTGTTCAGGAAGGCGACGACCAACAGATTCGCGTGTCCAGCGGTGTAAAGGAACCTCACGAATCCCTTCACGACCCTCATTCAATAACTGCCAGAACTCGTCAACGTTGTCAGCATCGGGGTATCTACAGCTCATACCCACAATGGCGATTGGCTCTTTCACGTGACTGGGGCGCTTCTTAGGCCATTCCCAGTGCACAGAATCAATATTTTCCTGGAGAAAGTTGGAAACAATATAGCTATTTAATTTGCCGTTTTATTTTTACCGTTATGAAGACATTTGGTTCCCATTGATAATTACAACTTACGGGAGCCTTGTGAAGAATTTCCTGCACATTCTCCATATAAATTTTCCACCATTGATTCACAATGTACTATAAATTTCAAAGAGCATAAATCAAATGTTACATTTAGTTAGATCATTACCATCAATGCATACTTTAATTAACTCTCGTAAAATAATTATTATGTGACTCCAGTTTTCATTTTCGGTTTTATAAATGAAAACGTCAATATAAATTATTTAACTTTTGTAAATAAAAAAATTTCAAAGTAGATTGGTTGCCTCATACCGACTCAAGAATGCCAAGGTCCCGTCGATGAAACGAGTTTTCATCAATTGACTCCTTGATCTCATTTGGCCCCACATCCTCAAAGTTTACAATTGACAAATTGGATTCCAGTCTAATGAAAATTTACAGGAGAATAAACATGGATTAAATAGAAACCTGCAATAAATTTTGGATTGCTTCCTAATTTCATTGTTAACGGTTGACGTAACATATGACAAAGGCACATAAATTTAAATGGAAAGCTTACTCAGCCAGTAATCTTCCACCTTGAAGAGAGAGCTTTTGATGAAATTTTTTGTCCAGAACATCCACACTTTTTTCTTGACTGGTCATCCATGTCTTCAAGAACTTTCCAAAATATTCTACAAAAATCATTTAATTATTATTTTAATCTAATAAAAATAATTACATATATGTTACTCATCTCTTTAAAATTAGATATGACATGAAATGAAGTTTTTTGCCAACAATTATTACATAAACATATTTTAATAAAAATTGTATATAAGTGAGTTATTGTGCTAAGCTCAATAAGCTACATGTGCATCATTCTTAATTAATATATCAATTAGGAAAATCGGTCTGTAAGAGCCAACATTGCAAAACATACTTCTTAAATAGAGCAAATCAGAACCTATCTACTTTATTTTGAACGAAATTGGTGTACGTTTGTTGGAACGGTACCAGCCGTATTAACGAGACGTGAGTAAAGTTTTAATTTTAAGCTCTGAAATTGTCCCTTTCAGTAGGTTTAAGCTATATGGCTAGAGTGTGAATTTATGTTTACTCATTTTTTTATGCTTTTTTCATTTTCCATTATGTATGAATATTTTGCTAAATAGAGTCTTTTCGTTGCAATAGCGGTACAGGTAGTTTGTGTTTTGGTCCATAAGATAATTTTTAGCATCGCTCTACTAATTGCAGACGTGCAAATAATGCCAACGTTAATTGCTGCTGAGAAATACAAATGCAGTTCACGAGTAAATTTTAAGCTACATGAAAGTGGGATCCTTACCTTTTCCAGCGTGAGCTTTTGCCTTGTTAAGCAAAATCTCGAAAGTACTTTGCTGAGGTTTGTATAGAAAGACAGAGGTATCCGGATTATCACTTCCATCCATGCCAATGCACAAGTCCAAAGATGAGTTTTCAAAAATATCATCACAGTTTTTAAGAACCTTTGATTATATATAAATATTTCATATTTCAATTCCAATATTTAAAAAATCGAAAATTATACAATTATACTATATCTCATAAAATTACTTTTATTATAACAATACTTACCAAAGAACTTGGAGTTATATAAACACATTTGTCAAAAAATTGCAAAGAAAATGCGAAAATCTTTGCATAATCCTCTGATTTAAATCCATTCAGTTGCAAGTAGTTTGGTTCAAGGGGGAAAGTAATGTCAAAAACCTTTTTCAGAGCAGCCCTAAAGTTAAGTGTATCATTCGCATATACTATAAAAATTCTCACTGTAAAAAAAAAATTTTAATCGTGATCAACACTTACTTGTTTTTATCCGAGAGATTTGGGCCAGTAATCAAAGCCAACCGTTTATCCGTGCCTAGTTTGCGTAAAGACTGGGCTAGAACCAAAGCCTTGATGACATCATGGTCATCAAGAGCTGCAGTCACCCACGCCTCGTTAGGAGAGGCTGAAATCATAGCATAATTTAATTAGCATGTTGCTTTGCTTACTTGCATTGCTGCAATTTTCAAGAATTTTTATGTAATATCAAATATATTTACCCATCCTCCTTGTTCAAATGTAGAATACGACCAGATACTTTATTGAGATCCCAGAGTATTAGAATAAATACAGTAAAATTTGCCAGATAGTAACACAATTAACAAAGAAACGGGTTTGGTCGGAATTTTAATTAACTCCCATGTCCGTAAAAATTTGTAAAAGACACTTGGAATTGGAATGCACAAGACACTGAAAACCAACAATATTTAGGTAACAGTAGATTTCCAAATTTATTTGATTCTACTAAAAACGGACTAACTTGGTTTGATTGTTACTGAAATTCATTTTTGTCCTCGTATTGAACACACAATTTCTTGATAAACTTCTGTAAACTGATTCTTTTTCACAAAAACTTTTGTTAAATGCCAGTTTCGAAAGTATACTAATTATATCTTGTGAAGCACCACTAAAGAAACATAATATACGGAAACTTTTGGTAGTAGAGCAAATGTATGATTTTCATATAAAGAAAATTTTAAGTGTCAGGTTTGGCTCCTTCAGAGCTAAAGGTACTGGACCCACTGAAAGTAGGGACTGTTTGATCTTGAGGTATTTATAAGCTCTTAGATTTGACTGTGAGTAGTGCCTGTTACTTCAATTGTCTTTTTAAAGCTATATCTAATGGTGAGGATGATGCTATATGTTTAACAACACTTTTAGTGTCTCCCATGAATTCACAGGTTGACTTGACGTAAGATGTTGAAGGATGTAAACTATGCTCACAAAATATGTTAGGCCGAATGCAAATTTTAGGTAGCTAGCTACTAAAATGCCCTAATATGTTGTCTTTGTTGTCAGTTGCAGCCTCACTTGACAAGCTAGTAAAGTGGCAAGATTGGCAAACACATCAGTTAGCAGTGTACTGCAGTTCCGCGCATTGTGTAGATCTACCTAAATGTTGTCAGGTATGTTCACACGATGGACTTGAATAGAACCTTTAAAAAATATTGGGAAGCAAGTTTTCAACGCGTGTCTACGACACTAGCTTTTAACGCCCGGAATACGTGCACATATGTTCAGTGCGTCTCGCATCATACCCAATGATGTAACATAATATTATATGACCTCAACCCTAAAATATTTTGAAGTACTTATATATTGTGCCTTCCCCGTCCCTGATTAGTACTCCAATCGGGAATTAATGCTCCAAAGTTTTAGCCAATTTTGTCATGAGACAGAAGTCTAAAAAACATCATTAAAACATGCTGGAATATTACGTATATTATTTTGCTGTTCTAGTCTGCACACTCGCTTCCTTAAGTTACCTTAAACCTGGGGTGACGCGGGAATTCATATTAGCACTATTTAATATCATTATTCTTTGTCAAAGTACTTCTGTAATTGGTTTTGTAGATTACTTTGAATAACATTACTATAGGAGTAGAACAATTAAATCAAGGAAATTTCAACCACTACATTTCTTCATTCCAAAATCTGATCATTGTAGGTTAATGATACATGTATCGATGTATCCACCAAAATTATGTCATGTACAATTATTACTCTTTCAAGTTTAAGAATAAACCAATTTCCATTTTCAAATGACCTAAGGAATCAGGGAGGTGCTGATTATAAAAAAACGTGTAATATATTTTGAAATGAATACAAAGGAAAAATATTTCAACAGATTATTACATTTTTATAGTTTCTGTGATTGATTTTTAAGAATTTCATTGCTTCATGTGAGGAAGATGTTAAGCTGCCTAAATTAGGCCTTGATCACGTGTGTTGCATAAATTTTTAAATTCATTCAATCAATTTGTTCGTTTTGATTTCATGCAGGTTTTGTTTCTATCAGTTTTTAAGATTTGCATTTAGGTATACGACGCTATAAAACAATAGTCATTTCGATTCCCTGTCTGTGCACCTCATTAGTGGTCTAGATAAATTGCTAATTTTTCACTGGCGGTCCGTTCTCTAGTAGGAATATACGTGTATTTGTTCTAGTGCCGCTAGAAGCATTTTTATGTGCACCCTTATTTCTGCTTGTCAAAAAAAGAAAGAGTGAGCTTGAATACATTTTTGAAAATGTGCAATGCAATCATGATTTAGTAACAGTTTTGCAATAAGTTTATGTTTATACAAGAATACATACAAAACCAAACGATTGATTTCTGATGCTACTCATTTTATTTACGAAACGCCTTCATTATATTCATAACAATTTTTTCCTAGATTCTAGAATCACATCTATAAAAAATCTGTTTGCACCCTACACTCGCTAGTGATTGTAAACAAAAACAAACCCTTTACTAAAAGTATAAAGTGCTGCGGTGCACTAGATTCTATCATTTTTTTCTGCAATACATAGTACAAAAGTGCTAGCTCGTAGGAAGTCAAAGATGTAAATTTTAAGTAAAAAAAGGAGAATGCATCTTGATACAAAATCGTGTCTTTAGTTTCTCCTTCATTTAGTGCAACAATGTTTGTCAGTAGTATGTTGTATGTATGCATAATATGCGGTGCTGATTATGAAATACATCAACCAAATACGACCCGATGATACATACTACATGATATATACAAACAAAAAACGATTGACGACTTCGTTGAGTATTTAAAGATACCAAGCGAGGTTTCCGTCTCAGCTTCTAAAGTAAATGTAACCTGTAAAATTAGATGTGAATGTACTCTATTGCAAAATAGAGTTTTTGACATTATGTAACAAGGGCAAGCGCAATCAAATCAAGCATTTTAGAGTAAAAATTATGAAATTCAATTTAATTAGTAAATTTTGCGGAAAATGTTCTCCCTGAAGTAAAAAAAAGTATTGAACCTGCTTGCTTCAGTATCTATTTTATATGAAATCTCTAGAAATGAAGCAATTAAAATTTGGCAAATGTGAAATTGACTATTTAAGGTATAATCCAAAAGCTGTTATTCCTCTTTGTGATGTAAAAATAACGATCTATTTAAGGAATTAACAAAAAGGTTATCGAACCTTTTTTATGGTTCTGAAGGTGTAAACAAGTAAGGTCGGGGAATATGTTTTCGATGCTTCAAAATCTTTAGTACAGAATATAGTCCGGGAAATTTGTGCAATATATGTATATTGGGAGATTTACAATATTAGAGAATGAAGGGGACTCTATGCTATAATGCTAATATAGTTTCCAATTTTATGTGTTTATGCTCATAAGGACGCGAATGGTATTTGTCAATAAGGGCATCTAAAAAACTATAATTATTTACAAATTCCACCATACACGTTTCCAATACTTTTTACTTGATGTCACAAACGAATTAACTAAAATTTCCAAATGTCATTAAAGCAATCGTTAAATGATTTCTTTAAACGCTTCATATTTAGTGTTTCAAAATTGTATCAAATTCACATAGCAAACATGAAACATCCCAAATCCCTTGCAAAATATCACATTACTTTTGTAATTGTTCGTCCAAATTGTAACAAACGTAAACGTAAGGGCTTTAAGGCAGTAGCATTTTTTTATGTGGTGTTGGTAATATATACCTTTAAAAGTTTTATTAATCATAAATCATCTCTGAATCGGCTACTTTCTTTTGATTACCACTTATATGTTATATAGCTTTTGTAAAAAAAATTATAACTTTGTAATTGCACACCTTATTCCGCATGTAAGCAGTTTGCCAAAAAGTATTCATCTCTTCACAAAGTTTCGTGTAAATTTAATCGCTAATTGTAAATAGTTTTGGCTCCATTAATAAGGTTTTCTAATACATGTCACTTTTGCAAGGATGACTCAAAGTCATAGTTGCATCGCAAAATACAATACACAAACATTGTTAGCTTCACAAATCGGAGACTGCGCTTGATCGTAGATGAGGACATGCTTAGGGGTTGTCTGATCTCATTATAAATATAGATAGAAAAATGAGCAGAGCAGAAGTTCGTTATCAAATTATAGATTAGTCGATTATTATTATTATTATTACTTCAAATATTTTCAATGCCGATGCGCGATGTTGTCTATTATTTTAGGAGTCTATTGACAACGGCATACAAGTTTTCATACCCCAAGTTCCACAAAAGCCACGTCTGATCTTGAACGTAACGTTACTACCTGCACTACTTTGACTAATGGTTAGGATTACATTCGTTATTGCATATTACACTTCTGCTGCGCATTGGGCTAAATTGGGGGCTGTAATTTTGCATCATAAGTATTTTACGCATATCCGTATCCGAGTGTGCATTCATATTATTATTATCGTGCTTTAAGCTAAGTAAATTAGAGTAGTAAAATAGATCGTTTTGATGACAGTATGCATGTTAGGTATAGAGCGTCGTTCATATCTTGACATGAAGAAAAATTTAGCTTACATAAAAAATATCTAGTACAAGTTTTTAGTCTTAACCCTGTCTTTTCCTGGTTAGCAGTTTCGTTCATAAAAACATCCTGCCATAATATTATATCCTTTAATGATGGATTCGGTCTTCAACTTCCTTCCTTTGTGACACCGCAAAACAATAAACACATGAAATGAAAGCAGATTAAGAATTAAGAATGTCATACATGCTGTAGGTTTTGGTATGCAAGATGGAGTGCAGTGTAAGAGGTTGTTATTCTTGTTAGCAGCTAATTGACATTGAAATTCATAGAACAAGAACGACAGGTGCAGAGTACCTCTCTGATGATTAAAAAAGAGATTTTGCCTTATATTATTATTATTATCCTTATGACTATGACAGACTAGGAAGTTCAATTGCTGCGTAAGTTCCGAAAGACAGTGCACACGTTTGCTGTCGTCGTCGCCACTTGAACATCCGATTGCTGTTGAAGATGAAAAAATAAGTAATTTATAGTACAGGTACAACTACGACTGGAATTTGAGAGTGACTACATATCCATTTTGTGCTGCTAAATAATCTGTCAAGTATTCACACTTTCAAATAGAGCATATTACTGTGATAATTTTGCAGTTTACAATAAATTATGGGCATTATTTTATACACTGCAGGATTTTTGCTGGGACTACGTATACCAGAGTGAATTGAAATACGTATTCCCTGAGGGAGTAACAAAACTTGAAGAAATATATGGAATTCAAGGTTTGATTATTTGAATGCAATTTGAAAATTACTACTCTAGACAATTAGAACGGCATTTTTGGTGCAGCTTGAAGATTACAAATTGCACGGTAAAAACACATTTCAAAACACACAATACTCTACACTAATGAATGCTAATTAGTAAGTTCCCTATCTTCTCGAGAAGGAAATGCATAAAAGTATAAACAAAAGTTTTGTGCATTTCTTATCTCTGTGGTATGGATGAGATCATTATATTTGCATTGGGTACACGTATAATGACAATTAGCTCAAATACTGCAGAAAATGACTTACAATTTTCAGTTTAGGAATATGCAGCAGATGAATGGCAATACCTTCCTGTCGACGCGACGTTCATTGACATAGGTTGAGGTAGTATACATATATGTTGTTGAGTTTTTATATCAACCAGGCACATGCACATGCCGTCGTATATAGCGCATTTACACGATTTCTCAGACGATACGCAGTGCAGATTTTTTTTATAGAAACAGGTGTACTCATTTCTCATTTCGGAAGTTCACGAACAGATTCTTGCAACCTATAAAATAAGCTTCATTCAGCTTGTCTAAAAAAATGTTTTACTTTTATATTTAGAACCCATTTTTCTAAAGCTTCTGTCAGTTACTGAATATAGGTTGTTGGTAATGGAAATTAAGATGATGAATGAGGTGCCTATGTGTTATGAAGAGTTATGAAAGAGATCACTGAAAAGCAGATAGAAGATGAAGTACATATGAAAAACCTGAGAACGCGTCCGAATAATCTTTATATGATTCATTTTTTTGTTGTAAATATTAAATGTAAGTATTTCATGAAGCAAAAAAGTTTCTTTGCACAAAAGCTTGCTTACCATCAACTATGTATGGATGTATATATTATCATATTATGGAGGAAATTATAGGTACTTAAATAAAAAGTAGTTAGCTTTCAAACAGTCAAACACAAAAACGTTTGGCCAATCAATAGGATGTCGGTGTAATGCATTTCAAGAGTTATGCAAGTTGTATAATTTTTTGTGGCATCTGTTCATCAAAACAGAGAGACAATCAATACTAGTGCGTAAGTTTGGGATACGCCATGTGTGTCCACTTGAGAAGTTGATGGGAAGTTGTTGTTGTGTAAGGGTAGCAATGCTGTTGCTACTGTACTGCTGGCAAATCATATTTTGAAAACTGTTTCTTTTTTTAAAAACTCCTGATAAATTGTGCTATTGACCTGTTTACAATGCTGATGAAACTATAAATGGAAATTAGGCCATGTGTTATCATCACGAAAATTGAAATTTTAAACTTTGCACTTGCTTATACAAAAAAAAATCTATGAAGTTTTTGAGACAAGTAATGAGCAAGGAAGACATAAATGAGAATAGTTGTTGCAACAAACTTTTCAAAGTCTTCATTAGATCGTTTCAATATTTTCAAAATTAATTCTCCTAGAACAGCTTGCCTATAGCGATCTAGAAAGGATTGAGTTATGTATATTGGGGTTGCTAAAATGAACCCATGAATGAATATATATATTTAATTATTTATGTGCAATGGAATATATTTCTGCTATTCCTTCAAAGTTGAAAGTATTTATATGTAGTTCTAGATATGAGATTTTTGTTACATAAAGTTAGCATCATGGGTATTTATTTCAGTAAATAAACTTTGACTACAGGTCATATCTGAAAGTTATTGATACATTTACCCACTGCTGCCCATACAATGGTGGATTGATGAGAGGTGCAAAGCAATACATTTTTTTGTAAGCTTGATCCGTATACGGGACGTTTATCCATTCACTGTATGAAGGGGCATCTGTTGCGGTTCTTGCTCCTACAAAAATCATAAAAAACTTTAAACATATGAAACTAACAAAAATATTCATATTTTAAAGCCTTTTTCCATGCATACAGACGCCTATACATACCTTTATTGACAAGGTACTTAATTGGCTCATTGAGTTTCTCAACACCCCATTGGAATTCTCTAGCAAAGTACTGCTTGGAGCCTTCACAATCAAAGCGAGCAGTAGCTCCTTTAACATTTTGAGTTCTTTTCGGACCTGGTTTCTGCGTTATCTTCAGTATTGCTTCTGGGTCAATCTTCTTCTTTGGACTAAGCATTGAAGAATATGCTGAAAAGAATAATTATTGTTAAAATATTAAGCCATCAAATCCGCTTATAAAAAATGTTTTGAAGCTTTATGCATATAAAAAAGGATTTTACATACTTCCTTCCAAATCCTTCCCGGTAAAATAAGTATAATCTTTCGAGAAAAGATCCATTGAACATCTTATGATTCCTGAGCGTTCACTCTCAACTTTAAGTAGGGTACATCCTTGATCACCTTCGTAAATGGCTTCATTGGCTGCATCAAAGGCAGGACAACTGGCTGCATTTTCACGATTTCTTAGCATTGAATGTGAAAGACATGGGGTACGAAGCTCACACTCTGTTGGTGTGTTGCATGGATATGTTGTGAGAGCTGGGCGTGTAACGACCCTTCCTTCAGCACAACATTGATAACCTCTCTCATCACTGCCTGACCTTCTCAAAAACAGTTGAACGTTGGATAAGTCGTATCCATCTTCAGGTAGCTCTGAAAGTGTTACAAACCAACAACAACACAATAAATCACTGCTAGATATAACAGTAATAATTGGTAATAACCAGTTTGTTGACACAAATAATTTCATACCATGATTTAAGAATTTCCATGTTTTCACAACTCTTCTGTCCTTCATTGTGACACATTCCACTATGGAAGTGTTCCCACGAAACCAGTTAGTGTCCAACTTGATCCGCTTTCCATATGGATAGTCTTTTGACTTGACTTCTTTCACATCTTTTGAGATTTTAATGAAGTTAATGAATTTCAACTCAATTGGTTCTGTAGCTCTACATTCAAGCCGGAGGGAACGGTCTTGATTGCTAACGTTTTGAGTTGAAATCTTTATCGTGCGTCCTTTCACAACTTTATCTGTTTGTACAAAACAATGGAAATAAATCAGAATCTGCGAGTTGCTACGATTTACTAATAATTCCTAGAATCTTATACTAGAATAGCATTCTAAAATCTCCTTATTCATCATTCGTAAGAACTTACCTAACGGCATGAAAACAGTAACGTTTCCAGAAAGCTCAGTAGTCTTATCATCTCTACAAATGTAGGAACCCCAGTTATTGGGATACAGGACGAAACCTCGCTTCGGGTCAAACTCTAGAATTCTATCAGGCTCTACTTCCTTTTCGACCGTACGCTGCAATTAAAAAGCCAAACTTTGGTGGTAAACCTGACTGTGTTACGAAATGAGTGTATGAAATGCTGCTGCTGGTGCTGATTGTGAAATATTTTTGCATAAACATTAAATTAAGCATATTACTTGAATTGGCTGCATGACCGAAATTAAGGTGACAGATTTATTTGGATGAGAAATGGGGCATGGTACTTCTATAAAAGCTCCTGATTTCGCTACCAACTGCCTTGCGGAATGGGATACAAAAGACTGGGAACCTGTTAGGATCAAAAAACGTAAATAATAATGCAAATATATATAGCAGGCCAGCCATACATGCACAAAATAGGATCATAAACCATTCGTCATGACTCTTGTACATGACATCCAACATCCGACTACCACTTCTTCATTCTTATACAAATAATGTATATTATATGTACATACCTGCAGCATACATATAAACAAATGTGCTCACTCTGAACACATTTTCATCTCGGATCTGACACACATACTTTCCAGTAATTCCCTCGTGCACAGTTATGAACTCTAGTGCCGTCATGTAAGTATACGTAGATCGATCACTGAACTCCTCTACTAGCCGACGATTGTAATTTCGTGAGTTTGCAATGTTCTAATAAAAAATGGAAATTATTAGCATACATTTTTCAAGCTTGGCTTGATGATAAAGTGAATTAAAACATTCCATGAGAGTGCATAAATGTGTTTTGTATGCAAACATCCTGTATATATATTGCTAAACTCTCATTAGGAAATCCATGCACATATCTCAGCTTACCCCAATGCCAACATATTTGAGTTGTACTGGATAATTGGAATGACATTCTATGCGGAGCAAGTTCCTTCGACCAGGTTGCTTGTAGTACTCATCTTCTCCTCCGTTTTGGGTGGATGCAATAAGGTGGAGGCTTTTGAAATCGAGTACAAAATCCGAATTCCCTGTCTTATGAAGAACCCTTTCTTTTCCTGTTGTGCCATTAATCACGTAAATTGATATCTTTGGGGCTACAAACAAAAGAAAAACAAATCCCAGATCCTTTCTTCTATTAAAAAAGTACTCCCAAGATGCAAATCTTCAAGTGATTTTTCCTTTACTTATGCTTATTGCTTTGCTCATCCTTATGTTATGTTACCTTGAATCTCTGGAGGCTTCTCAGAAAATAAATTCGTCTCT
Source organism: Orchesella flavescens (assembly GCA_964034955.1). NCBI lineage: Eukaryota > Metazoa > Arthropoda > Collembola > Entomobryomorpha > Orchesellidae > Orchesella > Orchesella flavescens. The sequence continues at coordinate 8,765,240 of OZ035958.1, read as the reverse complement.
GTCAGTAACAAATATACTACTACCGCTATGATAAAGATAGAGATCACCAAGCAAAAAGCGCACGTCAATTTTTTGTACATTTTGTCTGCAGCTCTGTGACGAGTCACCTACCACACGAACTGCTTCTATATATCTTCTTTGCCACAAAATAAAACTAAACTAATTTACTTATTTCTACTAATGTCGTACTATTGTAGAACCACGACAGGAAGGAAAACAAACTTTTAGCCTGCTGCAGTTGATATTGATAACGCTTTCTCGCGCACTGTCAATAATAATTATTGTTCGTTGACCACTTATTCGGCTCATCATTTTTTTATATCACACTTTTGTAGAACGTACTTTTATTTCCTAATTTGAAACAAATTATCATTCGTATCGATATCGATTAATTAAATCAATAAGGTAGGATGTAGGATATAATGGTGCTGGTCAGCATTGTGTGTCTAGTATCAAGTTATATCAAGTTATCAAGTATAGTAGTAGCAGTAGTAGTATCAGCAAATAAATCACAGTTCAAAGAACCATATATTATTAAAGTAAACGTAAGAGATTGAATGAACGTTGCACATGAACACAAAAAATGAAGAGTTGTGATTGTGAAGGTAAACACAGGCACGTACTTATCAAGAAAGAAAGAAAGAAAGAAGTATTATGAAAAGAGTGAGTGAGTGAGTGAATGGACTCCTGTTGTTAGATGTTATTGGTCTTACTCCCAACCATTTTTTGACTGCCACGTTCTTCTGCTTACTCCTGAGAAATGTGGATCTGCCAGCTCTTTTTTCGTTTGCAGAAGAGATTTTTACTCTTTCACACACAGAACCTAAGATACATAAAACTAGGAGAAGAGTTGTTGGGTTTGCGTTGGAGTTGGAGTGTCGAGATTTCAACCAAGGAAAGCGAGTGCGAGTTGCCTTATACCATCATGCTCGAGTTGCAAGAGTGTGTGTGAGTTAGTTGTGAATAAGGAAGAAAAAGTCTGGTTTTGCTTAAACATTACATCTCTTTCAACTGTAAACCATGCGTGCATTCTCTCTTGTCGTCAGTCTTCTCCTTGAAGAAGAAGAAGAAAAAAATGTATTTATTCTCTAACTCTAGCTCAAACTCCTCATGCTCTCCTCCGCTCCAGATTATTATTGCCGACTATTATTATGAACATTATTGCTACAAAGTACAAACTGATGCAGTTATCGTTGGTATAGTTTGTATTCAGTCTTAGAGCAGTGCGATATGGGATGTTGAAGTTTTGGAAGTTGTGAGCATATATATTCTTACATATCCTGATGTCGGGATGTATGTAACTTGTAATAATTTATACTACCTACATTACATGCCAGCCCAATATCTTTTGGAATGAATAATATATGCAAAATAGTTGAGAGTCAAGAGTACATGTTGCAAACACGAGGTTCCTGTTTACACGCGTGTGTTTATGTATGCATGAAGGTATTGAAAGGCTGAACACTTTTGAAATGTACATATGCCATTTTTTTATAGTTCAAGATTTGGATTATTTCTGGCATATTTATTTTCTCATGATGATGCATGTGATAAGCTATGGAAATGGAATAGAATGATTAAAGGAGGATGAAGAAGAAGAAGTGAATGAAAAGATGGTTGGATGAATGATGGATGCATCAACAAGATGTTATTAGGCATTTCTTATTACCTGGATTCTTCTCCATGCGGTTTGCCAGCTTACTATTATTTTATATTTGTTCAACCGTCTATGTATATTTGCATACATGTCGGAAAGAGTTTACTGTTGGTTTTTGGTTGTTGAAGAAAAAAATTAGGTGTCTAAACTAATATCCTAAAGCTTATTTTCTCCTGTCTTCTTCCGAAGCTTCCTGAGAGTGCAACTTACTTACTTACAGTGATATGTAAGAGGCTGGAGGAAGGCAGTTAGCCAATAAACACACAAGTCTTTAATACTCTGCTGACATTCCAAAGGGGAAAAAATAGGGTTTGAAAAGTTTGAGAAATTATGGCCATGTATTTTTAAGATAAGCTGGCATTTACGTGTGTGGCTTTTTTGGAATTAGTCTGACACTGGAATGGAATGGAATATTTCTGGAGGGTTTCCGGTAAGTTTCAGAAGCATCGTCTTTCTTTACCTTGCTTTACTTCGGATTCATGGTTGATCACACCGCACCACACTCACTCGCTCAGCATGGATATTAAAATGTTTACATAATTAAGTCCATTTGCAAGCTGTAAACATTTTGTGCATTAAATTATAAACTGTTCAGGAATTTTTCTGTAGACATGCAGAGTCTCCTAAAGCAAAGCAAAGGTGTGTTAGTGTATGTCATAATAATATGTGTGTGTTGTTGTTTTCTGCTTTTTCTTGCAGACGTATTTGGAGAATATCTTGTTGTGACTACATACTCTCAAAAGTTATATACTCTGGATGTGAAAATTTTAAGTTTAGACGAAACCTTCAACAATGACCCCTTTTAGTGTGGGTGATTAAGATAGTAAAACTATATTACTTGCTTGGAGACTGATTGTCGTAATTACTGGCGTCACTCCACTTCTTTTGTGATTTATTGCTAACCAATTCTCGTCTCCAGTGTGAGCTATGAGCAGGGTCAGCAAAGTAAATGACTTGTGTGCTCTACTTTTTTTTACATTACACAAAAAGTGGAAATGTGCTTGATTTGCATATTAAATATAACGGTGACTTAACTTTTTGTGAGCTTCTTATAACTACTACTACTACCATATGACATATCAAGACCAAGACACAATAGTCAACAGTCAAAGTGTGAGAGCCCACTAATTGAAATGAAAACAGCCATTTATCAAGATAGCAGCAAAAAACCATCAGCAATATTAAGAAGTTGTTTACAAAGTGGCCAACTACAAATATGACATAATACAGGAGTCACACATGCTCTTTGGAACTTGCACATTCAATAAGCTTGCATAATATCCATAGGTATATTAGGTTTAGTTAAGTTTTATTATGGTATTTGTTCTGTCACTGAAGAAAAAAGTAATGATGACGATAACGATATGATGGTGAAGATGATGATGATGGCGATGGCATCAATTCAGTGTGAGGAACGGCAGATGTAGAATTGATGTTGAAATATGCTGATTTTCTAGTATATGGAGCACGTACATGAAGTTTGAAATGACATTCTACAAGCTCAAGTTATTTTTTCGCATGTTTACTATTTAGAATGCCTTTGTGTTCGATTTATCCTGTCATGTTGGAACAGTGGCATTTGTCGACATATATCTTACTTCAAAGGGAAAGCCAAAGCCACACACAAACAACAAAGCATTTAAGAGCCGTAAAAAATGTGGGTAGCATAAGCATAGCTTACGTACTATGCTCTATAGAGAAAACATGTATGCAATTACACGCATTACTAAATATTATTACTCACGTTCAGCAAAAACTTTTTTTTCTTGTAAGAAACTCAATCTCAACTCAACTGTTGCTGAGCTGCTGAGAACTATCATAATGATCTGCTCTACAAAGCATAAATCCTAGTCAATCAGCAAGTCTTTCAAAAACTCAAGAAGAAAATAGCTTGAGTTTGAACAACGTGCTTCATCGTCTGCTCGTGCTCAAGGAAAGAAAGAGTAGTTCCAATAGTTCCATGCTCCTTTATGTACACTATATATGTTTACTTATTTTGTGTAACAACCTTTGACTTGTTGTGTAAAAATGCAAAATGCTCACTTTTCTTCCGCCTTACATTTCTTTTCCTCCCTCTCCAAATTATTTTTCAGTAGCAAGAGCCAAAGTAAGCGAATGAAATGCATCTGATGCTGCTGATGATTCGTATTTTTTTTCTTTTCATTAAATTATTACACAACAGATAATCCAATCATACTTGTCTTGTAACTTAGCATATCAGATGAGAGTGACTGAAATCATGTGCCTCCCATCCCTCCACAATTATTTTTCGTCAAGCTACTTTACTAAAAAGTAATTAAGAGACGAAAGACTGATGATTGAATACCTTCCCAAGGATATATAATGAACTGAATGCATGCTCATGACGGGTTTTCACGGGATGTTTAATTCACAAAATGTTTCTGCACTGCAGATGCATAGCTGTTGTTTTGATGCACTATAATTTCCCGTCCAACGTATCGTCCCTTCCATCATCCTGTCAAGTGTTGACTTTTACTTTTAATCCACCCAGTACAATAGAATAGTGTATCAGATTATAGCTCCAATTTCATGAAAACATGAAATACATATCGTACTTTAACAAATACATGATGTTTGGGATGCAACAAAAGATCCCAACTCACAATACAACCAAACGATTTGTTATCTGTCGGATTTATTGATAAAAAACGTTTTAGATTGTGATTGTGGTGTGTCACACTACCATGCCACTACCAAACCAAAATGCATACATTAGTCCATTAGGAATAAGAACGGAAGTAAGAATGGAATGAAACTCTACTCGAGAACGATTGATTAACGCAATAAATCATGCCAGCTGGGTGTGTATATCATGCTGCTATGCTTGTTGGAAAAGCAAGTTGTGTTAAAAATATTAAAGTTATGTTGCTATTGCATTGTCATGTTATGTATTCTTTATAGGTATCAAGAGACCTCTTTGGCCTGCTAGTCGTTCTTGAAGACATGAAATAAGAGAAATGGAGAGAATCTTCGGAAATATTAAATGGACTTGGAAGATTAAAGCTTTCAGGCATATTGGCAAATGTGGAGCAGTCAAGGCAAGGCAAGTCGGCTTACCTACTGAGATGGCAAAGCTCAATATAAATGAAGTTGAATGATTGCAGACTGTGGCACTGTGGTGGTGTGTATACGAATGGAATCAGTTGTGTGAGAGAAAACTAGGTCATTTATTACGACACTCTAAGGACCACGAAACCAGAACTGAGAAAGTGGGATTTCTTCAAGATATTATAGAATTCAGGATTTTCTTCTTGTACTTTTTTTGTTGCTTTTTTCTCGCAGACACAACTTGTTATAGTTTCCATTTTTTCAGAAACGTATTTATACCAGTCATAAACGTACAAACAGAAAGGAAATGAATGAGTATCACATGACGTATTTATCATCATCCTGTTATCAACTTTTAAAACTACTTGAGCCCCAGCTCTAATCTCTTTCTGTGTACTGTCATAAGTGTAGATTTGTTGAGTCGATGATGATGATGATGATGCTCGTCCTGATGCTATTGAGTTAAAAAATGAAATTTTGGCAATGGGAAAATTGGAGAAAGGAAACGTAAACTTATATTATACTCACAGTAGTAGTTTATTGTATAATTTCAGTAAGGAATATGTTTGAAACGCCCTAAAAAATAAATGACGTTTTATAACTTTTCCGTTGGTTTTTGGGGCTCTTGAATGGGTTTCCAAATGTTTGATATTTTATTTACGTGAAAGCTGAAAAAGTCTGTTGTTTTTGGAATAGGAAGCTGTAGCATGGAATAGAGCTCGTAAAATGATCTCAAAATGTTTGAAAGTAATCTGAGCTTGATCCACACATACATACATTTTTCTTTGGTTTTGGTTTAGCAACAGCAAGCACAGGAGAGCTGGCTTGTTTCTCGTCATTTCGTCCTGTCGTTTTATTTCAAAGATGAATGAACGAACGTTTTGAGTTTGATTTGTTGCAAAGTGAATTACTGTAACATTTGAAATAATTTACAAGTTTTATTGCATCGATTTCCTGAAACTACTTCCGCAGCAAATGTACCCATGTCTCATTACCCATGTTTCATTTTCCGGTTTTAACCCCATTGCCACACCACCAACCAACAAGCAGGATATAGGCTTTTTCACTTCTTTTTCCTGATACTAAACTTGTTTACAAGTGGGAAACTATTAAATGTACAAAATTTCATAAAATAATCATAGTTAAATGGAATATATTGAATCCAGCACGCAGCCACACAGTGTGAGAGTCATGAAAAGAGTTGTTGAAGCCTGTGTAATGATGCCATGCTTCAAATAGCTGTGAATTTTATGGGGTTCAAGTGCGCAACTGGAAAATGGATCGCTTGAATACGTTTCTCTTTTCCTTTCCTCCAAGATGTGCGATATGCATGTGATGTGGTTGGGTTTGGTTGGAAGAAGGTGATACAATATGTTTTCAACTTGGTTGCAGATTGTATGCTATATAGTATCACACAATTTACGATGCTTTAATGGCTCACTGGCAATCTTCTTGAAAGATGGGTTGGCAAGTGTGAAAATGGAAAATTTCATACATGTGTGCTTTTATTTTATTTTCTCAAACAAATTCATTTCATGCTGCTGAGAAACTTATTTTGCTTTACATTCTTATAATTCTTTGCTAAACTATTCACAATTATTATTATTGCAAATATTTTATAGAATAGCTATTTGCCAAGTTTATTGTTTCCAGTTGGGCTAAATTCATCCATTAAATCACATGCAAACTTGTAAAAACCATGTCAATTTGCCCTTGTACCTATTCCAAAATTTCAATTTGCGAAATATCTTCTATGCTTGTAATAAACTTTTGCTATGAATATTCTCAAATAAAAAATAAGGAACCTCCTGCCGTTATGAGCTATAAAAATGATTGCTGGCATTTTAGCTGGTATATAGCTTGGAAATTATAATACACTGCATTTCACGGGGAGAGTCTGAAAAATGACATCTGTGCAAAGCAATAATCAAGCGTGATAAAAACTGTTTGTATTTTACACATACATTTTGTATACGGACAATCGTTTTGTTTGATCAATGCCTCATTTTCATGCACAAACTAAAATCAAAGGAAAAACGATGAGCTAGCACCATACCATCATCATCATCACACAACTTTGTGTTGTGTTCCAAGTTCCATTCCAACTTCTATCCCAAAAACCAACCAACCAAATAGCAAGCCAAAATTACAATGTTGCAGAAACAAGGTAAATAGGGTAGTATAAAACATCCCATATAACAACTCGACGACATTTATAGGCAATGTCACCCTAAAGCTTGTTAGCATGATATATGTGAAGGAAGCATGTCTTGTCACCAAAGTTTGTCTTGTTAGCAGTGGTAAATAGCGTTGTTTCCGGGTTCGGAGTGAGTGTGTTGACAAGGCTGCTGATAAAAATGATGCATCAAGCACAAGCACAAGCTACCAGCTCAGACTACATTTCATTTTCATCTCGTAATGCGGTATATATGCATAATATACCTCATTCAACTCAGTCAGTAAAAAAAACTAATGGAATATTTTACTTTCACAAATAGGTACACCATTACATTAACGGGGTTTTCTCGCATGATAACAGGAAATGGATTTGATATGATTTTCATGTGCCTTTTCACTCTTGTTTATCATGTGTAGTATTAACTTTTCCATGGTTGACGTTCTTAATCTTTAACACCACCATATTACTACTATTTCGATAGAGGACCTTCTACTTTTTGTATACCTATGCAAATTGTGAAACAAGCAGAAGGCGTATTCGAATCGTTAGAAGTAGAAATGTGCTGCCGCTACCTTTCGCCATATGACGTGTCGCTCGCTATAACAATTTGAGAATGAATAGGAGGAAGAGGGCCTGTCATAATGATGATTCATCTTTAATATGCACATTTCACAAATGGGAAAATATATTAATGCGTCGACTTTTCTGTTCGTTGATGATAGGAGGATTGAATGGATGATGGTGACAACGGGTGCGACACATTTCTTCTCATACCTACAACTGTTCTTGCCGAAGCTGAAGTAATATTAAAAAATGTTTTTGGATATACATTAGAAAATAGCATGCAAAATGTAATATACACGATTCAAAAGAATGAAAATAGGATTTTAGACTTTGTGTATCACATCACATCAAAAAGTCAACCTCACCTCCAGGCGGCTGGAGGAGGGAAAAATAAGTACGTGTAATGGGTAAAATTTCATGTGCTAACGCCTCTCCTTTGTCACGTAAAGGTATACACAGATTTAATATGAAAATGATTGGGGGATGTCATGCGAATTTTCATTATTTTCATTTCTTGAAAGAAGACCTTCATGACCTACTTTGATGTATATACTCATTTCTGAGTACATTTTTCTCTCTGATTTTTCTTGCACTTTTTGACTTAGTCTCGTTTCGTTTTCTATAAGGGCTGTTCTGTCCCAACTTGGGTTTGTATTTTTGTGACATAGTTTTATCGTTTTGCACGAAAGCGGATATATAATTGCCAAATCAATGGTTTGAGAGAGTTACTAGTGATTATTTATGTAATTAGTAGTAAATATGGCAGCTGAGGAAAGTATTAAGGTGGCTGTGAGATTACGTCCATTTTTGGAGACGATGTAAGAACAACAGAGATTTTAAATAATTTATGAAGTTAGTAGGTTAGTGGACTCTCACCTTTGATTAATATCAATGCTAAGTAAGTTCTCATTTTGGCACAGAAAAGAGGAGGCTGATGGAAGAGCCAAAAGGATTATCCGTATGGATGAGTTATCATCTGCTGTTGCAATTTCTAATCCAGATGATCCTGGGGATACTCATAAATTTACATTTGATAATATTCTTTGGTCCTTTGATGGATATTCGGAACAAGCGGATGGTTACCTGGCACAAGAAAATAGAGCAGTGTCCGAGGAAATATACTGTGATCAGGTATGAAAATGGGGCTGCCCGTGAAACTGAGGGTTGATCATTGTACAACATCGTTGCTTATTTTGCAGAAACAAGTTTATGATGGATTCGGAAAAGAAATAATTCAAAATCTTTGGAATGGTTACAATTCAACGGTATTCACGTTCGGTGAAAGTAAATCCGGAAAATCATGGACGCTTTTGGGATTGAACCCAAATAAGGGCACGTTTTATTTTCATAATTTTATAATTCTCTTTTACATTAATTCATATTTATTGTACAAACTTGATCTCACTACTTATCTGTTTTGTAAATTAATTAATTAAAGTATGAAATATTAGGGGTTCTACCTCAAACACTTACAGACTTGTTTAAAGGCGTTCGTGAGAAAGAAAAGGTGTTTCAACAAAGTGGATTTTCAGCTGAAGTGAGATTCAGCATGGCTGAAATTTATAATGATCGAGTAAAAGATTTGTTACCATCATCTGCGAGTGGCTCAACAAAATTTAAAAACATTATTAAAATTCGTGAGCATTCCAAGAAAGGATTTTATGGTAATAGTAAAAAAAATGCAGACATATTTCATACAACTAATGTATTACTTGTAACTTGACTAACTTGCAAGCTTTATTCTTTTACAAAAAGTTGAGGGACTTCGTCCCGTTTTAATTGTGAATCATGAGGACATACAACATCGCCTGGAAGAAGGTCTCCTGAACCGCGCAACATTTCTGACAAGTATCAACGCAACTGCTGCTAACAGCATGACCTTCATTACTGTGACATTAGTACAAAAAACTAGGAATCATCGAGGGGATGAAGTAACACGAACATCAACCCTAGAATTTCTGGATTTACCAGCCTGGTACACATAAAGAAACGAAGTTTATTTTTAGAGCATTTTCGTAACTATAATCTCTGATTTGTTTATTTTTGTCTTCTCTTCTTAACTTTCTCGATTGGGGCATTCAGTGACGTGTTGAATAATGACAGCGACTCTGATGAACCTTTGGATCTTATCAGCAATATAAATACTACTCTCAAGGCGAATGGTATTGATAAGCTTTCTTTTTGTGTAGATAAATTACTTGAAGCCTCAATTGGTAAGCATACAGGTGCCGTACCGTTTCATCATCATTGTGTTACCAAACTTTTGAAGAGTGCATTGACCGGAAATACAAAGACGTATATGGTAAGTTTTCCTCGAGTAATCTAGTAATTCCTCTAGATTTCTTTGGATTTTAACATGAATCATTATCCCTCCAGTTTGTCACGTTGAGTCCCTCTGAAACGTCATTTAAAAACTCACTTTTCGCGTTGCAATTTGGTAAAATGATAATTTAATACAAATGAACAGTTTTGGTTTAGCTTTGGAGTTAATGAAATACTTTATGCAAAACATCATGCAGGTGAAAAAGTACGAATGCTAACCACAAGGTCAATTATCAATGAAGAGGTGACATCCAAGCTCATTAGGGAGCTGAAAGCGGAAAGTGATCGACTAAAGAAATTGATAACCCTCGGTGAATTTGACCAATGTAATTACTTCACTACTCAAATAGGAGAAGTACCACCGAATCCTCTAGAAAGGGAAACGTTTAAACGAAGAATTACGGAGGATATGAAAGCGCAAATAAAAGAGAGTGAAAAAGAAATCCGAAATTTACAACAGCCATATGAAGAACGGCTCAAGACATTCAAAGCGGAGAAAAATGTTTGTTCATTAATGTAAATAAAATGAGATATGATCGTGATTACATCCAATTTGACTTGATTTCACATTTTTATACTTACCAGGATTTGGGGAAAAAGCAAGAAAACGACAGAAAGAACAAATGTCACCTATTCAACTTGAATGCAGACTCACAAATCTCTGGAAAAATTGTTCACATCATTCCCCTCGGAACTATTGACTTTGGGCAAGTGAACAAAGGGAAAGAAAATCATTTTCTCGTTCTCTGCGGTCCCGGGTAGGTATATAAACTCATTTCTCTGTCTTGATTTACTATTAAGTGGTGTTGAACGTGAGAAATTTTTGTAATGCCTTTTTAATGACAGCATACGAGACCTCCATGGCACATTCGTGTATAATTCCAAAGATGGAAAAATTGCCATCAAGCCTGCGGGGCCGAACTGTAAAATTCTCGTTAATGAAATGCTCGTTCAGTTTGACACGGTTCTTACAAACAACGATAGAATCGTTTTTGGTGGAAATCAAATTTGGGTCTACCAAAATCCAAAGGAAACGTGGTTGGAGAAATATGCTTTCTCTTATAAACTCCATCATGAATTAATAAGCGAGGAGATAGCTTTGAAATCAGAATGCTACAGAACTTTGAGCCAAGCAGGTAACGAGGCTTCTTTAACTTGATTAAATCCTAAAGAAATTAGAGCCAAATGCGATTTCTTAAATTTAGGTTCCCTTTCGGACGAGCTACAAAAGGTACTGATTGAGTTGATACCAGCAATTGAGGATGCAACTGCAATTTCAGACGATTTGGGACAGAATTTTACTTTGAAACCTCTAATTCTTCAGCCTATTGAAATGCTCTTAAGTGAAAGCAGTAGTGTAGAGGATTCTGAAAAGACAAATTACTATGAATCCTTCAAAGGAATGAAATCACCGGAAGTTTTGGTCAAAGTACAAAACTCAGTTGATGGAACTTTTGACTATTGGACAGTCAATAAGTTTTATGAGCGATTGGAAATGCTCAAGGATTCATACATGCAGTTTTTGGAAGATAGCGAAATCCCATTGAAGGTAAATATTATTTTTCAGTCCAAAGTCAATTTTTGCAACGTGTATACTTTTTTGGGGTACTAATATAAAATGTATGAATAATAAAAAAAGGAGATTGAAGCTTTCAATGAGAGATCAGATATGGATGTGCCCATTGGCTACAGCATAATTTGTCTCAAACCGTTGGCGTACTTGGTTAACATTGCCACTACCGTTCCAATCTTGGACTATATAACGTTTCAACAAATTGGTAGCATCAGTATTTCTATAAATATTTGTGATGATGAAACTGGAGAGAAAATGAATGATGTCGAAGTTTTCATTGAAAGTCCGGACGAGCTGATTGACGACAGTTTAATAGCTGTTTTAAATATACAAAATCCCGAGAAGATATACCTTCATTATAAGGCACGTGAATTACTAATATCACAAAAATACCCAGTAAAACTGCGTATAGATGATTTATGCTTAATTCTACTTTATACGTTTCTAATAAATTTCACAGGAGGTGTATTGCAAGTACAAATTTCTGGAGGAAGAAGAAATCACTAGTACAAAACTGGATCCTAGACCTACTAATTTTATTGGATTTTCCAATAAATATGAGAAAACATTTTCTATTAAAATGATTACCGAAAATGTAAGAATTTCATATCTGCCAAATACTTTTATTACACGTGGGAAGAAAACAAAATTGAATACAGTTACTAAAACCTAATTTTAGACTCTGAATATAATCCTCACTCAATTTCTGATACTGAGATTTTATGGGAAACAAAAAGCTCACAAATTGTTAAATTTAATGGGAAAACCCTCAACAACTTACGATCCTGGACGTTCTGCAAACCCCTTTGAGCAGGAGAAGATTAATGCTCAATTGAAATTAAAGGAGAAAGTTGAGCAAAGACATCAACGAAGATTGGTATTATTACTTTAAAATACTTTCAAGCCTTTTTTAATATTAATGTAACTAAAACGTCATAAATTGTCTTAGGATGCCATGAAAGCGCTAGTTGATCAGTCAGAAACTTTAGGCGAAGAATCTATCCCTGTGACCATTGTGAAAAGTTTATTTCAAGCCAAGAGCCAAAAGCAGGTTGATCAAAGTCTTGCAGAGCACAAAGGTAATTAAATGTTTTTAATTTGTCTTAATTGAAAATGAAATGTTCTGGTCACACGAAATAATTATTCTCAATGTCTGATTTGACCCAGAATCGTTAACAGTAATTCCAGAAGAAGAATCTGTGCAGGAAAAGCAGTTAGCACCGGAGCTAAAAGCACTAAAACGGTTCAGCGAAGTTTGTTCCATTGTTTAAGCCCATTGTTTACATAAATTAATTCAAAATAAATGTTCTACACAAATCTACCTGGTATTTGGCTTTAACTTATGTACGAAATGCGAACTTTGAATTTATGTAGTTTCCTACAAATCTAGTTTAACATTCACCCAATCCCCAACTGAATTCCAAACTGGTGCAATGCAATATATTCGTTTTATTGTACTTAATTCATGTTTTTTCAAATCCAAGCTGAGTTGGCTGTGTATCCATATTCCTTTGATGATATCTGGATGTTAAAAATGCATGAAAAATATGACTGACCAATTAAGTCGAAGCTCCAATTATGAGCCATATATATTGTATATAAAGCATTTATATTTAATTGTGATTACTCACCTCGACCTATGTGATACTGTATAACACGATTGGTATCCACACTTTGCCAAATGAATCCAGCAGCAAGGAAAAATTTTGCACCTCGGCAAAAAAATTTCCTTCTGGAAGCTGTGCTGGACGAAATTTCCATGATTTGCAGTTTATCATCAGGATCTGGTGTGATCGCAAATGAGTCTGAAGAATCTGGCAGGCTGATATCACCTTTTATTTAGCACAGTTAAAAACCAAAATGTATGCAACTCTTTATTAAGAATTAAATTTTCAGAACGTTATGCTTTTTATTATTAAACCTGTTATTGTAGTGGTTCGACTTCCATTAGCAGAGTTGTACCGACTTGAGTAGAAAACCCGTTCCATATTTTTACCATCTATGGAACATTGGAGCAACCCGCTTTGTACAAGTATGTCATTGTCATCAGCATTTTTGTCATCTTTCGATAGTTTGTGCCTGACACATCCTGCTCGTTCGGGCAGTGTTGAGATTTTATCTGGATCACACTTTCGTCCAGGCATTAAACATTGACCTTTTATTCTACATTCGGAAATAGAGCCACAATTTAGGACACTCAGTTTCGCCCGTTTGTTGGATGGGTTGCAACAAACAAAATCTTCACGACTGGAGTCGTAGCGGAAATCCATTAGCTCATTTCGCATTGCTATGTAGAAAGAAATCAAAACCGCACCTGCCTTAAACCTAATTTATTTATATATACATATTTTCATTATTAGCGTCATCCAACAACTTACACAATGACGAAAAAATAATTTTCCACATATGCAGATCTTGATTAGTTTGCACAGTTCGGCAGTAAATTCTCGACATGTTTTTCAACTTTTTGCTACTTATATCTGTGAATGCTGAAAATGGAAATGTGGATGATTCATTGAAGTCATATTGAACCATTGGATTTGCAACCACTTTTAGAAATTTTAAAGTAATTTCTTCTTTCGCTTGACATGAAAATGACAGATTTTCTTTTAGCTCGTCAGTAGATTTAGAAAGTTGAACTGTTTCACCCTCTGGATGTACTTTAACTAGTAGCCCTGCATGAAATATATGGACACGATCAACATTGTTCATATTAAGACAAAGTGTATCTTTTGTGTATTTCATGACCAATTACCTTTAACAGGTTGAATTGTAATAACTCCTGACTTTTCCTTTGTATCTTCGTTTTTACAATAAAATGGTCCCCAAGGATCTGTCTGCTCAGTAAACTTAGGTCTCAAATAAAATCCAGTTTTGGGGTTGAATGATAATAAATTAATGTCTGCTGGTATTAACTGATTTTTCTAGAATTAATCACATTTTATAGACTATTAACACCTCATAAAAGGTTAGCATTACATCATAATGTAATTGAAACTCACAAAATACAAAGAAACTGAAGCCGTAGCATTTGCAACCGGACACGGCACAAAGACGTCTTCGCCGCCAGATGAGTCAACCGTTGTGTCATAGTCAATTAGAAAAGTTGTACTTCCTGAAAAATGCAAAAAAGTTTTCAACTATCGTCATATAATAATATATTCCTAGATAATAGTTTAGTTTGCATACAAAATTAAGTATGCTAACCAGGAATATAAATATGAACACTTGCTGAACGATGAGCTCTGTCGGTAGAGATACCCACACAAAAATACTCTCCAGTTGATTTCTCCGTTAGTGGCATTAGATTTAAAACGGAGAGATAAGTGAAAGTACTGGTGTCATTGAAATTACCATGAATCCTTATATTCTTTTCGGTCACGTCAGGACTCTTTTGTCAAATAAGGAATTAATACTGATTGAATAGTTTTTATACCCCAAAGGGCTCCAATATATCAGAATTAATTATAGCACGTTACCCCATATCCAACATAAGTCCAAGTAATTGGAAACGAAGCAGTACATTCCAACACAATATTAGTCTGGTAAAAATCCTCCTGTGTAGATTTGAGATCCAGACCTTCCCTATTAATTGTAAGTGTTCCATTTTCTGAAATTTGTAAGACTTGCACTGAGCTATCAGGATTTAAAATCGTGGTACTTAAAGAGCGCTTCACTGCTTCATGATCCGAAAATGAGATGTACAGGACTTTGAGTTCCGGACCTAGGAATTGTTATAGGTAAAAACATATTCATAAATCAGAAAAATAGATATTTTTAGGAACACGCTAGGTTTTAAAACTAGTTCAAGTAATTTAGTACCCCTGACTGACTTTGGACCAGTAATATACACCAATAAGAATGTAATGAATGCAACAATTCCAGCAAAAATTCCTACTTTGTACCTGTACTGCATCTTGGTGGCTACTGGCTTAATCATTTTTAAAAAAGTGAAAATTTTATCAGAAAGATTCATAAATAATATAGTTTTCACTTGAGCTACTTTTTAATGTTTATAATAAAGGGGTATAATGTAAAAGTTTTCAACCAACAGCTCAACAAAACCAAAAGCTGCGATTTAGTAATTGAGAAGTTTTGTGCAAACCAGTACCATCCAAGATACTGTAAAAAGGGGAAGGATTTTCTCCCAACTCCAGTATTGGAATTGGAAAGTATCTTTACACAGTGGTGGATATTTTTTTCTCATACATAGTCGTTCAGAAGGGTATGGATTACATGAGAAGAGCATGTTTAAATATAGTCTGCTACAAAGTTTTCATGTCATCACGTCGAAGCTTGATGGCTTAATGACTTTTGTACCTGGATCCTCGTGTTTTATGACCGAAAATTCCTCCAATAATGTCTACAATCAATCTCGCTTTGGTGATTGTGTCTTTTTGGAATTTAGTACAAAAGCAAGCATGTAATACACGACAGAAAAAAAGTTCCTGTTCCACGCAACGGATGAAACTTTAGTGGGGAACTCCCAACTCACCCTATAACGATTATGAGCAAGTTAATTGGGGCACAGAAACTTCTTGAGCAATCCGAATTAACTACTTGATATCATGCAACCTTTACAAACCTGTATTAAACAGTTCCGTATGGATTCAATGTGAATCTATATGGTTGATGACAGACCAAAAGTTTTGCAACTACAATTTATATACACGAGACGAAACTCCTGAAGATAATTTGTTACACAACTTTCTGGAGAAGAATAAAAGCAAAAAAACTTAAAAATCAATTTATCAGGAGTGTGACTGTCGCCATTTCTAGTATTACAATATCACGTATATTACGTCAACAGCAGATATTAGTCAATCAATTAAAGAAATTGGTTAGATAGATGTCAACCTAATTTCAAAAGAATGTAACTGGTAAGTTGACCTAGAGAAGATTTTTCTATGCCACATTAATTTACCTCAAAGACTCCTGTCCTGTATGCCCAAATACATGACAGTTTACATTATTTGCAGCATGCACAAAATTCAGGTAAAGCAGTCGTCGTCACACTGTACTGTAAGCAAATACAGCAAGTATAGCATGTATAGTTGAAAGTATGAACTTTTGTTAAAGACCTACATAAAAAGTGAGGCTTCGTCATTCACAATATCATCTCGTTTGAAAAGCACGTGTTTCTTAAACTGAATATCTCGTAACATTCGTAACTTGCCTGACATTACTTTAGCGCTCCTTGTTATATAATATCATCACAGTTACAATACTGTGTATAGTAGTCAGTAGTATGCTTTGGTTTGCCATCATAATCCTTCATCTCATCATCATCATCATCGTCATCCTCAGCATCTCTTTTTAGTAGGGCAGGCCATTTATGCAAATGAACATTCGGAAAATGGGGACTAGGTAAATGTTAAGATGAAGCAATCAGTTTGGCCTTAGAAGGCACACTTTATTACACACACTTCTCTCTATGGATTATTTCTGTTGCAGCGATTGCATTAGCTGAACTGATGTTGATGGTAAGGCATAAGAAATTTCTGAAAAAAATTAATCTATATAAATGAATACAAAAATGGTGATGTGCAGCTGACATCAAAATAAAAGCGCATTGCGCGATGCACTCCACCGGTATATGGTATGTATGTATGTATGCGAGCTAGAATTGCATAATGTTTGGGATGACTAGATGACTTTGCACTTAATAAAATTGAATAAGCAAACAAGGTAAAAGTGAATGCGTTGGTGGTGGTGGCATCATATTAAAAATCAGAACATTGAAAAAGTCTCTACCATCTACTTCTACATCTGAACACCTCAATAAGAATATATAGAAATTCCGAATTTTCCAAATCTGAATTCTGTTCTAAAACATGGTTGCACCTTTCATAAGAAGGAATATTACGTAAGGCACCTGATTTCATTTCAGTTTTGAATTCAATTCAATTACTCTTTAAAGCCAGCTCGACTTTAAAAATCTTGCGTAATTCAAAGTATCATAATAATGGGAGTAAAAAATTGTAAAATTACATAAAAATCGTGTAAACATATTCGTATGCAAATTAATTTGAAAATTGCTGAAACTATCTTGCAAGATTGAGTGTAATGGAGTTCAATTGAAATGTCATGCATAATATGGTTGACTTTCTCATGAAATAATACAAGACACGTACATACATCTATCTATCAACATTCTATTTCTATAAAATTGTGCATGTTTATACCTAAGCACACCTTTGTGTAATAGAGCCTCTTTATCTTCATTGAAGCAACGAAATGCATGCAAGCAATCAAGGCTAAAGTTCACCTTTAGATTTGTACCAACATAAAACATAATATATAGCTCAACATAGCAAAACACGACGATCAACTAGAAAGTATGTATTATGACTCTGACTTGACTTGACTGTTTTTACAAAATTTATGTAATTGATAAGTGAAACACCTTTTGAACTTGTTACAAATTCATCATCTTCATTTCTTTTGACACTTCAATTTTTACGTGCAGTCAACGGAAATATAGTCGTTAGAGTGTTCAATTATACTTAATTTATTAGCACATCTTTTGCCCATTAGGCACACACACATTATTACATTCAACATTGTATAATTTAATATGAACCACATCATCAGCAGCAGCAGTACAAAGGGTGTATCATTCAATAATATTCCACATTATAGTTGAAAAGCCTGAGAATATCTTGTTGTGTTTAACAATAAAAATTATTGTTCATGTGTTGCTGAATAAGCCCCACTCATAGAGTCAAGTCAATGAAGAATAATATTTATACTTATAGTTATATATACGAAGAGAGTCATTAGCATGTATAATGAAAGTGTGTGTATATAGACAAACTATTTTTCTCTTCGTATTGCATCATTAGTTCACTAAGGTTAGGCATAATGTAGTAATGTAATTGCAATGATTGCAATGGCTGCAATAAATGTAATGCAATTGGTAGAGTGATGATAATGTGCTTACTTTGGCTTAGCCACTCTCTCACTCCTTCACTTTACTATTTACTGCTACTGCAATATATTATATTAAACATTAAACAGCTGAAATTGTAAATTTTGCTTGATGCTATTTTTCTTTCTACATGCACTGTACAAGAAAGGACGATGATGATTCATCATTAAAAATCCTCATCATCATCATCATCAACAACATTCCCCCACAACCACTCATGTCATAGTCATGTCAAGGCACAATAATGGCAAGCGTAGCAAAATATAGCCTAGATTAAATTGTAGGTGGGAGCAATGAGAACGCAAGTGAAATGAAATGGTAATAATAACGTTTATTTACTCTCGAAAAAATTATGTAATATATGGAGAGCGACAGAAAGAGAGAGAGAGAGAGACCGAACGAGTGAGTTGTGTTGTGAGCGTAATAAAAAATGGTTTGTGCGAGTAAATGTATTTCAAGATCGAACTCGGGCTACTTTAACCTTGCTTTGAAATTGTTGGTACTTGAAAAATTCGCAACAATTGTGTCTATTTTTGCATTGCAATGTAGGGTTGTTACTTATTGTTACATACATTGTGTCAAGTACAGATTTCAAAGGAATAACCATTATGATGGTGGGCTGTGTACACAACATTGTTCGCATCCTTGTCATTCAATAGATATACATAACCTACCTACTTCTGCCTAACTACGGTTGGTGGCTGATATGATGAGTTGGCATACATTTTTGTTTAAATTGTAATTTACTTTTGCATACAGCTACAATCCACAATATTGTCCTATCCTCCACCACACCAACATCATTTGATCATGACCACATTACATTGTATTGTATTGTAAAATGCATCTCAAAGTTACCAAAAAATGTTGATGCCTTTTCAATCCAAACTTTATGCATATAGCTTCAAACTTGTGAATGATGCCAGAGGTGATTACATATTGGTTCTTTTATGTTCATTTCAATGTATATGACAGTTGCAAGTCAAGCATATACAGTGTAGTGAGCAGTACGTTTACTCTTTGTAAAAATAATTTCTTCTACTGAAAATAAAAGTGATGATAATATTATTATTGCTTAGGGGCTATATGGTATGACTATGAATATTATAGCTTACGCATTACCTTCATGTATAGAGAGTTGTGTTGAGCACGTTCTTAATGAATATGCAATGCAATCCTCGAGATTGTCTACTCTGCCTATGTACATGATGGGCTGCGAGAGAATTGCGTAAGGCATCCCTAACAAATGCTCATTGTTGTCAGCAGCTCGCATTGCTAGACACACAGACTGGGCTTACGCACTCACCAGTTTTTTTTATATTCAATAGGTATTGCACTATACTACTTGCAATATTGCATAGTTAACGCTTTTGTTGATTTTGTCAGGAGATAGGATTGAGCATTGTCGATGAGATATGTAAGTAAAAGGGTGATGTGATGTGATATGATATGATATTGTGTCTGCAAGTATTTCTAATCATGGGCTTCGATTTATGGGCTATTGCTATTTGCTATTGACATGACGAGCGAGTTGTAAAAATAGACATGGATTATTGTTTTGTTTTTAAAAATTGATTGGTACAATATGTATAAGCCGGTGAAATGAGGATTGAATTTTTTTCTTGAGTGGGGGTACCGCTCGGCGCTCACAGCACTAGTCATGAATGCAGATGTTTCTAAAACAGGTAGCCTGAGCCTATGTCAGTTTTATGAGTTGTCTGTCACCTAAATTTCAACATGCATTGGATCAAACAGAAAACCTCATTTCATTCAATTTACAAATTTGCCTATTTTATTTTACAAACGTGTCGTAGTGGTACCTATTGTCATCCCAAACTTGGTACCACGCAATTATTACTTCACTACCTATTTTTATTTTTGATGGGGATTTGACAGTTGAATGGAATTTGGTTATTGTGTACCCCTGCTGATGCCTATTACAAATTGGATTGAGGCTATTAATATCATTTCGTTTCGTTCTTTTGGCATGAGATTAGATTGCAGGCTTGTTACCGACCTTCGAGAGAGATCCACAATATATGCTTCAATAGTCTCTTGGTAGGTACGCAATATATTAGCAGAGTCTGCGTCTCCTCCACAAAACATTATATTGGTTATGTTGTTGGTGTTGGTAAACAAGAGAGATTGCAAATGCAGTTGGCATTACTGCTCTGTGTCAGCAAAATGCAACGAAAGTAGATTGTATACAATAGGCTCAGGCCAGGGGCATTCTGTACATTGATGCAGTCTCAGGGCCCTTGTCCAACACTCTTCGTATCATACATATGTACATATTATCGTCCCCTTGAAGCAGACAGAAAGCTTAATAGAATGCAGTAGCTTGCTTGTTGGAGTTGTAGAAGCAACTTATTGCTTAATTCCTATTTCACATAAGCTTTATACTGTTGTTGCTCTTGCTACTTACTTACTCACTCTCCCCTGTGCAATACCTTTTTTATTGCACGATGCAATGAAAACTAAAGCAATATATATATGACTCTGACTCTGAATTTTAGCTAGTTCTTCCTTCCATGCCCATGCCCACTGTAAGTATATTCACAAAGTAGTAGAAGAGTCATCTCTTTCTACAACATTGTTGTTTATTACAAAGTTTTATTTTTGTTTCTTTCGTTGAAGAATATTTTGTGCACTATGGATTATATTATGCATCTTTGTTGTTCTCAATATCAATGTTGGCCTTATCTCTACAATATCAACTATCATCATAGCATAATATCAGCAACCCCCCTCACGCATATTGCTTCATTTTGCATGAATCTTGAAGCATAAAATTTGTTTCAACAGCTGGTGATAATGATTAGATGATGGTAGCTGACATTGAATATTGCGCTAGTACTTCTTTCTCACTTTATTTCTCTAAAAAAATCCTTTTATAATGATAGTTCAGCAAGATAGTTGTAATGCAATTATTTTTAATAAATAATCATGACATGATCATGCATTTTTATAGGCTTTTATATGTCTTGCTTTGCAAAGCACCGTGGCCAAGATCAAGTGTTATGTTGGCAAAAGTCAAGTTCGAGTGATGAGCTAATTTTATTTTTATTATTATGCATTCATTCACGCACATCACTTTCGTAGTCGTAATAATAAGCACACTAAAAAAACTAGCCAGTGGGTTAATGCTGCTGCACTGATATATGATATAACGTTCATAAAAATAGATTTTTTGAAATAATTTCTAGCTTTATGTATGATATTATATAACATGCTATTATGATATGATATAAGCGGTGGTCAAACCAAAACCAACTTGATTTGACACTCGCCCAAATACATAAATATATTACGTAATTTTAATGGGGATCTTAACATTGAAATTGAAATGTGGACGTAATGTAATTGTAGTATTGCAATGCAATACTTAAAAGGTATTGTGTGTAAGCTTACTATCATATTTTCTCTCTTGTTTACCTATATTGATCCTCTCTCTTTTCTCCTTTTATCGTAGCACATTTTGTTAGAGGACAGTAGGACACATTGCATCGCCGTCCCATAAGCTGATCTTGAAAAGTAATGGATGTGTATCATATACACATTCATACCATTCATGTCAGAATCTCATATAGCATGTACTTGAGTTGACTATAGCTTTAGCTGTCGTAAGCCATGTCTCTCGTATTTGTGTTATGTATGCATATAAAATAAAAATTTCAGAGTAGATCATCGAGTGACCGTTTATATTACGTAACTATTTTTGGGGCCACATTGTTTGGCATACTTTCGCTTAGGAGCATTGTAATAATTACTACTAGAATTGTAATCGTTGCCTACCGTCGATCATCATGTTATGTTGTTTTGAAAAAAAAATGCATCCGTTGACCTTCATTTTTCAGAGTCGTTGGGTTGGAGTTGCTGCGTTGCGTAGTTGTTTTTAATAAAGGTATCTCGATATCTCGGTATCTGTACGTAACGTATTGTGTTTACAGAATAATTATGGTAAACGGTTGACTTTTTGTAAACACTATTGAGTTTGCTTGTTATTTTTAGACACGTGCCCGTCCTTTATGACTTTCAAAACGACATCTGAAATATATATTGATCAAGAGTTCAATTCCATCAGTCAGAGTGAAATCAATGGAATTGGGAGTAAATGAGCCAATTACGCCAACGCTAAACAAGCATACTATACATACCTATTGCTCAATCGTGGCTCTCTCAGGATGATCAAAAGTCAAACGCTTTTTTATGCCACGGCCACGATCTCAGTTCATGTATGTAGGACTTGCTTATAAGCATATTATGTGCATTTACTCGTGCCCTGTCAACTATCTGCCCCTGGACAAAACGAGCAACATTTAATCTTTAACAGACTACTTGTAAATATATATATTAGCCATGCGAGTTTAGATATCCTGATACAATACATTTTTGTGGAAGTATTCCATCAATTTCCTTCCCTTGACTTGGTAAGCTCATGTTCATCCTCTTGTGTTTGCAATCCTCTGTCGGATATGAATGATGATGATCCGCATGAAATGAAATGACGTCCACACACTTTTGTAAAAGTTAATACATTTTAAGCTTATACATTGCACTTACTCTTAGCTTAGAATTATTGCGTTATGTACTTTTCAGTTGCGTTATATATTTACTCTTCTTCATCACATCAATGTATTGCTTTATTCATTGACTATTTTGGTGAATGGTGGCTAGCCTGATGCCCTCCTATTCTCCTCCTCCCTCTCTCTTCATACTTCATGTCATAATTTCAGCTTACACTTATATGCTGGTACATCAATGTGCTTATGACATGTAACGCAATAATTCCTCTTCTGTCACTCTTTCACCTGATTGCTTAATAGCTCTTCTGTGGCTAAAGACCCTCTTGAAAAATTGCCTATGTCGTGTGTAATCTTACGACTTATTTGCTCATGCTCGCTTTTTGCTCTCCCGTCTGTTCCTTTTTTTAATATGAAAATTATCATTCTCTGACATTTCCCCCTGTGCTTTACGTTTTTGTTTAATTTCATTCAGTCTGTTTTTCACTTATAAATAACAAAAATTATTTGGGTTGACGATTCCGGTGGATTTCATAACATGTTTTTAAACCTCAACTTTGCTTTTCTGCTCCTCTGGCGTAACCATAAATATGTATTTAATTTAGAGTGCATGCAGTAAAACGCAAAACCACAGGAATAATATAACTTTCTTTTGCCCTTCAAATCCCCATTTGTTTTTGGTTTAGGAAACTGTGGGTTTGAATAGTACATATATTAGCTTGAATGACTAATGTAGTACGGAGAAAACTATCGTTGAAAACTCATTTTAGTGGTTTCCATTTACATGCCGGAAAGGAGTCATCACCCTGTTTACCACTTTTTTACAATGAATTTAACCGATCGGCTGATGATGGCTTTTCAGAAATTGGCCAGCCTATATACGCAAGCATGTCAATTTTTATGTAATGCCGGCCAACATATTATGTATGACAGGATCAACTACTGATCAAGTTAACTCAAGAGGCTTCGGTTTCAATGACGCAAATTTGTTCATGAGTGCCGCAAATGTGTGCAAATAAATACATATTCCTTGTAATAAATGTATGTGCTTGTTAAGTATATAAAAATATTTAAAATCCGTTTGTGCAATATTTGCTATTTGCAGGAGGAGCATACAGCTCGAGCTCAAGAGATAATAAAGTATTAGCCAACAGCATTCACCTGTGAAACCATTTAAGATAGGGATTTGCATCATACTCATACCAATTGACAAGCTGTTTTAGTACAGAGTAAAAGTCACCGTTACTGTTTTAACTCTACCATTCACTATGCATGACCTAAGTATCAACTATCGTAAATGTCACAAATATAAATCTCATATAAATTAGTAGCTATCAAATTAATTCATAAGTTTGCAACGAAATGTCAAAGATGAAGCTATTAACGCCCTATTGAAACATTATTTCATGATGATCATGTAACCAAACGTAACAACACCGTAATTCACCCCACTGCTCCGTCACGTCACCCTGAAACAAAGTTTCATAAAAGCGCAATAAAATGTTACACTGTTTTCTGAAACCGTCTTTGATGTTTCGTGAATTGCCTAATAGTACAGATACGGAGAGACATAGTTTGTACCAAACTATCATCATCATATCATTGATCACTCACTCATCCTCGCCAAGTGGTGGTATCATCGTCCGTTGCTTTTTCTCTTGCATAAGAGGACAAACACTCGCGCAACAAAGGTCAATAGAAACTTCTGTCCATCACACACACCAGCCACCACAAAGGTAGACGCCAGGCCAGAGGCAGAAGGCAATGACTACAGATAGTGGCCCTAATGCATACATTTATCTTCAGCCAGCCAGTTCATTTCTTTCGTCTATGTCGTTGAACGAAATGAATCTAATATGCATACTATGATACGGTGTATCAGATGTAAGTTCGCAGTTATAGTTCGTAGTTCATATGATTGCATATCTAAAATGTTGCCTAACATTATCATCATCATCATCATCATCATCATATCAGCATCACATTAGGAGCAGCTTGCCGTTGCTCTCGTGCCCTTCTTCAATCTTTCATTATTGCTTCATATCATATTTCAATTCATATTCCCAGGATTATATACATGCATGTTAAAATAATTGCTTGGTTTGCCTCCTCAGTCAAATACTCCGTTGTATATTTTTGCTAGTCAATGATCTGGGGTTTTAAAGTGTCCATAACTCATGCGTGTTTTGATGGGAGTATGAGTATTATTATCGCAATCGTAATCGTATCTTGTGTAAATTCCATCAAATGAAATGAACGGTAATTGATGATGGAGAAGGAGTCAGGATATTTATTTGGAAAGAAATAATTGTTAAAAATCGCTTTGTTTTTCGCTTCTCTCTACCTCTGACGGGGGTTTTGTTGAGTCATGATTTTCACTGAAAATTGAGAATTCATAAGATTCGTTTGCCCAATATCTGTATATCCATCCCTAAATTGATGTTCATGCATAAGCCACACGTGTTAACTGGTCTTTATGAGGCAATACCCTACTGTCCAGAAGGAATGAATAGGATTTTGCAATAATCAACGCGAATTTGTTTCATCTTCCTCGAATAAATTATTGTGGTTAAAACTCTGTAATCTTTATGTAAGCGCTTTGAATTCTTATGAAACTCAAAGTACTGCGCATCCTTTTGATAGTAGGATAATATGCATGGATGCTGTACTTTGGTTCTAAAGTTCATTCTCATATCAAAATCATGTGAACATTTGGTGCAACTCTTGGAAAGAAAACATGAACATAAAAGTAATACTGTTTACTGATTATTTACTTGGTTCTATGTATAGTTATTAATTAATTTCCTTGCATAATCCAAGGAGATTGTGGCAACAGCTTGAGAACAAATTCTTAATGCTCTTTTTGAGTTTAAGCTCAACTTAACTTATCAAGCTTTTCTTCTTTCTATTGAAGTGCATTGCTTTTGTACATGATACATAATTTTCACAATTTTTGTTAGAATCGGTTACATAAAACTTGAAAATATAGCTGATTTGATCTTTCATGTTCTTCTTGGAACGAAATACATAAAATTTCAGCTATTTAAGTATTCAACTCAGTCTTGTCTAATTAAGTCTTGATTTAAACAATCAAGCAAAAATGGGCAATAAGAAAGTGAAATTTGTAGTGCTTATATCAAGATAAAAAAAGTTTTTGTTAGCTACAAAAGTCAAAAACATGTACATATACGTAATATGTAATAATCAGCCTGAGAAAATACTAACTTGCTCTATACGTCCCTATAGCCAGCCAGCACACATCAGTCACGACGACGGTGATGATGATATGTATTTACTAATTTCAAGTTCTCATGTGCGTGAGATAATCACATACGAAAATGAAACTGAAAATATAACGCAATCTTCTTTTGCTTCTTTGGCTCTACACGGCTCCCCCATGCTTGCTGACTGTCATGATGATGATGATGATGATGATGATGATGTTGTTGTGTACTGTGTATTGTACACATTTTACAGAGAGACGGCATGATGTGATGATGATGTTGATAGTAAAAATGATGATGATATTATATTATATGTATTATTACCTACTTATTTAGCACACACTCTGCACGTTGCACACATAGTACTCACATCCCTCCCAAGCAATAAGTCAAGTGCAATACTATTTTTTTTTCTAGTCTGGCTTTGCTTACCCCACAACAACATTACATTTTTATGTACAAAATTTTTCTCACAGAACTAAGCCAAGTGAAGCCAAGCTGAGCAAAGGCAAAGGTTTCTAGGTCTATGTCTAGTTTGCGATCATCATCATCATGATCAACGCGATCACATAGCTTCTACCTACACCCATGTTATATAATGTAACATACGTAACGTAGCGTAATGGCATGTAAGTAATCTTGTACTCTCCCATAAAAGTTATATGTGCATTCCCTAAATGACATTATTATATCATCTTATCAAAGTCGCAACGGGATTACAGCGAGCGTAATCCATTCTTATTGTCATTGCCATACCGTGTGTCAATAGGGCTGGATGCAAGAGAGGAGAGCTGTGAGAGAGGTGCTTTGCATGCATTTATTTATTCCTTTTGAGTTTGCATGGGAGATGTGAAGTGTTGTTTGAAAGGTACAAGTTTGACTTTTGAAGTTTTTGTTACAAAGTTTAAACTGCAAAATTTAGCTCTTTCTGATTTCTACGAAAAGAAGAAAAAGTGTGCATTTAGTATCTCAAGTCTGTTTTGTGTTTACCAGTCTCCGCTCTGAGACTGATATTTTTGTTATTTTGTTTCAAAAGTTTGTGCATGAAAAAGTGACACAAAGTTTTGTACACTACGCCGGTGTGTGGTGTCTTTTTATGGAAGATTGTTATAAGTGGTGTGTTTCATAGAGATATACTATGAAACATTCTAAAGTTTTTTGAAAAACCGACCGAATGAATTGGAAGCAGGGAAAAAAGATTCGTGTGAAATTAAAATGCTGGCAAATATACATAAAAAACCGAGACCACGGAGAAGTGTTAGGCATGTTCCAGACGGATTTCAATTCTTGTTGGAAGGGAATCCACATCCACTTTTAATTCCATGTGTAAGTCTTTTAATAATGCTAGCAACTACATTGTTATACTTTGTCCACCTGATATATTATTAAGTTATAACACTTATTTTCTATTTGCAGATCGTTAGCGATGTTGCCTCATATCTTTCCGTCTCCGATCTCAAATCCTATCGCCAAGTTTGTGCCCAATGGAACGAAGAAGCCTGCAAGCAACTGCGACTCAAAGCCAAGATAATTCTCCAAGGGGAGGAAAATCTTATTGCATACACAAAACTGAACTCCTCTGCCCAAAGTTTTCATACAAATTTTGAACTCCGAGGGGATCTGGAGCTGGGGTCATCATCAGTGCAATCGTTTTTTGAAACGTTTGGTTCACAAATTAAATATGTTTGTTTTAACCGTGTCAAGTGGAAAGAAACAGAATTGAAGGATATTCTGTTTGAAAAGCTTCCCAAACTAGAAGAGTTGGGTTTAGAAGCAAGAGCTTACTCAGACCGGCGATTATTTCCAGGTGTGAGTGACCATGAATTAATCGTGGATTCGAGATTAGTGCTTCCAAAAATTCGTGTGTTGCGTCTCAACATATTCTCACTAATGACCGAAGTGACCACCCCATTTCTTCGGGATGTGCTTCGAGTTTCCCCAAATGTTGAAGTGATATCAAGTTTAAAGACAACCACAATTGTGAACCCACTACCAATGCCTTTCATCCAATACATTTGTCAAGCCATGAATTACGACACTGCTGATGATCTTGTACACATGCCCTACGCTGCAGATATTGCCATTGCCGAAGCTATTATAGAAACAAAAGGATTGACTTTGCCAAAGTTGGCGTGCTTAGATTGTAACATGCGGTTGCGGACTCCGAGTCTAAACCAGCTAGCACTTAAGGGATATCCATTAAGACAATTGGATCTCACGGTGATGTCGGACGTTACCAGTTGTACGTTACAAAGATTGTTGAGTAGTGTGTCGACTACGTTGCAAGTGCTAAAGCTAAAGTTTCAACCGGGGTGCCCAGCAGCGGAAGAGTTTGTTACGCCAGAACTAAACAAGCTAAATGAGTTGACCCTTAATGGTTTCAAAAGTTCTTTGAAGTTTTTGGAGTATTTTCCTAATTTGAGAGGACTCACCCTAATCAGAATTAATTTACAAAGGACTCTTGCCATAGAGGCTGTCCAGTGTGGTGGAAAACCGTTGGAGCTCGAAAGTTTTCAAGTGTTTGAAGAGTACTCAATGGGAGGATTAGCTGGTGATACGATACGGCTATTAGCTTTGTTGTTTCCACGTGTGAGAAAATTGAAGTTGGAAAATCTGTCAGATGAATCCCTTACCCAAGTTTTTGCTGGGTTTCCTCATCTACAAGAGTTAAATGTGATGAATGGGTTTTACACTGATTGTGGGGTCACTGGAATACAAAAGTGTATATTAAATTCTAGTCATGATAATACTTTGGATAATGTGGATTTGAGAAGATTTAAGGAAAAACCAGATATATCGTGCCTGAAGAGTAAGTTGAAGATTTAGATCTTATCCTGTTGTTTTTTTATTTAGCTTACACGAAGCTTTGTTTTGAGTCAACTTCCAGTTAATTGCACTTGTACGCGTGTCCAGAAGTTTTATTTTCCTTAAAACGATTATTTTACTAGGAAATGTCTTTATATTAAATATGTTGTTCTAGTCTTGTAGCTTTCGAAGACTATTAATTTTCTAGCAGAAAACATCATTTCAATGTGAAACCTTTCAAACTGTGCACGCACATGACTAAAATCAGACACGGAATATATGAGAATTGTAAAATTGTATGGGCTGTAGTACAGTAGATTTTTCAAATACGAATGATTTTTAATAAAAATCAGAATGGATGATACTTAAAATAGTAATGAATGCTCATTAGATATATTCACATTTCATTTTCCAGAAAGACCTCTACAAGGTCTTATATGAATTGTCTTTGTAATAATCATGCCCTTGATTTTACCTAAACACGTCATTTTCCTAGTTGATGATGAGCGTTGTTTTAATGATAGTTATTTTATAATTAGACAAAGAGGTTTTTAATACCCAACCGAGTTTGCATGTTTTTGCTACTGTTTCTTGAGTTTTCGGTTCATTTAATTATTAGTATTTGTTAAACCTAATCTGATTTTGGAATGGCCAGTCAAATAAGAGCCTCGTATGTAATTGAAATATTTATATCTTTGGTTGCGGGTTCTAAATTATTTATTCAACTTTTCTAGATCTACGAAGCCTCTCTTTAGGATCACCAAAATTGACAGACTATTCTATTCTCCATGGAGTAGTAATGTGCAAGGGCATTCGTCGCCTTCATCTTCTTTCCAACGGGGTAATTTGAAAATCTGCTTAAATTCTACAACTATCTGTCATAGGATTGAGCTTGTCTTTTGGGTATACTAACTAATCGTGCAATCACAACTTTATGGTTTTACAGATCACAGACATTAGCCTTCAAAGACTCAGCAGTGAACTTGATCTCTTCTACTTAAAAACTGAGTATTGTTTCCAGCTGACAAAGGATATGGTACATCATGTCAAGCAAAAGATGAAAGGTCGGACACTCAGTCTGAACGAGTACACTGGACCAATGAAGCAAAGTGAAATACCAAAATTCATGAGAAGAAATGGTAGTGTCTCAGTTCGCCTCAACAAGCTGGACATTGTCGATACTCAGTTATCTCCGTCTTTATCTTCTTCCTCAGTACTTCAATTACCAACGGTGCCACCGAATGATGATGATTTGTCATCATCATCATCATCTTCTTGACGTAAAATACTTCATGTAGGGATTTATGTTGTGATTTCAGAAATCTAGTTCTCATTTTATTTATTGTAGGCTTTGTGCTTAATAACAATAAAATATATGTTCATAATATGAACAATCAAACTAAAAGTCAATCAAATCATTTTAGTTTCACAGTTTTTATTATTATTATTATTATTTTAGGAAGAAATCATGATATTCTTATGCAGATATTAATCTTTCTTTGTTCCACCATATTCTGGTCTTAATTGGTCCCTGCTGATGTCAGCGTCAAGGTACTGTTGCCACTCTTTTTTGTTTTGGCCAAATATTTTGAGAACCTTTTTGGTCCTTGGTGTAAAAATTGGTTGAATTACATCCAAAACCGTTTTGAATATAGGTGGAGCTGAAATATTTTACAGACATTTGATCAAAGTTATCATACGCTTATTGCATTCATAATGGTATGAGCTAAAATTTGTGCTATTCATTATGTTATGAATTTTTTACTGTTAATTAAGGTGATTTTATGAGTATATCCGGTATAATAATTTTGATATGCGACGACAAAAGACCTATACGCAGAAAGACCTGTTTGTAAAAAAAAAAATACATGTCATACATAATTTTTTCGAGCGTGTTTTGCTTCTCTTGGTGGGAAGCTTTCAATTTTTGTTACAGATTCAATTGGATTACGTCCTTACATTGTGGACATGTATGCTGAATTGCATTAAACCCGTCTAAATTCATTATCAGTGAAAATTCAGTCACATTTTCCCCTCGATATTGAGCAGCAATCACTTTTTGTGCACTGTCCTCCAAGTTTTTGTAAAAGTACCGGATCATTCTCGGCATCTTTCCCCTTATTGCAGTTCTACGAAGGTCCCACATTCCGAGATTGACCGTCCCAACTAATTTGAAATTTTGCATAGCATAATTTAACTATCAATCCAAAACTACGATGTACATGCCAGTGTAACAAATTCAGAAATCTTTACATACCTCCTCTTCCCTCTTTATCGACGGTGTCTGTATAGAATTTGTAATCTGTTTCCATATCTGACCATTCCTCAGATCTAATTGAATCCATTTGATTGGCTTTTCGCCAACGTAAATTCTAAAAATGTCGAGTTTATCAATAAAATATACTTAAATTGAAAGCTTATAATTTAGCTATGATAAGAAAACTTACTTCAAGGAAAAATTCTTGTGCTTTTTGAACATCAAAATTTTTTGCTGGAAGCAAGAAATATTGATAATATGATAATTGATATACTTTATTTTACAACCAACATTAAACTTCTGTAGAAATTGCACAATATATAAATAATTTAGTTAACCTCTTATCCAACGAATTAGATAAATATCCTCTTTCATATAGTCATTATGTAAGTAGGGACGAACGGCCGTGCGAAACTAAAATTTGTAAACCAGAATTCCGAGATTACCTCTTGAAAAAATGAGCAGTTTTCCTTTTCTCCAAGGCATGTCCTTGACGGATGGAATGATAGTATTAATTTAAGAATTATTTTTGTTACCTTATCTAATGCCATTTTCTCATCGTAAGTAAGCGTTAAATACTCCTTTACGCTTCCAGAAAATGTATATCCAATGAAGACTAAAAGAAACGTTACACAATACAGACACTTCATTTTCCCTACTTTTTAAAGGATAAGAAAAAGAACAAATGCTAAGAATGGAAACATGAATTCAGACTACTATATCTGCAATCTTTGGTCACACCAATATAATACTGACCAAAAATATTTCTTAACTTTTATGCAATGCCATATTTTTAAGCAGCTTGCTTGATTGCATGAAAATGAAACTAAGACTTGTTTGCAATTACGGATTCATCTTGACTATACCAAATCAAAGCACAGTCATGCCTAAGTCATAATCACAATCATGCACAGCATCAAAATAGCTACAAGTATACTAAATGCAGATTTCAAGATATTTGGCGAAACAGGTTTTAATTATAATTAGGTAAGTAAATGTAAATACACAAGTCAGTCTGGTCCATTTTAACCTCGCCTGAACCCTAGTAGTATTAGTATACTAGATGAGTTTTTAGCATTTTTGTCACGTCTATAATCAGGGCGGACACAATAACTTATTTGCTCATTAGTAATAATTAATTCCGGTTCTGTAACTTTTTGCATGTAAATTTTTACAATGATTTTCTTTCCTCAAAAACCATCTAAGATTCTACTAATCAAACTTTTGCGTCAAGATCCAATCTAGATTGAGACCCTCTCATCCCGCATCTTTCTTGACTATAAGTTTTTTCCTAAAATGTAAGTCAATGCTCTTTCCCCACTCTTCAGTCTTACTCATCATCAATATCAATCTCTACAAGACTTTCTTCGCAACCTGCCTCTTGCGAAAAAATCATGCGCTTTCTTTGCAAATTTCAACTGAAACAAACGAGCATTTTGAAATTGCATAAGACCATGCATCTAAAAGAAGTTCACAGAAGTTGCACATGAAGAATTTAGTTGATTGTAAAAAACAAAACAAATTCCCTCAGGCATAATGCAGGAGAACAAAGGAAAAGGTACGTGCTACATCTACATAGTGCATCGGGTAAAATAGTACTACAAAATTTATGTACATAAACAGAACCTGTATACGCATACGCTGCTTATATCCATCTATCTACACGTAAATACCACACATGATGCATTTATAAGCTCACCAGAAAAACATAGCAGCTGGCTTACATCCAATGCCTCAATGCAACCATTTGATGATGTTTAATAGTAAAAGTACACGCGGCTGACGTAAAAAAATAGTTTTTTATGTACACGATGTGTATAGTTAACTTGGGTACATTTTTATGTATACAAACATTATACGAGCTATCTGATTGCTGGTTGAAATCGACTGTTTACGGATCATTATATTAAAATTTTTGTTTGTCCAGCTGGCAAAAGGCTAAGTATAGTTTCAGTTTGAGTGATTCACCTGACTCTTGACTTGACCTAATTGTGTAGTAAAAGATTGATAAAAACATTATTCCGGAATCGTGCGTGCATTTTTTGTGATTTCCATTTGCTTCTCTGACCAATTCCAAGATTTTCCAAGGAACAATATGAGTTGTTGTGGATGTGCGAGTCGTGTTTTGAAACTTCAGAGTGAAATCCGCTCATGGAAATCCAAGCTGGGAGACGAGAAACGGGAGAAGAAGATGATTTTAAGGTGGATTATGGCTGTGTTTGGTGAGTTAGATATGATATGATATGGTATGATTGGTGATAGTGGAATGAATAAATTGGGCAATTGTTAACTTTTAACTCAGGCTACGACGTTCGAGTTGACATTGACAAAGAAACTTATGGGGTTCGAGTGGAAGCCACAGAAAACAAGGAAGGAATGGAAAAAGCTTTAGTCAGATTGGCATTTGGACGTGAAAACGGTATTGGTGATGGGGAAGTTGCAATGGTGATGGAAATCAACTTGGGCAGTCAGGAGTATTTTGAACCTTTTGAAGAACCTGTTGAAGCACCAGAATTCCCCATTTTGGAAATTAATAGTATGGCCACACAACAGCAGCCAATACTCAATACAGGAATTCATTATGGACATTTATCACATCATCATAGTAGTAACCCGCAAACGATGAGTATTAGTACACCGATTGAAACTACTACTCCAACAGCTCTTTCAACTGGTCAAGAAGTATTGTATTTAGGTTGGCTCATAATGAATTTAAGACGAACAATTTGTATGACACACTAATGTAAAGTAATAATAATGATTGATTGTACCACGGTTCCAATTTCAGCAGGTAATTTGGAGGAAGGGGCAACAATTGAAGGATCCAACGGTCAGTCGTATATTTTGGTACGGGCAGGTGAAGGGGATGACATACCAATGCAGTTTGATTATTCCAACATTATTAAAGAAGAAGTTGTGGATGATGGAAATTTATATTATCGATTAGCAAACTCAGCTCCGTCTGGAATTGAAAGTGGTAATATGCCAATAACAGTTGTTTGGCCGAACTAAAAGGCATTCGATCTTGTGGAATTAGTATCATAATTTTATTTTTGTTGTAGGTATCAACTACTTGCCAGTAACACAAACCCAAAGTCTTTCAACTGTTGTTACTAATTCCCCCACTGCACCTATAGTACGAGAATTAGAGTCAGGCCAAATGGAAACGGAAATTGATGTAATCACTGAAACCTATGAATCCACTATTGATAACTCTCTAAAGTTGCCCATGAAGAAAAAGTCCAATATTTCAACCAAAGTTATCGGGCAAGGAACAACTAAGGCTAAGGGTTCAAAGAAACAAAAATCCTCTACTTCTGAGATGAATCTGATGATAAAGAATGTCCATAGCAAAGTTTTACCCACCACTACTAAAGCATCCAGCAGCAGTAGTAAATCTAAAAGTGTGTATTCGTCTGAAGCTCCTTTGAAAGGTGCAAAGTCAAAATCTAAACAATCTGAAACAGCAACCCCACCGAATAAGAAAGGTGCATTTGAGTTTGGATTAACTCTAAGAGAGAAAGCAGAAATTTACGTAATACAAAAAGCTAAAGAAGCTGTTGGTAAGTTGAATCCCGATTTCAATCATTAGATAAGTAGAATTTAATAAAATGAAAGTGAACTCATTTTAATTTTTTTATTGTTATTACAACAGAAAAAGTGACCAACGGGTATAGATGCATGGTATGTGAGGAGAATCGTTACATATATTCGAATTATGACACTGCTGTAGCTCACACTAAAACTCATTATGAATCGAAGCCTTATAAATGTGAATACTGCGAAGAACTATTCTCCATTCAAAGGGAGCTTTTAAAACATCGGAAAACTGTACACCCAAAGCCAAAAGGAATTCAAACCAGTATATCATCTCGTCTCACTCCACAAGCAAGAGCCAGTAGGGCATCGAATGAGGAAGGTTTAAATGCAAAACCATCTTGTACTACAATAGCAGATAGATCAACTAGTCCTAATTCTCAAACAAGAACAATTATCGTTCAAGCTCCATGTGGTAAAAATATAATGGGAGGTCCTATTAGTATATCTAGCGATGTTTTAGCAGCCCTGTTAGGTTCTAATTCTTCATCAATAACTGTGACTAGCACAAGTGTCATACAACCGAAATCTGTAGCAATACCTGTGGTAACGAAGGTTCCAAAGATGGTAATGACCGGTGGCAGTTACAATCCCATTTCTAGTGGGGGAACTAAATCACAAAGTGTAAATCTTACAGCCTTTTCTAGTGCTCAAAAATATAAAAGTACAACAAAGTGAGTCTTCAATAACAGTCAATTCGATACATTATATGTGTTAGTTAGAGTTTGATGAATGAGATCCAAAGAAGTATGTGTGTGTTTGTGAAAATTATACATGTGCTAACAGCTAATGTTTTATGCGAGAAACAATGTCAAAAGAACAGAGCTACCTAGTAGCACCAATAATAAATGAACTCGAATGGAGTTAAAATCAATAAAACAATTATTTTTTTATTTTAGCATTTGTGACTGAAAACTTTACTACGCCTCGAGTTTTTCCAACTCTAAGCCATTTCGAAGAGCTTGAATCAAAGGATATTTTCCTTGATGACAAGATAATCCACTGAAATCGTCAGTATCTAATGTCCAAATCATGCCTCCACCTAAAGTGGCATTTTTTATGTATTCTCCTTTTAGCTTAACATCCTCAATGTCATCCAATGAAACCCATTGATCTCCTTTGAAAATATATGACCCTATATCCTTCTCGCGTTGATAGTTTGCTGGATCTGTACAAATTTCAAAGTAGGCAGCCATTCCTGGTTCATTGAGACCAGTTGCAGTTCCTTTTGTAGCTGGTTTACCAGGCACATTCCACTCTTCCTTTGCAAGTGTAAACGTACGTCCGAATGTTGGAATTCCAATGACCAATTTCTTAGGATGGGCACCCTTAAGAAGCCAATGATTTACTGTGTCAACTGTACTAGGTGGTACGCCTTTAAATGGGGAGTGGATCGTGGTGACTTCAGATGATCCATTGTTGTAATCAAAAGTCAATAGGTTTACGAAGTCGACATTACGTGAGATTCCTGCTATATCGTATGCTGATGAAGAGGGAAAGAATAAATAATTATTAAAAATTATTGTTTTAAACTACTTTCACTTAATGATTTCTATTAGGATAAAAGATATTTAACAGTACCTTTGTCTGCAATGGACTGTAATGGACTAACAGACACACTCAGAGATAAATTGTAGTGTTGAAAGCCTACATGCAACTCTCTCAATAGGTTGACGAAATTAGTCCGATCTGCAGCTTTTCCGTCTTCACTGCAATATCCATTCCAACACACTGGGTATTCCCAATTAATATCAAGCCCTTGAAACTCATACTTTCTCAGAAAACGAACGGTTGAACGGACGAATTCAGTCCTCGCCTTGCCATTGTTTACCATTCTAGAGTATTTTTCACTTTCTACAGAATCCCTCTTTCCTCCAAGTGAAAGCATGACTGTTACATTGGCTTTGCTGAGAGCTAAGATTCTTTCAAGATCGTTTCCTAAGGACTCATTCTGGATGGTCAGGGATGAGTTATCCAGTGTAGCAAAACTGTAAATTACATGGGTACAGAGTGACTTTGGTAAATCTGTGAGATTGAATTTCGTGGCATCGCTTCGATTTTGGGATAGCTTGTTGTAGAAACAGACAACTTTGAGTTTTGGAAGTGGAATCGTGACGTTTTGAACTGGTTCTGGTGTAGAGCTGTTTTGAGAGGAGCTTGGAGTTGTGCTAGTCACTGTGTTTTTATTTAAAAAAAAATAGGAAACAAAACGGTATTAAAATCGTTTCTTTTGTCCAAACATAAAAAATGCTAATCTAGTACGAATGTAATTGATTTGGTAGTATTACCTTCTTGAGCGTGTGAGCAGCTCAGTAGAAATGTTGCTACAAAGGCAATGAAAATTTTCTCCATCGTTGAAAACTTTGTGAATATCAGAGGTGCTCAACAAAGGCTTCAACTCGAGTGGATAGCATTACCAATGCATCACCGGCTAATATACCTGGTGTTCGCTCTCATTAAAAACTAATTAATATTATGATACCGGATAGTTGGACAAAATGTAACCAAATGTGAAAAACTGAAACTCATTATATGCAGATTAACATTGAAATAACTTGCAAACAATTGCAGCAATATATGTACGCACACATTGTAGCCGAACAAGATAAGGATAGAAAAATAGTCGTTTATTTGAACTATTATTGTAATAATATTAATGTCCAGAAATATCGACTGATTACACTACTCCTTTACTTTATTCTGCATTTAAACTTAAACACTTTGGCGATCATCTTCACTGTCTGATAATTCCACAATGCCATCTGAATCGAAATCATCTTTCAGTAGATTTAACCCTGTCAGTTTCTCAAGGTAATCAGCGGGTTCATTGAGCACATCAAGGACAAACTCAAAACCTCTTGAGTCATACTCTTGGATAATCTGCAAGGTCATGAGTCATTAGCTCATTAAGGTAAAAGGCATAACTACTCATATTATTAATTATTGTTCTTATATACTGACTTTATGAACTAACCTTCTCTGAACATGCTGTGCATTTGTCAAAAGGCTGGAAGCTTGGCATAATACTCTGCCCAGAACTTAAAAATCCACGAATACTGTGCGGAATAATTCCAAGGGGACTGCATGCATCAGGTTCTGAGATTGACGCTTTCGCACCATTTCTAAACATTCATTGAAGAGCAGTATTATTATGTGATTGTCATTTCTATTCAAATTGTAGAAATGAGCCTAAGATAATAATTACCTATCAGGATGGTGCAATAGTGCAGCCATCATTTCCACAGCTAAAGCTCCAGCAATCATTGAGACGCCTGGTCTGGTTACTGTGCATTGTTGGTCCAAGGTTCTATCTCTTGTTGACTGAAATGCCAAATTCAATGTATATTTTGAATCTCAACAATAGTTAAGAAATAATTCTTTAAAATGGATAAAGAATTACATCGCCTGGTGCTACTACGTCTGTGCAAAAATAGCAGCCTAATGTTTTAGCAAATTCAGAAACATTTGAGCTTCCAGATCCCGAGCCATGTCTCATAACCAAATAACTGTCAAACCCAAGGGCTGCATTGATCACAATCTGCAAACAAGTATAAACTTATAATGGCAAGCCCTCTTATCTCAAACTATTAGCTTTTACATGATGTGAGTCAGTCACCTTGCCATATTTTTTGCCAAGAACGGTTGGCAGCCATCTACTTTCTCTTGTGTCCAACAATAGAAACATTACATCACACTCTTGGACTTCTTGAACCAACGTTTCGTAGTCTTTTTTAACTTCTTTTAAAGTTGCTTCAGATGTAGGGTGGCCAGGCATGGGTATCATGACCTGTTCAAAGTATTTCAATTTACAATGTAATATTTAGTATAACACAAAGTCAAACTAAACAGGTACTAGAGTGTTGACTGACTTGCTGATGTCTAGTAATCATTCCAGGAAAAATCGACTTTAGATTTTCAGCTGCAGCTTGAGATTTGTTCCTTCCTCCATCAATACAGTCTTTGAAAGTGTATAAACTCTGGCGTGCAGGGTTTGAGTACGATACCTTACCATTATCTACAAACACGATATTTCGGATTCCCCATCCCTATACAAGTTGATATTACGATAGATATATTATTGAATCACGCTTATAACGGCAATGGCAATTTAAAAAAAGAGCAATATAAGCCTATTAAGTACCATTAAACATCTTGCAACATTACATCCTAACGTGCCAGCCCCTAAAATTAAACATTTTGTCTGATGCATAGCCTCCAAATTAAAATCAGGGAAAAGACGCCACTTCATCAGTTTCAAATTCAGATCTACTGACGATTCTGCTAATCTGTCAAAGTAGAAAAAGGAAATGTTTTTCATTTTCCAAACAATATTAAATATGACTTGGAATTCAGCGGCACAAGAAATAACATACTTCTCAGGATTCATAGACATTTGCAAATCGACATGTCTCGGACCAAATGCACCTTTTGCGTTGCGTTCCCAGCCTACATATTTAGGAGTCGCTTCAAATCCACTCTCGAACTACATGAATCAAGAAGACAAAAGCATGAATTGTACTGCAAGACAACAATATAATATTTTGAATAGTTGAATTTCTTTTTTTAGCTTACATCTACTTTAACGCGAAAAACGTAACCTTTCTCCAATTGTGATGCCCTCCTGGGACGATGTGCCAGCATATTAATTACGCTACCACTATTTAATTTCCTAAAAGGTCATAGTAGAATAAAAAAAAGAACCAATAATTACAGAGTGTTATAGCAGGGAGTTATGAATGAATCAGAAATAAAAGTTTTTATAGTACAATTTTCTGACGATGAAAGTAATGTAATTTCTCAATATCCATCCTGGCTCTTCCAATGAAGACGGATCAATGAATCCAAAAATAACATTTTCTAAGCTCTTGCTAGTAGCTTCATCAATACTTTCTAAAGATCCTATCGAGATTTCTTGCCCCGTCTCATTCTTGTTAACAAGAAAAAATCCGGCACTAAGAATCTCTTTACTTTGGCTGAAAACATTTTCGATCTGCGTACAATTTTTGAAATGTTCAAGCACAGGTTCAGAAGGTCCTAGTCGTTCCACCGAAACTGAAGTTACAGCAGGGAAGGCGAACCAGTAGATAAATTTGTACTTTTTTAAATCCTACAGTCCAAAACAAAAATAAAAATAGCTCAAATAATCATGTCACCATACTTATGCATCTCAACATTCAAACTCCAATTATCTGAGTTAAGCTGTATTTAGTATGCTTACAGCAAAGGTTAAAATGTAAAATGATCCAAGTATAGATGGGCATTGTGTAATCTCTTTGAGACCATCTTCACTCCAAAGTTTTCCAAGAAGAGCACTTCCCATAGACACCATCAGCTCATTCTTATCAACCT
The DNA here is from genome assembly GCA_964034955.1 of Orchesella flavescens. Lineage (NCBI taxonomy): Eukaryota > Metazoa > Arthropoda > Collembola > Entomobryomorpha > Orchesellidae > Orchesella > Orchesella flavescens. Next base: position 8,725,190 of record OZ035958.1, on the reverse strand, counting down.
GCTTAAACTGCTCAGCAGTGTTCGTATTGATAAGAAGCCCAGGCACCTTAACCATTCCTGAATATGGGTTAGCCGCTCTATAAACCAACACATTATAATAATATCATCCCATCAATTTCCCAAATGATAAGTGAAATATGATATGACTAAACATATTTATGAATCAATAAAATTGCTCACGAGTCAAAACTGGAATGATCAACCGAAACTACTGGATTTATATTAGGAATTTCATTGGCACCATACTGCCCAGAAATTGGCAGAGGCTCTTCACTAAGACCAAGCACATCTAATTTCAATTTGCAGAAACTACCCCAAAATGTAGAATCTATTTGGGATGAGTTTGGACAAAAAAGTAATTTTTCTTGAGACATTGTAAAATCCTTTTTTCTTTTCAAAATCTCTCAAGGATTTTAAAACTTCAAGTTTACGTGAGGCAAGTAAGCAACAAGTTAATTATTATTGTATACTGTCCGTCCCCAGTCAATTTTACAGCCTGTTTTTAAGAAAGAATTAGAAATGCATTAAAAAGTACACAAACATGCACTATTTCTGACAGATTTCAGCTGACTCTGACTCATCTGTCAAATTCACTCCACATAGTAAGCTGCGGTAGGGTGTAGGGTGCATTAATGCACGTATGTTGTTCTTACTATCAATATCAATGCATTGTGGATATGATATAGTTTGCTTTGTATTATTTTTACTTATGGCTTATGTTCATATACTATACATCCATATATAGACAAAAAGTCTCATTACATGAATGATTCTTGAGCTTTTCATACGTTTTGAATAGACAATGTATACTGTTTCAATATTAAATGTACGCTGGTTGCACGCTTGAGGCTGCACCTGCATCGATATCTGAAGGCTGCGGAAAGCTTTTCTCATATTTCCAATTGATGAGTAAATTTTTCATGAGAATGGAACAATGCAAAAAAATTCTTAGAATCAAAATGCTTGTCTTTGCCAGATGCAATATTATAGCGTACTTCTTCTTCGACTCTTGGCCAAATTGAAAATGGGTATTGCGATTTAGATTTTCAGGAAGGCAATTTTTTTATTCATAGTTTGCCAGTAGGTTGTCCGGTTGTCCACAAGTTATACTTATTATTAAGTATATTGGTAAATCTTAACTTAAAAGTAGACCAATGCATTTGCTTCATTATAATCTTAGTGTGATTGAACATTTAAGATGATTTTGGATAGGATTGACTATTTGCTAGAGAAAGCTATTTTTCGTTCTATCAAATTTTATCGGGATCTTCGTGAGGTCATTCACGAATTCGAATTTGAGCATGTCGGCCTTTTTAAGATCTACACTCCCATGTAGAGAGTCCACTGCAAGGAGGTCGTTATGTACGAGCTTTGTGCTGTTTTTCATAGTTTTTGCTACAGTAGTAATTATCAATAACAATGCTCTTGGAAATACGATTGTTGAAAGTAAATGTGACCCCACTTTATTCTCAAAACCCTATGTTATACTCCAAGAAAGTAAAAATGGGCCAGAAATTTCGAAATTGGAGACTCAAGGGGTTCTTGATTTACGGCATGAGATCCATCGATACATTTGCATAAATGGACCGTAAGTTCTTTTCTTGACATCTACTTACTTATCTATCCACCTACTTATCACTGAAAGTATTGAAAACAATGTACATATATGTACTTCTGGATTCATTGCAGGGTTATATTATACGCTGAGGTGAGTGTGGAGGAAGACACAGATACTCCAGGTGGAGGAGTAACAACCAGGTATTCACACGGTACCTTTAAAGTCTTTAACCACAAATGCATGTCCATTAACCGAATGTCCAAATCAGAAATTGGCAAGTTGAACCGTCTTGGAATTCAACCACACATTGATTCTTCAGTGCAAGTAATAGGAATGAAGGTAAAGCTAATAACGCTACTTGATTTTAGATTCAATTTAAAAGTATGCCTATTACTTGCCGATACAGGTTTCATGTAGAAATATAATTGAATTTCTCTCTTCATTTGCTACTTTAGGCTACTGGAATATTTTTAGTAGCCAGTGATCAACCCTATGACCCCACGTATGTGCTTAAAGTCATGTTAAATCAAGTTGGGTTTGGGTACGCAACGGGACATTCTGAATCCATAATTTCGGATGCATCATTTATAGCCGTGGGAAAAGGACCTTACTGTCTGAAACTGAAAGATGGATCTACAGTAGTTCTCTCCAGTGCGGCCACAGACGACAATGATATTTGCCGATGGAGTTTAAAAGACGACGAATTTCCCAATAAAAACTACAAAAGGGCATTTCAGTCTGAATCTGACAAGGCTGAATTTAAATGGGAAGACTGTCCATCAGATATTATGAGCACTGCTCCCACTCCCGATCCTGCAAAACCTCCTCCTGTTCCTGGTACTGGTGGACGATTTTCAATGATAAACCCAGCAAAGTTTACGCCCCACGGGTCGCGTCGAGGAGGCAAACCTTCTGGAGGAGATGATTGGCCACCCTCAGACATGGACGACTCACTTTTGAACAACGCATGCAGGTCTGTTTTAGTTTTCTCTTTCCTTTCATGAATTCTAGGCATCTTGGTTTTAACCGCGACATGAAATATTTAAGCATATGCCCAAGGAGAAAATCAATGGAGATAATGTAGGCGATAAAAAAATTTAACTTGTTCATCTTATTTTAATTCAGTTTAAATCCCGGAGATCCTACTTGTGATCAGGAGCCCGACTTTCCAACCGTAGATGAAGAGCCTGAGGATCCAACAGCTCCTCTGGGAAACATTTTCTACACTCTTGAGAACTGTGAACAACTTCCAAAGTTTGATGCAGCCGACCCCATATGTGACCTTCTCAAAAAAACTGACCCAACCTTTGACAAATTAACAATAGCTATGGAGCTCGACGAAGACCCGGCTTCAACAACTAAGTTGTTAACTCTCCACACAAATGAAAATCTAAAATGGAAGAATGATGTTCTTCAAATTTTGGCAAGGATCTTTTCAAAAATCTGCCCACCTATTAGAAAGCAATCCGTGTTTCAACTAATGCGTATAATCGATAACTACATTGCCACGGCTCATACAGCAGATCCGGACACGTCAGAGTATAGCAGTTTAGTAAGCATGAGCTACACTTGGGAAATTTTAATTTCCAGACTAAAGAATTGTGAAGCCAGTAATTCAATAGTACCAATGGAATGGGAATGGTTAATATCAGACAGAAAGAAGCGTGACGTAAATTTGGATAACATTGACGAATTGCTTAAGCAATTGGATGAGGAGGATACTCGCCCTAAACCAATGATTGCAAGATCTTCTCCAGCCTTTTCAAATGATAAAGATAATGAAGGTAAAAGTGACTTTGTCTTTGCCAGCATCCCACGTTGGAAAAGAACATCACCGTCGCCTATGGATGATATTGTGCTGCCCTGGATTCAAGAATACTTTCCTCCGACACCATCAGACGATAATGATAAAGATACAATGTCAAAGTACGAATCCTTTATTTTTCATCCCAAATCAGAAGATTTGCGCATCAAAGATTATCCAGACCAGGAAATTTTCTATTATGAAGACGTCATCGTCGAAATATTGGATTTGAACCCGGCTATTGATGCATGGTGGAAAATTTTTGCTAGCGTCATAGGATATTGCCAATTAAATGAGCAGCCTAGGGCAAATGAAATATTTCCTACTCTCTTTCATAGTTTTGATGAATACTTTTTCAAGCTTATCAAAGACAAATGGACAAAAGCAGAAGGAGACTTAACCGAGTTGGAAATGGTGTTGGGTGAGTTTCTAGATGAAGATAGGGCAAAATGGCTGGACACGTGCTTGGAAACAGCATATATCCTATCAGACTCTTTACACTTTCGTCCTGCAAGGCCTTTATATTTTGAAAACAGCACGGGAAGTTTGCAAGTTAATCATTTTGTTGAGACACCAGAAAGTTATGAAGAGGAGGGTGTTCCACCAAAGTATTTTATGAAGAAAAAGCTATTATTTAAATAGTCGTTGTCAATTGTATGCACTATAGGAATGTACTTTTGATCAATGCATCGATGTATTTACATCCAACCTTTTTTTTGAAAAATGTAACTTAAAAAAAATTCACGTTGGATAGAAGTTCAGATGTGGGATTTTAATGTGGATCCTAACATGACTTGTTCAATAAAATAAGAAATTCTCTAAGCTAGACATATTTAATATTCAAAACAATCAAAAATGTTTTTTTGATAGCACAACATCGCTTTATCGCACCAAACCATTACTTGCTTAGTTTACGACAAAACATATCTTATGATGGACACCGGATGGCACATGCGATGGAATTGTATTTGTTGAAAGTTGTAGCATTGTGAACTCCATGAGATGAACACGAAATTATCATGTAATTAGCTTTGGCCAAGTCACGACTCACAACAAAATGACTGGAATACAAAAAGAATTGTGAATAGAGACACAGTTTTGTATCGTACATAATTGCGTTTGTATTATTCATCATATTTCTTCTCAATTTCCATTTGGATGACAAAATTATTTGCCATACTAATCCTTTAATCCTGATTCCTAGAAACATTGTATTTGATGAGTTTTTTCAGTAGTAAAGTGTAAATGAAAGGAGGATTAAATTAGCCGAATTCATAGTAAAACATGAATGAATTCAGATTACTTAATGAAATACGCACAACAAACTCATTTAAATGCTGGCAAACAAGTGGATTTTCTTTGAATAGAAATATGTTGTATGTGTCATTTTGTACTTGAGCTGAGATTACAATACAGCACAAAAGGAATTGGAAAAAAGCAGCGTTGCATTGAAAGTCAGCATATTATTAGCAACTTTGCGTTCGCTGGATTGTATCATCATTTCCGTTCATTGTACTTTTATTATAAACCCACTAACACCTCACACCAACCGTCAGTTGTTATAAATAACGATGAATGACTGAAACATGGCATGCTTATATCATACTTTCAGTACTTCACGTCATATTAGTAACAGTAATCATCACCCGACCTTCTATCTCTATCTCCACTTAATACATATAATATATTAAATTCTCAAGTTTATGTTTATGTGAGTGTGGTTATGGTTATGGTCTCATGTTTCAGCGGATCTGCATAAAATCTTATTAAAACAATTGGTTTTGGTTAAGCCCAGCCACAATAGTACTTGAATGAAATTGTGGGTTCCTTCCGTTCTGTTTTGTCACAAAATAAAGACTTCATCCGGCATTGTTGCTCTGCCCTCTCACACTGCATTACATTGCTGGTGTGTAAAATGGAGTGCTATAGTTGCTATACTTTTGATATCAAGAGTATACTAAAGTGCATAATGATATTAAATCTATTTGAGGTACACCGCTGTAAATTATATCTGTTGAGAACTTGTACATACTTATGAAATATGATGACGTTTAGTCGGTCTTCTTTGTTTTTGATGAGCAAAAATAAAATTTCAAGTGCATGCTTATCAGCGCAGCAGCTTTTGGTGCTGCTAGCAGCACCAAAAGGTAATTGCCATTTCATGTGAATAATGATGATGATGACATGACACTGTGCTCATCCATACAATTACAGACAACAGATAGTGACATGTACATATGCCTATAAATTACTAATACCAAAACTCCTTGTTTGGAATTTACTTTGAAATAATTTTTCGCAAACATGCAACCTCCATCTGGATCAAGCTAAAAACTTTCTGCCAAACATGGAAGTAAGCGTAAAAAATATTCTTGTGTATTAGCATCAGCTTTATAATTTAGTAATAGTCTTCGTCACAACTATTACTGTCAGTTGCAGCTGAATATTTGTACCAACTTATCTGAGGTTTATAGTTTTATATCTGGTCAAATATTTCAAAAGAATTCCATTTTCCTGCTAAGTCTGCTAACTAATATTTCCTCTTACGAACTATATTGTAATTACATAGCATTTCAAAGCAAAGTATAAGTGGTGTGGTGATATTGTTAGAACGTGGTGTTGTGAGTGCTGAAGGTCTTTCACTTATGCATTTCTGCTCAGTTGTCACATGAATGAACTTCATTTCATAGCTTCTCCTTCGTCTCAGTTTCTTCAAAATCATGGATAATGTACTAAAATTTTACATTGCCATTTCCTCATTGGCATACCTTTTGTCTAGCACTAACGGTAGTGAAGAGCTAACAGCATCGAAACCAACATCGACAGGTATTTGAAATTTCTATCAATTATAACTAGTTTCATGCAAATCTGAAATATACAACAATTATCAACTATTATAGTATTCATATCAATCCAATTCTTGAATAGCATACGACATGCATTTTATAAACACAGTTGATGTTCACCTAAAGGAAGAAGAACATGAAGCAGTCAGCAAAAACTTGACATCATTCGATAGCAATACCAGTAACATCCGTAACCATCCTTTCCAATGTACCGTAAAAGGATTGGGAGATGAGGATCTGAAGCGGCTGAAAAGCCGTGAACTTGAAGATACGGTGATAGTTACTGTAAATGGAGATGATTATGTAAGCTCATCGGAAAACCAAAGCGCTCCAGATATTGCGGCAAATGGTAATGAATAGTGAGCTCATAATTTTCTAGCTGTTTCCTGATTTCATATATGATAATCCATTTGACATTGTAACAGGCTCTCAAGCTTTCAATGTTCGCTTCAACATTGAAAATGACACTGTTTTCATCAATGGGGAACTTCGATCAAATGAAAGTGATTTGGGTGATAACACTGAGAATAATAGCAGCAGCTCCACCAACTGTGAAATATCTTTCTATCAAGAAAAAAATGAAGGAAATCCGCCACAGATTCTAACAACTTACAATCATGTCGTTTTAATGAATGGAGCTCCAGATCAGGTAATAAGTTGCACTGCGTCTGGCAAACCTACACCTCGGATGAACTGGTTGACTAAAAATCAAGTAGGTGAATGTCACTAATTTTTTCAAGCATTAGAAAAAGAGTAAAACCTATTAGGATTGATTTTTCCAATTTTGCAACAGAATCACAATGTCCTTTCAAGTGAATCCAGCTCTAGTGTTACTCAGTCGGATAATGAACGAACTTCTTACCTCCTATTCTCTGAAGTGAATCTCAATACACCCGGAAATTATACATGCACCGCAGAAAATGACTTTGGAACGGCCAGTAAAACTTTTGAAGTTGAGGTCATTGCTGTGGAGGCTCTCAGCTCTCGTTGCAATGACGTTCAAGATGATGATACCATTTCTTTCAACCATCGTGATGGGGAAGTCATATTCAATCAAGATATAAACCAAATTCTGAGTCGATCCAAACGCCATTTATGGTACCAATGGCGTGGAACAAAATACAATATTCCACCATTCAAGCGACCACCACCTCCTCCCCCTGAGAGCAACACTATCCACACAAACCTTCAAAAGATGGTTAACTTTATTACTGAGCGCTTGAAACTAGCTGACAAAGTGGCCGTCAATAAGTGGGACACTAACAAGCCTGTTGAAGATGTTCCACGTGAGCAAATAATCCTTGATAACATGGTTCGACAAGCAGAAAATGGAAATGTGGATCCTTCATGGGCATACCAATTTTTCCGGGATCAAATTGAAGCCAACAAAGATATTCAATTTGAGCTTATCAGAAAGTGGCATTTGCTAGGAAGGCGACCTCCAGGTCCTCCAGTGGACTTGACAAATGAAGTTCGTCCTCAAATTGATATTATCAATGCTGAGTTAATTGAGTTGGCAAAGAAAACAGAGTATGAAAGACGGGAATTTAAGTGCAGGGCGGAAGTAGAAAGAAATGCGAGGTATGCAACCTTCCTATATGATCTGGATCCCCTACATCAAAAAGCGTTGCAGAAAGCAACAAGCAAATTATGTAACACTCCAAGACATCAACCAAATAGTTATCCTTACTAAATTTTTGCCTTTTTTTAATGTACATTTTTAGCATTACTCCATACATTCTCAATAATTGTGAGCTCATTTTTGCAATTAAATTAAACAAAAACTTACTAAAAGTAATTTCAATAGCGTTATTTTCTGCATTCTTATGTTGCCCCATAAAAAGCAATGGAATATTTCAGTACCATTTCCATTTATCTTGCATTGAGAATAATCAGACAGGAGCAAAAAAATCCATGAAATCCTTTTAACCACAAATTACAAAACTTTCGTTACATCATCACATCTAATTTAATCCATTAATTTTCCTTTTGCATGCGATATATATAGAATATAGTTTAGAACTCTCATTTCTTTCACACAAATAAATTATGCATCAATCCTGACAAACTCTCATTCTGTACATTTCCTTCCCATATTACTACTACTACTCATTATTCCGTCCTTCTACAAAATTACGTTATTCCATTCCTCTGTACTGAACAAAGTATTGAAGCTGGGCGTGTCATCCACATAGGTCTCTCTTTCATAGTAGCTTCAAAAGGTCTTTCACATCCCGCTCTTTCATAAAACAGAAGCTTGCTGCATTTTAGGCAAAAAATATTGGGCTGTTGCGGGTCGCCAGTGGAAAAGCACCCAACTTTACTCCACTTTCCACTACTACTCTACAACTCTACTCTACTCAAGGCAAAATTTAGTACAACTCACATCCACCCATTCATACAACTCTGCGAGCCAACAACTACTCAACAACCCAAATATCCTTCAGCACCGACAACGACGCAGATTACATTGCATTCGGTCAAATGGAACAGTCTTCTTCAATGACAAAAAGTCGAGTATAATATTATATAGTTTATGCAATGCAGAGTAGTAGTGTACTTTACTTCTCTTCTGCATAAAATGATTTTTGATGCGAACTATGGTATACTTACTTACTTTATACTTATGTATAGACCACCTTGCTAGAAAATGTACTTAAGCATTTCGACCTCATACCCATAACAAACTAGCCTGCTGCGTCGCCTCATATTCTGGCTTGGCTCCACTTCTCGGGCTAAATGCGTTTTTTTTCGGCTGGGCTCCATTCATCTTGTCCAAGTTGATGTTGTTGTATCTGCTGCTTGTGTATATGAGTATTTGATATTTATACTCGAAAGTGTTTTTTTTTCTACGTTATTATTATGGTGAGGTTACTTACACATTTCAAGCAGCCAGATATTTGTGTATCTCTCTTGTATTATAGTGTTTAAAAAAGTATTTTAAATTTAATTATCTCCTTTAAATACTAACTGTCAACTGATGTAAACTGTTCAACTAGGTTAATTGAAGTATACGCTTTAAGTAGATTACAATTTTAGCCGTTTTGTAGCACAGGAAAGCTTTTTAATTTCAAGTCTAATTTTTATCCCCTGTCAAAACTATATTGACGTCCCCGGTTGTGCCGGCTCTCTTTTTAAGAGTAAAGTTTAAAATACAAAGATTTACTGATTACTTTGCAATTTTTGGTGATTACCGTTGTGTACACTGTGGGCTTTATCAAGGAAACACTTTATTTTAAGATAAGACAAGGAGTGAAAGGAGTTTTAACTGTGGTTAAGAAGAACACAAATTTAATTAGTTCAAAAGTAAAGAAAGCTGAAAGTAATATTTAATTTGTGTAATAATTAGCAATCACTTTACAACTGCAACCTTCAATCTATATTTGTACTATTAAAGAGAGGTGACGGTGACAGGAAACTGGGTTTCGTTTCAAAAAGTTTGCTGACAACAAGAAGTGTTAAAGGCGTAATCAATTTTAAGAGCAGTCTTATGTACCAGCGTGCTAAAAGTTTATTACAACTAAGCAAAGAAAGCAATCTAAAAATTTAATCATGGCGGCAGCAGACATAGTTTATTACACGGATGAGGAGATGATGATGATTGATGATGTTGACTGCATCAAAAAATCTCCTGATGAAAAAAATGTTTTGGAGGAGATTCACCCACTGTTGAATCCTAGTGTAAGTGTATTTATATTCGGATATTAATGATTAAATGACATTGCTTTGCTGTGTGTTTAATTAATAGTTGATGAATGACATATTAAATATTTATGGGGTTTGTAATTTTGTTTACAGATTATTTCCAACGTGTTGGGCTACCTGGCTTATGAAGACTTGAAGTGTAGCCGACTGGTTTGCCGGACATGGGAAGAGGAGAGCAGCATGTTTCTCAAAGACAAATTCCAGATCATAATCAACAGTGACGAGAAGCTGAGATTGTTTACCGAAGAGTTCTTTCACAACCGTAAGTTTGATTACAAAACCAATCAAACCCCGTTATTTGTTTGATCAGTATTGTTAACTGCCATTCTTCTTTTATTATTATCTTTTCCAGGTACGTTTAGTCACTCAGTTCAGATTGGACCGTACATGTATTTAGGAAACCCGTCTGCTGAACAATATTTCAATTATTTTGGATACTTTATCAAGAAACTAGTACTACTTAAGACTCAATGTTCGGCATTTCATCTTCGAGAAATACTGTTTCGTCAGGCTCCCAATATTGAGGAACTGACATTACATGGGATGACACCTGGGAAATGTAGATTTTATGAAAATCTTCATGTGTATGACAAGGATGAGTTACCAAACTTAAAAGTATTGAATATAAACTTAATGTCAACCCAAGGAGAGCACATGCTCCATCATTTCCTCTACGATTTGTTCTCCGTCACACCAAATCTTCAGAAAATTTCCGTACCGAGCCCACAGTATAAAGGATTTTTGAAAACTCTCATAGCTGTGTTGTTGGAGTCCACGGAAGTTCCTTTCAAGTTTCTGAAACATGTTGATGCACTGTTTAGCTTTGGTGATAATCATTTAGAATTGCTGAAGAACAGGAAGCTGCCGCTAGAGTCTCTGAACTTGCAGCTTATGCCCAATGTTACGATTGATCTCTTAATTCCGTTACTCGAAAGCTTGAGTGGAACACTGAAAAAGTTGAGACTGTATTTCTACTTAACTAGATTCAAAGAATTGCCGAGTCAGTTGAAACTTGATAATCTGCAACATTTAACGCTTGACACTTACCAAGGATCTTTGAGATTTACGACTAACTTGCCTCAGCTGAAAAGTTTGACAGTTACAATGAAATGCAATGAGGAATTAGAAGAAGCCTTCCAATCCGATCCTGTTAGTGGGGAACTTTGGACTTGTGAAAGTCTCAAGTCTTTTACAGCCGTGTTTTCTGTCGTCGAAAGTTGTCCTCCACCTTTAGTTTCAAAACTTGCAAAGTGTTTCCCATCCTTGACGTCTATTGATTTGCAAGGCTTGACGGATTCATCTTTGAGAGTGATCTTTATTAGTTTCCCAAAACTAGAAGAGTTGTCAGCACCACAAGGGTTTTACTCGGATTCTGGTATTACGGGCAATGCATCCAACCGCTTTGCCTTCAACTTATCAATCCCATATGATTTTTTGAAAAATGTGGAGCTAGAAAGCAGATTGTATCCCAGTATTTTGAGTACACCGAGTAAGTATATAATTATTTTGAACTTAGAAACAACCTTATTATATAGTATTTAGATGATGCGGTAAAAATTTACAGGAATATAAAAACATGCTGCTTTTTGTTTTGTTTTCAGACCTTCGAAAACTGAAACTATATTCACCGGACGTTACTGATGCCTCAATATATTTTGGAGTGGTTTTGTGTAAGGAGCTCAAAGAGTTGAGTATTGAACGTTCAGATGTAAGTAATTCTACAAATGGAATGTACATTGCAACTTGCAGCCATATTTTTCATATATCTATGTAATATTTCAAGATATTAAAAGATGTTATTGTTTGTCATTTCAGATTACGGATTACGGTATCGACGCAATAATAAGGTTTATGGATTTGTATCATCTTTCTATCACTCAGTGCACAAGAGTTAGTGGACCGCAGCTCGAGCTTGTTAAGGAAAAGATGAAGTACCGGAATCTCAGTTTGGACTTTTCTAGCAGGAGAGCAGGAATGTACGACTAAATAATATAAGATTGAGTTATTGAATTTTGGAAACTGGCAGAAACGTGAATTCGTTTTCAGATAAGGTAAACAAAGGGAGAAATTTTTGGGATGTATTAAAATTTAATATATCATAAATAATATTATGCAGTCTCATTATTATTGTAATATTATCGCTACATACTGTCTCATTAGATCTAAACTAAACTACATCCTCTCTAGACATCATTAGCATTGCGTTAAAATTAACGAGTTCATAGTTTAAAAAAAACTATTTCTAGCGGTATTATGAGTTAACGTTTGTGATTTTGTTACGACTAGATTGATTTATCAAGTTTTGAAACGATAAGGCAATAATACGGTTGTAGATAAGTAGTTGGTATCGGTATTGATTGTTGTGTCAACGACGCAAGGCCACAAATTATCCTCCGCGGTTTCGTTATTGCGGTTTGTAGTAGAAAGTCTACTCTTCTCATTTACAATTCCATTACACGTGGTGTCTTTGAGAGGTTGAGTGGAAGCGAAACGTTAAGCCAATGGTAACTATTATGACTGCAAGGTACCTATATAGAATTTTTATCGAGTCAAGAAACAAAGCAACAAGTTTAATTAATCAGTAAGATAGTAGTATATTGTTAAGTGTCAGTATCATTATTGGGACTTGACCGTTTTTACATTAGTACGCAGTTGTGTGTGTGTGTGTAATTGCTTAAAATTTTCTGCATAATGAATGGTACCAGTACCAGAAATAATAATTATTGACGACGTAAGTATATTGGATTTGTCCACGCATTTATTTGCACCGTACTCTTAATTAGAGATACTATCAATTGCCAACTTGTGAATCACGTTAATTTGATGACTTTTTATTAGTTTGAGTTTACCGTTTGCTCCTTCAAAACTAATTAGGCAAATAAAAAGGTAGCAAAACGGAAGTTGAAATGTTGTGTTCAATTAAATTAAAATAATTCTAAGTAATGTAGTCATCAATTTTATTTAATTATTGTGTCGTAAAGTGAACGGTGAGAAAGGTGGAAGGTGTCCGGTTGAGCAAATAATTATTATGTAACTGACGAGACAGACTAAAGGCTGCAAACATTTATGATATGATGATGTCCCATGATGATGATAATGTATATCTATAGATTCTGGTACGATGAGGAAAGATTTTTATTATTTTTTATTCAATTGCTGTTTTCAGTATGATTTTCATTTATATGTTTCTGCATACCAGTTTTCGCATGTTGTACGTTATCAATTTCTAATAATCAAATAATCGTTAATATTCAGTGCATTACTGAATACTTAAACGTTATATAAAAAAAATCAATTTAAAGTACTTTATTTGTTAAAAGAATGTAGGAGTAATTCATTCATACTCGGTTCCTAAATTCATGCGAGTTTTAAACTTATTCTAGTTCACCCCCGTTATATTACAAAAGTCAAATTCTAAAATCAGCATAATATGTACCCTACCGTATATTACAAATTACTTTAAGCTTTGATAATAATAATAAATACCAACTTAAAATTTTTCACTGCCGAATTCTGTTTGAGATTTTAATATACTTCATTGCATACCGTGGGCTTAGGATCCTCAATATATTTACAGAGGACACCAAGCAAGTCATCTTGAGCATGATCCATATCGTCTTTGTTGTACTGTCCGTTAAATAAAATCCATGGGACCCATTCGTGTGAAGGTACTAGTTTATCCGTTCGTTGTCCATAAGCATAATGCAATTTTATTCCTTCCGGTCCATTTGCACATGTTTTAATTGGCTTATAATCAATTTCTAATTCTTCAGCGCAAACTTCCCCAGTACCCGGTGCACTGTGGCGACTTTCCATGCAACAAATAAACTTTATAGACTCTTTATAGGATAGATGCTTCAAGGCACAATCATGTTGAAAATTAGCTGCACATTCCTGTGGCCCATGTTGGCATTCAAAGCTAATTTCTCCAGTTTTTGAAACGATTGTCTAACAAAAATGCATAATACGGACATGACATGAAAGCTGTATTAGTTTGCCTTACATACATACGTGTACAAGTTAAGTTATAATTTTTTGAATTTGCAAATTACCTCAGCATTTCCATAGGGCACAAAATCTATACTTAAGTAGCTACTCATTTCTTCCCATAGTGGACATAGCTTTCGTGAAATGAAGTCCACACAATCTGGACACAAACTTTCATAGTAGAGATTTATTGTCACGCTGTTGTTTGCCTGGAATTAAATTTTTTACTTCGAATTTATAATATAGTTATTGCTAGCTTTTCGTTCCAATTAGGTGTAGAATGTAGCGTGTTGGTGTATAATACCTTTGCTGGTGGTATTCTTGTAAGAATGCGTCTGCCCATTAATGCTGCCGACTCTTGCACAAAAAGCACTGTAACAACAAGTCCTACGGTCAAGGACAAGTTCAGCATGAAGGGTACTCCATGACTTTCCGGTCGTGTCATTTTGCTGAACTATGAAATAATTTGAGTTCCAACAAGACAAGTTCTTCAGTTTAGGGGAGTTTGATGCGTAATACGAGTTATCAAGTTATGTTTTGTCAGTTATATAAGAAAGTTTGGCTTAGGTCATAATACTTTGCAGCTGCATTAATGTATGGCTGTTTGTTTTTGTAACCCTTTGCTTAGCTGATGTAGCTGTACCAAGTAAAATTGAACTTCTTTCAAGAACGCCTGTAATGTATATATGTACAATGCATATACCCACAAATGTGTACTTGTAATGCAACCGACCGGGTATCATCTGTGACAGAAAAGCAGTAGAGTCATCAGTACGTATAAAAAACTTACTATATAAGAACTACTACTACTACTACAGATATGGGTATCACAAGTGGTTTTTTGTACGTACGGAACAGACAATAGATTAGGTTTGGCATTGCTATATCCATTTCCAAGAAATATGAAATGGCTCATAAACCTGTTTTTGCATGAGAATCAGCAACAACATCTATGCATTTTGGCATTTATCATTTTACTTTATTCAAAGCTGCTAATATAGAGTTAATAATTTGGGTAATTCATAATATCCAAAGCTCATGTGTACGTAAGAATGATGTTGTTTCCCAATGAATTAAGCCAATGATTCATTATTGTCACAGTTGATGAACTTTCACATTTCAACAAGAAAAGTAATTTTTAGATGACAAAATTTTTGGTTACATTGGACTGGATTGGACTGCATGACCAAGATAATCTCATTCATAAACAAATATTCATAACATAATAACTTCAATTATTTTGAGAAAATGAAGCTCATGTCCTATGCGTTTTATTCTTTTGCGTAGTAATTATGTTGTGTCGGTTGTGTTATGTAAAAACATCCGTAATTCAATGCATGCATGATGTATTCCATTAACATCGATACACAAACTCTTTTCCAACCCACACATTACTTTGAATGATAAATGACTAAAGTTGAAGGCTGCAGGATTAAATACTTAAAGTCTGCATCAATGAATGATTACGTATATACATAAAGCGTGTACTAATAGTATGTTTTATGTCAATTACATTCTATACAGCGTTTGTTTCATGCTTATGCATTTGAGTAGCAATAGCATGAAGAAAAATATGATTCCGTTTCATTTGGAAACAGTTATCGACATCTTTTTATTGAGTATATTTAAGTTATGGCTACATGAGTATAGCTGGCGTATGGCTGAATAAAAAATGCCTCAGCTCAGCTTTGAGATTCTCTGGAATGACTAGATAAAATATTGTTTTGGCACCAAGTAGAAGGAGACAACCAAAATTTCATTAAGAATAGCAGATCCCAATTCAATCGAGGCGAGCGTTCTTTTTTGTTCTTTGTTATTGTTGCCCAAATAGTGTGCGTTCACTAATGGCTATCAGATTATGGAGGCTGATTTCATCTGCTCATCATTTCTTCATTTTGATGTTGGTACATAGAAAAGTGGGTCGAATTTTAGGATTGCACCTAAAAGGAACCAAATAAATTCTGCACTTAGCAATGGCTTGTCGTGTCCCGTTCCTCTTGAACCTCAAAAGATTTTGAATGTTTGTATATGTAGATATTGATGTTTTCTTACGTGATATGTTTGGATATTTGTTCCAACTCCACTTTACGAATTCTATATGATGGAAAACAATAATAGGGAAAATGGCTTCCGGGAGACTGAAAACCACTTCTAGGATTACCCCATACCAAGACAAATATATCCCTTGGATTTGTAGCCAAAAAAGGACGGGGCGAATCAGCCAAATACATCCAGTTAGCAAGAAAAGCTTTGCAAACAGAGCGAATCTAAAACCGACAGAACCAGGAATTGCACATTATAAAAATCCAATATTTTCATCCTTTCATCTTCATCAAAAAGTATTATCCCCATTGAATTCAGAAAATCGGAGAAATCCAATTGATGTATTCTGAGAAGCTTTTCTCTTTGTGAATGCTTACGATTGTAGGTGATCTTGAGCATGCCTTCGCAAAATATCGTCAGCCTCTTTTCTCAATCTAGTAATCGTATAGGAGGTTTTTAGGAAAATCGCAAAATTCCCCAATACCAACAAAAACATGGGTAACGAGTAGACTGGAATAGTATCATAGCTGTAAAGTAAACAGTTCTCGGCTTGACATCTTTCATCGGTTCCATTATACGCTATGTGGTAGGAAGCCGTCACTGAAATTGCTGGAATTCCAAAGGAAAAAAGAACGCTTGTGGTAAATCTCCGTAATCCTACCGCTTGTGGAAGAGTATATCTACATTATTATGAAATAGAAAAAATCGCATTTAAATTCATTTACAATGCGTACGTGACAATGCATTAGTGCCAATAGGGGAAATATGAAACAAACCTAAAAGTTTTCCACAGTCCAAAGTTAATAGAAGTCATCCAGCACAGCGTTGACATGTATATAAACTTGATTATAAAATCTATCGAGCGACATCCTTCGTGATGATTTCCGGGATAGCAAATGAATATCGCGGATAAAATGTTAAGGGTGCACATGGATAATAGATAGCAAGTAAGGATCCATCCATGTACATTTTTCTGGATCACAAATGAATTTACCACAGCAGCTGCCACCAATAGAGGACATGTTAGTGACCATATTACTGCGAGTAGTGTGGTTTTCACTCTAATGTTTTCCTAGAAAATGTTATAAATAAGTACATTTATTATACAATGTTGCACAATGCATTATTATGTCCCAACTTGGTGGTGATGATCACCCGCAGTTAAAATTAATACTGTTTGCCAACTATGTCGTTGACGTCTTATTTATAAGCAATGTCTATAAACATCAAATATCGGTTAATTTATAGCATCTCCCACTCACATTAGTGGCCTCTTCCCAATGCTGGTCTAGGATGCAGATAAAGAGAACGACTGCCATTTTTTCATCCTGACATTCATTATAAGAGTGAAAAGTGTCCGAAATGGATATATTGATTTTTCCAGACTTTTGCTGGAGGCTGCAATCGGACACTGGGTGGTTGATTACACCATCAATGCAATAATCATCTTGATCATGATGTAGCACGTTCCAATTACTTTTTCGTAGGAACACACCCGTTGCTACTTCGTACATCAATGTTCCATTTGACGTCAGCTCGAACCTGTGAACATTGCCATTCCATTTTGTTCTACAGAAAGGTTGTTCCAAAGTATAGGAATTGTAATCATGTCGTTAATGAATGTAATCGACAGATTGAATGCCAAAGGCAGCATTATGACAACATTTTTCTTAAGTGTAATAGTTATTTGATACATTCCAAAAAAGGTAAAGAAAGTCCTAGTTATACTGTTGTTTGATAAAATTTACGCACCTGGTCATTGCTCTTTCAGCACATATACTTTTTGATAGCTTCTTCATGCGGTATCCGTTCTTACACCGGAATTCAGATATGTGAGCATTTACATGAAACGAATGTAATTTTTGGTTGTCATCTATTGGTCTGAATGGTCTTGAATAATTAACACAGGTTCGAGGATTGTTTCCATCAAGAACCTGATTCTCTGGACAACATTTCCGCCAAGTAATGTTGGAATGATGTGGGCACAATTTTGCTGACCTTAATATAACAGAATTGACGTATTATCGTAACAAATAATTTTTATGTTATTTTCTCCATATACCTTCATTTTTACGTAGAATGATGCATGCATAAGCTTACTTTTCGTGAACACAGAATTCACCAGGTGCCATATAGTTGTCCCCAATTTTCAGAAATTTATCGTCAGTCAAATCCAATTTAACTGGGTCACTCGCTACATTTGAGCAATCGATGGTCTTGGAACTGGAAGTATTTCCCTCGAAACGGAGGGGACATTTTGTGGGGATCGCATTAAAAAATATTACGTTTGTACTTTCACTCCAGTTCTGCTGCCGCAAAATAGCACAATTACATGCTGATAACACTACAACTAATACCAGAGTTGTTGAGGTGCACATTTTTTTAAGATTACTTGACACCATAGTGTTAAGCGTGCCGAATTACATTAAACTTTTGAAACTCCATAACATAGCGTATGAATGAACTCGATTATGGTTTATTCAAAATTATTCAAATCCAGCAAACACAGTCTGATGAAGTCATTCGAGAAGATTGTTGTGTACTAATTAAAGCAAGGAAATGCATTTAGTAAATAATCTTAGGACCACAAACAAACCTCAAAGGAAACAACAACTTAGCAGATTAGATAGGAGTGGTATTAAGTTTGAATGAATGAAATAAACTAAAATTTTAACCATCCTATCCTAGCTGAGCCACAGCCGTATCTGCCCAGCTTCCCTTTCCAGCTTCAACTGATATTTGCGCTTCAACTCACTCAGTCGCTGGACTTTGTTTCGTTCCATCGAACATATATATTTTCCAGCTATACTCATTTCCCAACCTCTAGGAATATATACCTTCTTCCTATATTTTTCTTTTGATGTAATCTCGAAACACTTGCGGTTCAATCTTCCGAAGAAGAGACTTTTTGCTTTGAGAGAGAAGTCTGAAAGCTTATTCAACTCAACTACAATATTTTTTGCTTCGCACCGTTCCCTCGTGGTTTCAACTTCTTAGTAGAACTAAACGCTTGTCCGTGAATATTATGTAGCTTATTGCCTATTTGCACATGATTGGATAAACATTTTTGCACGCTGCTGGAGTTCCTGGATGATTTACCACATTCCATTGATGTTGACACTTGTTTGTAGAAATAGGAATAAGATTGAACGTTAGGTTGTATATATTTAAACAGTACACCTTTATACAAATAATAGGTGTGTGTATGTATTTTCTAGTACCACATATGTACATATGTGCGCAACCACAAACATCTTCTTGGAAATCGTTTTCTACAACAGGTTTGTGAAGAACCATTGCTCTCTACTTTGAAAGCGATCAACAGTGGTTGAGAGCATATTATTATTTTTTATCAATATCAAGAAGCATCTCCCGTTTTAAATGAAAATTATTGAAAAAACATATCTATCCTTGCCTATCATCTTTTCAAATAGCACTAACAAAAAGTCAATCAAAAAATATGAAAAGCAATCTTCTGTTGCAAACATAGTCAAGTCAATCAATGCGGTGCGATGGTACTTATATATACTATATATATATCAAATAAGAACTTTGTTATATTGAGACAAAATATATTAGCATTGCATTGTGTTAAACACAAACACGCAATGCACACTCTAAAAATTGCTTTGACCATAAAGAAAACACGTAATATTAATAGTACTTTTCTTTTTGTGTGATAATGTGTTAATTTATATGCAGAATTAAAAATGCAATGTTCTATGTTCATAACCCTCGGTTGGAGTTTTCAGAATGATTATAGTATGACTAAGCAGGCACCATTCATGAACATGATTGGTCATATTGCAGGTAAAATATAGAGAAAGGCATGTACAAATTTAAGCGTATACAAGGTTGAAGGTATATATGTATACATGCACAACGAAAGCATTTTTTTGCAGCAAGTGCCAACTACATGAAAATGCAAAAATCTGGCATAAAAATCCTCTTCTTCTTTATGAACAGGATCAAATGATGACCAACTAACCTCCTGGCATGTGTGTGTTTGTCATGTTTTTACAATAACATCATATAGTTATTATGCTGCAATACCTTTTCATTTTTATCTAATGAACCATTCCTGTTTACTAATCAATTGGTTGTTTTTAAGTAATGGGCAATAAAATCCGCATTAAACAATGAATGAGATGTGAATGAGTTAGAATAGACGATGACATATTAAGAGCTTAAATATTGAATTTCCATAATATATTAAATTTTACTATCATGCCCCATTGGATAAATGAAAGTGTGAAAGAATGTGTTTGCTATATAGTCACATTGAAGCATCAATATCAATTTAAACAGTAGCCGTATTTTGAAACCGGTGGAACAAGGACTATATATGAATGACTGTATCATTGATACGGGTCAACATGAACCATTTCTTACCAAATGTGTTAAACTTTTTCTCTTTTGTATGTTTGATTTTATTAAAACGACGACTTTCGCAGTTTCTAAATACACAAGCGTCATACAGTTCATAATATTTTGGTTACTGTGTTCCTACATAAACTCTACGTATACACTAAAAAAAGTATAAAAATATTTTACAACAAGAATCAACTTTAACACAAAATGATTCTAATATTGATTAAAACTTAAGGTATAACATATACTCTTGACAATTCTCTCGATAATTATTAAACTGCGAATTCTCTACATGACAGCTTCATTTCAAAACTGTCAAGAACTTGCATATAATTTTGAATTAAAAAACCTTGAGCATATTTAAAGTACACGTGATTGCACCGATTTCCCTTTTTGTACCCGTTTCAAAACCTAATTTTTAAGTACTACTCCCAATTTATTGAATGAAGTGCTGAAAAAGTAAATCTAACAAAGAAACATAAAAAATTCGAAGCATATAAGATATATATATATATGTATATAGTTCATAACATGCCAAGAATAATCCAACCCCGATCATTTTTTACAAAAAGCGATATGAAAGTTTTCATTTGAGTTTGTGCCCGTATTGTGTGTTTCGTATGGCTAAAACTTGACCTAAACTAAAATATCTTGGCGAAAACAAAATCGTAATCGTATCCTATAATCATCGCATCTGATTTTGATTGATTACAAAATCAATCACTAATACATACTACATACATAAATACAACATAATATAAAAATAACATGAATAATATAGCTACGTATAAAAGATTTGCACGCGGATTTTAGAGTTGAATAAATAATGGTAGCTCTTTTTTTATTATAATTTCTAAACTATTCTATGCAGTCATTGTTTGTCATTTGTTTTTTGATAATTGGCCGAAAACTCTCCAAGAATTTTGAGAAATTGGAAGCTCTGAGACAGGTACTTATTGAAGTGATACTTTTTCGTTGACGCAGGGCAGTCCACGAATAAGTTCCAGTTGCAACGAAGAACCTGAAAAACCATCATTACATTTATCTTTAGATTATTAAAGTTTTTATTCACTCTTTTCACATCCCACAACTAAGTAATATCGTACCTCTTGGTCGAAGACGGTTTCCTTCGGACAACGGAATGACTTCAACATGTATCCAGCATCCGTCTTGGCACAAAGATGGAAAACCTTGAAGGAAATGGAAAAAAACAAAAGTCAGTACATGTTTCACATTTTTTCGATTAAGGAAGGGAAAGCAGTTTTTTTAATTCAAATTTTTATTGTTCGTATGATATGATCCCTGTAGGTCGCATCGCTTTAATGAGCAAGACATGTCTTAATTTTTAAAACACGTGACATATTAGAGCAAACAAAGCAAAGGAAGACTCGCCATCTTGTTAACAAAACTACCTCCCATGCAAAACATGTAAGATTTGCATGCACGGGTGCACTGGAGCAATTAATGCATGCATCTAACAAAATCTGAACATCTGAACAAAATGAAACCAGTTGTAGATATTTCTTTTATGATGGAATAATTAGGACTAAAAACTAAAAGTTGAAATGACGGAAGTCTGTCCTTCTTTATGGTTGAAACCAAACCCCAAACCAGTATCATGCAAGTAGGCAGAGTGTAAGTCAAGTACCATAGAACTGGTAACATATGTATATATCTCTTACTGTTTTACAACCGTAGACAAAAAAGAAGGTATCATCCATTTTGATAGACCGATAAAACCTGCCTTGGGTGCAGACTTGCAGAGAGATATTGCAATGCACTTGCTCCCATTGTAGCACAAACTCACTAACGTTGACATAGTTAGTAACTAGGCGTGGTAGAAAAGGCTCATCATATCATTATCATCTAGAAAATCATCTTCATCCTATACTCTCTTGCACTTCATCATCATCGGCATCAAACTATCAGCGTCATCATCAACGCTTGCTTTTTCATTCATCACTTTGAGATGGAAAAGAAGAGAGCAGAAGTGAGATTATGATGAGATTGAAGATGCAGGATATAAAACTTATAGCACACGCAATCATCATCAACTCTCTGACTTTTAACTTTTATTCCTAAAGGTTCACCTCAGAGGTTGAAGTGGAATAAACGTAAAAACTTTATTCACGTATTTCTCCTTAAAATAACGTGCCATATATGTTTGGTACGGTGGTGAGACATATGCACGTAACTTTCTTTAAAGGCGAAATATTTATAAGCCGCCTATGTGTATTAATATTAATATGCATAATTACGTGAGCTTTAAAACATAAAACATCCAAATATTTTAGTTTAAATTCATGAGCAGAATACACTATTTCAAGTACCTACCTAGATGTAATATGAATATTTTTGCATATATTAATTTCTTTTTATGATGATACATTTGAAATATGCATTTTATTTATGAAGCAAAAGTCACTTTTTTTTCTGTGCCAAGTTCCATTGTTCATGTGTTGGTGGCGTAACAAATACCACTTGTCATATATTATTTTATATCAACATCATCATCTAAACCAATGGCACCATTTCTTCCAAGAAAAAGAAATTAATTTTTCCCCGTTGGTGGTGTTATCCTTTTAACTTTCCTCCTCAAAATTTATAAAAGGACCATTATATTGTAAAATCTTCATATGTATACCATTCTAATTAAATCATTATACCGTTCCTATCTACTTCATTTCGGTGAATGAATTACAAGGAAGTTTTCACTTGTGAGGGCACAGGGTATACATCACATCACAGTTGGCTAAAAACATGGTAAAATTAGTGTGACAGGGTTGTTTGACGGTTTGTGTAAATCATGAAAATAAATATGACTTTAAATCTGCATAAATATTGTTATGAAAAGTAGGTAGGGATCAAATACAATGTAAGAAACTGGGAGAGCGAAGCATAATGACCAATGACCAGACAACTCAATTCAGGATAAATGTAGGTAGGTTTTTCGGACGCAAGATTGACCTCTACCAAACAAAACGAGACAAGGCGTTGTATAACCAAGCCATTTTTTTTAAAAAAAAGTCAGCTACCAAACCAATACCAATATTGGGCTTGTCTTTTTCTGTATGCCAACTATGCAAAATATAACCGTACAATCACCATAACTTGCATATAATACATATTTGTTGGTAAATTTTTCAAATCTATTGCATCCAGCTAAGCCGTATTAAGCATAGCAAAAGGCGATCAGTTAATCAAAACTTGAGGGTGTCCTATAGTTTCCAGTGTGAATATTAACGACTTGTTTAAAATATTTAATTGCCTAAAACAATTCATAATAGACTGCATTGCATTGTGCATTTCTTGATGAACGATATTTTCCCCCGGGTCACAGTAGTCAACGATGCACTTGTGGATTCCGGAGGTGAAGCATAAACGTGTGGGAATCCAGTTTTGTGTACAAAATTCATGATATTAATCATTTTCTGCTCAATATGCTGGTATGCAAACAAAGACGAACAAGAATGCAAAGCTGGTTCCATTTAAATTATGATTTTTCTATTGTCCTTTTGTTGCCAAATTTTCTGAAAAATGATTATAAATGAACTAATACGTGAGTTTAATACTACAACTACTACTACCCCATTCTTATGTTTATGGCGGTGATTAATTTGCTTATCGAATTCAATGCACTATCTATCACCATTATAATGACGGTTATGAAAAACGTGATCCGACAAAAGGTCTAATATATATACGAAGTTTAAGCCATTGAGACGCAAATTTGTAGGTATTTTGTTTGTGTGCCCATTCATCTTGAGAAAAGGCAAGGCCGCAACTATACATAAATGTGTGTGGTATCATATCGGCATCAACACAAACTAGAACAGATCCCAATGTCTTTTACCAGCTTTACCATAAATTGAAAATCATGAGTACTTTTTCCTTGTTTACGAAACATATTTTGTACCTGAATCTTTGACCAAAGACCGAATTCTCAAGTTACAGTGAATTTGCTAACGGTCATAATATGATATATTTCAGCAGAACAACACTAACCACACATTTTGTTCCTTTCATATTCAATATTTGTAATGGGACGTAATATGGCAGGCACTTTGAAATATGTTGCGCATTCATTGTCGGTTCAATTTCGGCCCATCTAGCATCTGTCCTCTTAGTTCTTACTTTCTTTGCTTTTTAGGCATAGGACACTATATACTATCACACAAATTCGTTAAAAAATCCGTGTCATGCGTTTATCATCATTGTACGCAACTTATGTAGTTAAAATGAAATTTTTGATTTTCACATGCACCGACGACCAACCGACTATACCTGACAATAAGCAGTGGGTAAATGAACAACTGTACGTGACTAAATTGTCAATTACTGTCATGTACTCACTCATGTACCTATCATAATGCCGGAATCATATTAAAAAAACTGCTACTTGTACCGGGTCAATTAACCTTTGGTAGTCATTTCATCACTCAGGCTCTGTGCCAATGTTAATGTCAACTATCTTTAACTATGCTAATGTTTTAAAGTTAAACTCCAACCCAGACCCTGTTTCTTTTACTTTTAAATGATTTACGAGTTCGGTAGCATATACATATCTGCATCAGTATATGATATCATCATCACATCACCACTTAAATTTTATGTATCCAATTCGAATTCGTATGTTGTCAAGTTGCTAAAAAACCACTCATTCAATTTGTTGGTCTTGATCAGTGAAAATGACAAGAATGATAATAAAGTTGGACTTGACATGACAGGAACTAAAAGGCCCGGAGGTTAAAAACGCATCTGCTTGCTCTTACTTATCCCGTGAGTTCGTTAAATGACCGTAATCAAGTTCAAGAAATTAAACACTTCAAAACTACAAGTGTATTGTATTAAAAGAATAGCATGTATATATTGCATTTCGATTTTTTCAAATGAATTTATACAAAACGAGAGCAAATGATAACGATGCACAATGATAAGTTACCAATTCGTACGAACAAACGTACACACTAGCCTAGATTTTTTCTGTTTCACTTGCTCTTGCTATTCTAGCATAACTTCTTCCCTTTTTATTCAAGGTAATTCATTTTTAAGTACTTTTAGCAAGCTTAGCCAAAAAAAATCAATCTAAATAGCTTATACAATGATGATGATGAGGATGATGATTCGATTCATACATGCCAAACCAACTTGCATTAGATAAGGCAGGTTTTGCAAACTGCATAATACTTCTCTTTCTTCTTTTGATTTCATTGTTTCTCTTCAATGATCACTTTCTGACTTGATGATACTATACGATACTTGATACATACAAAAATGTAAAAGATCAAAGTTGTAGGACGTAACCCAGTTGGAAATCAAGTTGTTATTGAATTTTCTTCAAGGGGTTTTTGTATGTCGTACATTTTTGCATGTAAGAATCGGAATTACTAATACTGGTAGTAGAAGTTGCAGTGGTATGGTGTGGTGTGTTGGTAATTTGGCATGCGTTACTCATCTTCATTTTCATCATCATCACTTGTTGGTACTCGCTTACTTATCATCATCATCAGAAAGAAAGAGATGTGAGTATAGTTGCAGGGTCTAATTCATGTATATTCGGTGGGCTACTACTACTACTAACTACTACAAACTTTGCAGGCAACAAGCCTGTGTTTATGGTTCTTGCTCATAATAATTCGTTCGAGGAAAAATCCCGTTTTAACCATCGTATACAATTCATAAGATTTTTTGGGCAAGTTTTACCCTGCCAGTATGATACATATGGTGTGGTGAAGTGAAGTGAAGATGATCATGTACGCACCACACAAAACACCTTGTATAGAACATTGAACGTAGCATTCATCTTTTCTTTGTTGGTTACTTCATAAGGGCTGTCCTTTTCTGCAGAGATTATGTAGAATAAATGTTTTGGCTCAGGCTACTACTTTCCTTCAGTTTGACGTTTTTTTCCACACAATATCCTTAAACCCTTTAATCAAACCGGTTTCATTACACATTTTTCATCTTTTGTTGCCTTCATCTTCCTCGTCAAAAAGGGCCAGCAATTTCTATACAATGTAATCAGTTTTAATATATTATATGAGTGCTATATTATACCACACTGCAAAAAAAATTCTGTCTGTTCTGCTATGCTGAGGGGCTAGCTAGGGCTGTCCAAATGTGTGATCTCAGACTCATCGTCAGTAAAGAATGAATGGATTTAAATGAAAAGCCAAAGGGGAAACCACTTTTGTTCTTTTTCATCCACATAACTTGAGCAAGCCACATCACAGCCACAACAAAGTAAAAAGGTATCTTTTGGTACATATAAAACTCTATACAAAATGCAAAAGATGCTGCAAATAATATGCAGAGCATTCAAATGCAATTGTTATATATGCATGAAACATATATGGATGGTTTACCTACTTTTGCGAATATTTTCCGACATTTTTTAACACTGAAAATGGACTGACCTACAGATTTCTATAGGCACGTACGAAGACGATATACACATTAGTTGCAGAACAATATTTTTTTTCTGTGGCTAAAACTGACTCACAGATTGAAGTGAAGATTACATACCCAGAAATGCACTACCGCTGCTGGCTGACTAGCCTAATTTGGCTGGTGTGAGAGATGAAGAAAAGTTGTTTTTTGTAGGTATTTTCTACCAGAAGAGAATGAGTTTTCATTGCGTTTGGTGTTTGGATTTGGATCGGATATCGCATCGAGAACTAACCAAATATGTAAACTGATAGGATAAGGATAGGATAAGTCGGGATTGAGATTGTATATAGTTTCATACTTCACTTTAAAATGGTTTTAAGTAGGCGTAAGATGATTTAATCCATTATAAACTAAACTTTTTTATGGATTTCATGATGTATTGTGTTTCCGTTACAAAATCATCTTGCATCATGATCACGTGTAATCGAACACCAACGAAAATATATTACGCCTATGTCACGCTTGAACATGGGCATTTGAGCTCTGTTTTATAGGTATAATTGTAAGCAAAAACCAAGGGCGATTCTGACCGAACATTACTATGTTCAATGTTATAAAATTCAAACACAATGAATGAGCATAATATTTAGATTTACACGCATCATATATTTTATGCCGGAGTTTTATAAGGCGAGTCTAAAGCATACTAATATTAATATGTGTTTACATTTTCCCCCGATTTAATCGTTCTGGGTCAAAATATGAAGCCATACTTATGAAATGAAGATGATGTTTGTAATCATGCAAGTCATGCATGTTACACTTTTACATTTTTTTCTGAAAAAAAATTCAATTTTGTGGGTTAAGTAATAAAAGCAGATTTATGGTTGTTTTGCTTTAAATACATTACGTATTTATTATGTAGGAGCTCATGAATACGAAAAATTGTGTTGTATCAAAAAGCTGCATCTGATTTTGGTGCGCTTGGTTGGGCGGAATTGGGAGGAGAGGATGGTGCATTTTGTGAATTTCGTTTTAGGTTTTAAGGAGATATTAAGGGAAGAACGAAGAACATGTCTGTGTGTCTGCACATAAAAGAACATGCATGCTTTTCTCATGTTATTTTCGTGAGTTATGCAAGACCTCTTGAGATGATGATGATAATAATGATAAGCTAAATGACACTGTCACACTCACGACGTCCACGAACGACAACTTGTGACCGCAAAACAACATAAAGTTGCAGACAACTCGTAAAAGACTTGTGCAGAAG
The DNA here is from genome assembly GCA_964034955.1 of Orchesella flavescens. Lineage (NCBI taxonomy): Eukaryota > Metazoa > Arthropoda > Collembola > Entomobryomorpha > Orchesellidae > Orchesella > Orchesella flavescens. The sequence goes on along the minus strand of OZ035958.1, from coordinate 8,697,213 downwards.
CACAGACAGTAAAATTTTGTGTTTAATACATGAGGTTTGCTTTCCAGAAGCGATCATTATGAGGCGAGCCAAACCCACATGGTTTATTAGAATGTAGGCAAATAGGTGCATAAGTTAATGAATGAAAATGGGCATATAAAATGTTAATGTATGTATTACAATAAAGTATTCCACTTACCCTGCAACCAAGTTCGGTGTCAGCATACAAACCAGGAAAGAAATTTTGCTCATTACATTGAAACTCGGACCACAATGGTGCTGAAAACTCTTCAAAGCCCTGTGTCGCATTAGCAGGGAAAAATGACTTGGGTGCGTTCTTCACGTTTGTCAGCCTTCTCTTTCGATTCATCTGCTGAGGAAGACGCATAATACACAAAAATGAATATTAATTAATGTCATAGTCATATTCAAGGCATGTAACAGATATGAAAAAGGAGAGTAAAGCTGAAGTAATCGAGCGCAAATTTAATTTATGGAGGATATATGGGTTTTAAGCTCAAATTTTCTTGACCGTTCCCATCTTCAATCTTCATATCATAAATATTTGTGTTCATGGTATATGATGATGTATTTTCAGTTTCCCATAAAACCGGAATTCAAAAAGAATTGCACGATAAGGGAGGGCTTTTTTGTAGGAGGGTGGAGAACGCACTTAAAAGCAACTATTATCAGAGAAAATTACAGATTACATATTGAAAAACAAATGAGACGAAGAAAGACATCAACATTAACCATTGGCTCAATAAATTAAGTCAGTTTTTCGAGCTTAAAACCCAATCATTCGATCATTTTCATTTTTTAGTCATTGCGTGATTTGTAGTAGTTTACGTTTCAAATCATACACCCAACCCTCGTCAAGTATTACTTTAAAAAGTCTTTCACAATTCTCAACCGGTTTGCCCGCATGCATAACCTTGTCTCGTAATGAAAGTGGGTTACTATTACATCCATACGACATGACAAAACCATTTTCTGGTGAGCAAAATCGCACATTCATATCTCCAACAACATCATTCAATACAAAAAATACAGGTTTGATAATTTCGCTGTTGTAATACTTTTCCTTTAAATGGAGGAATTGCGCACACTCGAAAATATTTGAAAAGTAAAGTGTACATATAATAATGAGCCCACTGCTGATGTTCAGTGGGGTCCTTACCTCGACAACAGGAGGCGACGGTGATAAAATGGCAGACAAGTCAACATTGATCGGCCCTGAGCTGGGTTCTGTTGGCTTGGCTTGTTGTGGAAATGAAATGCTTGGCTGGGGATTTACATGGTGGGATTTGCTCATAGCAAGCGCTTTCAACGCAAGAATTGTGGGATCTGAAGCATGGACAGAGTTGGCTGTGGTACCGTCCAGCATTTTACTTGTAATGCTGTTTGAGGGAGGGAAAGAGGGTGAGGGTGCTTTTAATGCTGCTTGAAGTTTTGAGAGAGGGTCGTTATTGCTCAGATTTTGTTCAATGTTGTTGAGTGCAATGAGCTTTTTCAGCGTTTCAATCTGAGAGGCTGTGTAGTTCTTTGTTGCTGCGTTAGCGGCTTGAACAGTTGCATGCCGGCTTTGTGCCAAATGTTGTAAAACGGTGAGAGGAGATTCGTTTGCTGCTGCGTTGATAGTTAATGGTTGATAATGAGGTCTTTCCAGTTCGGGTTCTTCTGGTTGGGGTTTACGATGCGCTTTGGCAATGATTGCTTTGGCTAATTGGGCTTGAAGAGATTTTATATCGTTGGATGCAGTGTTGAATGTAGATGTTAGGCTGACGAGACCAGGGTTTGAGGGCATTTCCGGTCGGCGGGTGGTTGCTACTGTGGTTGTGGGTGGAGGAGGAGTGGCTTTTTGAAGGGATTGTAACAAGGATGCTAGAGCATCATTTCCTCCACCATTGTTATTGTTGTTGTTGTTTTGTGTCATCATTGATGAAGCGGAGGTTAATTGTTGAGGTGTAGGAACTGGGTTGGGCTTGTTAAGCATTTTCAATAGCTCAGCCAACTTTGCTGTTTCATCTTGTATCGCCGGCTTTTTCGAAGTGAAAGCTGCAAACATGTCGAATAAGGGTTTGGGAGATGGAGTTGTAGTTGTGGTCATCACTGGGATAGGCTCAATTCTTAGTGGGAACATTGGCCTGTTCCCCTGTGGCTCATCTGGCTTCATCATATTACTTTTGGTTTTTAGCTTATCTATAAAGCCAGGACCATACTTGTCAGCTGCAATAGACTGAATTGTATCATAATTTGCTTTGTTAAGTGTTTCAAATGCTTCCAATAGCTTGTGCTTTTCATCCTTTGGTTCGTTATTATTATTATTATTATTTTTCTTTGGTTGATAAACGGGTCGGGCTGGAGCCTCCTGATGATTTTGCGGCCTATTGTTAATCGTACGAACCGGAAGTGAAGGATCTTGTCCTGGTGGAAAATCTGGAACAGGTACTAAAGTTGGAGGGAGCAAGTGAGCATGAGGGTCTTTGTCCAAGTCAATGAATGAGGATTCAAAAGCGTCAGTATTTGGGAATGGGAGGAAAGGCATTTGACTTTCTTTTCCTGAGAAAGCAGGCAATATGGGATTCACACTATTTTCGTGACCATGTGGTGCTGGAGGCTCATACCTGTCGTTGTATGCATTTATATAGTTGTTAGGTTTATTGTTTGGAATTCCCTTTGGATGGTTATCACGGAATGGGTTCCTGGCAAATGGGTCAGACATGGGTTCTGGTTGTTTTGGAGGTTGATGATGAGGCTGTCTTTGTGGGTGGTGGTTAGGAGGAGGAAGTCGATGGGATGGAGGGTGTTGGGGTCTAGATTTTGGGGGTGGTGGTGGTGGAGGGTTGGGATTAGTTTTTCCAAAGCTACCTGTCAGTAAATTGGAGAAAAAGTTTTGCTTTGGAGGAGGTGGTGGTGGTGGAGGCGGTTTGAAAACTTGCGGTGGAATGTGTGTAGGCTTAACATGTTGTGGTGGTGGTTTTTGTTGAAGGAAAGGATTTTGGTTTGCATTATTGGTTTGTTGTTGTTGATCTTTTGGTAACTTTTGAATATCTAAAAATTTAGGCATTCCATGAGGAGTTGGTGGAACACGGGGCAATGAGGGATTTCTTCCTTGCTCTTCCTGTCGGTGATGATCTCCACGTTGTTGTTGTTGGCCTGCGGGACGTTTTTCAGGGAATTCATTTCTTGTAGGTGGTCGCAGGCTATCAATGGCTTTGTGTTGGTCCAAGAAATTTCTTCTGTCTTTGTCAAAATGGAATGAATCTTCTTTTGTTGGAGGATAGAAAAATGGTCCAGGTTTTGGTCTATTTTCCACTGGTCTTGCAGGTTGTGGGTGTGGATGAGGTGGGCGTTGAGGTCCATTTCTGAATCGTTCATCATGTACATGTCTTGGAGGACCATCTCCAGAGGGTGGATGAGGGGGAGGTGGGAAATCTCTTTCAAATTTGGGTTCATTTCGTTCAGGGTTATTATGATGATTTGGTGGTGGTCCACGTCTTCCTGGAGGAGGCGGAGGTCGTTCATGATTAGGTGGTCTTTCATGGTGTTCCCGTTGAGGAGGCGGAGGTCTTTCATGATTAGGTGGTCGCTCTTGATGACGATTTGGAGGTGGAGGTCTTTCTTGATTACGATTTGGAGGAGGTGGTCTTTCATGATGAGGGGGAGGCGGTCTTTCATGACGAGGAGGAGGTGGTCTTTCATGATGTGGGGGAGGCGGTCTTTCACGATGAGAAGGAGGTGGTCTCTCATGATCCCGATGAGGTAAAGGGAATCTTTCTTGTTCGCGATGTGGTGGTGGTCTTTCATGTTCGCGATGCGGTGGTGGTCTTTCATGTTCACGATGGGAAGGGGGTGGTCTTTCATGCTCTCGGTGAGGTGGTGGTGGACGACCACGTTGATCATCTCTTATTTGTGGAGGTGGACGTCCAATGTGTTCATCTCTCGTTGGAGGGTGTGGAGGCCGTCCATGTGGTTCATCTCTTCTTGGTGGTGGTGGTGGGCGCCCATGGTTATCATTTCTCATGGGTGGTAGTTGTGGTGGTCCCATATTATCTCTTGGAGGTAATTTATTATTATGATCTTCATGCATCTGTGGTGGTTGTCGCATAAGACCTGGAGGTGGTCTAAAAGGTTCATCCCTTACAATTGGAGGTCGCTCATCTTGTATCAACGGAGGTCCCATAAAGTTACCTTCTGGGCCCATTGGTGGTGGTGGCCTTCCTGAAGGAGGTGGTATTGGTTGATTGGATTTAACAAGGTCTAAATGAATCATTGGATGTCTAGTTGTAGTTTCAACAACGGGACGATGATATTGTGGAATGGGTTCGTTAACGTTATTGTCATCAATTGGACGGAAATCCCATTGAACGTCTTGTGGACCGTCTCCATTTAATCTAACATTGTTTTTCGGTGGCGGAGGTCCATTTTCATTACCCATTCCAGGAGGCATTGATGGAGGAAATTCATGATGGTCTAGTCCTGATGATGGCAACTCTTGATCTCTATAATCGAAACCTGATGGTCCAAACTGACCAGGATGGTGTTGTTGTTGTTGTTGTTGACCCTGTTGTTCACCATGAAATGTAGGATCTGCTGGAGATGGATTCATATCCGGCAAAGGAATATTGAGGAATCCATGTTCATCCATTTCGTTTGCAGGCGCTATAGCTGGTGGGGCAAAATCGTGTTGCTCTCCATCTAGAAATGATAGGTTTTGAAATTTGCATTGTAAAAGTGAGCCTTATTCATAAAGATTTCTATCATTTAGTCAGACAGTCAGTCATAAATCTAACACGGTTTATGCAACATTCCAATATGAAACATGAGCCGCAAAAAAAAGCTATATGCATCAGAACCTAAACGTAGCAATTTTAAAGTATTCATAAAAATCTAGCTGTGCAACACTCTCGGCTTAAAGTATGTGGAGCATTAAGAAAAGAACTATTAATGATGATAATCGTTAGTTCAAAAGGTACCATATTATCTCAAGTTGAGTATAAATAGATAAATAGTTAGAGTCTAAAAGTACACAATCGTTTTCAAACGAAAATATATAGTAGAGCTTGTGTGTACTACTAACATAAATACAATGCACTAGCCATTAGTAGGTGGAAGTAGTAATGTATGGTTTGGTTTGGTGTGGGTCACTTTTTTGAAGATTCCCATTTTATATATACGTTGTTCGCTATATTGTTAATTGCGTTTTGCTTCTATTACTCTGCTACGGTTCAAGAGCATGAATGTTGTTGATATAATACTTGTTCTCCTGATGATTTCGACTGCATAATCCTCTCGAAAGTTTGTACGCACGCAGGTAGCCACCAAATGTGTAAATTAAGAAGAGTTTTTAATTCTTCATTTCATGAGCTGTATTATGAATGCTAACTATAACGATAAGTGTAGATTACGCTTTTATGAATAGAATAAAAAGCAAGCCGAAAACTGCAAAAGTTATCAGAGGCTGAGTGAGCAACTGAACCACACATGCAGGAATCTGTCTGCAAAGTCATTTCACCAAACTTTTCCTGTTCTATTTAAATTCGTTAGATAATAATGGTTTCTAGAATGCAGTAGTAGAAAATAATTGTTGCCAGCAAAATGTCTATTTTGAAGCACCCATATATGCAATTATTGTTAGCATTACTTCTGCCATGATTCGGATAGTAAATTTATAAGTATATGCTTATATAATATTCGGATGATGAATTGCAGAAAAATCGGTTGTCGGTATCTCTTTTTTCGATTTGCAACAAGATTTGGTGAACTTGGAATTTTTTGTACTGAAAAAAGTCGGCGGCTAATGGCATCCGTTATGTTTATTGTTGATTGTAAATGCATTTTTGCTCATTACTAAAAACACCCAACCAAGTTGATATTACATATCATATACGTAGGTACTTCTAGGTATATACCATAATAGTTAAAAATGTTATCATAATAATATTATGCCTATACGTGAGGTTTGTTTAATCGTATGCGATTCAGAGTCTTCACTGAGCTTTCAAACTAAACTAATGCGTTACGAAATTTTATTACTATTTAATTTTGAAATATAAGATCTAAACCACCCAAAGCGAATCGGCTTTGTTGACCGTGACCTTTTGAATTGAAAAATATTATGGTTTACCTCATAGTGCAAACCTACTCAAATTATATGATCATTTGAGAGATGTTGAAACTGATGGACATGCTTGTCATTTATACGAAACATTTAGAAAGATAGGCTATAGGGTTTTCCCTAGTTGTATATAAATTCTTTCTTTGGTGTTTTCCTTGTGACCAAGTAACTTTAGAAAGAAATAGATACATTTTTAACGGAATCTTTGAATTATTCTCCAAAGGTCGAGTTGAGTTGCATGTTGTTGGTGGTACTCAATACTACGCAGGAATACGCAGATTAATGCAAATACTTTATGCTGCAAAATGTAGTTTCAACCTTCATAAACAACGCAAGAAAAACTTATTTTCCACATGATTCAAGATGAGAAATTTTTTATCTCATCATCAAAGTCAACATAGCCGTCATTAAATGTCGATTGAAGTTCATTAGGGAGCCAAATTAAATTAAAATATTTTGATCACATACGAGGAAATCTCTTTAAAATAACGGCTTTCCCAAATCATTACAACAATCACGCTAGTTAATTCTTTGTAATTTAGATTCGATAGCCCGACAAGAACAGAGAGTGGGTGACATGTATATTTGGCATGGGCACCGTGGGTTTGGTGTGGGGCAGAATTTCATACGTGGTACCAATGCATAATCCGCACGGGAAATGAAATTAATCCCCACAGTCCCACACTTGGGAGAAGGCAAGTATTACACCACAATTTACGCATAGGAAACGCATGGGAATGCCGATATAAGATATCAACCGCGAGTACTGCATTTTCTTATTGGATTATACGCGCATAAAACCCATAGCTTCACCTTTTGTGTTTGTTTGCTCTGAAAACGCGGGCAGATTGTATGTGGAAAGCAAATTAGATTTTGTATAAATAGATTGTAAACATTTGTAATTACAGTTTCTTAGAGCTAAGATTAGTGAACTAATTATACAGTAAAATGTATACGATTGTTGCATTTGGATCTGGATGTGATGAAACTGTGCAGTTGGTTCCGACTAAATGGTTAAATAGTGAGAAAAATAAATGCAAATGGCCCTCTGGACCGGCGTCTTCATACATAAAAAAGAACAAGGATGCAGAAACCAGATGGAAGACCTACTCCGTTCGAGTGATTTCCAAGAAACCAATCGGTGAGTATAATAATTGTAATTAAATATTGTTTGCTCGTTTTGATTCATTCATTGTCAATTTCACATGGAACATAAGTTTTTAGCATGATGTTTTGTTTTTTATGAAGCGAATTATGCGACTGGACGTAAACTCGAAGAAAGAGCAACAATAAGTTCGTCCATCGAGACAACTGATTGTGAGTTTCAAACCCCAAAGTCAAGACGTGCGGTTAGAAAATTGGAAGCGCAAAAAAGGTTCAAGATCTCCGGACGAAAAATCAATCCTGCAGCCCATAAGCTAGTTGCTGTTAAGTCTGAGCAGCACTCAGATAATTCATCCGCTAGTGGATCTTCCGACGAGGATGACCTTACATTGGTAAACGATTCTGAGGAGGATATCGAACTACCATCACCCCCTCAATGTAAACAACCATTTCATACGTGTCAAATAAGCAGAATTTTGAGTAGTTATTAATAATACAAATTATAATGGATATTTAGCTGCTTCCGACCAAACTGGATTTTCAAACATTAAGTCTCAAGAAGAACATCCATTCAGCGTGCCAACGCCTTCATCTCATGTTGATGCGATTCCTCCACATCCCTTTAGCGATATTGAATTGGATCATTTCAATAACGAAGAATCTCAATTTGTGACGCCAATTCAAAACTTGAATTATCCAACGGGCCCTACTAACTTAAACTTTCGACAAGTATCTGCTCCAACGTATTTCAGAAATCCGCCGTCAGTTCCAACACAATTTGAAGTCTACACGAGCGACGATAGAGGTTTCACACCCAATGCAACTGAAAATGATTTGGCTTTACCTCGATTTGTAACGGAAATTCCTCCTCCACAAAATGTAACACTAAATACATCACTTTCCGAAGGGTTGCAATTGATCTACGAGCGACAAATTGGTGAGAATAAGTATTGAATCAATAAATATTTTAAATATTCGACCTATTCCAATACATAATTTATTTGTATTTTAAAAATATCAGCTCTGGAAAACACCATTGCTAATACGTTTGCTGCGATAAAAGTGGACTTGAAGGAGCTTTTATCCAGAACATCAAGAAGTACAGAAAGTCAGTCAAGGTTTACAGACATTCCCTTCAAATTGCCCCTTGTGTCTTATGAGGAACTGAATCAATTGGAGCAATGGCTGAAAGTGGATGAATCTAAAAACATACTAGTAGGAAATTTCACTGAAACTTACGTACAAATTATCATAATTCGTTAACATTTTATTATACTATTTGGTTGCACTAGGTGTCGTATTTATCCACCATTGGGGGACCCAAATTTGACAAAATTATTCGTAACATACTTCTTCAAATTTTCTCGAAACCCCTCGCAACACGAACAAACTACATTGGAGCTTTCGGGAAGATTGCATTTCAATCTTTAGCACTAAATCAAATCGTTATAGGTAACTAAAATACAAATATTATTTTTGTAATGCATAAAAGCCGAATTCGAATTCTTACATCATAAAACTATTTCCAGATGCAGTTCGTCGAAACGAAGGACACAGTAATGCCACAGAAGCTCAAATTGCGATTGTGATTCAGAACTGGTTCCGTAACGCTCGTGATCTCGCCGGAGGACGAAAGCTGCGTGAGAATGCTGTCGTACAGAACGAAACGCCGCCGAGTGCATGAAATGAAAACTGCTATTTTAGCAGAGTGTCAGTCTCATTTAGCTACTTCGAATACGGTCGTTTCTTCTACGTCTAAGCTGTATTTTTCAGATTCATATGATAGCAATTTAGAACAAAATTCATGTAGTGATACTCCTTGTCAATTAAGTCAAGGTAATGTAACATTTCAAGAAGGTCTCGATAGCAGTTTAATTTGCCCATCAGTTCACAATAATACCTTAAGTAATGTAGATGATTTAGACAATATTCCTTACTTAAGCAGCCCCACATTATCCACTAAATTAGCACATTGGAGTATTAAGAATAATGTTACACAGACTGGCTTCTCGGAATTGCTTCAAATTTTAAAGCCCCATGTAAATGATAAATTGCCTGAAAGCTCAAAAACTTTACTTAAAACACCACGATCCATACAAATCAAACATGTTCCGGGAGGAAAGTTTTTTTATTTTGGTGTACGGGAACAAATTTTAAAGTGCTCTATGCATAGTTTGTGTCACTTTCAGTTTCCAAAATTTAATGATTCAAATTTTTTGACAATATCTGTAAGTACTGATGGGATTCCAATACATAAAAGCTCTAACTTACAAATGTGGCCTATTTTAATTAGATTAGATCAATCAAGGTGTCTCAAGCCTCACGTTGTAGGTATTTTTTGTGGTGAAACAAAACCTTTGAGTGTGTTTGAATTTTTACAAGATTTCATTACCGAGATTAAACTGTTGGAAGATGAAGGGATTCGCATTAGGGATAAACATTATTTAGTTCGAATTAGTTGCATTATTGCCGATGCTCCTGCCCGAAGTTTTATTAAAGGAATTAAGGGTCACACAGGTTATCATGGCTGCGAACGATGCATAGATGAGGGTGAGTGGGAGGGTAGAATTATATATTCTAGCTCATCCTCGAAATTAAGAACAGACCTCTCATTTAGTAGACAGGAAGATGCCGACCATCATCTATCGAGTTCCCCACTTAATGAATTAAAAGTTGGCTTGGTGTCACAGGTAGTTTTAGACTATATGCATTTGGTTTGTCTTGGAGTCTTCAAAAAATTAATTAATCTTTGGATTGGAGGTTGTTTAAGTTTTCGACTTCCTGCAAAAAAGGTGTTAGGTATATCGTCTTATTTCAAAAGCATTAGTAATTCATTTCCTACAGAGTTTACTAGGAAACCTAGGTCGTTAAAGGATCTGAATAGGTATAAAGCGACTGAGTTTAAGCAAATATTGCTTTATAGTGGAGTAGGGGCCTTCCGTGGTGTACTGGATACTACGAAGTATTCTAATTTTTTACTATTATCCTCTGCAATGAGAATTCTGTTGTCTGATTTAGCTTCGAATAACGAGTGGGTGGTATATGCTAGACGTTTATTAGAAAGATTTGTTGCTCAAATGTCGAAACTGTATGGTCAGAAGACCTTAGTTTACAATGTTCATAATTTATTGCACTTATGTGATGACGCTGTCCTTTTTGGGAACTTGGAACGAATATCCGCTTTCCCATTTGAAAGCTATTTATACAAATTGAAAAGGATGATAAGAGGTAACACATTACCTTTAGAGCAGGTTGTAAAACGATTGATGGAGGAAAGTAATTTTGAGAAAAGTGAAGTCTCAGATGTTTTAAGTACTAGCACTAGTGAAAAAGCTAGACAAGGAAAACTGTCAATTTGCGGATTCAAATGTCGGGTTTGCATGAAGAATATAAATAGAATTGATGCATCTAATACTCGGGAATTTAGGGATTCCTGCTTTATTACAAAATCTAAAAAAGTTATATTGCTCAGGGAGGTAGTTAAGAATTCAAATATGATTTATTGTCAAGAGTTTATAAAGAAGTATGATGTAAGTTGCTATCCCTGTAAAAGTAGCATCTTCGGTATATATAAACTAAGCACTCGGTTAGGTCCTTTGATTACAGTTGATTTAAATGATTTTGAAACTAAATGTATTATTATACCCTATAAGTTTAATTCTAAATACTTGTTAAGCATTCCATTTTGTTCTTCCTTTGTTAATGCTATAACTATGTAATCAAGTGTCATTATTGTTAAATAAATTTATCCAAAAAGCTTGAATAATTATTTCTGCATTAAACACAGTTATTATTACTTAAGTAAACAGCTGACTATTATGGATTAGGTATATTGAGCATGAATGCAAATCACAGAGAAATGTATGGGTTATGCATGTAATATGCATTTTTTGCGCGTGCGTTCCTCCGCGGAATATGCATGTATCCAATGTGGTGTGTTACCGTCAAATGGTGTGGGAAACTCTGCCAAACCCCACAAAATTCCTTCTATTCCCACCAGTGTGGGTTACGCATGGGATACTCACTCATGTTCTTGTCGGGAGGTTCCTACATATTGCAGAGAAAGTTCATGGAAAATGTGAAATTCGTCCTAATTTCTAAATAATGATAAAAAATCAAAAAATGATCATAGACATGTCACGAATTTAATACCCAATGCGAAGTTGTTTCCTTGTTTAAATCAAACATTTCTAGAACCCATGCTGAGAAAATGACACAGTCAACTACTAAACTAGAAATTGATACAAGCATGTATACAACGAAAAGCCAAAAAATTGAACCAGGTTTAATAAAAAAACAGTTTCGCTTCCTTGTGAAACTTTTGTGATAAGTGAATAACCGTAGACGACACGATCACCGACCGGCATATGGAAAAACTTAGCAATATGCAAGCACCCAGTACACGTCATGCAGCTTGTCAACATTCCGATATGATCTACATGATGATGATGTGACATGACGATCAGTTACCTACGTTGATTTGATTACGAAGAACATCAAAATTTTTAGTAGACTCACAAAAAACAACTTGCAAATGCAATCCAACGAACGACCAAGGATATTCGCTACAAGTGCAAGAACGCGTCTAATTTTACATGCATTTTTATGCGACATTTATGGTCAATGACTTACAGTTTTATATCCCGAAAGAGAATCTCACATTTTAAAATCTAATCATCGCGTCTGTCGCACTCGGTGTAAAAAAATTACTTCCATGTGCTTCTTGTTGTCTGCTCACGACTTTCTCATTACAGTCATTTTATGTGAATTTGTAAATACTTCATGCGATTTCGTGTGGACACTGGCATTTAAGGTACATGCCACATGGAATGGACAATAGTCGAGTTTATAGCACCCAAAACCAAATTTATCAAAGTGATTGTTGTATTTAACACAAGTACATGAACACGGTAATAATGAAGTGAATACTGAAACTTTAATTTTTATCTTATATGTTCATCAAGAGTTATGTATTTTCACAGTTTATTTACACCCGTTTATCTATTTTGGTTTGAATTTGAAGCGAAACTTTTTTTCTATTTTCTAAAGAAATTAAACCATTGCTCCATTTTTTACTGAACTGAACTGAACCCACGTACTGATTGTGATTGATACTATTTAAATGAGCAGTCAGTCTGCTGAACGAGGCTAATAAAAAAAGGTTGCATTGCAGTTGCATATGTTGCACTAATGATTGTAAATATAACAACTAGGTTTATTGTCTAATAGTCTGCCATTGCCAAACATTTATCATTTATTTTGTCTATAGGTAAAAAAAAGTAAAACTGCAGTTAATTGGAACTGTTGTCAATGGCCTGCTCTCCGCAACACCCACCTGATTTGATTAATCACGTCTTTTATCAGAAAGTAACCCCGTACCACACTTATCCTTTTAGAAGTAGTAACGAAAAAGAAGGGAGCAAATTACGAGAGTTAAAACGACGTATTTAGTCTTGAAAGAGAAAAGACAAATTAGGATCATTACGACTTTCAATTGCACATTGCATTGCATTACAATTACAATGCAGCTTTTTTGTCAGTCTCTTTTTGAGACTTTGAGAATATCGAGTAGTAGTTGCCTTTACTTTGTTTTTTCATTTGCGTGCACGTACAAACTAACTTATTCTCAATTTTGACAAGTTAAGCCGAGCGCAACCAACTAAATCTTTAGCCATATTTCAAATTAAACATCATGGCTAGCAGATGCAGTGAAGAGGATAATAATGCCGTGATTAAGAGGATTTTCCTAGTTGCTGTTGCTCTTCAATCCTCTTTGACAATCGTCATTCATTTTCTGTACACAAATAGGATGTGTAAGGAAACTTTTGCTGAGATGAATTTCATTTTCAATTAGACCACGACCACAACATGCATATTTTGTCTGCTCTGCACACAAGAATTTCGTTGTGGCAAAGATGACGTGACACTAAACTTTATACATTTTTTAAAGAAAAATTTCCTTTTCAAAGTTAATACCTTGCAATAGAATAAAAATCCACGCTACAAATTTTAAATTCGATTAACTACTCAGCTCCCATGTGAGTTATATCAACATAAAAGTCAGATTAAAGAATGAACATAAACCTTTTTTGTACCAAAGTTGTTGGTAGATATTGCGCATTGTAGGAAAAAGACTTACTTGCATCAACTTTCCATTTTAAAATTTTTAATGACAGAAAAATATGGGGAGATGGACTCCTAAGCGGATTTAAAAATTTCCTTCTCAGAAAAATATGTAACTACACAAAATATGCAGAGAATATATATCCTTTTGTGTGTTCGGATGGGATTTATAAGGTTCTTTTCGATTTCGTCACTCGTCCGTGCGAGTTTTCAAATTCCTATTATTGAAGTCACTGAATGACAAAAAACTGACGAACGAATAACAAACTAGAGTAGTGCATGCATGTGGGAAAAGTGGCTTCACAATTTTCTGAACAACTTGTACATGTACATGCATGCATTTCATTTCCCTTTAATGCATATATGCGAGCATATCGTTTTTCATGCATGCATTTTGATCAAATTGTGCATATGATGAACTTGAAATTTTCAATGTTAAAACTTGCCATTCATGCCAAAACTTTAAATCTTGGACGACAAGAAAAGTGGACAATGAGTCGATGAGTTTCAATTTTTATTCGGCTGACGTTTTTCTCACATTCAAGTTAATTAAAGTCTACTTGTCACATGACTAGTGCAGACCAAAGACGGAAGAAATCCATCGTCAATGGTCTGTAAATACTGTAAGGTGCAAATATGTGTATGCATTCAGTTTCAAGATGTGATACAAGCTGAGATGAGTAATGAATAGAAACCGTTATCCCTGCTGTACGTACGCTCATTAGTCATTATAAATATTTACATCACAAACGAAGAGCGTCGTTTGATTTGTTGTCCCACTCAAAAATATTCACACATTTGTAGTAAAGGCGGAACCGAAGATATGCTTGCTGGGTGGTGGTAGCATTCATTTGTGAGGGCATGTGTTAGAAAACTCTTCCCAGAAGTCAGAGAATTATTGTTTTGTAGCATGCATGAGTAAGTAGTAAGTATCATATACCTAAGGAGTACAATGATTGATTGATGAGATGAGTAGGAAGACTTTCGATTGAGACTTTTGAAACCTCAAACGCCCGTCGTGCTAACTTCTAAGTGTTTTATTTGGTTTCATTTTCCACCTCGGCATAAGGTTGTAAATCATGGTGAATGATTAGCCCAAAGTGCATTTTCAATTTTGTTTTAAGGACACTCACCACTACTACTACCTGCTACCGCGTGGCTATTCTAAATACAATAGGTAAACATTTTCATGTTGCTCTACATTCATAAATATTTCATACATCATACATAAACTCTTCTTTTCTGTCTACTGTCAGGGGTAAAGTATCAAGATCAGTGCCAAAGTGACTAAAATAAAAATCCAATCCCAATCGCTTTTTACTTTTCCTATGCGTACGTGTGGGAGGATAGTCCAAACACTTTGTGTTTTACAACTTAACACGTACTATATTGAATATTGTGTATGAACTTTTAAAACTTTTGAGCTACTGCCACCACCGCACAATGCAATGCGCTCAAAGTTCGATTTCAGTTATGAGTTTTTGTTTTTCTTCTGCATCACGTACGGCACAAGTCTTAAGTGCATGCATAGCATAAGCTCCTAAGTATGTTAATGCACCTAAAACTCTTCATGATCATCATCATCATGGTCTATGTTATGACTTTACTTTAAACAAAACTTTCCCTTTTATTTAAGACCAACATAAATGAATTAGTGGTATACATATATTAAAGTAAGAAGATGTAACATCAAGCATGCCAATCATCTCATATTGGAAATCTTCTATGAAGAAGATTCTCGAAGATGATCTGATGATGCTCCTTTGCAGCTTTAGCTACCACAAGGAAAATATTATTGAGTTTTGCATCTGGTTTGGTAGTTTATGAGCACAATGATTCCTACACTGATTTCTGTGGCTGTTGGATAATTAAAGTGGTTCACAAGAAGGTTAGAGAACATCTTGACATACTTTTGCTTTCAGTGGTTGGAAAAAATAAAGACTGCGAATGGCACAATAATAATACGTTAACAAGTTAACACATACAACCTAAGCTACTCTAATTAGATTGGGGCGACTTGCCGGCAAGCCACGGACCTTTCTCAATTATTTTAAGAAACAAGTCATGCGTCTTAATAAATGCAGTTTTTCTTTGCCAAATTTAGTCAGAAAAGCAACCATTATCACATGTTTATGAAGTAACAAAGTATGATGATGATAGAGTAGAGGGTAAATGCATTTACTGAACATTAATTTTTGTTACTCAATATATATGAAAAACACTTTCCGCT
Organism: Orchesella flavescens; assembly: GCA_964034955.1. NCBI lineage: Eukaryota > Metazoa > Arthropoda > Collembola > Entomobryomorpha > Orchesellidae > Orchesella > Orchesella flavescens. The sequence goes on along the minus strand of OZ035958.1, from coordinate 8,681,656 downwards.
TTCTCTATAATTTTAATCTGTATAATCAAAAAATCAGAAAAACTGTTAAGCGAGGTATCAGTATATGCACACATGGACTTAACCTTTTCCCTTTTTTTGCCAAATTGACTGACTGACTGTCTTAATTATATAAACTAAATTTAATGGTTAAAAAAATATGCATAAACTTACTCATATTTGGAGGGTGACCAGCGTTAAGCTTTTCAGAGCTATCTCTTCTTAGGAATCTATCAGGAATCGTAGAAAACTTTTGAATTTGATCATTCATTTCTCTAAATTCATGCTTCGTTGACACAAATCCCATTCCACTGTTCACTGATGATGAATGCTTCTCAAACTTTTTAAAAGGGTTATCGTTATGAGATGGCATTCCACTATTTTGTGGAGAATTGTCATCTTCTGTGGAAGGCTCATAATCATTATTCCCTTGATGATTTGGATTACGACCGGGATACACTGGTCGTTGATTATTATTATTATTATTATTATTATTGTTGGTTGCAAATGGGTCATTCACAGGAGGGAATATGGCGACACTTGAAGAAGGTGGACCAGTGGGACCACTTGGCATCACAACACTTTGCTCACGTCGATTATTATTATTATTATTATTATTCACAATTGGAAAATAACTGTCTTCACTACTTGGTGGAGGCAATGCTGGTGGTTGAGATGGATGATTTTTCATTCCTCCCTCACCGCCAAAGCCAAATCCATGTGACGCATCAAAGTCATGAACCATAACTCCTGGAAAGCTGCCTTCACTTGATATTGGGAATCCTAAAAGATTTATATTTTGCTCTGGTGATGACTGTGTCATGTTTGGTTGTTTGGCTTCATTTTGAGCAGCTTCCTCTTCTGGATCACGCTCTTCCCCACTTTTAAATTTTATTTCGATGCCCGACTTTTCATTCTTTCCTTTGGCATTGATCTTCAGGTTGTTTTCCATTGAGGAAGAGCCTGGAAGGATGCTCATGTTGGGATCCATGTTATCATAGTACTCTGGAGGTCCATCAACTTCATTACTCATAACGGCCAACCATTTTGGAGGGGCTGCAGTTCCAGTAGTTGTGGAGGTAGGGAAAGGTCTAATTGTAGACGGGAATGGTCTGATAGTAGACGGAAATGGTCTGATTGTAAATGGAGACGGTGTTGTAGGGGCCACAGTAGTTGGTTTCCCTTTTCTCCGTCTCTGTTTGCCCCACCGGGTTCCAGGGGTTGAAGGAGATAGGTAGTAATCGGTATCCAAATCCTCTGCTGTATTTTGGGGTGGTGAGGGTGAAGGCATTGGCAATGGAGTGGGAGAAGATAAGTCAACAGGATGCATTTCCTTGAGTCCATTTGGATCACCAAATTCCATAAGACGCTTCAAATTGTTATTGCTCTCAAAATCAGAGCTTGCTCCATAGCGATCAGAGTCTTGTTCCGTTCCCCAAAAGTTTGGTGAAGCCCAGTTTCCAGCGTCACTAACATCGGCACTAGATCCTCCAAAGAGGTTCTTGTGGAGTTTTCGCTGTTTGTTCCCCCTCTCCCCAGAAGATTCACTAACAACATGGGAAGAAAATGGGGTTGTGGTTGTTCTGGGCGGCCCAAATGTCTCCATTGTTGGTCCAAACAGACCATGCTCAACGGAAGAAGATTTTTGAGCAAACTTTTTATGTTCAGAACTACTGTATCTAGGATAAATTGGGGATGGAGCTGGTGTTGTCGTTGTTTGTAACTGCCTCTCCCATCCCATCAACGACGAAGAGGGTAACTCAGCCGAAGGTCTAAATTCCTTACTACCTCCATAGTATCCAGAGTTGAAGGAAGTTCTATTGTAGTGATGGGAAAAGGGATCGGGTTTCTTGTGGTAATGACTATTCTGGTCATTATTATGAGCCCACTCATTACTATCAAACTTTAGAAAAACTCCCTTGTCATTTTTCTCCTGGTGAAGGTTACTGTCGCTATTTGCATAAAAGGGGTGTTGTTGTTGACCATGTCCATACGGGGTTCCAACACGGTCGGTATTATCAACACCACCACCGCCACCAGAACTATTATCATCAGTATCCAAGCGGAACGAACTAGTTCCTTTATCAAATCGACTGCTAAACCGACTCTGATTCCTTGTTCCCATCATGTCATACAAGATAAAAGGGGACATGGTACTTGTGCTCGTTGTTGAAGTTCCTTGATAAGGACCCCGTGGTCTTATAAATTTTGTCATATTCTTTGATCCTCCTTTATTCACCTCATGATCCGGTGGGTATCTCGGATCATAAAAGAACTCCCCTTCTGAAGGTCCACTGAAGGAATCATAATCATCCAGCTTTTCCTTATTACCTCTCAACGCATCTTGATATCCAAATGGGCTGAAGCTAAATGGAAGCTGTGTCGTTGTTTCTTCAGTTGACGTTCTTGTCATGGTTGTAGTCTCCATCTTAGTTTCAGAAGATGGGCCTGCGACAAGTTCAGATGAAGGGGGTGATGGTGATGGTTGCACGTCCTCCTTTGAAGGTAAGGAAAATGAAGTTTTAGTCTTAGTTTTCCCCCGTTTACCGCTTTGTTCTGCTGATTTGATGATATTGGAGGACACTGTTGGAAGAAGAGACGCAAAGGTTTGGAGTTCTGGTGACGGTGTCGTTGTCAGAGGATCTAGAGAAGTTGGTAACTCAGTTTTCTGCTCTAGTGACGCTTGCTCACCACCATCACCACCAAGAGGCAGTCCCATTCTTTCTGTTGAACTGGCCATTGTTGGCTCCTCATTCTTGGGAGTTTGTAACTTATACTTCTTCCTTTTACCCTTGCGTCTTCTTTTTGGTAGATTTGAACCATCTGAGCCTGTCGTCTCAGGTTCGGAGGTATCAATTTGGTTGTTATTAGCTTGTTGTACACGGAACTTTTTGCGACGTCTCATCTTTCTCCTGGGGGCAACTGCTGGTCCTTCAGTTGAGATATCAGAAGATGTTGGTTGCTCATTCGATCTGAGATGTGGTCTGACCCTCTTTCTTGTATGTATTAGACGACGGGGTGGTTGGTGCCGTTGCTTCTCACCACTTTGTGGCTTATTTTCATCCGAAGATCCCAAAATTCGCTTGATTGCATTTTCTTGATGAAGGAGCGGGTTATCTAACAACTCTTGAGACAGAGGAAAAGGTGAACCTCCCAACATGTTGTGATTTAACAGATCTTGCTGCTGCTGGTGTTGTTGCTGATGCTTTTCCGTCGTTGTGAAGTAGATGTCAGGGAAGATATTTGGATCGTATACTGCTGTAGCAAGAGGATTCTCAAGTTCACCCCCTCCACCTCCACCACCACCGTTATTCATAAAGCTAGCGCCACCTGATGAACCACCATTCATGAAGCCGGCACCACCAGAACCATCCAGCATATCTGGATTATGCATAAGAAGCTCTTCAGCCAGATCTTGTTGCTGTTGAGATGAAAACTGGAGGTTGGGTGGAAGAATTGGCTGCTTTTCGAATTGCATGTTGACTGGAGAACCATCCGGGTTTACGAGATGGAAAATTGTACCAAAGTTTTGCGTTTGTTTCAACATTTTCAGACCTGCGGGATCCGATGTGTCTTCTTGAGGAGGAAACTCATGAGCTTCTGGACTTGTGTTGAAGTAGTCGACAGGCTCATCATGCTCTTGTTGTTCCTGCATCATTCTGTCAATTGGTGAGTGTTGTTGTGGGTGCTGCTGATGATGATGATGCTGATCTGGTTGAAATTCTGGGGCATCCTCATAATCATTTCCATTTCCATTCTTGTTGAGGTTGCTCGGGATTTTCTTAAATTCGGGATAATTGTTGTTGTCATCCGGTGGTGGGGGACCTGCTGGAGGCATCATTAGTAAAGGCGGCATTTGCTGATTATTTCCTCCTCCAAAAGGTGGAGGCTGTTGATGTTGAAACTGATTTTGATTTTGTTGTTGTTGAGGATGATTATGTTGAGGGAAATTTTGTCCAGCTGCAAAGTTTTTATTAAAGTTGTGATTTTGCTCTTGCTCAATATTATGCATTCTTCTATTTTCTTGACTATTTTTTCCAGCAAAATTTTCCTGCAAGTGAGAAAATGGATTCTTCATGTAGTCATTGAAAGACTCTTTATTATTATTATTGGGTCGGTGATGGGGAGGAGGAAATTTTCCGGGAGGACCACGTCTTCCTTGCTTTTCAGGGAATCGTGGCGGGCCATTTTTCCCTGGTCTGTCAAATCTTGGCCCAGGTTTATTTTTCTGAGGTGGTGGACCATTCCTCCGATTTGGAGGAGGACCATGTTGACGCTGTGGTGGTCCATGATGATTTTTCTTTTTCATTGGTTTCCCATGTCCACCTTCTTTATTCTTCCCACGACCAAAAATATTTGGCCAATTCCAAAGACTAGCACGTTTAGTCAGTCCTCCAGCTCGTTTCACTTTTGGGGTTGGAGTTGGTGATGGGGGCATAGGCATTCCTTGGGCGTAGAGCTGTTGCTCAAGTAACTTTTGAGTTTGTTGATTAGCAGCTTTCAGTTCAAGATTTTGATGATCCCCTGCTAGCTGATCTTGAATGGTTTGAAGGTACTGAAATTGCTGTTGACTTTGGGCATTGGGATCGCCTGATAAAGGTGGCATAGGATGCTCCTGAATATGACTAAATTGCCCAATTTGGCCATTTTGACCGGCAGGCAGTGATCTTTGGGTATGCACTAGAGGAAACACAAGAAATATTTAGAAAAAATAATGTCCAATTCAAATCTTTCGTTATTGTATAATTTTGAAGCACATTTAAATTAAAACATAAAACAATCGAATACTCTTAAAGGTAGATTGTACATCCATGAAAGTTTGTTCTGCTAAAATTATACAACAACGAAAGATCCTGATGAGGACACAATGTCACAATGACACTTTCACTTTACCATGCGTTGGCAAATAGCCTCCAGCCGGTTGATGAGGATGACCCTCCGTATTCGTCAAAGAGTCTTTGAACCCATCCTCATCTCCAATCGTAAATCCAGCTCCTACATAACCCTTGATCCCACCTATACTCCTAAGTCGAAATAGGCCGGATTGTCGAAATCCACATGCAACCTTGAACCCACCACCTCCTTGCCACACACAAACACTTTCCACTTGAACTATATTAACACTGGCTATTAAAAAAATGAGGGGTACTACTAGCACATTGCTCCTGAGCAAATGGGAAAACTTTTTGCAACTACCTAAACTAATTGAAAAACTATGATTGGAGTAAACTGTTGAATTTTGTCTAGTAAGCTCATCATTTTCTCTGACATGGTAGCAAGTATTATTATTATTTGCATCACTATGATTATTGCAACAGGATGAGCATTTTAGGTCATGATTAGAATATTCTTGCCCTGGACGACACACGTTGTCTTTGTTCTCATTTCTATTCCATGAGTCATCATTGGCATTATTATTATTGGCGTCCACTGGTCTGCATACAGGAAGCCTGTCATGCTCTTGCCAGTCACTTTCCTGGCGTCTCTTTTTAGCCCCCATTATACATGTAAATGACCGTTACGAATTGATTCGAGTCCCTCGATCGGGCAATCAAAGTCCAATTTAATTGTATACTTTATTTTTTTAAAGAAATACTAAGCTACATTCTACATTCTAGGCAAAACTACACATTTTCACTTCACAAATTATTTTCTTCCTTATTCTGATTAGTTATTCACAAAGAGGGAGCAACAGTGAAATTGGAGCACAAATTTTGACAAATTGATTGATGTCACACAGCGTGCATCCACTAATGATTTCAATAGAGCGTCGTGCAACAGCTAGGCATCCGAAATCCATATAGACGCTTCAAAATGATATTGATTGTTCCTTAAAAACATTTGTGTATGCAGATCTACATTTTGCTAATGATTATGACGCTCCTACACACGTCCTCCCATTGTATCAACCTGTTAGCGACTGACAATTGGGCAGCAGGGTAATAATATAAAATCCTCATCTCAACTTCATTTTTGCAAGGGTTTTAGTTTAGCACACTAAAAAGCAAGTTTAGAACGTGCTTCATCATTTATTTTCACGTATGCAGAAGGATTATTGGATGGATGCTGAATCTTGTGCTCTGCTTATGAGAGAGATGCATATATTTCTTGTTCTGCAACACATACTCCCTTGTACATATAAAAGTATATCTTAATTTTCATCATTAAGCACCTTTTTCTATCAGTGACTTGACTTGAGTTTGAGCACTGCTTGAGTTTCAAACGTCGTTTAGCATGATACTCATTCTATACGTTACATATATGTGTGTTTGTGATGCCCATGCCCACATACGTTTTAACGTACGTCGCATTGTAATATTTCTCTGAAGCTTTTTTGTAGTATGTGAGAATGCCCAAAAGCTCAAGAAAATGTGGCACACTTATTTGGCTTCTTGGTCGGGGAATTGAAGATGAGAATGATGATATGACGGTTGGCTAACTTTTTGTGCGTACAGAATAAGCAAGACAATACAATGCTAACGCTGCTGATCTTCTGTTTATACTCGTGTATTGTTTCTTATGGAGGATATCAAAATGATATGATATGATAACTATTATTCTTTACCTCTAATAATATTTTAGAACAATACGTACATTTATAAACATTACATTGTTACCAAGCAGAAGATGCCTACATATATGCTACGTAACATTGCTGAGCTGAGACGAGACCGAGACCCTTAGCATTTTTTTGTTAAGCTAAAACCAAGGGTTAAGGAAAATTTCTTGTAAATCGCAGTATTTTATTGTATACTTGTACAGAAGTTGTATTCTGATTGAACAAAGTGCATATGTGGATATCTCAATTTTTTTGTTCCTTTTGCTGATTTTGAAAAGAAGAAGGTTTGTTTTAAAACGAAGTAAAATCCTGTATTTCTTGTTACAGGTTGTTATAAGGTGAGGGAGAGAGAGACTGAAAAAATTTGTTGTTTGTTTGAATAGGTTTATCTATGCCTGCATGCATTGCAACGCAACTCAAGAAAACCTACTGACCGTTATATATCGATGGTGGGCTCCCTTGCTTACTAAATGTTGAGCTCTCCTTTTCTTTAAGGTTGGATCGCTTCTTTTGAAGAGCAAGAGCGAAGGATACAGTGATACATATACAATTTGGTTGGTGGCCCGCCGACCTGCTAACATGCATTAAGATATGGTGCACTACATGTCGGTATATATTGTATTATATTTGCTCACTCTTTGTGGAGTATGTAATGTAATACAAAGGGATGAGCAATTGGATCTGAATGGGAAAAAAACTTCATCATATTATCTTCATTTTTTTTAGATTTCAACTACTTTTTCAAATCATATATGTACCTAATTTCACAAATAATAATGTATTGGATTAAGCAAAGCAGATCGACAATCTCAAGATCACTCTCGTTTAAAGTAAAAATGTAAAGTGAGATACACTAATAATGTATTCTTAGGGACGTGTTGGAGAAGATGGATTTAGTTTTAGACCTATAGGTTCCTGACTCGTTGCATAAAAAGTGCAACAACCTGTCTGCAGCAGTATGCTCATTTATGTTCCTCTTTAAGATTTATATGAATGAGTAATAATAATGTGCCGTAATCGGACAAACATCTACTTTTGGCACTCGATTCAGTAATTGGCGATTCATTGGGTAATAAGTGGAGGATGGAAGATGAAAAGGGTGATGCCTCTTGATAAGGATGATGATGACGTGATGTATAACACATTTTTCTTGCAATTATCTTGGATATCAAGATCAAGGTAATTCTAAAAATCAATTTTTTTGCACAACTTCTTCCATTTATAATACAATGAGCTGCGCCAGTTGAAGTTTTTCTTAAAGACTTGTCCCAATTATGAAGCATGCGGAACACATTACTTTTTTGTTTATCAAAATAGTAAACGTTTATCTAAACATGTTATCAAATATTTATGGTTTTGTATTTGATCAATTGGAATAAATTTAGGTTTTGCTAAAGAAAACTAATGAGAAAAAGATGGCTATGTTGATAGCAGCATTGATTTTGTAATGATTGATTAACTTTGTAGTGCAAGAAAATACTGATGAGATGACTGATAGTCTATTACTAGAGAAGTAACTAAAGAACATATCGATTTTTTTGTTTAGGAATTTCCTCTTTTGAGTGAGAAACACCATAATAAATAATTGGTACCAGTATTATCATTTGTAGATCATTAGCACGAACACGTGTTCTTGCCTTAAGGTTTTGTAAGTAACACAAATAAAACACAATACGGATGTGAGTTTGTATGCGTAATAAGTGCGTACCTATGCATATTACAAATTTGTAATTAGGTAGCGATGAATTGGTGCTTTCAATTTTGCATGAATCTCTTATTCGTACTGACCTCCGGGGGTTACATTAATTGCAAACTGTCAGAAGTAAGCTAATTAATTCATAATAATTATATAAAGTAAGACTAATAAAAATATTCAATCCATCGAATCGATTTGCTAACGAAAATGCATTGATATTTTTATGAGAACGTTGCTATTATTGCTATTTAATGAAGACGATGATGGCCTTGTAGCCAAATCAAATAAACAATATGCATACACTTCAGTTTTTGGAATTTATCAGCAAGCAATCTGTTGTCTATTTTACCATACGTTTGTGTATAGTGATAATTTTATTTAAAATGTCAATTCCACTCATAGCTTTCCATCCAGTATAAATGCTCCATCATTAATAATTGATTAATTAATTCATTGATGAAGAACCTGCCTGAGATATCATTAAGGTCAGTCACACCTTCGAATGCATGCATGTTAAATTGGAATACCCATATCAATGATGCCATAATACTTAATACATACACCATAGTATATGTATGTAGAATATAATCTTCGTTTGTTCAAAGTTCACACTTTTTTGACAACAACACCAAGCTACACACATTTGATCAGAGAATACTGACCTTGAAAATTAAACCTATATAGCTAGCTTTAACATGCATTTCATTTTTTGTTCTTCCTTATGTTGCGTTGAACTCCTCGTTTATAATTCATGAGTATCAAGATCTATCAATGCCTATACTCAGTCATCATTTTTGTCTCCAGTGCAGTCGGTAGTATGCAAATGAAATACAGGATTAAGTGGTCAACATGGTAGGTATACCAGAAACGCATAAAAGAATTCCTTTTTTAAAGTTCCGAAAGCCTAGGGATAAAAGAGGCTGGACAAAGGCTTCTTATGTTACCAACATTTTGTGTGTATGTTAATATTTTATGCACGTTATGTTCTCTATATATCATGTAGTGATCTGAAGTTCCACACATTCAGTCATTCAGCAGCTGCACTTCTGGAGTGAGGTTTTTTGTGACCTTGGTGCACACATAATCAAAATCATTAGAATGGCTGCTAAAACTTTGAAATCCGAATTCCCGGAGCTTACACCCATAAATGAGAAGACACTCCCGGAATATGCACTTGCAAAGGCGAAATATCATGCGGAACAAGGGAAAGACTATTGGCTAGTAAGAATAAATTACAATATATGTGCAATAGCCGCCTCAACTCGCTGTATCAAATACAATTTTTTTTCACATTGTTCCTTTTCTAGGTTGATGGTCTCACCGATGAAAAACGATATTACAACAAATTCGATGAAGAAACTAGGAAAATTGCAAGTGCATTCTACAAGCTTGGGCTTAGAAAGGGAGACATTGTTTTGTTCATGACAAGGGACCTTTGCAAGCTCTATGTGTTTATGACTGGAGTATGGAGGGCTAATGGAATATTGGGAGCTTCTTATCCAGAAGACGATGCTGGTGCGTACTAAAAATATTATTTGTTAGCCAGTGGATTGTGTTCTCTTGTGTTTTGGAATGCTAATAAAACTTGTGCTCTTTATACTAACACAGACACAATTTTGGGGCGATTGAAGGAGTACCAATCAAAACTTATAGTTTGTGAAGAGGATGCCGTTGAATTGTGTAAAGGGGTGGCTGAAAAACTACAAGATTGGGATGTCAAAATTATAACTGTAAATCGTTCAAGCGGTACTACAGCTTCATTGCAGCAATTTCTTGAAGAGGATGATGGGGCAGGTAAATATTCAAAAGATTTCAGTTAGGATTTAATTTTTGTAATTATAATTATTCATTTCTACGAATCTGTAGATTGTCCAGAGATTATTGTAACAGAGAGTGACCCAGCTCTTATCCTTTGTACATCTGGAACGACTGGTATGCCAAAGGGAGCAGTTCACTCTCATGCAAGTTTCTTGTATCAACTTAGGACTTTGGAGCGGGGACCCTTTACCTCACACAAGCCCAACATGTTTGCAACGAAAGCCACGCATGCTAGTGGAACGACTATGGGCCTTGTACTTTTGGCTGTTGGGAAAGCCTCAGTTGTGGTTTCCAATCTGACATTGGACAGCATCATCAGCGCAGCGGTTAAGTATAAGGTTTGTTACATTACCAATTTGAAATTTTATGTTGAAGAATAATCACATCTAACAATAAGTGAACTTTCTGTTTAAAGCCTGGATTCATATTCGCGTTTCCTGCATTCCTAGTAGCAATGGTAAATGCGCAAGATCAAGGATATGATTTCAGCAGTATTGAAAAAATATTTACAGCAGGAGCCGTACTAACTCCAGTAATAAGAGAGCAGCTCAACAAACTTCCGAATTTGAAAGATCTTGTCATAGTATGCCTTACATTTTACTAAAATCATTTGAATCTGAAGTATATGTACCGATTTAAATTTTTCATTATCATTTTCATTGTCTCTATACTAAAGGCATTTGGTCTCACAGAGATGCTAACTTGCACTAGTTCTACTTTGGAGAGAGACGGTGGGAGAGATATTGGTGGATTTAGTGGTACAGCAGATAACATTGAATCTTACGAAATAAGAGAAATAATTAATGGGACTAAAAGCTAATTTTTACCGTAGATCTTCCAAACTTTTCTGTTGGCAAGCCGTATCCTGGAACACTTGTTCAAATCAGGGACCCTGACACACTAGAAATTTTAGGGCCAGACCAGAAGGGTGAAATCTGTGTAAAGGCATCTAGTCTTTTCCGTTGTTACTTCAAAAACCCAGAGGCAACAGAGAAAGCTCATGTAGATGGGTACTTCAGAACTGGTGATATTGGGTATTACGATGCAAATGGATTTGTGTATGTGGTTGATAGGCTGAAAGAAATTTTCAAGTACTACAATAATCATGTAAGTGACTTCAGCGGAAATATTTGATAAATATAGTTGATACTATTTAAGAAAAAAAATTCTTTGATTGCTAATCGATGTGTCTATAATTTGTATCCCAGATTTCCCCGTCAGAGCTGGAGAATGTGATTGGGAAGCATTCCAAAGTAAAAGAAGTTTGCGTAGTTGGTGCCGCCGATGTAGGTGGTCATGTTCCAAGAGCGTTTGTCACAATTCATTCGTGTTCGGAGCAAAAGCAAGATGTTGAAAAGGAAATTAAGGAATATGCCAATTGTAATAATTATGAATTAAATCTTATAGTAGCCACATAAGTACATTGAATTGTATAGACTTTTATTTTCCATACTCAACAATTTATTCTGTTCTTATATTTTTTAGCTAAACTGGCTGATTACAAGACTCTACGAGGTGGAGTTTATATTGTTGATGAATTACCAAGAGGAAAAACTGGGAAAATATCACGTTTGCTCGTGGAAAAACTTCCTCTTCCTTCATGAATAGAAATTAAATTTTAATATAATACCAATAGTATAACATGCCTTTAAATTGCCTACAAAATAAAATAATCTAAAACATTAGTATATTCATTGTTGCATATATCTGTAATGATTTGGGAACATTTTCACATTGTGACATGTTCATAACTCATAGCTCCTTAGATTTGCCTTAACGGATAATAGACGCCATGGTTCTATTAGGCCAGCGTTTGTAGTCGTATGATGAAATACGTTATAACTACGCTCATCATCTGTGAAGAAATAAAATATTTAATTATTTTACATGGAATGTGATTCATAGTTTAAACCGATTAAAATTTGCATACCGTTCCGACAAATTGGAAATTGATAGTGAAGATTCCTGACGCTGAAATCCCAACACTATGATTTGCCAAGTCGTAAAGAATCACTGCCAGTTGGTTTTGACCAATTAAGCTCACTCGATCTTGCTCACAAAGCCATGTTCTGATCCAACGCATCTGTGTAATTAATATCAAATATAATGTACTGTGACAAGTTTCATTTTCATAATTATAAATTCTTTATTCCAACAAACTCACTCTTCGAACAATGTTTGCTGATAGTACAAGTGTGCAGCAAGTAGAGAAGAAAAATATTGATACTAAATCAGGAGTCAAAACAAGATCGTCAAAGAATATCCCATAGTAAAACAAAACTTCACCGTAATACAGAAGAATTGTGTCCCCAATAGCTTCACTGATTAAAATGGACAAACTTTTTAAGACTGCAAATCGTTTTTGTACTGAATATAGCTCAATAGTGGTACTGGTTTTTATTACTCCCAGATGAAATGATTGTTGGCTCTTTCTTTCTAATTTTAATGATTGAACATGAGAATAAATTACGTCTGAAAACGCAGATGCTGGAGACCACAGCGTCAAAACGTGGACCACGATGAGCAAATCAGCGTAGAATCCCGTAATATAACGGAATTGCATAATGAATGCTTGAACTATTGCAAGACATTTGTCGGTAGTTGTTATCGCATGCAATTCTGGAGCAGAATGAATGTCTGTGGAATTTGAAATAAAAAATGTGTAGTGGGCTTCCCCAACTATTCGTCTGTACCACCATATCAGAGACAAATTTTTGAATTCCAGAAAGCCGGAACCTAAAACAAATCTTAGCAGGCTTAGGATTGCGTATGCCGAACAGATACTTGAGATGAATGCAAACGAGTTTATCTGCAACAACGCAACAAATGTAAAGTCATTGTGCCACATTATGGAAATAAACTGAAAGGGAATATAATATATAAGTAACTATAATAATATTACCCTTTTAGGCTTATATAGATGAAAATGGTGACCTGCTGTGAAAGTAATTAATTTAAGGTATTTTTCACTCTTGGTCCAAAATCCTCTAAAAATTGTAGTTTTAAAGAGGAAACTGCAAGCTTCACAAAACAAGATAAAAAATGAGACGGGATTATTGGGCTTTATACCTTCCACCGAGTTTCGAAAGCTTGTTGCCAATTTGAGAATGGTCAACGAGTGAGCAATTCCACACATAACCTTCGAGTTAATAGCAAAATTTATATTAGTAGAAGAACCACAAGCAAGTAAAAGTAGATGGTAGATATTTTGTGCATTTCATTTCTAATATATGTACGGAATAATGTCTGATATCGTACCTTCTGTGGAAGCCATCCATAAATTGCATACTTTCCTTCGCTGACTTTTTTAAATCGGAACGGTGTGAGCAATAGATAGTACGCAAAGCAGAAATAGACATAAAGAAGATTGGAATGATTACTGCTACCCATAATGGAATTAAAGAAAGGTTTACTGAGCCTGCTATTTGTTCAGCTTTGTTTTTATCCTTGTGACTGAAATCCTGTTTTCTGATTTTTATGTACTGAGCACGTTCCTATATCCATTGAAGACAATCGATTCTACTCCAAGTTTCCGTTGCAAACTGCACTTGCACTGCTCTAATAATGCTTGTCTCTTCACCATTATTGCAAATGGGCATTTAGTTTATAAAATCGTACATGTGTTTTCCAAGATGAAATCAGCTTTTTATTTGAACGATGCAAAATTAAAAATAATTTGTGGACAATACACAATTTGTTATGTCACTTTGCCATGAACTTTCCACTCAAATGAAGGTACCAATATGCTGAGAAAGTGATAAGCTTTTGAGATTGATGATAAGTCCTTGAAAAATAAATGCAGAATTCCCATGATTATTCGGGAAACGAATCATAATAAAATATTTAAAACTTTTGACGGGTTTTTAGAAAAATAACTACACATTGCCTATTATTAACGTGTATTTCACATTCAAATTTCATTATAATAATATAACATGCCAACTTTCCAAGAACATTTTGATGTTTATCTCTCTGTTTATTGAAAGTGCTTTCTTTTGACATAATAATCTACTTGGACCCGTCGACATTTTAACAAGGTTACTGTTGACAGTATGCGAAGTATGCATACATAATATATTGAAGACTACCAAAATCTTTCTTATACTTATACTGCGCTATTCGTGGACTGTAGGCGTATAATAAAGTACGTAACGAGTACACTGACAACCTGCAATCAACAATAATGATGACAATGAGCAAAGTTTACAAATTTTAGAAAAATAAGTAAAGGCATACAAGGAACCGTTCACTGACCGTTCCTACAAAGTGGTAATTAATTGTGAATATTCCAGAAGCTGTAATTCCCACGCTGTGATGAGTTAAATCATCTAAAGCCATTGCTAGCTGGTTTTGTTCAATTATCGTCAACCGTCTGTGCTCACATAGCCACGTTCTAAACCATCGCATCTGAAATAGGTTTAACATAAAAATGATCAGTTCGATAAATTTTTGAAACATTATTATGAACCTTATATATTTACCTTCCGAACTATCTCAGCAGAAAACAGCAGAATGCATATTGCTGAACAATAGAAGAACATGAGTACAAGCCTATTCACATAATCTGGTGTCATCAACAAGTCATCAAAAAATATAGCGTAGTAAAACAACGCTTCACCAATAAAAGGAAGTATAGCATCTCCCAAGGCTTCACCAATTAATGATGATAAAGTTTTCAAAGCTTCAAATTGCTGTAGCACATGATTCAATTCTACTTTTGTTGATGCCCCCAAATCAAAAGGCATATCATCCTTTTCATGAATGATGGAGATTTGGGAATAAATTCTGTTTGTAAATCCAGATGCGGGAGCCCATAATGATAACACGTTTACCAAAATGCACAAATCCACAAAAAATCCGGTTATGAACCGTGATTGCATGGAAAGTATTTGGATCAATACAAGGAAAGTGTCGCCTGATGAGATGCTTGATAATTCTGGTGAATAATTGCGGTTAGTTGCATTAACAATGAAGAACGTGTAGTGAGACTCCCCAACAAGTCGTCTCAGCCAAAAAGCTGGTGTCCAATCCCAGATGCTTAGAAAACTGGAGCCCAATGCCAGTCTGACTACACTCAAGATGCTGTATGCTGTGCAAAATATGGATATTGATGTAATTGACTCCATCTGAAATCAAATTTCGAAAGGATATCATTTTACTTGTATCGTGTACTAATATTTCTTGTATTACAGACCTTAAGCGGATTATGAGGAAGTAGATGATGGTTATTAAGAAATCTTAAAAGTCTGAGGTATGCGTCACTCTTTAGCCAAAAGCCTTTAAGAATTATTAGTTTAAAAGCAAAACTGGAACATTCACAAAACACGAGGAAGAAGGAAATCGGGTCGTTGCTCCTAATCGTTTCAACTGAATACCGAAGAGTTGTCACTAGTTTAAGTGCAGATAATGCATTCGCGATTCCGCATAGGACCTATATTGAGAAAAAAAGAAACAAAATTGTGTTTCATATAAAATATATGGATTAGGAAAGTTTAATCCCATACCTGTTGTGGAAGCCATTTGTAAATCTCGAACTGTCCTTCTCCAACTTTCCGAAACCGAAAAGGTGCCAAGAGTAAATGATACGCAAACCAAAAATACACATAAAGGAAGTTGAAATGCTCATTATTATTAAAATATTGAGAAAAGTCATCAGAAGTACGGGTTTTGGACCCCTTTAAACCTTTACCAGGCTGATTCACAAGAAAAGTGAAAATTTGTGCAGGAGGAACGTGCTTGTTACTCTTCATACTTTTCTTGGATATACTCCTCACTTTCACTGACTGGTTGCATGCTTTCATCTATTTAGACTTTTAGCCGTTAGTTCTACACGTCAACAGGATGGACGGGAGAAATACTAAAAAAATAGCACCCGTTCAGCAATGCTTATAACTATTGATTGTGGCTTGGTGTGACATAAGCACAACATAATTATGCAAAACGCTTGACGCAGTTTTTTCTATTCGGACCGGGGCAAACCTTTACGTTAATGATTTTACATATTCAATTGCCAATTCAAAAAAGTTGACTGTTTTGTGTTCATTTTACTGGCTGGAATTCCCTGAAAGAATTATTATACGTATAATTTTTGAAAGAAACTGAAAATAGCCTGTTTGTTATGGTCAGTGTCAATAGATGTTTTGACAGGTGACATAAGCATTATTTGCGTTTTTGTGTAGGACAAGGACAATTTTCCAAAGGCCAGAGATGTGTTCACATGCTCTCATTCTCATTGTATAAAAGTTACAGAGTAGTATTAACTGGTTTTAACTTACAATAGCAAATGAAAACCTTTGGCTCATTGAAAATTTTAGTTGGCTAGTTTGGCATTTGTCAGAAAGTAGACCGCTATCGACTTTATTTTTGTTTGCGAAATTGCCTATTGTATTTAATTACGTGTCTTTCTTTTCTTATTTAGATCATTTTTGAAATTATAAATACAAATTTAGAAAACCATTCACAAACCCAATACACCTAAAATACAAAAGAAAAGTTGGTAAAAATCAAAACGGTTAAATAAAGAATAGACCACTCCCTCTGCATTATATTTAAATTTACTTTAGTAAAATGTAAACTATGCTTCCTTTCATTCAGAGTATATAGAAACTAAGATGTCCTTTGTATTTCCTTAAATGTTAAAAGGCCATAAAAATACATTGAAAATTTAACGATGCTAGATAGTAAATACACGAAATAGGGGCGTGATTATGATTTCTAACACCTAAGAAAATATAAATGGATTTATCAAAATTTCAATACTTTACCTTTCAGATTATTTTGTGGGTAAATACAATACGTACATTAATTTAAAAACTAGTGGGTGGCTAAACCATAAGTAAGTGTAAGTAGCAGTGTGTATATGTATACGTTCTTATGTTCCAACTGATCGCGAGTGCCGAATAATCCACTAAAAGATGATTAGAGTGCAACATTTTGTAAATAGATTAGTTGTGACTGTATAATATACTGCCACTTTGCTGCTGACGGATTAACAACGTAAATATTTATTGTGAAGAAGTTTGTTTATAATTTTGACGGAAATCTAGCTTAGAATACTCTGAACATTGATGCATATAACCAATTCAAGGTATACATATAATAAAGCTTCTAGTGAATGCAAATTAAATGAGCGACATTTTTTATTTTATAAAATCTCGTAATCACAAGGGAAGAGTCCTCTGTCCCTATCTTCCACACGACCAAATGCTTCATAAGTCAAGTCAACAATACGACCTGGTGTAAACGGGCCTCTGTCATTGATAGTAACTTCAACAGTTTTTCCATTGTCAAGATTTCTGACCCGAATTTTGGTTCCACAAGGAAGTGTCTTATGAGCAGCATTCATTGCAAACCTGAATAAATTCGAGTGAAAACTTATAGGAAGGCAGATGTTTGGGGATTTCATTATTGTTCAAAAAAAATGAAATATGATTGGTTTGATTGAGTTATCAAAAAATCAGCAGCTTCACTGCAAACCTGTCAAATCCGTCACCACAAGCTGTCGGCCATCCTTGGGGAATTTCTCCCTCTGCTCCATACCATGAACATTCTCCAGTTTCCCCTGCAAAATTTATAGAAATACTCAAAATACAACATAAATCGTTACACCGGAAAATTATTAGCATTGTTAATAATGCAATGAAACTAAAGTCATGCGACAAAAAGTTTCAATTTTTTTCTAAATCAACCAAATATTTCTAACCATTAACTGCAGCAATTAGAGCAACTACCACTAAAGCAGTTGCTACAACCAGCTTCATTTTAATTGGAAAATAGCGCAAATAGTGAATATGAGATGCCAAACTTTGTAACTTTGATGTCTCTCTACTCTCACGCTTAATAACTTTTAAATGAAAATCGATTACGATATCGAGTGCAATTAATCTTTTCAGGCAAGTGCAATGCTGCAATCAAGCTTTAAGTTTCATATTAATTACAGTAACCTTAATCTCTAAATACTTTACCTTATATACCTTGCTTTAAAATGCAACGAATATAACATAATAACATTGATAAGCAATTCAGATGAATTGACAAAAATATTATGCAGATTCAGCAATCTTTGATGCTGTTTTTACGCTGAAGTTACGTGGAAAACGCTATAATAAGGCGTATGGGCTTATCTTTTAATCTTTACTTTCACAGAAAACGATGGATGAAAGTGATTGACAGACACACATTATCATAGCATTATCAGGATGGGATTTGATATCAACGGGTGTGTTACTCCTGAATTTTACTCCGCTTTACCCTTATCCTTAAAAATTCTTAGAATTTATTTTATGCAAAATAAATGCAAAGAAAAAGGTAATATGTGTAATCATACTGAAATCAGTAACAACAATAATTAAAATGGATTCGCTTTCGTATTTTCAATTTTTTTATAAAAAAAACACATTGAATTTATGCAAGATTTACTAACTAAATCTTTTGAAACATGAATCTTTAATGCTGTTCAGAACCGAAACTGTAACTTTAGTCCAATTAGTTTTAAGGATTACGAGTTATTGAATGTACATCATTGAACGCCTATCCAAAGAGAAGAAGAGAAAAATCCATTTTTATCTATGCAGTTATCATGGTTCGGGCTCCATGATCGAGTCTGCATATTATACCTTTCCTACGAACACATATTAAGGAATATTAATAATTAAATTTCCATGTAGTATGTTCATACATTATTACTTCGATTACAGCAACAATGATAAAATGATAATAAATAGGCGAATTGTAGATTATATTTATGCATATTATATAGGTCATTCTAGTCCTATCGCGATAACGGAACTGCCATATGCAAATATTTGACTAATAGAATGAATTTCGAGTAATTGTTTGAGTGGTGGCAGTAGTAATCTAATAGATTATGTTGTAGATTGAGTACTCATACCTCGCCTCTCTACTAGAGAGGCGCTAGAGAGTCTCTAGCATTCGTTCATTTGAGAAATTCTTACTCCGACTTTGACAACTTTTCGGGTAGAAAATCCCAAAGGGATTATAGCACTTTTTCTTCTGATTCAATTTATTTAATTTAAAAGGAAGCAGTACAACTGCCGTTCTCTCAATAGTTTCAGCAGTATAACATTAAAAGCTCACCATAATATCAGTGATGCAATCATTAAAGATTGTATCCGCCAAAGTAAGCCAATGTTCGCAATTAAGTTGGGATTTAGTCAAAGCCAGAACTTATTATTAGAAAAACCAAATTCAGATTATAACAGATGATAACCATTTCGAATCTCAAACTCGGCAATTCTTTCCAATAGTAGCTTGGTGTTCGTGCTTTCAGACAATATATAGTCATGGGCTCTACCCAAGATATTGAAATCGCTTCGGTATCAAGCGATTCCCGTATGAGTTTCCCCACAATTTTGGAGATTTATGAGAAAATTTATATAGTAATGCGACTATCTGGAAGCAGTTGTTTCATTTTAAACAAACGATTCCATGTCGAATCCCTCCAAAATTCTCCGAAGGACTCCATCCCAAACCTGGGATATGTAACAAACTCACGATTTCTCTTTGTCTACTACGGAACTAAAGTTATTTCAGTGCTACATTTGATTTTCTTCATAATTCGATTTTTCAACTTGATTTCCTGTGACACTAAGTTTTGTGAAGATAAGGGTGTTCTACTACTCGCTATAACCACCTATATTTGGGGTCTCGTGATGGTACTTGGTATTTATCTACTGTGCCATGTGAAGAGAGTTCAAATCTGTGACTTTTTTGGGAAACTAAATCAACTTGACTACTTTATATTTGATCAAGGTTCTTTTTTCACAAAAATCTAGTGATACTCAATCATACCTTGTATTTTTTTTAAACTTAATTACTTTTCTTTAGATGTCAATGGCAGACAGAGATACATTCGCAAACATTGGGACGTCTATGACCGAGTCAAATTCTACATTCCTGCAATGATATTAATTTCGGTTGTGCTAATCGGAATGAATCATGCTAACCACCCTCGATTTCTAGGGCATATTACATCTCTAGTATTGACCGAGGAGGAGGATACATTTTTCTCTAGCTGGAAAAACGGATGTGTTACCATATTCTCCTTCTTACTGGAGTTCTTGCTCGTTATCTACCTATACTTGGCGTTGTATCAATACCTCTTTATGGCAATTGTTGTGGCAAGGTGCTTCAACTGGTGTCTTCAAGCTCTTACCCAACATTCAACCAAACTATTTAGTGAGCAAGACAGCCAGGCTAGGATTAGAATGGTGGAATCCGTTGTGGAAAAGTTTGAGCACATTCGCAAACTTTTAAATGAGTACAACGGGATTTTTAGTGGACTTCTTTTGTTTTGCAAAGGAATGCTTCTCATTGAAATCACGATCATGGCTTACATTCCACTAAAGCGGATGTATGTGCTTCCTTTGACGAGCATTCTCATCTTCTTTGCATTGGCTTTACATTATGGAACACAAGTTGTGATGCTACTGTATGAGATGGGGAGAGTGCTGAAGGCTTCCAGGCAGTTTCCAGAATTGTGGATGAAAAATCTTATTGGATCTTCCCAATCAGTTGTTTATGGTGGAGA
Source organism: Orchesella flavescens (assembly GCA_964034955.1). Lineage (NCBI taxonomy): Eukaryota > Metazoa > Arthropoda > Collembola > Entomobryomorpha > Orchesellidae > Orchesella > Orchesella flavescens. Next base: position 8,661,037 of record OZ035958.1, on the reverse strand, counting down.
TGATACATTAGCCAAGTTGAAGATGTTACTGGATACATGTACTCCTTTTGGGTTTGATTCTGCAGGATGCTACATTGTGGATACAAATACAATTCTTACATTCTTTTTCATTGTTACATCCTACCTTATTGTTTTGTTACAATTACAGATTTAATCTAGATTTAACTGGTTTTATGTTAGTTGCTTTTTGTCAATTTTTGCATTATTATAGATTATGCATAATTTTGTGTTATTGTAAAATAAAAAATGCAACTATTCATTTTTTGTCCTTGCTGAAATCTTAACGTTTGACGCCAGCGTCCGGTATTCATATAACAGAGTGCTTCATAGTTCAGTAATCAAAAGTATCAGTATATTTAATTTTGTTACAGTATACATTACATGACTATAATAACATGATAACATTAAGACAAATGACGCAGGCGTATGCACTCATGTCATGGTTTTAATAGGAGTTGCATGAGTATATCTGGCTGTTGACTCATTCGCCGACTTTCATAATACTGAAGAGTAAAAACCTGATGAAACTTTTACTGTTCGTAAAAAATTATAAATATATATCTTTTATCTTTATCTCTTTTAATATATCAGAAGCCATACTTACAATTTTCAACTATGCTGATCCAAACCAGTCGGTCTTTATTTTAGGAATATTAAAAGCTGATAAAAAATGATAATTTATGAAAGATAGACACCTGTGTTAAAACTAACAAAACCTGTAACATGAGAAACCTTGCCTGTTCCGTCTTAGTAAAGCACCGACACTTTTGCATTACTTATAAAATTGGAAAATTGTAAATGATAAATATCTCACAACATGACTGATAACCTGATAAGGTAGTGAACTAATACAATGGCAATTATGCATTGAAAATCGTACGAGTCCATAGTCCATAATTATGCATACGTGTATAGCATACGGAGATTAAATAAAATATGCTGCTGAATTTTCCTATTTTATTGTATTTTATTTTAAAGTAGCGATAAATTTTCCAAAAACATTATTATTTTCCAAAAAAGTCATTATTTCGGAATTGCATTATGTTTAAGCACATCAAAATAATTACCGACACATTTGAGTCTGCAGTAATTCACAATCGTTCGTTTAGGAAAAATGATTCATAAATTTGTGGCAAGGTTTCTTCATATATTTGTGTTTAGTCTTAGCTGCCAATTACACAACTTTCCTGCATTATGTGACATAACAATTAAAAATGAATCTTCAAAGCAAATTGAGTTTGCAGTGGGTAGTGACTTTGTACAAACTGGATGTGGTTCTTTTATACATCCAGCCTATCTAATCTTATCAAACCCATTAGACGCCTGTGAAGTTCCAAAGAAACCTCCTACTACCAAACACGTTGTAGAAAACCATCAATTTGTTCTATTAGCTGCTGGAAATAAAAGTGACGGACATGTTAGTGCTAGAAATTGTGATTTTAAAACAAAGTTCAGAAATGCAGCGGAAGCAGGCTATTCCGCAATCATTATAGGAACTTTAGACTTTCACGAGGAAGTTGTGTTTCCAGGCCTAATAACCGACGACGATGAAGAATTTATTGACGTTCATTTAATAAATCCTCCGGATATTAAGGCCTTGTCAAAATATGCTTATCCTAACCCATTTCAAGTGATTCCTCCTGTGCGTCATCGATGTAAAGAAGAGTACCAGAAAAGATGGCTAAGATCCCGATACGTTTCTCAAGTGCTTCGTCGGGGCAAAGAAATAAAACTGAGCATTTTTGCAAGCCTTACAAATTTATCAAATCTCTTTCGTCAAGCTTCCACCGGTCATATCAATTCGATACTGCGGAAAGCATCAGGTAAATAAATTAGATAATGTTAATAATTCATGCGATATACATAGTAATTCCTTTCTATGTGTGATTGAATTATTTGCACATATATAGATTCAACTGAAACCCTTCTTTATTGGGGATGCGTGGTAGTGGTGCCACTAAGCCCCTTGTTTCTTGCATATCTGTTATTGTTCTCTGAAAACTTTTCCTACAAAACTTTTTCCAAGGAGGATCACAATCAGAAATTTGGTGGTGCTTTCACCACAGGGGATCAAACTGCATTTACCAATAAAGAGGATCAAGGGACAGACTACAATAATATATTTTCGAAAAACAATCAGAAGAAAGAATGTCCTAGCAGTGCTTCTACTTCCACTAATGATGAGGATCAAAAGAAACAACAAAATACTTTTGATGACCGTGATCGAAAAAGAGAACAAAGATACACGGCTCCTCCTCGTCCTCCTTCAGTAACTGTAGACTATACCTTATATCATCGCATAAACTTAGGAATAAGGATCAGTACAGTTTTAACAAAGGCTGAGGTGAACAGTGCATATCGCAAATTTGCACTTAGTTTACATCCTGACAAACATCGACATTTAGACATTAAGCAAATAGATAAAACTACCGAGGAGTTTAGATCTAAAACAAAATCACGAGATGTTTTGCTAACATACTGTAAAGAATAATAACAGATTTTTACATTCAATTTTTTTGTATCATTCTGCAACCCAAACAGTTGAGAAAATTAACATTAATTGATATAATGATTCGTTTTTTGAATTCACAAATGACAAAAAAGAATAGAAGGCATCCATTAATACATAGTATTGAAAAACTACAATACATTTCATTTGTTGCATGATATTTGTTGATATCAAATATAGTATATTCCATTTTCCACATGAACTTGACTTACGTAAATACTTATGATTTGTGTTCTGCAAAATTACGCATCATATTATGGAATTCCATGCATAAAAACCATGTTAAATGTAGATTGCTGAAAAAGAAGAATGCACCGGTCAGTTATCTAAGTACAGTAAGTTATGTAAAACATATATCTTCATCTTCGCAAAACCCCAAATGTAGGAAAATACACACACCAACGAGGATGCTTCTCTAACGTTTGTTGTACACATTCATAGTCAAATGTTAAAAAAGTTACCTTATCAGTCTGATACGGTGTGTACATTATAAATCGAAACTAGCAGTACTCATAAAAAATATATGAACGAGTTAGTTATAATTTTAATAAACTGAAAGAATGCTAATTGATAGATATAAATCAGTAAATATGTTTCTTACACTCGTAATATTTCTCCTTGCTTTCGAAGAAAGTCAGTCTGACATAATATTTTTACATTGACTATGAGAGAGAAGTTATAAATTTAATTAATGCATTCAACATTGCTTATCCTTTTAATTAAAAAACGATCCGATTTTCTTACCCACCATTTACATGATCCAAATACTGCGAAAAAGATATTAATACGGAAAAACTCATTTCATTCCATTGTTTTTTTTCACTTGGTGCAACCATACTATGTTTGCATAGCAGTTGAAAACTTTGGGTTGCATGATTGAATGATGATGATGATGATATCATCCGAAATACAGTATTCCATATGTACCTAGCTGCAAATGTTGAAGTACTTACTTCTGGTCTGCAAAATTACGTATGTTATTATGGAATTTTATTCATAAACACGATGTTGAGTATAGTCAGTTAAGTCAGTGCAAAGCTCTGGAAAAGAGGAAAGAATACTCCTTAATATAAACCCAGATGTCGTATGTACTGTCAATACTACAAGTACTGTGTGTTAAAAATGTATCTTTTAAAACACCAAAGCGAGGAATGAGTCGGAAAGAATCAACGAGGATGCTTCCCAAACGTTTGTTGTACACATTCAACTTCAAGGCGTGATTCATCCGAGCATTTACCTTGTCAGTATGTTAGAGTGTATGAATCAAGTATCATTTACTCAATCAGTACTCAATAATGCGGCGGAGCATTCATTTCCGTCAAACACATTTAATCATTCACACGAAAATTATCCAATCTAAAATTTGCTATAAATAACTTATTTGGCAAAAAAATTGTATTACATAGTTTCATCAAAACTTTTTAATCTCACCAAAATAAATTTAACTGAAAAAATGTTAGCAATTAGAAAAAATATAGTACACTTTGTTTACATACTAATTTTAATTGTAATTTTCTTGGAAGGAAGTAGGTCCGAAATAGTTATTATACATCGACTAAAGAACGCCACAGTTTTTAACACAACCAATGACATTGAGATTATAAAAAGGTTTAGAGATTTCAAGCAGAGTCTATTAGGGCCTGAAAAAGCACGTCTAAGCTTGTCAGAACCGTTGGATGCATGTGGAAACCTAAAAAAGCAAAGTCTTATTTCTACAAATTTTCATTCCTCGGATGAATCAAGTGCAGCCAAATCTTCGAAATTAGAAATTCAGTGGGTTGCATTGATTACTGGAGGGGGAGGCTGTGATCTGAAGACTAAAGTGACCCATGCAGCTGAAGCTGGCTATGCCCGTGTCATAGTAAAAATTACTCATCCGGATGATGTGTATGGACATGGTGATCTTCATCATGATAAAGACATTCAAATTGACATCAGTTTATTGAATCCGGCTGACTGGGATACTATTCAAAAGTATGTACATCCGAAGCCTTATGTCATCTTACTGCCACTTGGGCCTGTTTCCTTTGTTTCATGGGCCGCAGCAAGATTTTATGGTAAGGATTTTTATATACACTAGTTGACATTGATGTAATTGATTATGACTTGGATCTTCACATAGATAAATGAGCGTCTTTATATTTTCTAGATTTTTTCAATGTTGTCTCCAAGTTTAATGACGATGTGATGATGAAGGTGACTGGAATAGGCACTACCATTTTTCGCCTTGTCAAAGAGCTCCTCAGTTTTCTCATACCAGCGTTATTGCTTTTGGGACCTGCTGTCTTTCTTATATTTATTGGAATGAAGAATAAAGGAAGGGAAGACTATGAACCTCCTCCTCGTACCAACTATCGATTCTATAACTTTCAAAATGACAGGGACAACTTTTACTGGAACGATGAAGACACTCCTCCCACACCACCGCCTCAAAAGAATGACATCGACAAGAAGATGAAGGAATACAAAGAAGCACTTAAATTGAGCTTAGATAAACCCTTGACCAAACAGAATATAAAAAGTGCATACAAACGCCAAGCCCTCATATATCATCCGGATAAGAACCGTGAGAAAAAGGGAGAAAGATTACAGGCGGCTACAAAGCAGTTTTGTCTAATTAAGGAAGCAAGGGACGAGTTACTAAAACAAGTGAATTCTTAAGAAAGTTATTTTTTACCCATAATCTATCTTGGCTGTAGCAGCCAGTTTGGAATACTAACTTGAGCAGTCAACAAAAATCGTTGATGATTAGAAGTTAATATTGTGTAAATAACAAAGTGAGGAAAAAGAAATGTAGCAATCAGCAAACATGTTAAAACAAGTTAAATGATTGAAAATGTATTGCCGGGTGGGAGTATGGTATCTACCACCTAACGTGTAGCAGAGAAAATGCAATTATGAAAAAGTGTATCAAAATTATCAATCACAGTAACTCAATACCAATAAAGAACCCCAGAAGTCCCTAGATTTCACATTCATAAATGCAATGCAATAATTAAGCATGCTTACATAAATTTACGGTTTGGCATAAAAGTTTTTGTACATATGTTGGGATCGCTCGGAAAAATAGCTGGAAGGTCGTGAAAAAATGCAATACATATCAATGGAAGAAGGGTATATGGTAGAAATATCTTTGGACATGAACATGGTAGGAAATTGCATGAAATGAGCTTTGCACTTTTATTATTGCGTTCCATATTGCATTTAATACATCATACAACCATGTCAGCAACACATATTTAATGAAACCCACCGTGAGTGAACAATTTTATGCACATGTACTATAAGACCAATACGAAGTACATGTAAAATATGGCCAAAATGAACATCTTCAGCCTGCTGTGCAATTGCTGAGTTCTGAGTTAACTGAGCTGACGGCTGACTAAATGCATTCTTGGAATCTCCTTGGATGCTACTCTCTTTTCAAGGTCATAAATTGCAATGCAGTACAGAAAATGCATAAATTGCAGCATTTATACAAAAAAAACTACTCATGTGACAAACTATGAACTACTGAACTAGTCAAGAAATATGCATGTTGCGTTGATGTTGATTGTTTGTGCTTGCGACGTATGTAAGATATACTAACGTGAAAAAGTATAGTTACATACGATTTTGATTAATGCAGTACCGTTTAAAAACATAAAGCTAATGGTTGAAACCGTTTTAAAGTGGCAACATGCTACTGAATATTACACATAAAATATTTCATACGTTTCTGATCCTTACCCTGACACAGCTCACTTTGTTCTACGACAATGCATGTGGTGAAATAGTGATAATCCATCGATTAAAGAAAACTGTAGCATTTAACATAACCAATGACATTGAAATTGAAAGGCGTTTCGGAATTGGCGAGAATGGGAAACAGTACAATAAGAAAGGGTACTTAGCTGTGGCAGACCCATTGGACGCCTGCAGCCCACCGAAGAAGCCTCCCAACATAACTAAAAACATTTATTCATCAGGGACCGGGCTTGCCGCTACGCCAAATCCTACTGTTGTTCCACAAGCGCAGTGGGTTGCATTGATTACTGGAGGGGGAGGTTGTGATCTGAGGACAAAAGTTATCCATACTTCTCAAGCTGGCTATACCCGTGTTATAGTAAAAATTACTCATCCTGATGACGTTTCTGGATACAATGACCTTCATCATAATAATGATGTTGAAATTGATATCAGCTTAGTAAACCCGCATGACTGGGACACAATAAAGAAGTATGTACATCCGAAACCTTACTTCATTTTATTTTCGCCCCCAGCAGCCCCAGTCGCTTCCACGACTGTAAGCGAAAAAACTTTCTTCGTTTTCTCTACTCTAGAAAGAATTCTAGGTAAAAGTTTTTGCATGCAGACATATGAATATTTGATGTCAGAACTTTTTTAAAAATTAGGCCTGTTAAAAGCGAATTCTTTTATTCTAGACGGTGTATTCTATATTGTAAATATTCCTAACACTTTGGTGACTGTAGCAGAGGAATTTATCTTCCGATGTTTTAAAGAATTACTTATATCCCCTTTAAACCTTGACCGCATGTCAGCATCCGAAATCGCTTACTCGTTCGGATGTTTCATAGTTCCTGGCTTAATGCTTTTGACTCCTCTCGTTTATGGATGGCTCCGTAGTGATGCTAGAGACGATAACCTAAGGTTTTCAAAAAGTTATAATTTTGTTTGTCTTGCTTCTATATTACGATCAACTACTACTACTATTATTAAACATCGTCATTTTGTATAGACTTATTTGTACAAGTTTAAAATTGTAGGAATGAAAACTCACATCGCAATGATAATGCACGAGCTCGTCGAAATGAAAATGCTGTTCAAAATGCTAGGATAAGAACTTGCAGAGATTTACTTAATTTGGGCGTACGTGGACCTTTGACCCAACAGACTATAGAACGCGCATATCGACGAGAAGCGCCTAGATTTCATCCTGATATGAATCAAGGAAGAAACGCGGCAGAATTAGCTGAACGCACAGCGCATTTTAGACGGCTTACGGAGGCAAGAGACTTTTTACTGGAAATTTTTAGCTAAGCATTAGATTTTCAATTTAGAATATTTATACTACATGTAATTATCAAATATTTTACTCGGATGATAAATAGAAAAATAAATATATTTTGCTGCTTTATTGTCAAAATAAATAATTATTGTAATGCTAAAAAACAACGCATTATACAACTTTAATATGCATACTGCATATGTCAAAACAAATATTCAATAATTCCAACATACTTCAATGCTGAATGCAGTGATTGATAAACCTGCTGTTACATCAGCATTAGCAAAGTTACTTGTTAAAACTTTGGATTTTACATGAGCATAAATAAGTTCTGAGTTAAAAGTATCACGTCTGAGTCTGGCTATAAACTAATTAAGTTGACTAAAAAACTAACAATATTTCTATATCTGCAAATTATAGACAATAGATTATACTAGATATGCTTGTGTTATTCATTGAATTATTCAGTCTTGTTAAGATATGTAATCATTCGTAATTAACATATTTGAAAGACAAAACGAAAGTTGCAGCCACAACAAGACTACTTTATGCGATTAGACAGTTTAAAAGACAACAAGATCAAGCTTCCAGCGGCAAACATCACACCAAAGATTGTAGAACATCTAAAAAGGAAACAAGTTTTATTTTATAACATGGTAAAATCAATTTAATCAACGTATAATAATATACTAGGAAAAGCACAAAACCTTTTTAAATTATTGGATAATTCGCTTGCAGACTGAGGATTCTTTCGTGTCAATTGGTATCCTTGTTTCCTCAAATCCTTCAAAACGTTTCTACAACTGTGCATAAGAAATGGTAGTATTATAAATGTTTTACAGTTTGATCAACAGTGACTTAAGGGAGTTAACACTATCTATGCATGAGAAACATTGCTAGTGCTTACCAACTCGCATTGGAACATGCGATTTCGACTGAGGTAGAATTTATTACATTGATTTCAAGATCCCCATACTTAACAAGGTCAAGTCTCATCTAGATTAAAACGATCAATGCCATATTAGTAATCTTCATCATGTTTATGTTTGGCTCACGCTAATTTTATCGCTAAAATCTAAATATATTACACAAAACATATTATATACATTTACTTACCAACACTGGATCTAAAAATTTCCCGTTGATACATTTTACCTCAATCCAATTTGGCCTGTGTGATTCTGGATCATCTCCGGCTAAATTCTGTGCAAATAAGAATAATAATCTAATAACAGTTATTCGTTAACTGTCGGGTAATCGTTATAAGAGATAACTCACAATGTTGGGAATGACGGCTCTTGGCATGTTTACTCTGTTACTCCAACAATCCGTTCGCCCAAGCAGCTCCGAAAAGGTGGGTGCTAAGCCTTTTTGGTAATCAGGTCTACAACGAAAAAATTAAATTGATTAAAACATTGTACGCATGCATGTTCCCAAAATAATAATTCATTTCCAAAAACGATATATGAAAAAACTTACACATTTTGCGGGCGACACGCCAAAAAGCTAAGGTTTAAAAAAACACAGCCGGTCACCAATGCATCGAAACCAGCGTTGTGACATGGATTGTCAGGTACTTGCTCTAGATTCTTATTTCGTCCAGCGAGAAATGCTAGAAAGAACAACAACATTGACCAAACAATAGGTAGATGAATTATTAGAAATATCACTTACTTATTAAAAGAACACAACAATCAAATTATACCGTCGTGATATCGCTTTGCTTCTCCTTGTAGTTCAACCAACGGCATATTTAATTTAAAGATGCTATAGCTGTTTGTAAATAAGCTAAATAGGTTGGAGTCACTAAGCACAAAATCGTCCATATCCAAATTTCGTCGTAACTGATGAACCTCACGGGCTAGAAACTTTGTGTCGTACACAACTGGAAAAAGATCATGGACAAGTCTCTTAAATTTCTCGTATGACTCTGAAAATAATTATAAACTTTATTACATCATATTCAAGCATTAATAAAGAGGCTCCAAAATTGCATCAGTGCAAACTTAAAAGCACGTACCTGGAAGATCACACCAAAATAACTGAATAGTGAACAGAATGTCATTCAAAATGTTGTGCCCAATCAAAGGTTTCTGAGCTTTTCGAATTGCCTCAATGATCTTTGAAAATCCTGCAAGTCTGTCAATGATATTATCAATATCTTCATCATCAAGAATATTTATCCTCTCAGGAAAATAGTCCTAATAATGCAACAAGAGAAAAAATTAACAATCACAAAATCATTAAATTTCTTGATTAGTGTTACAAACAAAAATAAATGCTTTGTATTACAGTAACAAAATAAAGTTAAAATACCTTATCCAGAAATTCAGTCGTGTGCATAAAGTGCCTATTTGCCCTCAAAAAGTTTCTTAAACTGTCAGCCTTTTCGTTATTCAGGTACGGAACGCCTTCCTTTATAAACTGGAAACATAAGATTATTAGATTACTTCTTAGAATAGGTAGCCAGCACACCATATTATTGCATAAATTCATTAACCAGTTTAAATATTCAGTGACAACCATTTCTTACCTTATTATAATCAAAATCGTGTTTTGTCAAAAAGTTTAAGCAAGAAACTTGACAAGTAAGTTTGTCTCGTTTAGCAAAGCTGTCAAACGCCACCGGAAATAAATAGAAGCTGTACGTCTCAACATTGTAAACATTTTTATCCCGTTCCTTCCGAAAAATTGCCATTCCATACTGAACTCATAAAAAAAGGACGCAAATTTTCAAAACTCTAAAATGACTATATTAAACTTCACAATTACTTCATTAATAATTATTAAAACATTTTATTACCGTACCTGTGAAACAGTAAACGAGGAGACATTTCGTCGAAGCTTGGTATACCGCTGGGCAGCTGAATCAAATAACCTGTAAGATAACAAAAAAGAATTTAAAAAAACTTTATGCAAAAGCTCAAAAACTCAATCAACTGTATAAAGTATAACCGAAAACCATTTCAACTTACGATTTATCAGAGCTCAACTCCTCCGAAAAGATTCCAGTGTATTCGGCATCAAAAGTTACGAAAGTTGACGCTTCAATTTTCTTTACAATCTCTGGAAACAACTCCTCAAATTTTTTTCTCGTGACCTCCACCATCTTTTACAATAATATGTATCAATGGGCATTCGGTCGTAATCGTAACTGATCCTATTTACTAGCTTAATATTAATTTCATAACGTGAAAAATATTAGAGGAAATACAGACAAATTGGATTTGCACTCCACATGTGACAAGAAGAGCGTTGAAGGTCACAGAAACAAGAACCAAAACAAGCTGCATGAGATGTGATGAGAAGTAGCCAACGGTCTACACTACATTATACATTATGCATTCTTGCTAAAACCTTCTTATCTTCCAGCCAGACTCTATAGACTGTATTGAGAATACATTGTGTATGAATATATGCCATAAAATGTACATAGCGCAGTATGCCAATATGAAGACAGGCGAATTTAGAGTATCACATTCGCCTGACTTCATAATGATATGATTGGCATTGGCATACTGCGCTATGTACATTTTATGGTATATATTCATACACAATGCATTCTCAATACAACAGCCAGAGTCTGGAGCTAGACTAGAGGATACGAAATCATAAAGTAGGATTGTGATTGGTGTATTTATTGGAATATTTCTCATAGTTTTGCATATCATTACGTCTTCTTTTATGTAAATGCACTGAGTGAATATAAGAATATTTTGCACAAGCATTTTGTAAGCTTATTAACCTAATTCATTAAGTATAACGATTTAGATTTGTACTTGAAGTAGTCGCAATACTTTGCTCTATACTATAATGAATTACTACTACTTGTTTTCTGTACTTTCATTTTTCGCTTTACGTAATAATTTGTCACAAATTATTTGAACTTCTGATGCATTAGGTCGATCCTCAGGCACTCTTCGCCAACACATTAGCATGAATTCATAGCTACAAAATTCAACAAAAGAAATGTATTTAGATTTTGTACATTTAGTAAATTAAGTACCATCAACCATAATAAAATGCATCCAGTTTAAGTTGAATCCATGTAAATAAGTAAGATTAACAACTTACATATCATTGGTGGCATAACTGGGTTTGTAAAGTCGTACTTTTCCTGTTTCAAGGTCTTTCATGAATTCCTGTGAATACGTTAATCCAGGGTAGGGCACATCACCAAGTGTATATAGTTCCCAGAGAGTGACTCCAAAAGCCCAAACGTCTAAAAGAATTTTTCTAACTTTAATCATCATTGTCATATTTACTAATCACTGTGATTAGAGCCGTACAAATTACCTGATTTGATTGAAAATTCCAAGTTTCTCAGTGATTCTATTGCCATATGCCTCCAAGGTAAGGCGCACTTTAGAAGAAGCAGTAAATCATAATCATGAGCAAATCATTTGAATAATTTTTTGATTGATAAACAAGAAGGCAGATTTGTAAACTATTTTGTCTAAATTTACATGAGTTTTCTTTGTGTAACTGGAGGTTTCTACCAACTGTCTGGATAGACCAAAATCACTAACTTTTGCAGACAAATCATTAGTTAACAGAACGTTTCTTACTGCCAAATCCGCATGAATAACCTTCAAAAATTAAATTTGACTCCCAATAATATTCAATATAAGACTCCCATTTTACGATTTCCTGTTTCAAAACTAAACTTACTCTCTTGGTACTCATATATTCCAAAGCATCAGCAATTTCATATGTCCATTTAAAAAGTTCGTCTGAGGAAAATACGCAAGTGTCAGGAGGTGCTGACTCCCCACTTAATATGTTAAATAATTTACTTAAAATGTTGCTTTTATGTTTTAAGCGAGATGTCTTAATATGCAACGTTAAAGTAATAATTAAGAAATTACGCGTCTCCTTCCATCAGATCCAGATATGCACCATCCCCATGTACATTATTACTGTCATTTCCATCCGAGTAGTATCCGTACTTAACTTTGTTTAAGAATTTTCGTTTATTCTTTCTTAGATAAGATTCTAGACTTCCATTGTGACAAAATTCAACAAGAATGAATAGCTCCCCTACAAAAAAGATTCTACTAATATACTGGAGCATAATAGCAATTGAAAATGGCATGTATGGCATATGTGGTGACTTACTGTTTCTTATGTTACTTGTGGAAGCTCCAATCAAACTCGCGAGATTTTTATGAAAACCTAAAAATGCCATCACCTTGATTTCCAACAAGAGAGCTTTGAAACTTGTAACATCAACATCCTTCTTACACATTTTCACTGCGACTTCTAATTCTTTAGCATCATTAGCATTATTTGCAAGCTCAGAGTTTTCTTCTGAACTTGGTGAGGCCACGTTGCTGTACTCTGGATCTACTATTATTTCTGGAGTAGGATTTGAAATGCTGATATATTGCTTTACATTTCCGGAATCTACTGTTCCTTTAAGTACAACACCATACTCTCCAGATCCCAGGATGCAAGCATAATCTATAGGATATATCGGAATGCTAGAATAATTTTATATACATATTTTCAAGATTATTAAAAATGTTAATGTCCTGATTCTCAACTTACTGATTGAAAGCTTGTCTTCAGGAATTTCATACTTTATATCGTATGGAAGAGCGTCAATGGCTGTAGTATTGTCCAAGTAGTCATTCTTTGTTCGTGCTACAATTTCTGGATTTCCTTCAATGAATTCTTGAATTTCTTGTTCAGTCAGAATTCTGAGGGCTTCACGCTGCTCTTGAATAATACGTCTCATGCGAATAATCACTAATAATGCCAATGCAACTATTACTACAGCAAATACAACAATTCCAATGATTCCACCAGTTGAAAGAACAGCTTCATTACTTTCTATATTTATAAAATACACATTTTTAAACTAGGATACTAAATACTACTAAGGATAATACAAGAGGTTTCGCATCTTACGAGATTTGAAGGTAAATGATGATGAATGATTTCCGAGAAATGATGAAACAGTGCATTTATATGTACCAGAAGTTTGATATCCGATTTCCCCAAAGGTGATTTGACTATAACCACCTGTGACATTGTCATGAATGACAAAATGGGTCTGAAAAATAAGAAATTTACATTTTTATGATAAGTACAATTATAGTTATTATATTGAGCTAGGGTTTGAATAAAATGTACTTCTTTAGGGCCACTCCATTCCACTTTTGGTGGAGGTTTACCCTTAAAGTGGCACAAAAGTTTTCGTTTTGTTTGCCCCACAAAAAACTCTCCCTGTGAATCTGGTTTTACAGAAATTACTTCTGGATTTTCTCCTAAAATTATAATATAATGTGATACATTTACATTTCTTCTAACTAGACTTAGGTAGCTTTAAATAACATACATTTTTATGCTTTAATTTAACCTTCTTTGACATCAAACGAGAGTGATGCATTCTTCCATTCGGTAGAATTCCACACAGGACCATTACAAAACACTTTATGTCTCCCAGTTGTTTGAAATGTAACGGTTAGATTTGCTATGTACGTACCACGCCAGACTTCTTTCGATTCGCTAGATCGATTTTTGGCGTTGGCTTCAACGCATTCAGCATCTGTATCACAGGGCTTTACATCTTTGCCTGTTGAAAGCAATCCAGCGAACAGACAAATTACATCCTTACAACTACAAATCTACAATAAGTGACTATTGAAGCAAATATTCGTTCATTATGGCCACTAATGTCAAGGTACCTTTAATATATTTGGTTCCTTTTTCATTCGTAACGCCAAACCACGACCCCAATGCAAAGTAATATTTAGAATATTCGCAAGTCACTACAATTTCTTCACCCACATAGACATTTTCTTTTATTGGATGTATGGCAAGCATTTTAGAAGGATCGGCTTCAGTCCAATCGAAATCTTCAAGGATAAAGATTAAAATTCATAAAAACAATAATGATTGACCAAACACAATAAAATAAAAATCGGGATAATTGACTTAATGCAATACATATTGGTGGGGGTGGAGCAGTTTCATCATCAATATCACCAACAAAAACCCCAAAGAAATAAAATTGAGCAAGAGCAGGTCCAAAATTTTTACAAACAACTGCTTTCGGATTGTAGTCAACGGTTGAATCTATTTTACAGTGATCTGGCTTCTCCTTTTCAGCCACTTTCAGACATCTTCTTCCCTTTTTGGGAGAATTTTTTAAAAGAAGTAAAATCTTGGGTTAATGCATCCATTCTTATTGGTCTTTTCCGATGTTGATTTACATACGAATTTTTTTACCTTGTTTTGTTGGCTATGCATACTATTGCATTGTGTGGCAGAACGACAAGGTACATAATCCAATTCTAATTCCTGTCCACTTGGAGTTTCACATCTCCAACATGGAATCAGATCCTCTTTAAAAAAGCCAACTGCAGCTTCAGCTCTACTACAATTGTCTTTGTTAACGGCGGGTGTCGGATTTGAAGATGCTTCAATTCAAGTTCAATAATTGCAATAATAAACCTTATAAGTATCAATCTTACTTACATAAATTTAAAAAGGTTCTTTAAGAGTACCTCGTTTTTTATTAGTAATTTCCAAGATTAAAATGGATTTTTTATTTTGATCCCTCATATAAACATGTGTTTGCTTGGATTCTTCCTGGGATTGTGTGGCCTTACAAGTGAAGTGCACAAAAACCAACAACTTTCCATTGTATTCCATTCGTAATGTCGTGTTATATAAGTATGTTTGAGGGTTCGTAAAGTTTTCAACGATACGCTTAGTCTCTGCTAGTTTAGTTTTTTCAGATGTCCCATCATCTTCCTAGAGACAGGTTTAAAGACAAAATATTAGTATACAAGGTTGAAAATTTCCATTACCATGTATTTGGAAATAATTTCGCACGTCAGTGTAATGAATGATCCATTCAATTGGGTAGGATGCTTGACAGTTGAGTTTAAAGACTGGATTGGAATTGGTCATAATTGCAGTAGTTTCATTGTTGAAATCCTGATCTGCTACGTCGGGGAAACTTATGAAGACTTTAGGGGCGGACTGAGAATACTGAGATATTGAAAAATTCACCAGATTCAGAACTAATAATGTTAGTAGTTTTAGATGATAAATGTTAGTTTTCATTGTTAAAGTGTCTGAGTTAGTAATTGCAGTTAGTTGAAAATTGTGACATATCAACTGCCAGAAGTTGAGCTACACTATCAACTTTGTCAGTGGGACACCCAGGCGCTTCTGTTGCAGTTATATACTATAAATATGAAGCAAATAATATTTTGGGTTTTCGGAACCATCAATTCAAATGACATTGAAATTGGTGTGTATTTCTTGTTATTAATTTAAATAAATTTTCCCCCTATATTTTTAATGTAGTTTCTTCCTGTTGTGGTTTTGAAACGGCACGTTTGTCGCATGTTGCCTGCTCTTTTGACAACGTTTCCTCTTTCCTCTCTTCGTTTACCACAAGAAATCTCCAGTTTAACTTATATCTGCAGCGTTATGTCCGTGGTTTTCCGTAGTTTCTAAGACCTTGATTTTTCCACTAGAACCAATTTTCCCGAATATGTTTAAAATTACACAATGAGCTCAAAGTTGTAAGGTGACCACCACAATGCCATACACATTAAGTGACTTTGGAACCAAATGCCAGGCATTTAATTTTTTCACAGAATATAGTAGGAAAGACAATTGGAGTACGCAACTGAACAAGATACTATTTTCTTTCTGTATTCAGGTTTCGATACTTCTTATGCTACCATACCTATATCACCAAATCATGAGTACTCGTGTTACAGAGTCAAACAGGTTTGCATGCTAAGTAATTGAAGGTACAAGCGTACAAGTGACATAAATCAATCATTAACATTCCTAGAACTTGTTCTCGAATGTATGTATGCATATGCGTTGTACTTACATGCATTGTTAACAAAAAAAGTTGCACGTTACAACTGCTGCAGGTTACTACTACTACTACATCAAATACACTATTTTATCTAAAAAAATCTCTCGAAAATTTACACATGCATCCCAAGAGGACTTACCTAGAAATGATGCCTGCATGCTTCCAAAATCATATAAATACTGGTCGCTTGAAATTTACTTTTGTTATCTACTTATCGATCCATTGCACATCCGCCCCGTGAATTAAATTGGTGCATACGAATGCGTTTGGAATCCACACACAGCATGACGTAATAATAATAGGTTTGGCTTGTATGTCTATGTCTGATCTCTATATACATAATATTTCCCTTTATTATTCAAGCGTAAATATTTAGTGAACTTGATTAGAATCATGGGGTCAACTGTTGACCGTCACGTTAGGTGAATGAAATTATCAGCAATCATTCATTTTAGTTACATTCAACGCCTCATCTCTATAAATAATAAACCTGACACAAAGAGAGCTTGACGGCATTTCCTTTAAATTTGGTCATAATATATCAAGTGCAAATATTACTTTAAATACTTCACGACTCACGTTTTCTATCTGCTTACTCACAGCCTTAAATGTGCTCTACAATATTCATATCATTGACAATATTCTCGTCACATTTCATTTCATGCTCCAGAACACCAGTCACGCAATTCCTGCATTCTTGATATCTTTACATTTTTTACGATATTCTTCACACAGCAACTCATTTCCTTTCCTTGCTTGGAGTACATGAAATGAATACGATAAAGTAAAGTACAATGTAAGAGAATGATTTAGTAAGGGAAAAACACAGCTATGCTTTCACTCCTGAACTGAAGTTTTAGTTCGTTAGTTCTAACTACAAAAAATGTGCTAAGATTATTACGATAAAATTACCGCTTGCACCATTATTGCGAATGCGTTCGCAGCAATGTGAAAAACATTTTCTTTTAGTAAAAGATCCCTACTTCAACTCCACCACAACAAAATGGAAAGCGTTTCAACAGCTTAGTGAAAAAGAAAGAAAAAAGGCTTTCCTAAATTGCACTGTGCACAGCACAGCACACGTTACGCTGGGGTTCAACTGGCTACACAGTTTTTTTTATAGTAAACTCGGAAAGTTGTCCGAATTTCGGGAGCCGAGCAGTAGCAATAAAGAAGCAGAGGGGAATTTCAAACAAGTCTTTGGAACTTTGGACTTCAATTTCAAGTCTTTTACAACAGTGCTGGAAATGCATACTTTTGCAATGCATTGCATAATCTATTTGGGTAATACACATAGTTGTCAAGTAAAGAAGAATGGGTGAAACATAGTCGATAAGTTTCATGGTAGGTTTTTGTTATTCAATCATCAGCAAGTTATTTAGACTATTTTTATAACTATTAGTAATGAATATATATATGTAGAGCTGACATTTACATGGTATTCACGCACAACCTTTCTGACTAGAGAACGGAGAAAAAAAAGTTGTGAAAGTGACACATAAAGTGACAGTTTTATACAAAGGTGAAAATTATTGACTGGTTTTGTGCAGCCCAACGTTTTATTGATTTGATGGGAAGCCAGAAGCCAAAAAGTGGGAACAGTTGTTGGCCAAGCTTGTCACATCTACTTTGTAACCTAACCTTCCGTTATTAATCTATTTTGCTAATCTGTCTCTATAAGCCTGTGTGCAATGTAATGTAATACAAACGGGACAACAACAACGTGTCTTGGCTACATTCCTAATGATATGGTGTGGTAGTGTGTATGGGATTTGCTACTCCCAAAACATGAGTAACAAAAAAACGGGCATTTGCCATTTGCTATCCCATAAGCTATGAACACCACCAAACAAGCTTGGAGACTTTGGTGGATGGTGGATGGATGGGATAGATTACACACACATTAGAGCCAGCACACAACAAAAACAGCAAGACAAACTATGGGTCGTTTACGTTCGGTTCTGAATAATACATGAAAAGCTGTTGTTGGCTCTTGTGCAATACTAATATGTACATTGTGATACAAATACAAATACATACCTAACGTAGTTATTATTTTTTTTGTTGTTGCATAAAACTACTTAGTATAACAGTTTATATTTGTATTAGGTGTGAAACGAGACTACCCATCGTATTATCATTCTCCTCAAAAAGAAACTTTCTCCAGTTTGTGTGCATAGTAGCAAGAGTGAGTTTGAATGGGAAAAGGCCTTTAAAAAATATGGGTAAAGTAGAATATGTATCCTTTCCCACTTTCTCCGTTAGAAAAGTAGTCGACTATGTAAAAAAGCGTGAACGTGTGTGTATGTGTGTGATGTGAAAAAAAGGGAAATATATCGGTTTTATGTTGAAGCTGCGTGTAGATATAGGGTTTGAGTTTGAGCCTTGTATTTTTTTATTATATGTGTAATTTGATTATAACATTCTATGTAAGTTTCACTCTCCTGTTGCGTCTCATCTAGAAACCCGTAGGGTTCTTGGATGACTTAAGGCCTGACATAGTACGCTGAGAAAAGACTTGAGTTAAAAGTCTTCGTTCAAGAGTTTAATTAATTAGGTTATCATATCATTTCATTTTATACTTCAGTTCAGTTTGTGACTGAGTTTCTCTAAACTCCATTATTGTGTACTTGTAGGGAGCAGAGCAGGGATGGCTTTTTGTCAGTAATATTCGATTCTCTTGGAATATTTTTATAATCACTTTTGTTCCCAAGAAATAGGGTTCAATTCCTTTGAGGAGGTTTTGTGTTCATGAGAATAATAGCTAGAATTTATCACCAATTAAGATCACAAATAGCCTATGTACATCGCGTATACTTGCTATATATATAGATAGATATTAAATTAGGGTTCATTCATTGATCCATATATTTGCTGCAAATGTTATAGAACGAAAGTAATGTTAAGAGAATAGAGCAAAAATGCAGATTAACTCAGAATTTCAGCAGCAGTATATTGATGGTGTTTTGCAAAGTCTTCATGACCAAATGATTGATACTGGTCTGAACAACATTATTCTTCCGGACACAACGACCAACTTTTCGAAGCGTCGTCTTGGGGTAACTTGGCAGGGTGAAGCTGTTCTCTACAATGGCAATCTTAAAGGACTGGAGAGTATTCATAGAACTGGTGAAGCTGTGATTACCCTCAATGTAAGTTGTCATAATCCACACATCTTTTTCTCTTCTTCATGATTTTTAAAAATTATTTATTTTTGTATTTATTTGGTATTTGTAGATGAACGGGGTAACGGTAGATGTGGAAGTTGGGATAAATAATCCATTGGTTAATTATGATATTCATGCTACATTTATGAAACATGGTCCAAGAGGAACGATAGCAGGGAGTTTAAGCCACATTACTTGTGATGTTCAATTAAATTTCATACCTGGAACAGAGACGGTAACACTCGAAAAATTAGTTGTAAAGGATATAGGCAGCTTGAAAGCAAAAATTACTGGATTGGGAACCGTACTAAACTTTATAGTCTCTCATGTAAGTATATATATTATGGTTTTATCCTTTAAATTTTCCTTGTAACTCCCTCGATAAAAAATAAAATGCATTAAAATATTTGTGCGTACTGTATTTAATTTTTCAGATTTTGCAAGTCGTTGGAAATCGTGTGAAATGGAAAGTTTCTACAATGCTTGAAGGAGCCATTAAAGATCTGTTGAATGAAATTATTACAAAAACTCCATTGCCAAGCCCGGCAATTGATATGAAAGCAATGCTGGGATGAAATGAAATGAACTTGAAGTCAGCCACCATCAATTGACTCTTTTAAATAAAAGAATGAAAACATCATCATCATCAAATCAACAATCAACATAAATCCTGATGGATACAAGTTACATATTTTTTTATTTGAGTTCAAAAATTTACGTTGAACATTTCCAATTGAAATTCAAAAGCTTGTGCCATTGTGTGTTCAATCGACTTCCAGATATTTAGCTATATACATTTTAGTATGCTGGTCACAGAAGAAATTTTTGAGAGAAAAAATAATTCATCATAATATTTTATTTTGTACAAAGTGTACTACTGTTAGATCATAAAGTTAGTTACCATCAACAAAGACAAAGTCAACAATAATTTTTGTACCACTTTTAGTCTTGAATTATATAATTTCATGTGTATTGTTGTGTAGTCATATGCTATAAAGCTACAGTCAATCAGTCAACCGGAACGTCAACAGTTTGATTCCAAGTTCGTTTAGGTACCTCACCTTCAACCTTACAGCCTTCTATCCCTTCATCACCTTTAAATTATTATACACAAATTAGTCAACTGTCCATAAAAGTACAAAACGGAAATGGTACTATATACTGTCTGTCATCCGCAACGCAACCCGCAATATCATCATCATCATGTTATTAATTACAATTAAAAATATTGCAATAATTTATAGCACTCATGCTAGTTTAGCCTAATATGTTATAGTTATAAGTTACAACAATATGCTGCTCAGTTCTCACCTGAAAGACTTTGTTATGTGATTGCAAATAATTATTATTATTAGCATTAATTTACGAAAATCATATACTATCACATTCTTCTTAATTCCAATGAATGACAAACCAATCATAAAGTATTTACAGTTCAGTCCAACCACCAACAATAAGAAACTTATTTTTTGGATTTGGTTGATTAAAAAAATTCAAATTAACTTTTTTTTAACTGTGATCAGACACTCAAAGACACTTGTAAAAATTTATAGAGCAATTATGTTTTGTAATCATTATCTGCTTTTCTCGAAATTATATAGTTATTCAATCATATCTTGTTACATAATTTTAAGTGATAATATTGTCATTTTTGGGGCAACAGGTTTGCAACGTTAAAAACTGATTAAAATAATTATGCTATAAAAATAAATTGCTTGGAGTGAAATTCAAATTTGAATGAAAGTGTGCCTTTGGTGCTATACATATTCCACCTATTTTCGTTACCAACTCTCTTGTATGTATCATAAATTGTAAAATCATATTTTTCTCTTTTGATCGTCAAGTCAAGAATCATGTTAGAAACTTTTACATCGCTGACATAAAAATGAAAGGCATGGTTTTACATGCAATTTATGAAATCATTGAACTCTACGACGAAGACGAGGAGGTGAATAAGCCGTAAATCGAATTTTATGAGCAATAGCCTGTCTATTTTGTTCTCGAATATAAAATACCCAAACGAAGAACATACCGATGAACCCCACTGCAAAAACATTCAGCCACCAGATAAACGTCCCGAAATATTCAACGATAGTGCCAGCTACAAAAGAACATTATTACATAATCATAATATATCAGTAAATGGAGGCATTTATGTTAATGTTATAGGTAAGTAAACAAATAAATGATTCATTTAAAACATTCTCACCAAAACGACTTGAAGACTCGACTCCTGAAGAAGCCAAGCGGGAGGAAAAAAATGCAGGGGAAACACTATCGCACATTTCGGGGGACATTGGACTAATAATTTTCTTGACATCCTTCCATCCAACTAGCCTATCCACACAGTTCCAAAAACCGGTTCTAAACTTGATGTAGTAGCAATTTTCTGCTAAACAGCTGCCACAGTTCCCAACAAAGTGGCCACAAACTAATAATTCCAGAAGTATTAAACTATGATTATAGCAAACCATTAAGATTTACAGCAGGTAAAAAATTAATTTTTGAATGATAAAATAATTGTATCGTACCTTGCCATTGCTCCATCGCCATTTTATGGTTTAATTAGAAATTTTAAATACAGCTGGAGAAAACGGTGAGTCAAAGAACAAGTTCAGAGAGACATACAAAAAAAGGTGACAACTGGCTGAAGTAATTGCTGCAAGACTAAAATTTTTGAATGAAATTTTACATTTTCTTTGAGGTCAGAACATCATGATAATTTTGCTTTCAGAATTAGAATATTTTTGGCATACAGCTGCATTTTCAAATGACCAACTCGACATAATTAGTTTCTGTGACTGTCCGAATTTGAATGATTGTTATATTATTTTAATCAAGGCATCGCACTACATTAGTTTTTATCATGGATTATGCATATTTTACGGCTTTTGGTGTATGTGTAATGCGGTAGAATGACTAAGCTACCAGACCAGTACCTATACCTGCACTTAAAAAAAATTGTTGGCCATGAAAATCTTTTCCTCTCTTACAGCTCAGCTTGTTAGTTTTGGAACGTTTAAAATGAAATGCAATCATCCTGATAAGTATAGTCCACTGCTTTTTAGCTGGCTGAATGCTACCAGCAACCAGGCACCAAAAAAACTATCCATGCATGTGATGTGAGTATGCATGCGTTACATTTCTGGCCCTGGTGTACGTTCCACGCTCGACCAATGATCAATTTTCCATATTAACCTAATTTGAGCCTATTCAAACCACTTGGCAGTCAACAGCTCATACAAATGTAATCTGATTCTTGCCTCCACTGAAATATATATCATTACACTCATTTAAAGAAAAAAATATGACATATTATATTATATATGTGCAAGCTGCGTCCATGTCTCCATGGATCATGATATATGTGTGTATGACATGACCTTCTAATGCTGGAGCTGACTGCTATATATACTAATCCAATATTCAGAGGGGAAAGTACCACACTCATACATCATCGTTTCACATCCAACACCATTATTCTTTCAGAAGGGCATCGTCAACAATATAATGTGAATGTATAGTACTAATGGAATGAAAACGCTAGATAAGGGTGAGTGGTTCCTTCTCATCATCATCATCATCATCATAATGAATACACAGGAAATGGTAGAGTTGTGAGAAATTCGATGCCTTGTAACCTAACAAGATCAAAAGAAGTACCTACGTATCCAGTTTCCGAAGGGCATGATGACATGTGGCATAAGTGGGGAAAATATTATACAATTCTAAAAAAAGACACGACGGAAAGTGTTGAATATATGTTGATATTAATGATAATGATAAAATAGCTTCCGTTATATGCTGTAATGGCATTTTAGTCATTTCATTTCCTCCTCCTGTGTCCTGCTTACATATCAACTGTCCATCCAAAACTACATAAGTGCACAAACAAAATTATCTCACTCTCAGAGAAAAGTAAACCAGAAGAAGAAGCGTGTTTGAACATCATACCACATTTAAGTATACCAAGCAGCACCTCCATGAAATATACGTTATTGAACCACTCACAGAAAAGAAGACGAAAATGGAAGTGCAAACAAAGCTTGACTTTTTCTTTTTCATGTCAAACGATATGTTATATGTAATTCCAAAGAAGAGCAAATGTATGTATGTATGTATGTATGTATATATGCATGTTCAATGTTCAAAACTGGAGGATTTTATATAACTGAGCACATACATACATTACATACATGCATATTATGTGATGTATCTACATATGTATGCAGCTCATTTTCCCTTCCTTTCTGCCAATAGGACATTGGAAACTATAATTTTTCCCAGATAGGGATCAAGAGAAAGTTGTCTCGAATATCATGTAATCTTCGCATCAGTGAGCAAACAGAAATGAAATGTGACAAGGAAAAAGAGTTGTCACAGCTTTTTTCTCTCTCCGCTCTTCCTTTCTTTCTTACTCTTTGTGCCAAACGACGTGTCAAAAGTTACTTTGAGAAGAGTTGAGGATGCACAAGAAGTGAGAGTTAGTGATATACTCTCAAAAGAGTATAGCTTACATTACAATCAGAAATCATTATTTTTACAAACGCTAGTGAATAAAAAAAATCCTTCATTTTTTTCAACATAAAAATTCATGGTTCTATAAACACACACATCTTTTGTTATTTCTTTATAAGTATATATACTGCCACCAAGGAATAAAAATATTTCGATTGTGTTGGTTGACAAAAGTTTCTGCTTCTCCTTGTCCATCTTGTTTGCTTTTAAATTAGAAAACACAATCGTAAAATGATAAGCCTTTGGTTCTTCTTCATATCTACTCTGTTATATATGTGTTGAGCTATTATTTAAGAGGAGAAGTTATATATGTGCATGTTGATGTATATATAAAGTCTTTTGATTTATTTTGCATGCAAAACACATGTGATTTTCCCTTCGACGACCTCAAATTTTCTGAAAATGTACTGTGTTAGTAACTCCAAATTGTAAATCGCTGTTCTCGTCAAAATAAATAGGGAATAGAGTGCTTTTTCAAATAATACATGGTTGAATGCAATCGTCTTAAACACGCAACTTCCCTTTCTTCCATCCGACATCTATCAACCAGAAATATTTAGCATGTACTATTAATGCTCAAGTTGAATGTAGGTTGTCATGTTCAGAAATTCACCCATCACATCATCATCGTTATCCACTTTGGAACAGTAGGCAGTAGTAGCAAGGCATTGTCTCAAGAGCTTGCCGTTTGCTTCAAGTGGTGATGATGTTGATGGATGGATGGAAGCGAATATGATGGTGGTATGGTATTAGTATAGCATGGCATGGCGTTGACAAACATATTGCATGGATACTGAATGGATGGAAATTGAGATTCTCGCTCTCCAGTTTTGATGAAAATCAAATTGCACTTCTAGAAATAAAGAGAGAGTGCTCTTTTACTCTTGTTCATGCAAAATTGAATGGTTCGTCAAATCCACCATTTCTTAGAAACAGTTGCGTGATTGCATGATGATGCCGAGCATAGTAGTATATAGATGTTAGAAATTTATTTCCCATAATTGCGAGGATCTGGAAAATGACATTGAAGCCATTGAGAAGAAATAGAACTGGAATGAAAAAACAGTTCATTTCCCATCCATGTGCTACATAAGGGATTCATTAAAATCTAAATTTGAATGCTCAAATTTCCACAAAAACTTTTATACAATGGATATGGATATGATATAACAATACGTAATACGTACAAACACTTAAACCTCACTGACTTAAATGGTATTAGTTATAAGCCTGAATAGTTCAATATAAAACATATATTATGAATGACTTTACTTTACATCTTATATAGAAAATCAGTGTTGCATACTTCCCAAGTAAAGTGGACAGTGCATTTATTCACCCAGAAAAGAAGTTACTTAGCGAGTTTCAATGTTCATATCAGTTCCATTCCATCGCCCACAATACACTTTAGTTTATGGCGGCCAAAGTTTGTTCGATTCCCTTTCCATTATTGTCAGTGTGCAGTAGTCGCAATGTGTTTGTATCTGATCTGGCCGAATCCCATTTAAAATTTCACTTCATGAATTTTCCTTCGAAAGATGGGAGAGAAAAGATTCAGATGCGATGAATTACGAAAGCATTAAAGGAAAGTGACAGACAAAGCACAAGCAAAATCTTTTCTGAAGTCGCTCTGCCATGCCATGCCATGCCAGTGTCAATCCCCCTATCTAGATTTTGCCATTGCAAGATGAAGTGTAGTTAGAACATTTGAAGAAGGCCCAATAAATATATCTATATATGCATCTAAAGTTTTTATGCAGTAGAGAAAGAAGGAAACTAAGAACTGGTTGAGTAGGCGTCACGCAACAGATCCCTTTTTTGCTGCTAAAAGAAAGAATCATATATATTTCTTGCGTCATCGTCACCACCGTCGCATCAGTGAAGAAAACAGGAGGTAGTCGTGCAAGTCTTTCCTTTGAGATAGAAAAGCCTTCGTTTTATTCATTCAAACAAAAAACTTTGTACTTGACTAGTTTCTTGTAATACAATATTGCCTCGTCAGTTTTCCTTTCTTCTAAGAAAACTACTTAAATATCACGTTCATGCTCCAATAATTTTAACCTATTTTTAACTTTTAAGTTCAAACTTTTGAGCTATTTATAGATAAAAGACACAATTCTTCTCTTGTGTTGGAAAACAGAACGGCGTGGTGTGATTTATTCTGCTTGTTCTTCCTGCCACCCAAAACCTCCTGTTCACTCACCCTTGTTTCCTATGCCACAACTATTATAGCAAATGGCAGGTAGGTAAATGTAAAAGGTAAGTGGATGGAAAGGGAAATAGACTAAAATGTAAGGCATTTTGCAAGCTGTCAGCTAGGAATTCTTGCATATAATATGCATGGAAATTGCACTCGTTCCAAGTGTTTGTACAGGAAGTAAGTACAAAACTAACATTGAGCATCCATCCACACGTTACCCACATTCCATAACACTAGTAAAAGCGAGCAGGATGTTCTCACAAAGAATCATATATGATGCTACTTGTTCCAGAATAAAAGTGTAGCACACGTTGTGGTGTGGTATTCATCAACTTTCACTCGTTTCCTCTTACCTTTTTTGGTGTCTGATATATGATCTCATCGTATGCAATTTGAAGTTACATGCATGGATGATGAGGAGGCATGCATGTCTTCTTGTCTTACTACATATGCATATGATGAAGCCCTGCAGCAGGTGATGAGGAAGAACAGGGAAATTGATTGCCAGACCCAGACCAGAAGAGCCACGGCTTTTGGCTGATTCTTAATTAAAGTCAAATCCTTGCAAAGAATCATTACTACCTCTACTACCTACCACCACTACTACCCTACCCTACCCACCTTTTCTTCAGTTCGTTGACTTGTAACTTTCCCTATATGGATAATTTATTTATATACCGAAAGTTTTAGATGAAGTGAGTAGGCTGCTGCGCTGCACATAGTCATTAAATTTTACAGTTCTCTTCAAAATTCTCTCACCATATAAATTAGAGTGTGCATGCAGATGACGATCTACACACACTAGAAGATCTACACTCAAATATGTATTATGTGCCAGTCACTCACTCGGCTACTACTACGACCTACTTGTCCTTTCGCTAATTTTCCTTGCCCTTCTCCATCATTCAGTCATTCATAATGCAAACATTTCTAATAATATGGTTTCCTATTCTTAGCATGCTTATAAGTTAGGGAAGCCTTTTAAATAATTGAAAATTATACCAATTTCTTGTAAGTGGGTAAGAATGACGAGCACTCGTGAATTGTTTTAGGTTGGAATAAATTGGGAACTAGCCGTTTCTCCAAATGCTATATTTAATATATCCATCCATCTCTCTCTGTGTTTATTCTTCTTCTAGCTATAAGTACTTCACATCTCATCCCATCACAACTATAAAACAGTATTATTCACTGTCACTCCCAAGCTCCGCACTCACTCAAAGAAGCGAGGACTTAGTTGTTAAGAAAATAACTGCGGAAAATCCTCCATTTCAGCATCAACAACAAAAAAAAGAAGAGGGTTTGTTATAACCCACTCTGAAGGAAAACATCGATCGACACATCACATCACTCATCCACACTTCTTGAGAAAAGCTAGGTTGAAAACGTTAAATCTTATAAGTACACAGTTTTTATTTCTTTTTTTTGCATCATTGTTATTTTGCATGGGGAAAGAAACTAGGAGAGGATCTTGAAGAGAAAAACCTCTTCTCTCCCATAATAATGTCAGAAGCATTCGTTCTTCTCTTCTTTTGTGTGGAATTTTTACGACTCTACTATACATTCGTGTTGACTGTCAGTGCAGAAACAGAAAGGAAGAGAAAGGTCTGAGATATGGAGCAGAGAAAAAAAAGTGATAAGAAAATGGAGGAAACGCGAGTGTTATGCTATACATATTTCTTTCTATTGTTCAAAAAAATTCTTCTCATTCGTGCTGAAGATGGAATTAGAAAAGGTGAGAAGAAGGGGACAGATGCATAAAGGGTCCTTGAAGAAGAAAAAATCTGTTTCACTAAGATTTCCCTTGCCTCTTCCAAGTTATCTACGTGAACAGCGGTAGCCAGCTTCCACCACCTATTCCTTTTCAAGATGTTCTATTCTTTCTCGTTTTTTATTGTACATATTGTTATCACTTTAGTACACACATTTATGTACGTACAATGTATATACTCACTACTCAGAATAAGGCTCCCTGAACCCTTTGTCCGTGGGCGTACAATCCTCCCAACTTAAAAGATAAGAGCAAAGAGCCATCTGCAGTTTACGAAGGCCGCTCCCGATTGCTTAACTCGATTAGCCCAACGGTAGCAACGGTCTGGATAGTGCACACACACATACATTTTTATTAACGATAATAACATCCATTTACTTGTGTACTTGAATGAAAAATCCAGGGTAATTCAAAGAGCAAAAGAAGCAGTAACGATAGGATAGGATGGATGCTCCAAAAAAATTATCCTCTTGGTCGGCTTTCCACTCTTCTGTATGAGAATCTTCTTGAGTGATTGTTAATGTATGTACGTACAGTTAGGTTTTGTACTTACTTACTTAGCCTGAGTAGATATAGGTATGCTCATGTTGCAGTTGCATATATCTAGAAGACTTGAAGAAGTTGGTTGCTGCTTTCACTTGTTAGCATTTTTCGTTCGCTCTCCTCCCAGTAATAGGGGCAATGAAGCTTGCATCCGTGTAATCCTTTGTAATGAATTTGCTCCGTTAAAGCGAAGGACTTATGGGAATGGGAAGGATAAGGATAACTTATGGAATGAGATTATTCGGGTTAGCTATAGGAGAGTAAGCAATGCTACCAAAAAAATTGAGAAGAAATTTCCCCTTTCTGACGCACCGTGTCATTTTGTGCCGGAGAAATCACATACTACAAGAAGGCTCCTTCCTTCCGAGTCGCATGCAGTCACTACCTAATTTTCATCATCAGAATCAGAAGGAAGGATCCGACGACGACGAGGACATTACTACTAACCAACCAAGGGAAAAAATTTGGGTTATTATTATCAAAATTGCAATCAGACAGTCGTTGCATCATCACCAGAAATCCCCCATTCTACTTATATCATACCAAACCATATAGGAAACTAGTTGGGTTTTGGATTAAGGGCACCGACACAGAAACTCCATGAAGTGAACTGATCCCAGTGAACGATAATACCTGCTGGTGATGATGGTGGTGGGTAAAGTGATGCTGAAGCATTGTCGTCATCGCCAGCAGGCAACTAAAAATCATGTTATGGGTTACCTCTCCGGATTCCGATTCATAATTTTTTTCCCCTGTCATCATCATCATCATCATATCATTTTATACGGAATATCTGTTATAGTTTTCAAAACGAGCTGGTTCACATTGCGTCACAGACTTTTTGCGATTGTAGCTTTCTCCTCCATGAACCAAGAGAGTACAACAATATACGACCGCATTAAAATACCTATAGAACTGTTTAGTTTAGGATTTATATACATACACATTTCTTCGGCTTGGAATCGGAATCACAGCAAACACTCAGCGAAATTATAAAGCGAAAAGCACATACACTATTATCGTCTTCGAATAACAAATGTCCTGTTACTGCAAAAGTCAGCAGCATTGCAAGCCAATGCAAGCAAGCATCACTGTTTTCTTAATGCTTAATGGCCTTCCACGCCACCACAGCCGGTGAACGGTGAAGTTGCATCCTGGCATCATGCTAAGTTTGATAGTAAACGTAATGGAACAACAGCTACCAACTGCGCCACGGTACATTTTTTTTCTTGCAAAAACAAGTAACGGTCTGTTTGTTTCTACCTACATTAGGATAAAATGATGATGCTCTCCTATAAGATAAGGTATTATTAGTAAGAGGTACCAGCTCGAGGTTGCCATCATGTTATCATTGCTGCAAAGGTTTATTTTTCATGTTCCTTGTTCATATCTACTTAATGTATCTGCATCTAACAAATAATCAACATATATAAGTATATATCAAGTGACTCCTTCATCCTAGTCTTGATATTGGATTTTTCTCAAGGTTTTGGATTGGAAGGGAACAAGTAAAAGACGATGAAAAAATGATAGGAAAACCCAACGTCTACTACTTTCAGTGACGCCGGCTAGACTAGGACAATAACAATAAGACCCTCCTCGAAACTTCCTCCACATTTGCGTTTCTCCATTCTTGTTAGAGTAATGTGAATGATTTTCTCCAGTTTCCTTGCAGTATTCTACTCACCAATACATCCCTTCATGGTTGAGAGAAGGTAGTAGTGGGTGCCTAAATTAATAGTGTACAATATATTATGTATAACATGTACTTCACTCTCACAAATGGGATGGCTTGTACCTGAAATATTCTCACCGGAATAGTGTAATATATGCTTTATTCATGACCGGAAAAGTTGTTTGTCGAATCTATTTTCATAGGTTACCATCCATAGGAGGAGAGTGGTGGATCTGTAGGTACTTGCTCCACACATCCGTAATACATAATATGTATATTTCTCGCTTCGAGCTTATAATGCCGTATTTTTGTCTCCATTTGTATTTGTAATATAAAAGTATATGAGACGCCGCCATAATGTTGATCTTCTTGTTAAGGAAAGCATTGTATATTATTGAAGGGAAAGTTGGAAAGAGATGAGCACAAGGAAAATCCGACAAACTTTGTTTAAGTTTCTGCTAACACTATTCAGCTAAATACTCCTTTTTAGTAAACATGGGTGAATGTGGTGAAATTCCCAAGTTTCTCACTTTTCCCTGAGACTTTTCAGACGGAAAATAAGAGGAGGAAGTAAGTATATAATAAAACTCTGTGCATATGTGTATACAACAGTCAGAGAAAATCCTATTATAATGTCTCTTTCATCACTTACAGGAAAACGATAAATATATTCGTAAATCAAACGCTCGTCTTCTTCTTCT
The DNA here is from genome assembly GCA_964034955.1 of Orchesella flavescens. Classification (NCBI taxonomy): domain Eukaryota; kingdom Metazoa; phylum Arthropoda; class Collembola; order Entomobryomorpha; family Orchesellidae; genus Orchesella; species Orchesella flavescens. The sequence continues at coordinate 8,630,091 of OZ035958.1, read as the reverse complement.
CTCTGAGTTTTACATATGTACATGCAATAAGAGGTGAAAAGCAGAAAACATCTCTTTTGAGTCAACTGCTCGCCTCTTAAATTGAAGATGGTTATGCTCTTGTTATTCCACATGTCTACGTTCTACGTTACATTATATTACGGTCGTCTCTACCTCCATAACTGCATTATGATTTCCTCCAGATTTCAAAGAGAAAGTTAAGAATAGGAAGGGATATAGAATGTCTAGTTAAATTCTCGGGAATCACTATTTACAACACACAAAACAGACTAGGAAAAAGACTACAACATCCACTTTTCCATAAACTGCACAAAGATAGCATTATATATACCTAAAATGGGAGACATTAGCATTCTCATTGGGTGTATGCATGTTATATAATGGATGTATATTTGATATACTACCACCCATAATAGTTTCGTGGACATTGCTAGTTTGCAAAAGGATTTTGTATAACATAACTACTATACTACGTCAGTCGGCTGTCTTCTTAGGTTTTAAACAAAAAGAGAGAATAAGGTTGTTGAAAAGAAATTACGGCATATGTATGGTGGAAAAAGTTTTGATGTGGTGTGAGTCCCGGAAGGGAGTTCTAAGAAATGATAAAGCAAAACCTCTTCCTCTTTTCCCCAAAAATAAAACAAAAAGTGGGTCTGCTGGATGGATCCTGTATCCACTCCAAAACACACACACACACACACACACACACTCAACAATATACAAGAATGAGCTGAGGATGTTTTGTAGTCATAATGAAAGAAGAAGGAGCAATTCTTTCCCTGAAGATGTGAGAAAAGAAGAACAAGAGAAATTAAGAATATGTGTGATCAAAACCATGTGGAGTTGTATACTATATATATATACGTATGTATGTATGTATGTATATTTCCCATTCTACAGGATGATCATCCCTAATACTTTTGCTTTTTATTGCTCACAATATGCAATACTACTTATATACTAGTGCAGAACTCTCACGGAAAGAGCCAAGAGCATCATGCTGAGTTGAAAATAATGAAATTTTTCCTCCTTCTTCGTCTTAAGCTAGCAGCTTGCTGTTACATTACAAATATCGCAAATGAAATCATCGTTTTGGAGACAAGCAGGACAGATAATGGTAATCTTTTGTCATAACGTATAAACTATGTTTAGTACGTTTTAGCGTATGCTTTACCCCTCAAAAAAATGCTAGACAAGACTGTACTGCACTCTCAACGTCGCCTTTCTTCCCTTTTATGTATATTCACCAAAAAAATCGGCTGCAGTAATAGTAATACAGATGGGGATGAGGATGGATGTCTTACTCCAGCCATTATTATGCTTTTGGCAAATGACGACGGGAAGGGAAAAAGGCAACAAATGAAAATCTAGCAAGACAGTTCAAGACACTCTAAAATGTTAGGTACACAAACGTTATTACGATTAGTTATGTATATAGACATAAACATTGCATGGAATAGCATTGGATTGGAAGTTGGAACAAAAAAAACGGAGCAAAGCAAAATGTTATCTTTGAAACTTGTAGCCTAAAGGGCAATTCTCTGGATAACTATTTCGCATGGAAACGTACCATTCACGAAAATTTCGCAAACATTTCGCTTATTGGTACTCACGTTGGAATTTTTCGAGAACGGAAATTTCACGTTAATTTCGCTAACGGAAAAAATGCACTTTTTCACCCAGGTGACTGCACGAAACAGGACACCCTTTTTTCGCTGCGACGAAAACGAAATCAGCCATGAAACATGCTCATACACAATGATATCATATCTTCCTTGACAAACGGATTACGACGAATTTTTCTAGTAGTTCTAATAATGGAGGCGTGTATAAAAGGTAAGGTAGAACAACTTCAGTAAGCTTTTCACGAATGGAAAAGGCTATTCATGGCATATTCTTTAATTTTAGTATAGCGCTAATTAATACGACTGTCTGAGATCCGAAAACTTTCTGAAGAGTTAAAACACAAAGGAAACAGTCTGTTTTATAGTTTTTAACCAGAAGTAATGAAATTTTCATAGTTAACACGGCACGATAAACTGTTGCTCCGTCAATCTTTTAGCTCAAGTCAAGATCTCAAAGATTCCCAAACTTTTGGGATGTTACAATGTGAATTTGATGCATAAAAATGGGGTATGTATGGCTTATTCTTAGAAAACGAATCTACTTATCCATTTACTAAAATAGCAGATTATTTCATTCCTATGTTTGCAAAAGTCTTTTTGGTTTGGTTAATATTTTTTATAATACCACAACATGTCAACCCTGGGTTTTATGATTTACGTTAATCGCTTCATTGAAACAATGAATGTTAATTCTTTTAAGCACAATCAAATCTTGAGAATGAGAATCCGTGTTTGATTGAATAACCATTCATGATACAGATTTTGGAAAAGCGATTTTCGAAACAACTGTCGTGAGTACTAGTAAGCGAAATAAAAATGAATTCATGAATGAAAACAACTTTTCGCTTGAATTCCAGTGAAAATTTCGTTTCCATGCATAAGTCATTTTCCGTCATTATTCCATTTCGCCACGTACCACGTCGTAAGAGCTTAGCTTAAGATAAAAATCCTGTGCTGGTGGCTATAGTACATAGTAAGTGGTGTAGTAAAATATCCAACACGTTTTTTATATTCAGATACAAATAGCCACCGGCTACGATATGCAAGACCTTTGCTACTCATACGTATATATATGAGACTAGCGGCCAGATAACGGGCCTTGCCCCGTTTCTGAACACCAAACGTTTTTAAGTCACGGTGGTATATATTGTACACCATTTCAATCTTGCAGGCTAGGCGATCGGAACGTCGGCTTTAGTTATCCATGCATTTATGATTTGATTACCAAATGTCAATACAAAATAATCCCATAGAATTTGCTCTTCGAAGTCAAAAACTTGAATAACTCAATAGTTTTGAGACACTGGTTGTTTTACGTTTGATAATAGGTAACTGAATGTCAAATCGTGTCTATGAAATATTTTTAATTAAACTTGTGTTTTTAAAAATCGAATTAAATTATAACCGTTCTATAAAGTAAAAATTTGCAGTATTTGTAAGCAAGGTGAGAGAACTTTCATACTGGGATTAAAAAAGGAAAAAGTTCATCTTATTTTTAGACACCTTTATCTAGTTAATTGAAAGTATTTATGCTCATCGTAGAGGGCAAGTGAATTTTTATATAGCCGTATAACCACATTTCGCATTTCACTTGTGACATAACCGCATAAGCTCAAATTTAGCATTGCCAGAGAGTCACAAACGTTAAGAGCATAGTCATCAATCCGTCATTTTTTCAAGTGAGCGTACTACCATGACCCTTGCCCTTGCAACAAAATCAGCTAAAGATAAGGACTCATCGAAATTTCGTGAGTTATTTCAGGCTGCATGTCTGCAGTGCTACAATTGTAAGCCCTCTAGAGAAATGCAAATGGATGTGTTTTTTTGGGTTAGCAACAAAATCATTGAAAAGTCACTTTTTTAAGGGACCACATGACCATGATCCGAGTTGCAAACATCAAGTTTAACAGTTGATGTGCACTGGGCAAAGCTTTGCGAATACAATGGTTAAGTTAGGTATGCTACACGTCTGTACTACTTAAATTGCAAACCCTCCAGAGGGATGCAAATGAAGATCCCATTTATTAACCTGCGATCGAAGATCAATCAAAAGCAGGTTATTTAGAATGGATCATAGTCGGTCTGTCCGTCCGTTCGCACGATAACTTTTACACCGTTGAAGATTTTCAAAAATTCTTTTTGCTAAACGACACTATAGGTCAAGGTTAGGTTAGGTTGACTGATTTCGAAGATGAGCAAAATCGGTCAATTGCAACTGGGTCAAAGGTCAAGGTCAAATATTTTTTAATGACAAATCATGGGTTATGATACATCGAAATGATGCTATTTCTTGAGAAAAACTCAACCATGCTATTTTCAAGATTCAGCAATGACCCCAGCGTGACCTATAAGCGTTTAAAGGTCAAATTTTTAAAAAATTTCTCAGCAGCAACCACAATGATTAAATTTTTTTTTAAACCAATGAACTTCTCAGACACATAGCTTATGCTTACTTCATTCAGCATAAACGCTAGATCGCAGGTTCCTATATATTCTGCCAGTTGTCAGGTTTATTTTAACCACAATATTGTATAGATTACCTTTGAATTCATATGCAATTCAAAGGCCCATGGCGCAAATATTTAGTCAAAATCAATATTCAAATTATAATTCGAGTCATCTGCAACCTTTAAGAAGTCCCAGGGCACTGCTAATAAACAGTTCGCTTCAAGTAGTTTTACTCAGGAGGGAGCCAATGGAATATAATTCGTTTGGCAAAATCGTCAAATTTTACAAAAAATGCCAGTTTCATGTGGCTGTATATTCAACATCAAATTTATTAGTATGAAGATAATTATTTATTATGAAACACCAACTCTTTGTGATTCGAATGGTGTACAACATGACCACCCGACTTAAACAACGAAGTCAGTAGGGCCACCGACACATCTTCAGTTTTGGTCGCTGCGAATTAATACCTGAAAAGTGCTCCATAACAAAACACGCATGGTGCAAACATACAATCAATATGGATGTAACGAATATGATTCGATCCATCTGCAATCTTTAAGGAGTCCCAGGGCACTACTAATAAACAGTTCACTTCAAGCAGTTTTACTCAGGAGGGACCGGTTGGAATGTATTTTTTGGGCAAAATCATCAAATTTTACAAAAATTTCCATTTTCATGAGGCTGTGTATTCAACATCAAAGATATTAGTATGAAGATAATTATTTATTATGAAACACCAACTCTTTGTGATTCGAATGGTGTACAACATGACCACCCGACTTAAACAACGAAGTCAGTAGGGCCACCGACACATCTTCAGTTTTGGTCGCTGCGAATTAATACCTGAAAAGTGCTCCATAACAAAACACGCATGGTGCAAACATACAATCAATATGGATGTAACGAATATGATTCGATCCATCTGCAATCTTTAAGGAGTCCCAGGGCACTACTAATAAACAGTTCACTTCAAGCAGTTTTACTCAGGAGGGACCGGTTGGAATGTATTTTTTGGGCAAAATCATCAAATTTTACAAAAATTTCCATTTTCATGAGGCTGTGTATTCAACATCAAAGATATTAGTATGAAGATAATTATTTATTATGAAACACCAACTCTTTGTGATTCAAATGGTGTACAACATGACCACCCGACTTAAACAACGAAGTCAGTAGGGCCACCGACACATCTTCAATTTTGGTCGCTAAGGATTTTATTTATATAGATTATCATTTATTCAGGTGTTTCTGATAATGCATCTTACGCAGTTACGTTACCCGTTCTCGTAACTGAAAATGATACAGTAGTTAGTAAATTTGGATAGCATAACTATACGATAACTTTTACACCGTTGAAGATTTTCAAAAATTCTTTTTGCTAAACGACACTATAGGTCAAGACCTTGACTGAGTTCGAAGATGAGCAAAATCGGTCAATGGCAACTGGGTCTAAGGTCAAGGTCAAATATTTTTTAATGACAAATCATGGGTTATGATACATCGAAATGATGCTATTTCTTGAGAAAAATCAACCATGCTATTTTCAAGATTCAACAATGACCCCAGCGTGACCTATAAGCGTTTAAAGGTCAATTTTTTAAAAAAATTGCTCAGCAGCAACCACAATGATGAAAATGTTTAATTTTTTTTAAACCAATCAACTTCCCAGACACATAGCTTATGCTTACTTCATTCAGCATAAATTCTAGATCGCAGGTTCCTATATATTCTGCCAGTTGTCAGGTTTATTTTAACCACAATATTGTATAGATTACCTTTGAAATCGTATGCAATTCAAAGGGACAATGCCGCAAATATATAGTCAAAATCAATATTCAAATTATGATTCGAGCCATCTACAACCTTTAAGGAGTCCCAGGGCACTGCTAATAAACAGTTCGCTTCAAGTAGTTTTACTCGGGAGGGAGCCAATGGAATGTAATTTTTTGGCAAAATCGTAAAATTTTACAAAAATTGCCACTTTCATGTAGCTGTATATTCAACATCAAACGTATTAGTATTAAGATAATTAACTATTAGGATACACCAACTATTTGTGATTCGGATGATGTGCAATATGACTACCCGACTTAAAGAACGAAGTCAGTAGGGCCACCGACACATCTTCAGCTTTGGTCGCTGCGAATTAATACCTGAAAAGTGATCCATATTAAAAAAATCATTGCGCAGACATACAATCAATATGGATGTAACGAATATGATTCGATCCATCTGCAACCTTTAAGGAATCCCAGGGCACTGCTACTAATCAGTTCGCTTAAAGCAGTTTTACTCAGGAGGGACCGGTTGGAATGTATTTTTTGGGCAAAATCATCAAATTTTACAAAAATTGCCATTTTCATGCGGCTGTGTATTCAACATCAAACATATTTGTATGAAGATAATTATTTATTATGAAACACCAACTCTTTGTGATTCGAATGATGTACAATATGACCACCCGAATTAAACAACGAAGTCAGTAGGGCCATCGGCACAACTTCATTTTTGGTCGCTAAGGATTTTATTTATATAGATGACGATGAGAATATATATTTTACCAACGATTAAAGGAGGCTGCATGTGGAACAGGATAAAAAAATCGGCGACTACTTTCTTAGTAACTATTTGAAAAAAAGGAGCTGGTTTTTTGCTTGCTACTGACTTTCTCCAGCATAATAATGGTTTGCTGGTTTGGTATGCCAGAAAAAAAGGTTCGTTTTTTACAACAAGATTCATCCAACGACAAACCCACACAAAAATATCTCATTTTTCAAGTAGCTGCACTCAACACCACAGAAAAAAGTATGCCGCAAATGTTTATGACATTTTAATGTCAATAAATAAAAAAACTGGTAATGGCAATGGCAAATAAAATCGAAGGACATGCTTCTTAGAAAGACAGGATAAACTTCAGATAGATAATTCAAGGCGTACTAGACAAGCTGTAGAAAGTTGTCGTTCGTAAAATAAAATAACGAACTACTGACGGAAGATAAGTAGCCGTTTTCTGAACGAAAAAAAGCAAAGACAACAAATACACTATGTATGCAAAACAAGGCCAAGAATGGGGATAAGCGATACTTTCAACTTTTGTAGGTTTTGTAAGTACGTTCATATTATTTTTATATGTCAAGACTCCATCCAGACTCAAGATGTATGACATGGTTATCCTCAAGGGATTTACTATTAGCTTCTTTAGTTCTTTCTCAGCTGCCACACTTTGTGACTGGTGACAGCATCAGAGAAAAGGCGGAGAACAGGTTTTTTATTGCTTCTAAAAAATTATGTAAGAATTATAAAGGTTGTTAATTAAAGCTACTAACATAAAAGAATTCTACGGACACATACATAAATATATAGTTTTATATCAAATGAAATGCAAATCATTAAAAATGTAGACTGTATATACAATTGCACAAGTACATAAAGTATTTACGGAAAGCAAATTTTCCCAAGATTCTTTCTTGTGTGTGGATAAGACTCAGATGAAATTTCGCATTTGTTTAATCCACCATCAAACTTTCACAAAAGTTTGCTTCGATATATAGGCACAATAAGTTGAGACTTTCTCACGTTTGCTATATAGTATTATGTACATACATTCCTTTGCATTCTCCATCATCCATTGATTAGGTATGCACACTAGCTAGCCTCTCATGTCATTTTCATTCTCATCGTATTTACATTCAAGGGTGAATGGAAGAAAGTGAAACCAACTTTGTGTTTACGGATATTGAGACTTTCACTAACCGACGAACTGGATAATAGCAGTGGTAGCGTGTGACGGTTGGATATATCCAGATATAATATATACATTTATATATCTAAGGTATAATCTCTGGAGACGGAGTAGTATGCTTCCTTCTGGGCATTCATATTTTGTTGCATGTCATGTGAGCAAACATCCAACATCAGCATGCCCTCCCTAGCCTTGTCGTTCACATTGCTTGCTATTTTCATCGTAGAAAGTTTACTTTTTTTCTTCTCCTCGTTCTCTCTCTCTCCCTTTTCTCATGCCTCCATTATTATTTAAATCGGGAGAGAATGCTTGAGGAAATAAAACGGGAAGCAATAATAAGTTAAAGACCTATACACTCCATCATCCAATTACGTTCTCATTTTGTAGACATTCCAGATGCTCCACTGCTTCTTCATATTAATTTTTTTCTTTTGGGATGATGTTTCATAAAATGATGTGCATATTTCTCAAATCTCTCCTCGTCTCATCATTTCTTCCTCAAAATCACTGTAGACACACAAGGAGTTTCCAAGAAAAACTTGTAATACTAGAACTGGAATTCATTTTTATACACAAAATGATGATGATGATGATGATGCAAGCCATACAAATAAGCCAAGCCAATGTTAGCTAATATTATATGTGGATGAGTAAGAATAAAAAGTAATAATTTTAAATTGCCAACAGCTAACATCAGCAGCATTATGAAAGAAAAAATGTCAAGATTCTCAAGACTCAAGTATTGCTTCTGTAATATTTTTTGCATGTTATTATTATACATGCAAAATAATAATACGTACCATGCTCGCTCTCCTTCCAAAGCAAAGGAAAGCGAAAGGTCTATAACTAGCGTACAATATCCAACGTATCATGCATATTATTTCCCTTCTTTCACTACCCCGTTCACATTTCAAGTTCTAGAAGATAAGCAATCTGAAACAGGGCAATGTAAAATCATGACTAAGCTTATACTTGGTGTGGTAGTAGTTACTGGATTATAGTCCGATTATATTCCAGTTCCTGCAGCATGACCATACGCCATTCGGCCACACATTGGCCATTTTGTGTTGACTTGGTTGGTGTGTGTATACTTTTCACAAGATTTTTAAGTATTCTCTTATTGCTGCATAAGTAGTTTTTTAAGTAAAAATATACTCGACTCAAATATTTATGAGCTGAGAATATTTTGCTAGGCGAAGAATAGAATAGACTTGAATGCATACATTCATATACATACTTTCTCTGCGTGATGTGATGTGATGATTTGAATGAAAAAGGGAAAGTTTGTACTCATTTTCAGTAATTTTAGTGAGTGAGTTCAGTCATGTTTGAAGCTTGAATGTAAAATGGATGAAAGGAAGAAAAAAAACCATACATGTGCTGGCTGGCTGGTTGGTGGGTTCTGTTGTATGTACATTGTATTTAATAGTAATACATTTCATTCGCAATTTCGCAGTATGCGCAATACATATTTTGCATGCTTCTAGTTTTTGTGCCGCCATCATTATCAAGTCAAGCGTAACAATTTTTTGTGCAATTTGTGCTTACTCCACTCATTTTACAGTTCCACTTGTTCTTTTTCCACTTTGGGAGTTTTGCTTGGTTCACAATCACCGTTTCAGAAAATTGGTACTACACAATACACGACACTGCAGAGGTATTAGGTACACATTTTTTTGCATACTTTACATAATAATACTCTTATGTACATGAAAGAAAGAGAGAGAGGGTAAGGGTAAGGTAACAAAAGAAAAACAATAATGACATGGCACGTCAAGCAGTACTACATATACATATTGCATGCTTCTAAAGCTGACGTTTTTTAATAGAACTATGATCATGATGTATGACTACATATTATTTATATGCATGCATTCCTATATGTTTGTGAAAAGTTGAACGGTTTTGTATAAAATATGTATGTTTTGGCGCAAGAATGGTAAAAGACTATTGTTATTAACTTATTTATGAACATAGCCTATAAAATACATGTGCGGACACTTAAATATATGGATGAATATGAGCAATCCTATATTTTATTCTTTAAAAAGTTTTCTTTTGACTCCAGTGACTCCACCGAAAAGAAATGAGAAGTAAAACACAAAAACTTTTCTGTATTTGCTTCTCATATTGTTACTACATATTATTATGTCAAACATACAATAATATACAAAGTATTTGACCTTTCTCATTTATGTATAAAGTTTTTTTTTCATCGTATGGACGACCATGCATTATATGCTTTCTACTTTCTTTGTTCCTTTTATTTTATCGTCTCTGAGGAATGAGTAACATACGTAAACCTATATAGTAATATTTCTTTCATGTCAAATACCATTTTTTGGATCTTATATATTTTTTTTCCTTTTCGTTGTCTATTCAGAGTTGGAATCAGCATCATCATCACCATCACCAACTTGGAACAGCAGCAGTGCAGTGGCATGGCATGGCAGGAAGATGATGAGTCCCATTCCCATGGAAGGAGCAGAGTCACATCCAGAAAAAAAGAGTCTCTCACCAACTTTTACTACTTTAATAATACGTTCTTCTTATATTTTTGGTTAGATTTTTTAATAAAAAACATAGCATGTTATTCAATCGGTGGCTTTTCCTACCACTTCCGTTCTGCAGAACAGAAAGAAAGAAAGTATGTGAGGAGAGGAGTTGTGGAATGGAGTGGAGTGGTATATACACGTACGTACGTACGGATGATACTATGCCGGTTTATTATGGAGCGCAAGGAGGAGAACTAGAGGAAGAGGAGTAAAACCGTTACCGTTTCATGATTTCTTTTTGGGCGCTCTCCTGAGTATAGTAAAGCGTATCGCCAGAATCGCATCACACATCGCACGTACTTAATATTTGCAACTAGGATGGGATGTTCATTCGAAGAAGAGAAGGGAGAAGGCAAGAGCTTTATAGTGCTGAGACAAGCGTTAAAAGCAGCTGTATCACGTCTCATACATACAGAACAGTCAAGAAGCAGACTCGGAGAGAAGTTCATTGGCTTTTTTAGTTTGATGCACACACAGCACCATAATATGCACATATTATTATCATCCCCCCTTACATATACTTGTACCGAGAGTCTAATGTTTTTACACAGATACTTGGCTCGCCTTTTTTCCAAGGAAAAAACGGGAAGAAGAAGAAGAAGAAACTGCCGTTGCTGTGCAAAACCTTGTTATTTTATTCGAGAAACTGAAAGTCTTTTCTACACTCGTTACATTACACACAAGGATTTTCGTCAATACATGGTTTTTTTTTAACAAAAAAGGATAACCAAGAATCTTATGCTAGTCTTTTGATGCTATTGAGCAGCTATATGTATATTATGTTATAAAATTTGGTTTAGCAAAGAGTTCGATTGCTGACTACTTTTCCCCAATATTTTTTTTTTTTAAAAAAACATGTTTTAGCCTTAAACGTTTCTTGGCTAAGAAAGTTTTTAGTTAGCGTAATTTTCACCCATGTTGCACCCAGAGCTAAAACTGATAGACGTCAGAATATTAGTATAGACATGATGATGTGTATGAAGTCACTCTTCTACTTACCCTTATACCCTGAGGAAAGTAAGGAAATGGGGAAAAATACACCAATATTTTATAGCAAACATCAGCAACCAAAGTGTATATCATGGAAAGTAGTCAGGGCAAGCCGTCAGACATTTCTTGTATCATTACTTGAAGGAGAGGAACATGTTACCTTTTTCTAGAAAAGTTACAGGCAGCTTGCCGCATATCATGTCTGCTTTAGACATGACTTGCTTTGCTGGAGGATCATCGTCAGCAGCGTCTTGAAATTTAGTGAGAAGGAAGTAAGAGAGACGATGAAAAAGAAAGTATAAGAAAGAGTGAGGTGTAGTAGCAGACGTATGTACATGGCAATGGCATGAACTTATCCTTAACAACATAACGGTGTCTTGCCACAAAAGGGGGAAAGCATGATGAAAAGACGAAGACTGAAGGAGGAAAGCGGCATAGAAGAGAATACGACAGCGTGGAAGACTTGTCCCGGGTCGGATTTCTTGGGAAAAAATTATAAACAAGGAAGAAAAGGGAGAGTAGTGAGGACATGTGTGCCATTAAAGTGTTCACAGAGGAGAATGACATGCATTGGTGGAAGGAAAGAACACAAGAGCATTGAAAAGGAAGGAAAATGAGAGACTAAGTTAAGGAAAGGAAGGGGAAAGTTTTATAGAATGATATTCCAGAAATAGATGGGTTTTATACAAAATACTTCAATTGCATATCATATCGGTCACATGAGAGTGTGTAGGACTGAAATATTCTTGTTCTTATTAACCATGTAAGATATATATTATAAGACATGCCGCGTTCATGTGCATTATAATATGCATCTACATTGGATACGGCCAGGCCAGTGACACAACAGGCTCCCCCATAAGTACTCCCTTACTGGCTATACAACATGACTATCTTCTTCCTATTCCTCCTGTTTCCTGAAGGCAACTAGATCCTGCTTTTTCTCTCCCAGCTCCAGTCATACTTGAGTCACAGGCTGCCACAACATCATATCTAGAGAGCATATATAAGTACGGTACTGGTACTCTAACTGCACATAATATGGAGCGTAATATACTGCATCAATGCTACTATCCCAACCTTTTTTCCCATTTTCGCCATTTCTTACTTTCTATTGTGAAGAGTACAAGCGGAGAAAGCAATAACACTGATACTTGCTCGCTTAGACTATCTGCAATAATGCAGCTCAAGAAAAAAAAGGACACAATACGCCAAGAAAAATTCCTTTACAAGTTTTGTAGTATGGTCGTGCGTACACAATAGAAAAAAGAAAGTCATCTCATGATCATCAGAATACGAATAATTGTAGCTCGCTGTAACATTGATGTTATAAAAAGTTAAGGGCAAATTGATTGTCTTTATGTCAAGAATATTATTTCAGTAACAAAATTATTATTCTTATTTTGCATCAGTTTTTAGGTTTTAGATTTCTCCTAACTGTAATCGTTGGACAAACAGACATACAGCACGGTAGATTTAATCAATTGACGCTCCTAAAAGTTGCGAGGTAATATGGGCATAGACAACCACGATTTTTCCTCATCTCCCAACCCTTTACTGCATGAAGCACATGATGTTGTTGGCAGAAGAAAAAGTGCACAATGAGAAAATAGTTTGCCACTGCTTTTGAAAACTTGAAGCAGTTTTGTGGCGGGTGCTTGGGTTGGCTGGCCCCACTTCAAAGAAAAAAGCAGCCTTGCATTTATACTACTTACCATCACCACCACCACCACCAAGCAGCATGATTTAAAGTTGCCAGCTATAGTGTGTAAAATGTAATGCCCTGCTCCACATAGTAACTATCCCAATCCAGTGAAAAGTGATATTTATAAAATGGAAACAATACGTGAAGACGAATTTTATTCTGGTGTCCCTTCTCTACCGCCACTACTACTACTTTCTCTTCTGTCTTTGGGCTTCCACTACCGCCTCAACGATGCCAATGCCACTAAACAAAAGTAGTGTGTATTTGTGGTACGGAACCAACTACCTAAAGTAGGAAAAAGCCCGTTATTCTATTTTAGTCTATTGGTACATTACTACTACAACTACAACCTACAACACAAGTTAGAAAGTGTGTGTGCATGTGTGTGTGTAGCAAGCTTTATACATGGAAAGCCAGATGAGTTATAACGGTTTTATTGATCCCTTTTGAGCAAAGCAAACCCAAAGTATTTTGCTACTCGAGGGTTTTCACCATGTAGCATAAAGTATATGTACATAACTAGTATGTAAAAAAGTGGTAGGTTCACCAGCAGCAGCAGCAGCAGTAGTAGCTCCTTTCGTCTATGCTTTCTCCTCTTATGTAACATTCAACGTTCAACCCTCTCTTCTTCCACACTCTTTCACAAGTAGCTAATAGAGCTTACATGTGTATATTTGTATATAACTTTTCCATTCCAGCTCAACTTTTACTGACTGACTGAGAAAGACGAATTGAGCGTGTGAGGAGGTATGATATGGTTTGAGCTGAGAATGTAGTATTAGAGAGGGAGAGCAAAAACGGCTAGACCAGACCAGACCAGTAGTAGCAATAGCAATGTAAGCTAAGCAGAGTTCCTAGTGAAAAGTTGAGTCGGGTCGTCGAGGCTGACTATTGCCTATCCTCACGCTTCCGTGCTTGCATATTTTAGAACATTGTGAGAACCAAAAAGAAAGAAACTACATATTCTGGAAAAGCGTATATAATACATATAAATGTAACTATGTATATATATACAGGAGAAAATTTGGTCGAACATATACATTTTCCAACGAAGACCATTCTTATAGTTAAGTATATGAGGTAAAATTATGCATGTATTTTCTAGGATAAATACATAATTATTTGCTGATATAGAAGAGTAACAGGGTATATATGTGAGAACGAGAATGTAGGTATATACAAATTATAGGGACATGCTGCATATTGCAGGACTCTCCTACTAAATAAGCACGTTCCTCTCTCATATTATATACGTTCGTATATAATATGTACATACACAGTTGCCGCATGATTACAACTGTGTGAGTAAGCCCGTAAAAAGGAGACAAGGAAGAAGAAAGAGGAGAATTGGGAAAACCCTTCTTTGCTTTCCTTCCTTCTCTTTTTTTCGCCTTTGAAAAATCAGTATAATACTTTTGTATATATACACAACCAAGAGCAACCCATGCCAATTTTTTTTGTAGTGACTTGGTTTGCACCAAATACTATGGTATGGTATGGTATGGTGGTTGGTTGGTGGAGTGAAGCATGCTTTAACAACTCTGTATAAATGAATCTAATGTGTGTAATGTACATATATGTTTAATACAAATGTTGTTGAAACTACTGACTGGTATGGTGTGGGTATGTTGGTAGTAGTTGGTATTACCAAATAGTAAAGTGGAGGAGTAGTAAAGAATACACGGCAAAAGTCCGCATCAACGGTGAATGCTTTCACTTGGGTTTTGGTACTGCTTGAGGACGGAACGCTTTCCTACAGTTGATCGATACAAAAAGGGCTGGCTTTGGTGTGCTCTCCTCTCTTCGTTTTCACTCTCTCTACCAAGCTCAAACTCAAACTGCTCACTCGTTCTCTCTCTCCAGTCTTCTCTCTCCCTCTCATTTCTCATCACGACTTTCTTCTTCCTCCACTTTTTACTTGCCATTATCATTGTCAGTGCAGTCAGTACTCGTTGTGCTTTGTGCGGTTCTTGTACTCCCTTGTTAAACTCCTACTCCTCTACTGTTTATGCTCCTTTGCAACAAGAACAACATAATAACACCAAAGAACAAAACTTGATTCTTCTCCGTTTCTTTTCCGCCGTTATTACAAAAAAAACACACAAGGAAAAGTGCTGCTTTTGCAAAAATACTTCTCAAACAATAAAAAATTAGTGTGCTGCTCGATTGTGATTGTTGAGGATTGCAAAACCAAGCAAATCAAGAGTAGAATTTTAGTATTGCTTCAGACCAGTCCAGTCTCCAATCCACCGTTCGTTTGAGAGAGAGAAAGAAGGAAGGTTTTGTGTCGGCGTTTCCCAAAACAATGAAGGAAATAAAAGCAGGCGTGTCATCGTCATCATCATCAACATCATATGATGATGGTCTTGTAATGTATACAGAGTTCGTTGTGTCGTGTCCACCTCTGTTCTAACGTAATAATCAAGCGGAAGAGAAAGTAGCCCACCAACTAAAAAGTGTAGAACAACGCAGGTACATGTTTTATTTTGTGATTTGTTGTTATTGTTAAAAGGATGTACACGCATAATTTGTGTGCGTGAAAACATTCGCGAGTCAACTCAAGATGGACTCTTCTTGACGACTTTTACCCGAATTTCGGTGAAAAGAGAGAGAAATATTATTAGGACTAGCACCAGGTTGTGTGGTGGAATGGCTCAAGGTGATAATGTGCAAGCTGTGGTTTCTCAACAAAACTCTACCTGGTCACAACAACGCCAACGCCACAAAAACAAGGAGAATTCTAAGAAATAGGAATACGTATTATCTCGAAACTAAATGTTATGGCATGTTCTTCCGGCCTTTTTGTGTGTTGATGAGTGAGTCACGAGTGGAGTGAAGTGGGTAGACCAGACCCGCCGCCGTTTCTAATACTGATGCGATGATTTTATTGATTTCATTTGATGTCTCCGCAACCATATATAATATGTAGTGAACTTACTTAAGGTAAAAAAGTTGGCTGCTGATCACGATGATGATGATGATAGGCTTTCGGGCAGTGAAGATGGCAAATAATAATTATCCTCCTCCAGAAAGCATTTTGGTGCTAGAATTGGTTCATCAACTTTTGGAGAGGTGTTCATCAAAAAAGTGAAAGGGGACATCAAAAGCGCGTGGCATGGTAGTAGTCTGGCTGGTGTGATGATGTTAAGGCTGGAGAAATAATGTTTACCAATAATATTATTACTCCTACGCTGTCTTATTACTACTTTTCCCTGTTGGACCAACATGAAAAAATTGAGAACAGGCCACAACAGCCATACATGCAGCAGTCATCATCTTCTCCTTAAACTCCATCCTCCCTTTCATTGCCATTCCTTCTTTCTTCATCACTGACTCCTCACATTCTCCCAAGTAAAGGAGCTTCACCATGACTGATAATTACAGTGGAAGTAGGAACGCTCATTCTTCCTCCTTCATATTCCCTACTCCATTGATTGAGTCAGCAAGTAGCTTTCAAGTTGAAAAGGAGAAGAAGGAGCTTGGAGTAACAAACAAGAGCCCATTTTTTCTCTAGAGAGTAATAATAATCTGAAGCCCCGTGATAAAAAAAAGTGGAGAAAAGGAAAAGACACGTGCTCGTTGACTTTCCTTGTGTTTCTTTGTTATCATCATTGCATCATCAACATCAACGGGGAAAGTATTGGCGGATTGAGCGCACAACCAACCGCACCATAACCGACCACCGACCTCTTGAACTCCTTTTTAATGGATAGAGAGCTCTCTCTCTCTCTCTCTCCTTTGTACGCACATACATATACACATGGTGTAAATCAGTAAAGAAAGGGGTTTGACCTTTGTCATTTGTAGATGTATTTGTACCGAGGTAGGAAAAAAGAAAATTATATCTTCCAGTACACAGGTGTGTTGTAATTCGCAGTAGTTATTATAAGGAGAAAAGGAGAGAGTCAACCATAATCCAACTTAATACGGACAGAGTTGATGCTCACACAGTCTTAACACACACACATGTTGTTATATACCTAAAACGTACATACATTTAAGCTCTTCATCATCGTCAGTCAAGATGTGGACATCTTTGTGGGTCTTTCTTGGTATCCCCGTCCTTTGTCTTCAAGGTCCCCATAAGAAAATAGCGGATAAGAACCACTTCTGGAAAGCCCAGTAAGTTTTTTTCTTCTCTTTTCTTCTCTTGTGATACTACTTGTCATACTTGAACCTATTGTGTATGTTGTTGTGTGTCGTGTCGTATACTATTTACAATACCATACCACACACACACACACAAACTCCGCGTTTTTATACCTTCTTCGACCTTCTCTTGAGGAGAACATGTAACAATGTTATTTTTTAGGAAATTGTTTAAGTAATCTTCCCTTTTCGAGTTGGTGCAGCAACATCTGCCTACAGTAGATAAATTGCCTTTTTCTAGCTCGCTGCTTTCTCTCGTTTGCCAATCAAAATCAATGTACGTTCCATTAGTTCGGGATGAGGCAAACAAGCACAAAACCAAAATGCCATTAGCAATCTGCCAGAGAAAATGAGAGAGAGAGTTTTAGTTTTGGGAGGAATGCCTTCACTCTTCCAGTCTTTTATCTCTGACAAATACCAATTACAGTTTGTTGTTTGCATTTTGTATATTATGCATGGTCATAGTCAGCACTAGCATTGTACTAATATACATATACAAACACAATGCTACTATATTGGAATGCATAGTGTACCTAAATGCAACTCGCTGCAACAGGAAATGTCAGTAGCACCACCACCACGAGACCAAGTAAAAGGGAATTTCCTATTCTTGCCCTAATCTCATCTCAGAACTGAAAAAATAAATACTTAACACGCAACTTTGGTTTTACTTCCGGGTTGACTGACTTCTTAAAACATGAGAGATGTGATGGACGTGGTATGGTGGTTTGGAGTCAAATGATAAAAACTTTGTGTTTGCTCTATTTATGGGAATAAAAGATGCTTTATTTTCCGAACATCATTTTAAGATGTTGAGCCAAACCAACTGGAGTAAGGAGAGTAAGTTGGAATGGTTAGGGCAATGCCACTACCACCACCATTTTCATCATAATACCCGCCTGTCAAGTCTCTTGGAAAGCTGAGAGACGCAGCGAAACTTTTTTCCATCTATTTTTTTACCACTTAAATAACCATATATCATTGTTTATAGTTCACGGAGTACCCAATTTTAAACATATTTTGTGTTTAGTCTAGAAATAAATAAAAAATTGCGGAATGTGTATGTTAAAATGTATAACGATTCCTTTTTCTTTAGGTTAAAAAACTGGACGGATACATTCGGCCATGAAATATTTAGTTTTGGTAATGTCGTCACCAGATATGCAGAAATGCAAGATGTACGTAACAATTTTTTTCATGTTCATAAATAACATTAATTTTTGTAATTAGCATCATTAAATTCCAGTAACTTTCCCAATGTAGTAGATGTTGCGATGATGAAAGCTTTCATGTCAATTATGTACCATGCCATGCCATATATACTTCCGTATTATGAATACCAACATGATTCATGACTTTCTCGTTAACGATCTAATGATGATGATAATATGATGACATTCAGCGTTTGATCTTTCAACTACAGCAGTAATTATTATTCGAGACACTTGAGACTACTGGTTACCCAACTTGTAAAGCAATATCTTTGACACATGGAATCAGTAAACTAGTTTGGTACTTACACTCTTGTGTATGAAAATGCAATTTAACAAGCAAGCCATGATGAATATAAATCGTGTATATTGGTACAGACTGGAATAGATGAATGCTTTGCTTTCTGTGAATTTGTTTTTCCATGTATATTATATATGTATTTTCCTAAATGTTTCATAACGCTCTTTTCAGAGATTCCAAAAAAACACTGATTCCTCCATCCGTAAAATTGATCTAGAGCAATTAGTGAGTGAGATAACGAACCAAACACACTCCCTTCTCAAAGAGCGAGTACAAGCCCTTAAAGTAAGTGAAACAGAAGATTGATTCATTTTTAATAGTATGCAGTATGCTGCAATCTGTAATACTAATGCTATGCAGCATTGTGGTAGACTTTCAAAATTTCCACATCAGCAACAACCATGAAAAGAGGTACCTCTATGAATATTACCAAGCGGTTTCCTCGATATTGATGAATATTAATGAAACTGGATACCACCATAACACCACCTCATAATGCTGACAGGGCTAGTTCTCGAGTTACCTCATAAATATATAGGCACCCAAACTAGATCAAAAGAGCTGGAAAATATTCAACCTCTTTTTCCAGCTTCAATTATCTTTCAAGGTGTTTTTGGTTAAGTTAGAAATTTGGTACAAGTGATCGCATTAATATTTCCAAGCCTCATTAAGTCGAGAAAGGAGAAGTGACAAAGTAGCAGTTTTGAAAAGGATAATTTTACCATGAACAGTATAGTCTCTCAAATTCTGCTAGTGACTCCTTCAAATATTCACAGCAAAACTTTGATGATGAGAATTATACGTTCAATATTAATGCATTTTGCTTTTGAGATTGAGGAGAGAGAGTGGAATCCCGTGAAATTTCAAGAGAAAGTTTAGTTCTGGAACGGAAACTATCTGGAAAGCAAATAGAGCTACTGAACCGAGTGAAACACGTGCTTTTTAATATCAGTCATTTCCTTGGAAGAGAATAATATATATATGTATTCATTCCATGTACATATATATTTCATATAAAATTACCGATCAATATATGTATAGCACATTCTGCTCTCCCTGGTTTCAACTCAGAAAACACATTTCTCCATCGATATCTCATAAAGAAGAAGTCATTTCACATGTAATGCCCCATTTTTTTGGCATTCTTATCATTGTGTATGTTACTGAAAATTTCAAATCAACTTTTAGTTTTGTATTCATGCTTTCCGTGCTAAAAACTCATGAGACTTTTAGGTATGAACTATACATTAAGCCTTTTGAGGGGGAATACCTAGCTAGACCATCATCGTCTTCCTAAAGTTGAGTCCATTAAAAAGCTTTGGTCTGAAAGAAAGTGCAAAAGCAAATCCAGTCTGTTAGCAATAATGCCAAACAAACTGTGTAGTAACATGTCGATTGAATGGCTCCATTCATTGCTACTTTTTTTGTACATTAGCTCAAATAAAATGAAGAAAATAGAGGAAAGCTACTGCTACTAGCTACCTACCTAGCCAATACCATAATCCTAATATCACGATGTGTTCTTTCAAATCTAACTCTTTTCATTGTGACCATCATCATGAGAAGGATAGGATGGATGAATGTATACACGAGCGGAGAGGAGCATAATATGTGTCTGATGGCTCATTAATATTGCAACTTGGCTCAATGAAATGACTTTTGTGCTAAAATCCTCTTGTATCAGTGAGTATGCCATCAATAACGCTGAAAGAATGATGTGATTCTAAACAAAACTTGAATATTTGTAAATGTGCCAAGGATATAAAGAATTATTTATCTTATAGGATGAAAGACATACTCCAAATTTTATTTTATAGGTGTACTGGTCTTCTAAAGGAATATTTTTACTGATTACTTATGAAGTAGTACCAGCGCAGTAACAGTTAGTACAAAGTACAAGGCCATATAAATGCTTCCCCTCTAACTTACGAATGTATTTACAATCTACTTGTAAACAGATACTAATTTCATAAGAGTATACTCAGGTTTCATGGTTGCTTCCGGTGTGGAGATGCGCAGCAACCCAGAATAAGGAATCTCGCTAATTATCTAATGCATTTGTTTGCCCATTTTCGTTATTTAGCTTATGGTAGACTGGGCTGAAAACAAAGCCAAAGAGCACTTTGAACGTAAAGGTAGCGGCGATTCAACAGTCCAGTACAGTCCTACACATTTGCCAGACAATTATGTGAATGCCAAAAAGATCATTAAAACCAGTGAAGAAGTTCCAGATAATCCACCCGATATAGGATCAGAGGGTGATGATGATAAGCCACATAAAAAGAGCAAGGATCCTTCAGTTCGTCCTATTAATTTTGAGGCTGATAACTGGTTTGGCACAGAGGTCAACCATAGTTTTAGTTCTGTCCATGTTCCTACCAGCATTTATGATTTGAGTAAGTACAACACTTCCTAATTCACTACGTTTGTGTATAAACCTCTTAAATGTTGAAGAAAGAAAATATTATTTATGATTTGGCTCGGCAGCACACAGTTTTAGGTTACTTACGTGTTTATGTGACTTAACCTATCTATTTCTTTTTCCCTTTTGAATTATGTACACGCATTGGTATGCAAAAAGCACACAAGAAAAAAAACAAAATCAATAAGAATATTAGTATCGATTTGCCTTTCACGATTCACTATGAAAATATCGGAGTAAGCTGTCTCTGTCATAAAAATCGAAACAATAACCATCCCCTTCGTTTTTTTCCCTATTTTATATTTATGTGTGTAAATATTGAAATGAAAACACGTCTATTTTAACATGAAACTGCCATCAATCAAACAATATAAGTTTATAGTGCCAGCCAAACCGGATGTAACATTTCTACCCTAGAGAAATTCTAAAATTCTATATTTGTTTTTTTTTGTTTGACGCGTTTACAGGAACAGATATTTTAGATGGTATAGCGTGGACTTCCACTATGGATGAGGTCTTCAAGTCCAATTTTGATCAAAATCCAACACTTCTTTGGCAATATTATGCAAGCTCCTCCGGTTTTATGAGACAATATCCTGGTAAGTACAAAAAGAGCAAAAAATAGAATTAAACCATTTTTGTGATCGTTCTTTAGTGCATTTAGGTAGGTAGGTATACGAGCTTAATATATAATATGTAGTATATCATGGAATGCATAACTGTAATTTAGTTTAGTAATTCAATATTATTATGCTCGTGACTCGTGACTAGCAGATGTCTGTGATGGAATTGAGAAAATTATATTGTACTTTTGCTTCCTCATCATGTATATTCATATATCAATCTGTTTAGTGAATAGCTATTTTTATTTTTACTACAACGACTGACTATTCCAATATAAAACGTAATGTAATGTCGTTTCTCGTTTCTCCATAAAAATCTAATCGTAAAGGTGGCTTAGGAAGTGAGAATACAAATACAAGAAGAATATAAGACGATGGCAAAAGAGACATGAAGGAGAGCAAGATTTTTTTAGGGAAAATGTTAGTGCGTCATAGAGTATAGTAGTAGCAATCAGCTTTCTTTCTAGTAAGGAGTTGAAAGTGGAAGAGAAAGTCTTATTTTTACATTCAATTCGTGACAGGCAGATATAACCCTATTAAGCACGCAGTATGCAGTAAGCATTAAGGTTTAGGTACGTATTAGAAGAAGAACGAGGGCTCATTTATACCCATATTTTTCTCGAGGCATAAATAAAGGAAAAGTAGACAAACCAAATCCATGTTTGGATACACTTTATACATGTACATATATGCTGAGATAATGCAGTAGTAACACATCAATATTTTATGTCCCTTTACCTATTTTTTCCTCCGTTCCGTCAATGTGATGCCGTCAACTTTGCTCCCGTGTGAAAACTACAACTCTTGTTTTGCTGGTGTTGGGTTTTTTTCCGTCTAACAATCAACAACAAACATGACTACAAACTACAACTACTATTCTCCTCCGATACAAAAAAAAATGTGAAGCGAGTAAATGGCCAAATGACAATTCCGACAAGCACAACCCCGACATTTATGACTGTCGCACGAGGCCGTGGTATACAGCGGCTGCCAATAGTCCAAAAAATATGGTGATCCTCCAAGATGTATCAGGGTCGATGACGGGACTTCGACGAGAAATTGCCAAGCATGTTATCTACACTATTCTTGACACTCTCACGGATAATGACTACGTGTCAGTGTTGAATTTTACGGATACCACGAGTCCCGTAGTGCCATGCTTCAAAGATGACCTGGTTCAGGTAAATAATTTATTTTTGGTTTCTTTTTTCTAAGAAAAAAGTCGTCCACCACCCCGAGCCTAATATATGCATATTATGCATAGCACTGAAATTTGTTGATTTACTATACTTTCCCCAGAAAATCGCTTTCACAGCATTCTTTTGATGTTTTGTCGATGTAGCAAAATGTAGAGATTCTATGTAATAACGCTTACCATCCATCCCACACATCATCCACTGATGTTGGATGTGGGGTGGCCGAAAGTTTCCAAATTTCACATGAAAAGTTTGTGCCCATCATGACCATGAATAATTTAATGTTTTTATGATGACCAACTATACAGGCTAATCTGGAGAATGTGAGGGAGTTCAAAGTGGCTCTGGATCAAGACCGAACCGCAGGAATGGCCAACTTTACAGAGGCTTTAATTAGAGCTTTCAGCATATTAGAAAGGGTGAGTTGTGTGAAACATATTATTTAGGTTTATTTATAGCACTTTTTGAATAATACAATATAATACATGATTTTCCTCCTCTTGTCATCATTTTGGATAGCCACGTAGTCTCATTAATTAAGCAGGATTTTAATGACTTATATATAACGCAACGCCTATATAATAGTAAGTGACCCCATGATTGTATGTGAAAGTGATCCCATGAAACTTTTACACTTTTTTAAAAAATTTACAAACAAATTTAGTAGAAATTTCCACTTTAAAATTACACATCGTCACTTTACTTTTTTTGTTAAATTTCATGGCATAATATCGTTTTATATGGAAAACCTACTAATTAAATTCTTTTTAACAGCTTATTAAATTGCTACAATTACACTTTCAGAGCTTCCTTGGCCTTAGCGGGCCTTCCTCGCTTACGCTTTTGAAGAATTGGTATTGTTTTAGCCTCCGGAATGACAAAAAAGTTTTCTATTTATTGCAATACCCAACACATGCCTACACAAATATTGTTTTTAATAACCGGAACAGGTGCAGGACGAATCCGTCCAGTCGAATTGTATGTTTATCGACTGACTTGCAATATTTCACCTCACTAGATCTGGTTAGCCCACTGAAATGATTCGGTTTGAATCGTGAGGGTCAACAATGGGGTTTTAAAACAATTGTTTATTACTAACTAAAATTAACACCTCCTAGTAACACCTTCTCGAGCGTTCGGAATGATCGCTTTTGCTAGCTTTAATGTTATGATGTTACTAACTATAATAGTATTGAGGTTCGAGAAGTGCAGTTAATTAGTAGATATCTTTACTACCGCAGATATATTTATGACAAAGTTTAGTGAGTAGATGTGTGTGAGCACAGAATGAGCAGAATCATCATTAGCGAGAAGGATCAAGCTCACTTTCTTCCTTCCACGTGAGTTGCTTTCTCGGGGTGAATGTCCCTTGACATGATTGGTGAAAGGAAGGTTTTCTCCTGACGCTAGGCCATGATTCCACAAATGTCAGGTAGCCTGATAGTTTCCTAGACTTACAAAGGAAATTCCTATTAGGAATACAGCCCGTGACACGATTTCAAACGATTGTATTTAGGCTCAAATGTTAAACTTTTTATCTCAGCTAGTTAGCTCGCATGACTTACATACGAGACTACTTTTTATCGTCATGCCTTTACGTGGTGTTAGATACTACTTATCTACAACCTAACTTTATGCTTAATCATTGATAAGCCCAGGATCGATTATGATTAATAACGTAACAATAACGTATAATTAATAGCGTAGCAATTAAACGTGACTGAATACATTCTGTGCCAACTGCACGAAAGACTAAGCACACCTTCACATTACCAAATATTACCACGTCTAATAATACTACAACACATACTTCTCAGTGTCTATGTCCTTCAGCTTAGAGGTTCCGGTTGCTTTAATTAAGTAAAATATTTTTTGTTCATTGACTCGGCCAGATAGTGTACTACTAACTTTTTAAAATGTTAATTAAGTAATTTAATGACATTAAAAATTCGGTGCTGCTCATTCACTTATGAAATTGGGAGAAGCATTAATGTACAGGCAGATGTTTATGACAATAATGAGTATCAAGTTACATGTTATTGCAAGTGCTCTTTCTTGCTTACATGTATATTACTCAAAATTAATTACATCTTTATGTTCAAATGTAATCGTTAACATAAATACATTTGATTCATTGTTTCTTTTAAAAAGTGTAATTTTCATTTCTTTGTGTGATGAAAATCCTGAGTAAGGTACAATAGTTTCATGGGATCACTTTCGTATAACGTCATGGGGTCACTTCATATTATAGAAGTGTGCGATTAAATGTAAGCCGATTTTAATCATTAATTTAAATGCATAGGAGTACCAAAAACACAAAGGAAACCAACTTCACATGTAAATGAAGTAATAAAAAGGTATAAAATCAAGAAGAAAAGTAGGGAAGCCGACTGCCAAAAATACATTTATGCAACACATGATACACATGATGCTCCAGCAGTAGCATAAAGTTACATTCATGTTAATAATATATAAACGATGAACTTTGCCTGATGCTCAAACCTCCGTGTCGCCCGCTACCTCGTCAATATGAATGGATGGATGGATGTTCCAATCCAAGCTCATTAAAAGTTTTTTTTCCATTCACTTTCCACCCTGACATTTTTCACTTTTGGCCAAAGCCCTTAGTTAGTATATAGAATGATAAGATGAGATTGTCTTTATTGAACCGAGTTTACTTACCAAAAGTTTTCCAAAGTTCATAAACTCGTATATAATTAATGTCAGCAAGTTGTTCCCTTTGTCGAAGATGAGAGCACCAACTTTAGTATATTCAATTATTAGAAAGTTTGACTTTCACTCACAATATAATCAGGAGGGTGGGTTGGGTGTGTGGTTTGTTACCTATACAAACTCTTTAAAAGTAATATGAGAGCATAGTGAACTACATCATAAGGAGCACAGCAAATTCATATTAGCAAACAGCTTAAAGTTTCAGTAGTTAAATATTTTATGATCATTTTAAGATTGCATGCAAAATATATTGTTTGGGGCATAACGAGACCTTTCCTTTTTTTAATACTTTCAGCACCGAGACAACACACTTACTGGCTCAGGTTGGTTTTTCCAAAATTTACATGATATTGGATTTTGCTGATTTATGATGAAAAATGCATGTACTATGTATGCATGCATGCAACCGCATTGTTCAAAAATATTTACAAATATGAATGATTTACAGCAAACTGCAACGAAGCAATAATGCTCATCACAGATGGGGCACCTTACTACTACGATGAGATCTTCTCAGACCTCAACAACATGAATATTTCAGAAAGGAGGGGACGAACGAGGGTATTTACATATCTAGTTGGGCGTGAGGTTACCGACACAAATGAAGTACTTTGGATGGCTTGCAAAAACAAAGGTTCGTAATGTTTTAAGCCTTTTATAAGTATTTATTTACCCAGTTACAGCAAAGTCTAATAGATTAGTAGCTACATACTAGGAAAGTAACATCATCACGATACAACATATGTATTATATGCCTGCACTACACCATTTTTCAACTTTATTGCTGCTTAAATTGCAAATTATTATTGCCCCAGATAATCCCCCCCACTTCAAAGCGATAACGGATGCTTGCTTGCGTATGTATTTAGGCAGCTCTCACTCACGCAAATCTTCCCTTTATGTGTGCTAACGCACGTATATAATAAAACCATTATGTTAATATTTCCAAGCTGCACAGGCACAGTATGTTGAAGCGGCATTTAAGTTTTTATGTAAAAATTGGGCATTACACAAAAAAATGAAACTAGAGAGAGTAGCCACAGCCTTCGCCAAATGTGAGGCGATTAAAAACAAATGAATATTGTTTTCGCTTTTTGCTTTCCCCAGAAATGGTGAAAGAACAGCTAAAGTAAAACAACAACAAGCATTACTATATATGCTGTGGCAGCTGCGTTTTGTAGGGATTATAGGAAACCGCAACAAGTACAGGTTTGTGTGATGTGATGTGATACAATAAATTCTTGTAGAAACCCAACCAAAAGCTTGCTGTTGTCTCTTTTCATGTCGACAGGGAAAACATTTTAGTGTTGTTGTGACAGGAAGGGATTGAAGTGCATATTTTGGTATGCTAAAATGGCTACCGTCAAAACAATAATAAAAGTGATAAAAGTAATGTAATGCATATAAATGTTGTCTTTCCCTTTCAACACGGATTAAGTGTGAAAGCATATAAGAATTCGAAGAAGAAACAAACGGTAAGCTACTCTTGTTTTTATAGTGAAAACAAAAACCCACAATGGCAGCACAAAGTAATCTCTTTGACACGTTTCTCTCATTCCATTTTCCAATTATTGGAGAATGCACCATTCAAACCGTAATATAGGATTGCATCTAACTGCAAATTTCCCAAAAGTGTCTTTTTTGGGGCAGGTTTACTAATCGTAATCACCAACCCAAAAATGTCTCCACTACAACCATACCACCACACCACACCGCATATTAGCATAATTACTACTCTATCAATTAGATTTGTATCATGCCATGCCAATACAAATACAACTATATTAAATATGCACTTTCCATGAGCCACTGCATGCTGACTTTTTATATTACCCTATTGCCGATAATTTATGCTAGTGGACTTATTACCTTGAAGTTATTTTTTTGCAGCGCCTAACATACTTATATATATGGGTAGTAGAATGTGTGACTGTGTGACAACTTGAAAGTGGTTTTTCTTGATTATACCCTTGCAACTTGTGTACACACCCGTTATAGATGCATTACATCCGCTAACAATAATACAACGGTTTATCATGCGGTTTCATGACAAACTCAGATAAAACAAAATAGCTAGAGCAAAATATCATGCAATGCAATCTAATGCAATACAACAAATACGGGCCAAACTAAAGTACAACATTCATACTTTTCTCTTACCGGGCTGGGCGTGCATTTCTATATGCAAATTTAGTACTTGTACATTTATATATGTAGTACAGCTTCAAAACAAGAAATGAGAACAATTAGGTGGGGTTTAGGTGTTGAGGTTTAGAATGCAAACACACAAACTTTCTGCAATTGTATGTTTCGAGTGAATTAAAGTGTATATAACGTTCATATAAAACGAGCGACTTTAAATGTAATGTTGGTATTATACACACCATGTACATAAAACAGGAAACCCCTTGTCTTGTCGTACCAGACCAGTATATATCTATAGTATATTTTCCAACAATTTTGGTTATGCAAGATGTCTAATATGTATTGTACAGTTGGTATTGTTTTAAGCAAGTTCTCCCAGTTTTTATTAAGCTCACCCATTCAAGGCGCATGGCGGTTAAAAGTAAACTCGGAAGTCGAGACAGTTTTTGTTTAAATTAGAACACTGTCTCATTCCCTCATGTATTATAAAAGGAGATATAGGAGAGGAGTTGGAGAGAAGAAGTTGTATCATATTTGCACTCAGTAAACTCATTAAAAGATAAAAAGTTTACAACAATTACTACAGTTCACGTAAATCTTGTTTTGTTGATGATAGACGGAAAATTTAGTGCAGACTCTGCTAACTCTAACAAGCATAACTTCAAGCAATGTATGTACTTATGGGCAAACGGCTATAAACGACTCGTGTTTAATGTATTCATCTGAATAACAAGAGAATGGGCCCTTGAAAACACGTGCTTGTTAAAATCTTAAGCTGTCCATTGCTCTCCAACTCTCTTAATGAGATTCCACCAAGTCAGAACATAAAGAACATAAATAGGAGGAAGCTGGGAAAGTCTTGACAATAAATTCATTTGGAAAAAGCATATCAGTGACATGTGCATACATGCATAATGTATGATGTATTGTGTGTAGGTTTTTCTAGTATGAAGAAGAAAAGTAAACTCCAGCTCCCCATCATTTCTACCAAGCTGAACAACAAGCTCTAACTAAAAGGCTGGGGTTGTCCCTAGGTGCACGCTATAATAATCATTTTAAACTTAAATGATGTCTTGTAAGTAAGGTACACACTAGTAGATGGGGGGCCTGGCTTGGAATAAGATGAAGGAGAAGAAAGTGAAAGGATATATAGAAATGTATGTACATGACTGTATCATATTATATGACATACCTTTATCCATATCAACCAACTATGGTCCTGAGTCTGAAGTAGCTCGTTTAGCTTGACAACAATATAAAAGAGCTATATATCTGTACATCCCTGTTTCTTAGCTGATCCCATGAATCTCTGTGTGACAAGCAACAAGGACAGCAGCTTAGAGAAGTCACGGCTTTGTGCTCCACATGAAAATATATGCATATATAAGAGCTAAAGCTAAGCAGTAGTGCAAGGTTCATTGTATTACTTATAATATTGCATCAGAGGCACACAAGATGATCATCAGGCGTAGTGTAACATGTCATATGGAATAAATCCTCCTCATTAATTCTCCATTTTCTGTATGCAAGTCACATATTTTGCAACATTATGTATGGCTAGTTCACAACAAAGAAGACTTTTATGTTAGGTTAGGAAAAACTAAGGGCTTTTGCATTCAACCAACCCAAAAACACTACAGTTGACGTGTACCACACATATAAATGTATCCGCATGATTACATATAAAAAAAACTAATGCTTTCACTGTTTTCCTGTATACAACTTAAGTGAAGAAGTACATTTGAATATTCATTCATAATAGGTAGATGGTATAATAATATACTTGTATGATGATGATAGGATACGTAACTGTACATTTCCTCTTTTCTCCAAAGACAACACAAGACGATTACCCATAAACTTTATAGTATAAATTCATACATGTAAAAGCATTGGAGAGATTTTTCACTAAAGCAAGGCTTGTTGTCTAGAGTCTGCACTCTCTCTGCACCATACGATCTCAACGTGACATTTTCCTTTGATCCTCATAAAATTTTCCAAACCTAGGAAAAATGGAAAGACATTATATGATTACTTTCTTCCCAAGTCAGTCCCATCCCACTGACTGCTCGTAAAACCAACGATATTAAGACATTCAAAGATAATTAGCCTCATTGCTGACTTGACACAGTCAAAGCTGAACATGCCAATTGCCATATTATATATAGACACTGCTTGCCTTGCGAATTTTCAATTGCTTTCAAATGCAAAAAAATCCTGTGCAAATTGCGTAAAAGAAAAGTATCAGCGTGTTAGTGTTAGCATTACCATACCTTTTATTACTTGTGCTTTCTCCAAAGTTGCTGACGCCAAACCAAACATGTCAATGCACTACTGTTGTCATAAATTTAACTCACTAGACCTCTTCTATTGCCTCATTACAATGACATTTATACACAAAATCTGGCAGTTAAGAAAGGGGAAAGCAAATAAAGCATTTTGTCACGGGAGGAAGAAAATTGTCATCTATGTGGCTTTTCTCATATTTCTGTCCACCCAAGAGTATTGTATAATAATAATATTGATGTTGACTGTAAAGGAAACTATAGCTGTGGCTGTGTACGTATTTACATACATACATACAAAGTTAAATAGGACAAGTGACAAAACTCAAATGTAACAAAACGAAAGGCCACACGTTGGTTTAAGGTCCCTGAAGTAGATATATGTATCTCTCTACTGTGCCATTACAGTTTTCCGGTTGGTGGTCGTATTTGCAAAGACCAAGTCAGTGTTAGTCTCATTATTGCCCATACTATCGTTGCATACAAACACAAATACAACGGAAGTTACTTACTTATGTAACATTACTTTGTTCATTTATAGGTTTTCAAGCCATTCCGTTTCTAGAGAAAAAAAAACTGCCAATGTCGTGGTTGGTTGTCTTATGGCTTTTCAGGCAATTATATTACTCCCACGTCAGTTTGACATCCCCCAAAATGACTTTTCCTGCTCGTTGTTTATGTTTTGGGGAATCGTAATCGTGTTTATGAATACTCATACACACGCTCACACTTTATGTCTACATAATGTCATGGGTGGAAAGGCCGTCCTTTGGTGTGGTTCCGTTTCTGACATTACTGTTTGTTTGACGTTTGCCAATATTTGAAGTTTTGTGGACTATTATCTTGAGCAGTAGAATGATGGTTCCGTTTTATTGACAAAGGGTAATAATGCTGTTGATGATGATGATGATGGTGGCTGACAATAATTGCGAATTCTGTCATCCATTTGACATTCATAGGAATTATCGTCAAAATATAAAATATGGGAATGTGAAGGATTACTATAGAAAGATGAAAGAACTTTTTGCATTCTGCACAAAAACTTCAAAAGAATGTCATTCATGTCATATAAAGTTGGGGTTGGGTTGGGTTGTCTGGATTCGTGTATGAACATTTCAATCACCTCTGGGCGAAAACAGATTTATGTTTGTAGTTTATTGTATTTATAACCCCCTTGTGAGCTTTGATCAGTTGGGAAATAGCATTCAGCATTATTATATAGACAGACAGACACAAGAGTGAGCGACACTGACATCCCTATCACAGGTTATACATATTATGTTTGTGAACGAGTTATCAGAAAGTACATGAGTACATAAATGCATTATGTTTTAAGTCATGCATTTGATCAATTTGGGACAGATGCCTTTCCCCTTTACAAAGCAGCAAGTTTGTAATGGAAGACCCTTTTATGTGATTATTGTACAGTGTAGTACCCTATCAAATTCGCCATTTTTATCACTTCATATCTGACGACAGACAATATTATGTTGGTGTGTTGGTCAGGAAGAATTCAGGATTCAACAAAAAAAGAAGTTTTGAGTTGTAAAAGTTTTCATAGTCTTTCGTCAACTGAAACGAACCCATTTCAGCCCAATCTTATGAAAGATTGGTCATATATTACCTACTCAAATCCGTTCCATTTATCTCTCATTTCTATGAAGTTGTTACTTTGTCACATTAGTACACGTGTATTTCCCCTGGCATGGCATTCTTCATGCTCATATTTGTACTCTCATTTCTCTGGGACTTGGTGGTGGTGGCGGTTTTGGGGTAGTGTAAACTCCAAACTATATGCTATGCTGGATCTTCCTTCCATATCATTCCATTAGTAAGCTCAGAAAGTTGGCGTTTTACGATCTGAAAGTTTGTTAATGGTACGGCTAAAAATCGGGCTCAAGTAAGAATTGCAATGTGTCTTTGATATGGGAGGATAATATGCATTAGGAGGTGGTGTAATGGCTTCATTAGACAACGAATACAAAGTAATAGTTTGGCCATTTAAGTCGTCAGCCAGTGCCATTTAGTTTCTCATGCATTAGCAATATTTTGCAATTTTTACATTCTCTTCCCCACACTCTTTTATCATCATCCAGGGCTATAATAACACCCACTGTTTTCCATGCATCATGTGTAGTCTTCCTCCTTCCTCGTTCTTAATGAGCTTTCTCTGTTTTCCTCCAACCACAACGAAAATAAGCTAATGTTCTAACAAAATTGCCTACAACCCACCACCATTCGGACGTTTATTCACATCTCATCACATCGTACATATCATCATCAAGGAATAAAAATGAGTAGAGGACATTGCGGAGCCACACTATAGGAAATTGCAAAAAAGGGAATCCACTAATGGATCCTGAAACTTGGTTTGTTTGGTACAACTGGCCTTCAAACAAGAAAATATGTATATCTGCCTACACCACCCATAAAGCACATGTTAACCAAACCATCATCGTACATACATTCAAAGTGTTTCTTTCTCTTTAAAAAGTTAGCCTAGCCTCCTACAAAGTTGTGATGATGCTGCGGTGGTTGGTGGTGGTGATGGTGAAAAATAGGACTTGGCACTTGCTCCAAATTATCATATCACACACATCTTTTTTATGGCTTTTACTGTATTACATTCACAAAACACCTGCTCTACTTGCAGTTTAATACTAGTGCACATACACCCTGTTACTGTGGTTCACACGTATGTATCTTCCAAGAATTGAGGGTTTCAACTTTGTATGAGTAATGGTAATGGTAATAGCTGGAGCAAAAGCAATTTACTTGTCTTTCTCGCAGAATCAGCTTTTTAATGTTTTCCATACCGCCTTCATTCTTATCGGATATACTTCTTATATGCTGATTTGCTTATATATCAAACTAAACTCAAAACTTACACATTCAATACTTTAGTCACCAGCAGCACCTCAGCAGTGCCCTTCTTAATAATATTCTCGTATACATTTTTACAAGCGCTCATGCAATCATATAATATTGAAAGTGGATCTAAATTTTCGTTGATTCTACACACATCTCTCTCTCTCTGTGTGCATGCTGGATACGAAAAAAAGTCGAACCAAAATCAAATTTGCAGCTAGATGAATAAATTCCGAAAGTGAAAGCTAAATTCGATTGAAATTCAATTTATCCAATGGAACCAACGTACGTACGTCTTGAACTTTTTTTTGATTGTCTTGTATACAACTAGCGGAAAATATTGAGATTTTTTTTCCGGTACGAAAGTTAATTTTGTGTATTGAGCATTTTCCTCTGCTTAAATCAAAATCAGGTGCTGAGATAGTCGATGGGTTGTCGTGTTGAACATTTTTTACCCGTTACGGATGGAGGTGGTGGTAGTAGAGTAGCATGCAATATTTTTCTGGGGAAGTTTTCGTAACTTTGACTTTGTCCCAGTTAGTTTTTCCTTGGTTGTTGACGACCACAACACAACAGTGACTCACTATAATAAAATGCATTACTATTATTGGAATGGGAAGTAATAAAAATGGAAGACAGGAACTGAACTAGCATGCAACGAACAATTAGGATATGTACATACATGTGTTGTTATGTTGTGAACACAAAATTTCAAAATATTTCGTCCTTAATGTAATCATGTAGATGTATATAAACAAGCCGATTCTCCCGTTGTATCTTTATTTTATGCAGTAACACAACATTTTTATTTTGAATGCAGTGAAAACGACGAAGCATTCATACACATATGGGGTGTGGAAAAGGTGGAGTATTATATTTGTATATATTATTTGCAATCGTCGAGAAAAGCTAGATTTTACCGGATGTATTAAAGTGCTTCAAAAAATTTGCTTATGGTAGTGGCATAAGCACATAAAAGTTAAGATATAGTCAAATGGGTTGTAGGTTGTAGTGCAGTATAATAAATATATCACTTTGTACCCCTTTCACCCTCGCACCATTTTCCTTGAGAAAAAAAACTTGCAATCTATGCTGCTATATTGCTATATTACTTTATCGTAAGACACGCTATCCCTATACTCTATACTTCTACTACCTACATGGTGTAACCGAAAAACACCACCACCTCGTTCTACCTACTCTACCTATAGCTCCACGCTTAGTCATGCTCATCTCGTCAGTAGAAGGTCTGAAACATCATGTATTATGTACGCTGGTAATTTAATCTATCTTATGGAGTAAGAAAAGAAAGTTGACTGGTGAAATTTTTCATTTTCTCCAGTAAAAAAAACAAGTTGCCCTGATGCTACAGCTAAAACTGCTAAAGCTTTACATGGATTAGTGTAAGTTGTTTTGGGTGGTGTTGGTAAAACGAAAAATGCTTTATAAAAAATATGTGTTCTGTATTTTTTTTCTTCTTCTATTGTAGGATTCTTTGTGCATGTGACAACATTGGGCGAAGTCCAGGAGCAAGTGCTCAAATATCTCACTGTTATGTCTAAACCGATGGTCATGTCTCAAACTCACAACATCTCCTGGTCTCGAGTTTACCCCGACGTGGTGGTAAGTCCCTGGCTTTTCCATCATCTCTCATTTTTATCTCGCTTTTCACCAGAATGCACACACTCTATATTATGCTGGTCGACCGTGTGTATACCTACATCTATTTAACTTCAAACAATGTCTTGAATGAAGGAACTAGTACTACCACTATTGCCTTGCATTCTATAATATTTTTCATCGGGTAGCGGCTGTGGCATGTGAAATATATTAATAGTCATGTATGTTCAATGTGCACATGCAAACACAACAGCAGGAGTGAGTGTGTAGCAATAGTTGCCTTTTCAGCAGTTTTTAAAGGTTTAAACTGCAGCAATATGGCGTAGTGGTATAAAATGGTAGCCATATTTTATCGTATTTTTTCTGAAATGATTCGGAACACAGGAAAAGTTTAAATGAAAGGTTAACAGGCAATACTGTGTTATAATAATTGAGCTCAGATATAATTGTGGACAGTACTGTTTCGTCCTATTGGGACTCATCAGCACAATCCAATCTTTGCTCAAATTATGATGTACTGTTATTATTAGCACAAGAAAATTGATCACGACAACTCAAAGTAACAGCAAACTGCTGATAAACAAAAATGAGTGGAGAAAAATCTTTTCTCTCTATTTTCATGTAAACCCGTATTTTTTCTCTCCCACCGACTTTGCAGACGTCTTCTTGAGCGAATATTTTTAATACTCCCATTCTGACGGACACACATCTGACAACGAGCACGACTTTTCGGCTATAAAACATGGACATTGTATGTGTATTTGCACATGAAAATGGATGGATATTGCGGACATAAAGGAAAAGAAAAAAAATTCGTAGGAATTCGTAGTGTGCACATTGTCATACAATATATGTGTAATGGTTACAGTAATGATATGTATAACAGTAGTTGAAGTCTATTGTGTGCACGAGCTTCTCTCTCTCTCCTTTCCTGCATTATCATCATATTTCAGTTTCAGTCAACTGAAAGGTTTTGTGATATTGCGGTCACTGCATGCTAGTTATTCGTTTCATTATAAATGGGGAGGGTAGTGTATAAAAAATGAAACAAAGCATAAGAAACGTTTTTGCTGGGGGAAATAACAAGCTTACTCCTGTGTGTGTAGGTAGAAAAGGGCTTGTGCGCTCAGCGTGTTTTATGTCCTTTGGGGCTCATGTTTGGATGCTGATAGGCGATGGCGATGCGATACGATACAAAGACCCAGATTGGCTTAAATATGTTTGGTCCTTCCTTTGTCGTTTTTCTCCAGTCCGTTTTGAATCAAAGTTTGTGTTTGCGAGTACCAGTGTCACATTTCTCTATGATAATATTGTTCCCCTGTCTCGTATTTCGAGTTGGTCAGTCAGTAAATTCACCAGAAGCTGGGACAAACCAGACGACAGTCAGTCAGTATAAATATCCCGAATAAATATGTATATTTGCTGTTTGCAAAGCTTACAGAGGGAGAGCGCTAAACAAATCTCTTTTTATGAAGAAACCCCTTCAATAAATATGCAATGACCGTGTTAGAACAAATATTTGTATAGTTCCATGATGGTGACCAAGGGTCCTCTCAATTTTCAAACGGAATACAACACAGCTTACATTTAATTTCGAATCGAAATCTCCTAAAGTCTTCCTAAATCTCAAAGGCTACATATTGTACCTGCTCGTGCATCGATGGTGGTAATATAGAGCCACGCACGCACGGCACGACTAATTATAAAATGTATTTAAGCTTTAGTAGCCACACCAGAGGGACTTTTCCGCGTATAATTTTTGCAAACCGCATTACAAAAGTATTATTTGTATATACAATAGTACTGCACAGGAAAGCCTTGAAATGAGATACACATATATATGTATTCTTACATTAATTTTCATCAATCTGGAATTCGCACAGCTGGTTCTGTTTTGTTGAATAATATTGTGAATCCAACCAGAATCAAAGGCATTTTTAGAAGTTACAGTTACGGATAAGAACCAGAAATCCAAAATTTTCACAAGGGATCCATTACTGGATTTTAATGGAAGCTTTACTTACACACACTGAATCCAACCAACCTGTGTCTGATAGTAATGGAGAGATAAATGTGTTTTAGTGCACGGGAAGAAAACCAAATGAATGAAGGAGCACACAGTGAGCTTAAGAACAGGACATGAAATATACGAACATTAGGTAGACAAACAGTAAAGTAAACTTCATTCCGAATCTCCATAGACTTTTATTCCTACTGGGAAAAAGGCTGAGGCTGCTGTAAGAAAGCGGACAGAGAGAATGCTTAACTGCATGCACGCCTATTTATATACTATGCCTACATTTGAAATAGATGGGAATACAATCCACTACTACAGTGAGAAATTCCAGGTTCTAAATGTGAAAAGAATCAAGTAATTGCGAAGATGCTAGTCAGCTAGGGACTAACTCTACTGAATACTAACTAACACTCTTGGCATTGGCCATTTTTCATTGGAACTGGGTGCCGTCTTAAATATCCTATTGTCTAGAAGTCTAAAAGACATTTGGTGAGTTCGTGGAAGAACCTTTCACTAGTGGATACTGGTTACATGGAAAAGGAGCATTTCATTGTAGGACCATCCGATGGGCCAAAAAGATATAAAATGATGAATGATACTTAATGTGAGGAACATGCTTGTTTTACATGATGTCGAATGTCGACTGTCGACTGTCCTTTCACCTGATCAGAGTGGGCTGAACGAAAAGCACTTTAAAGATGTACTCTAACGTGACTCGAACTGGAAAGAAAATTCTTGCTTTCCAACAAGAAAAACTTTAACCTTTTGCTAAAGGTTTTTTTAGAATACGTGACTATTTTCTCACAAAATAATTCATGCAACTTTGCATTTTATGAAAGCGTCTCCACCACCAGCTCACATCCATTTTTAGCAACTCATAATGCATTACAGTTTCAATCTGCATGTCATATTTACTTTATTAAGTACATACTTGGGTTTGAAACAACTAAAAATAGAAAGTGTGGGTGTGCTGTTTGTAAAACACTACACGAAATGGGGCTTTGTGTTTAAGCCCATGAAAATAAATTTTTGGCAGCCCTTCATCGTCAATTGCAGCTTTCTTTGCCTTCTCCCTCTACATTTTTAATCTTTTACCCACTTCAAACCAAACTAATAGTATCCGAGAGGTTTTAATTAGTAACATTGTTATACAAGCTATAGTTACTGTATAAATTAAAAAGCAGTGGGTGTGAATAACAGTGACAAGTAGTGCTCATAATGAGATTAGGAAGAGGGTGGGGGAGGATGCTACAACAGTAGCTCATGAAGAAATAATTGTGTTCGTATGATGTACGTATGGATTAAGTATAATGGAATGGAGTGGAGGGGAGGGGAGTGAGACTGTAAAATTATTATTGCTAAAAATATGTGGACAAACTATCGACAAACTACATTTACAAAGTGTGTGTGCATAGTCACCATGTAAAGCTCTTATGGCCCTTACATTTACATACATACATACATTATAGTTGATAAGGGATGGATGAGTACCTCATAATTAACGAAGATATTATGTTTTTGCTTCGTAGCTTCAATTGCTGGACAAAGTTTGCAGATTTAATGATAGTAAAACCGTGTGATAAAAGCAAGTTTTAATACAAAAGAAATAACAAGATAACAAGAAAGTATATGTAATACACTTTGTGGCAAGGGTACTTGAGAAATGAAGCATAATATTATGGGTTTAATGTATGAGCAGCGGTTGAGTAGTTGTTATTGCAGTGTACAATCTTTATTTGCGTTAGTTAATGCACACTAGTACTAGTATAGATACTTTCCATTAACTTTGAGAAGGGTTTTTATCACAATCAGACAACGTAGCCTTATGAGCACACAAGACAAAAACAATTTTGGGAAAATGAAGAATTTCACGTAAGCTATAGGAATTATGAACTTTTTAAGTGGCAAAAAATGTCGTTCTATAATAATACTACATAAATGTGGGCATTTATATCACCACCTCGTCTGCAAAATGGTAGTGGAAGAGGTTGAAAATGGTTACTAACTAGATATGATGAGATGAAAGTAATACATATGTAAAGTGGAATTTGGTGCTGTGTAATGATTCCATAGTGTATAATTTTCATCATCCTCATTTCGTGTTCTTACATATTTCTGGATAAATTAGCCAAGTTTCCGTTTGAGGAAAAATTGCTCTTTAAATATTCATAGGTTTAAACTAACAAGAAAGAATTTATTCATGTGATGCCATCCGTACGGTATGGTATTTTCCACCTTCCGTTCACAAATATTTAACACTTAAACGAGGGGAGCATATATAGTCACTGCTGAATACTTCATAAACTCGAGTCTCTACTATCAAAACTTAATAACATTTTTTTGGATGATGAGTGGTGAGTTCATGCGGCAGAATGGCATATACTTTCTCCTTTTTATTCACAAATGAGAAAAAGTTGGCTACATCCTGTTAATTATGCTAGGTGAATAAGGAAAAAAGCTGATTGTGATTATATACGATGAAAGCATCACCATACCATGCATACCACGTTATATGTATATATAGCAGCTTAATATGCATGCAACTTTTAAAACCGACATTTTTCTCTACCATTTAATCTCAGCAGCTTACACCATGATTTCCTTTTCCTTCCACCTCAACTCTCAAAAGAAAAAGGAAATGGTTGCTTACCATGTGAATTCAGAGATAGTACACCACTATATATAATATATTTTCCGTATGGACGAGCCGCTAACAGCCAAAGCCAACTCTTGTAATACTACATTTACACTTTTGTACTAGTAGCAAGTGTGCAATGTGTACACAGAAAAGAATGTGTTCCATTTAAAATATGTGAGAGGAAATGTTTCTCTCTCTCTCTGACCGTGTGAATTATTCATGTGTCAAAAAGACTACAGACATCCGACTATGAATGAAAAAGTCACCCGACCCAACAACAAACTCTAGCTCTGTTGGCATATGCTTTTGCATTCAAATAACAAAATAT
This sequence comes from Orchesella flavescens, assembly GCA_964034955.1. NCBI lineage: Eukaryota > Metazoa > Arthropoda > Collembola > Entomobryomorpha > Orchesellidae > Orchesella > Orchesella flavescens. The sequence continues at coordinate 8,590,487 of OZ035958.1, read as the reverse complement.
TATAAAGGTATATATTTTTAAAGGAATCTCCTGAAGGGGCATTTTGTTGGAACTGGTTATAATAGTGAATGGAACGGCACGTTACAAAAACATCGCAGGTGTCCTTTTGTTAACTACCATGAAAATATAATTTTATTGCGAATCCTGTCAGGCGTAAAAAATGATATTTGAAACAAAATTTGAAGCCTGTGTATCATCATATTATTACATATATCACAAAAAAAGCAAGTACAAGATAAGGTGTAGTGTTGTATGCATGAATTGCTTTCACTTTGAAATGTAGGAATAAAATGGGAGCTCAAATACCTTTCTCTTTACAGTTAATGAATTTGTATTGCTTGTTTATTCATATGAACACTGGTTCCTTTACGCAGAAAAAGTTTACAGACCAAACAGAAAAAAGTTTTTGTTTGGTTCTTATTGTGTGAACTGAAAACTGACGAAAGGATCAAAGCCAGGATAAAAAAAGGTGCTTCAAAACACCCTGTAAATATAGCTGTTCACAAATTTGAGCTGGCAATATTGTCGCAATCTTTATTCAGACGAGCAGGCGACGGTACAATGTAACAACAAGAAATATTGCTTTGTTTACTTTCCTTTTCTGAGAACTGAAAATGAAGGACGGAGAAATTCATACATGGTGGAATGTCATGTGCTAATAATTACAAGGGCCAAAAAATGTCAGCCTGTCACATAAACAAGTTTTCGTGTACCTAGAGACTACACTTTCCCCCCATGTTGTCTGCTGACTGATAAAAAAATGAGCCGACAAAAGGGCTTGTACGAAGACGTACGTATGTACCTATATTTATTAAGCTCACTGGTGAAAGCAGGTGTCTTCGAGCAATTCGAGCAATAGGCTAAACAGGCTCCCATTTCTCGACAAGACTTTTAGCGTTTGGCCTGAACTGAACTGTTAGTTAATTGCCCCTTTCGGTCAGGAACCGAAAAAATGGCAATAGCCTCCATTTTACGATACTTATTATTTTTTAAGTGTTATTTACCCGTTCTCTAAAACAAAAGGGTAAACTTTGGACATTCAAATTAATGTGATGCAATGAACAGTGCAAAATAATAAATGTCCAATAAATGTAGCTCATGATCACATCACACTGGATGGAAGCAGCTCACAGTCGTGACTTCATTATGTTGCTCCGTGATGCCATTTTTTCTCATAAATTAACAACGAGAAGAGTAGTGCACCAAATGAAAGAGCCAATGTCATTCATTTCTTATGCTGTTCCCCGTCCATTGGAACAGGAACAGGTGTTTGCCATTAGCTGAGTTATGCTTGCCCTTTAAAAGCTTAATGATACTACTAGACTACTTTACTACATCAGTTTTTACTACACACGTACAGATAGTAGGAACAAGTTTTAGGAGGAAATAGCTAGTCGAGCAGTTTTTCTTGGGGAGGGAAATGATTATTGGTTATACTGACGACTTGTGTAAGACACTTGTGTACATCTTTCATAACAAGCAATTTTTGTCTGGATCTGGATGATCTCTGGATCGACGAGAGAGAGTTTTTCCGGTGAAGGGGAAAAATTGTTATATGGAGGTCATTAGTTTTTATGTGAAAGCTCCATCTTTCTAAACAATCATGTTGTACATCCGTAAGGATTGATGTGGGCCTTGCGGCACCATTTCTTCCTCTTAACTTCCACCACACCAGCACCAAAGGAATGAGGGGTGAGGAAGGAAACGAGAACGAGTGTATATTTCATTGATAAAGATGCTGATTCAGCTGATTAAGTCTTGAGAATCTCTTGTGTATCAAGCGGGTGCCATAGCCAGGATATTGAGCTTATAGAGATTTCTAATGTATCCGTAATGTAGTTTTGCTGCGTAGGCACAAAGTGTGGCTAATGATGAGAAGACCTTAATTAAGATAGATCATGCTGGAAGATATTTCCACACTGGTTGTTTGTTCTAGAACACCTTCTCCTCATCCTACTCTCATTTAAGAACATGAGCAGTCGAGTGTCGAGTCAACTTAAGAAATCGCTGTTTTGCAATCAGAAGGAAATAGGATTTTTTGGGAGGGGGAGGGGGACGGGGAGACAAAAATAGAATTAACAAGATGATGAAAAAAAGTAGTAGTAGTCGAGAGACAGAGATTGAGATTAAGGTAATGAATTGAAATGAAGGAAAGACACTATATATGTGTGTAGTCTCTTAACAGACCACCAGCAAATATCATCATCAACAGACAAAAGATTTTTGCTGATTCCAGATTATCACTCTGCAGTCTGTCTCTTTTGTGGTGGAGATTTATGTTTGCTTTCTCTCTGCGCTTTCTCCCATCAACTTGTACAATGTAAATAAGTACACATGCCAACTCCATATATAAAATACGGGAAGGGGAGTCATGTGCGGTTTCCTTGTGGTTGCAATTGCATTGAATCTACTACTACTACTACTATAGCATGCTGCAAGCTTCTAATCTGCTCGATTTGCTAGTCTCCCTCAAAATATGAGCCGTCACAGCTGGAAGATTTATATTGTCATCGTGTCGAGGTCTCTCTGTGCACTGATCCGTCGCCCCTCCGGTTTCCAGTGACTTGTAGGCTGTGTGTGATAAGGAACTTTTGATGTGAACTAAATTGCAATTTTTAAAACGATTATATCACATTGCGATAGGGGCAAAGTGAGTCATTCAAAGCTTCTAGCCCAAAAACATGTTATCTTCTTTCTTTCTTGGAGTAGCAGCTATATACTTGTAGTTGAATCTTGAATCAAAATCCGTAGAAAAAAAATTAAGAGATGGGATAAGGTAAGTAAAGACTTAATTTCACCGAATGAGGGCGTGTTAGCAATGTTTATAGGGAGGACACAAGAAGGACAACTTGTACCCCACCCCCAAACGATCTATAATAGCTCTCAAACAGTTTCAGATTACGCTGGTTCGTATAGGGCCTAAGATTATAGAAATTATAAGCACTCTAAAGGTAGTGAAAATGGTGAAAACTGCTGTGTGAAATTGGATTATACCTCCATCTTCCTCTGAGACCGTTTATACTTCCGCTGGCCAGTTTATAGTTTATACATATAAATGAGTCGGATGGTTACAGGCCATATCATCATATCCTGTCTATATATGTATATATGTATACTAACATATTAACTTGCTTCCTTTCCCCAAAGTTGACCGCGAATCCCAAGAAATAGCAACGGAGCATTTATATGTATGTATGTATACTTCTTAAGAAGAAAGTGAAATTGTAGTGAGATGCTTCTACATACATATATGTATATGCATACTTTCATCTCTCCTTAACCTTTACATGTTACATACGTTGACAAATATATAGGGAATCAAAAGATATACTTAGTTTTGTCTGTTGGGTCAGGTGGATGATCAAGATAGCCTTGAGTAAACAAGCTTCATGTCTATGGGTTAAAGCACACATACATATACACACATGGTCTATGAACACTAGATGTGTCTAATAGCTAACTAGCAATTTTCAAATTGAGCCTTCCATCTCAATTGCTCCATAGTCCTTCTCATCTCATATCCTACCTCAAGTCACAGCTTGATAATATCATTGGCTCATATAATCTTCTAGTCCTCCACACCCAAAGATATTGAAATAAATTTCCTGTTTCTCTAATAGACTTTTCTCAAGATTCAGTTTTCTGATAACTAAACGAATTTAAGTGAAGCTTCGCTTTCTCCCACTCTTCCAACTAAAACTTGTGAAGAAGACCTACGCATGAATAAACTTGCCAAGTATGTACTACTACGTTACATTGAATTAGTATATATACGTATGTTATGTATATATTCGTAGATCACATGAAATATGGTGGTATTTTCAGGAACGAAATTTATATCAATGAAATGAGACGAATGAGCAAGCCGCGTGTAGTCTGCATGACATACCATGCACATCAGATAAGGTTAAATTGCGAGAAAATGTGCTTTCTCTTCTGCTCACAGCTTCTGTCCAGAACATTATACAGACATGATGTTTTGAACAAAATTAAGGATCACCAAGGGCCTTCATCTCAACTTCTAGCTTCACTGCAGCAACAATATTACACATATGTAACACAGTATATACGTATAAGTATCTTTAAAAAATGGTTTCGTCTTTGGTCCAGAAGTGAAATGAAATTCGTTAGTCTGACTGAATAAGGCTCCAACATTTTGAGAAATGGCATACAAAATACGGATCCCGTAGTATTACGGAGCTTTAGATGATAAAATGAAGCTCGAAATTCCATATTAGCAAAGGTGTACAAGTAAAGGATGTAGACCGAAACAGGATCAGAAAAGAGATTTTAAGGAAACTGAATCCGACATGCGGACACTATATAGGATTGCTCTGTAATTTGTAATTCTTTCATTGCACCAAAACCGTGCGAGTAATAGTTGCGTTGTTGCTAAAAGTTTATTTCTCGCATAAAATTCGTGAGCCACACGAAGGAGGATTAAACTGGCGCCATATAGTAGTGGAGAGCTAAAGTGAAGTCAAAGCTCGTTGCATTTTCGACGTTTAGAATACTCATTTTATATCACTCAGAAGCTTTTTGGGAAAGATGTGGTGTAAATATATATATATATATGTGTGCAAGTAGAGTAAGGTGTGATGGGATGGATGGATGTGAGAGGCTGTGAAGGTTGGGAAAAGTGTATAAAATAAACACAAAAAGCAATTTTTACTGTGTTCACGCTCCCTTCCAACAAGAACAACTCCAACAAGCTAACCCCTTTTCGTGAGGTCGTAATCAGAAACACGTTTGAATTGAATATACGATGGCAGCAATCGTAGTTCCTACCAACAACAACAAAAAGAAGTGGGAAAAAGTCCAGAAATAGAAGTGACTCAATGAGATGAGAATACACAAGTTTCACTTCACTCTGCATTTCTCTCACCCAATTCAAAATGTACATGTATACACATGAGTTTGAGGCTCGAACTGGAAGTCACCTCGTGTACTCGTACTTTCAAGGAAGGAAAAAATTCTGTCGAAGGAAACAGCAAAGAAAGAACTCTCTATACCATGGTATTACTTAGCATCCAAAGTTCTATTTTGGGTAGCTTTCTCTGTCTTTCTTTCTTATAACGTGCTAAAAATATGGAAGCTTACTTTCACTTCACCGGTGTGTGTACCGAAGGACGTGTTTGTGTCTTTCACCGTATATTACTTCTCCCCCGCACCACATCTCTCCTATTCGACATCAGTATCAACAGCATACGTACAAAAAGTTATTGGCTATGGTGATATGGCGCTGCTCCAGCTTCTCTCTCATTGTTGGTGAAGGAGTTGGAGAATTAAAGTAATTCAAAATTGATGGGCCTAAAGGAAATAAATTATTTACGGTTGAGAGAGTGAGTGAGCACAGAGCTTGCACTGTTTGCAATACAAGCACTTTCCCCCATTGCTTTGTAATAAAGGACGCCACTTTAATTTAAGGCATGTATACTTTCATATATAAACTTATTGCCAACGCCAGCTTTTGAATTCATGGCAATGCAATGCAATCCCGTCAAGAAAGGAGGAGAATGAGTTGTTTCCTTCCGAAAAGAATTGGACACATATATATCAAAAGATCGATGAATCCGCTACTGAGCATTGTATGTTAGCAGCGGAGCCCATATGTATGTAGTAACATGTACCATATGAGCAAATTTAAATTGAAAAGTGAATATGTGAGCAATGTGAGGCAAAAACTCCTTTGTATCTTTTCTCTGTGCTTTTATCAGTTTTCAAGAAGGAAGCAACGCATTATAAGAAAAGGAAAAAGTTGAATGGTATCATTCTTTCATTTATTTATGAGAGAAAGAATGAATCGCTTCACAAACGTTCCCAACTGGGTGAATAACTTGGGATATTGGATCCCTTGTGGCACTGCTATGTTACTTTACTATCATCCTCTTCCCACTCTTCAACTCAACACTTCATTGATCCCGTCTCCCATATTATTTGTATTTTTGTTGGGCTTCTTTTCTTTTCTTTCTTTATTCCTAATGCTATTAAAAATACTCAATAGCCATGAAAAGGAAATTAGGATGGGGTTAAGCAAACATAGCCCAACTTTGGCTTGACAAACAATAAATTATTGAGCGCTGATCCTATATTCCTTCACTTGAATGTTTTATTGTAGTTTTTCGTTTGTTTGAGAAACCTTAATGATGATATAGCTGCCAATTGGACGAAAGTATATAACGTTTTTATAAGGCATAGAGAAGTACAAAGGAATGAAGGAAATAAGGGAACCCTTTTGGGGTTCTTAATTGCTTAAGCTTGTTTGCAATAACTTTGTAATAAACAAAGAAATGGCGGTCTCATTAATTTGGTGTTGGACTTTCTTACTTTCTTTCATTTAGGAAATTGCGGAGTCGGACTGGTTGTGGGATGTAAAGATTCGAAAGAAGCAGCGAGAGCGATCAGAGCGCTACAAGCTTTTCTTAAGACGGGTCGCCAACAAAACAGAAGGAGAGCCTTTCTATGCTCCAAATACGGATGAGCCTTCCAAAAAGGCAAAGAGGGGTTGGTCTGGTGTGAGGATTTCTGGTCAGAGGGTTGCCGAGTTTTTGGACTATGGGATGACGAGTCCCACAGAAGATGATTTGAGAGAGATTCTCGCCAAAGAGGAACGTATTGAAAGGGTAAGAAATTAAATGTTGACATGAGCCTACCCAAAAAAAATATTCATTTATACATGTGTGATGTGATATATGTTTGTTGTTTTCGGTGAATCTATTTGAATTTTTTAGCAGTCAAGTTTATTATCCTTTTGTCATATATCACTATAAAGTAGGTATATGACACTTTCAGTTAACACACCTTCGTGCTACCCCGTGTTATTATTGTACAGTTGTGTTGTGTAAAGTTGGAAGTTTTAGTAACTTTTAGATCATAAATACTTACGTACCTAGGTAGAAAATAGGCACTTTTTTAGCGTACTCGTATCTAGGAATAATACATTATACATAGGTTGTACCGTAGAAAGTTTTTTGCCTCGTCCTACTACGGAACATCATCATATTATTATTTAGCACCACAAAAAAACGATCACCTTAAGTACACCCAAAAAAACAACAACGTTACCGTTCCATTCGGTCGGTGATAATATATTATTTCTTTCTTTCCATTTTACAAATGAGCAAGTTTCCCGAAGTTTCCTCCGATGGAATGCGTACTGAGCAAGCCAATTAGTCTAATTACTGTAATAAATTTTTAAAACTTGGGAAACGGGAGGAAGCTATATATACTACCTCTTCCATTCCAACTTTCATTTCCTTTTTTTTCTCAAAAAAAATATATATAGATATATTGCATTGCTGGAAACAGCGGAAACGACAGTAAACAATCAACAAGATTTTTCCCATGTCCTATTTTCCCTTGAGAGTTAAGTAGGGAATATATATCCTCATACCATAAATATGTGGGTAGGAAACACGATGCTGCATCCTGGATCCTCTTGAGGAAAAAGTTTACTGTCAATTTTCATGACGAATTATGGCTAAGTTTATATATTATGTGTACACAAATTTCCCCTTTCCGCTCCATATTATCCGTGTTTAACAACGATAAATAGAGCCAAAAAAATATAATGGCAAGCAAACCAGCAACCGCTCATTTTTATTATTTTGTTCACAAATATCATATACCATCATCTACTACTCTACCATACCATTCTACTACATTCTATATACTTATGCATTGCATTTAAACTTAAAGTATTTCGTAAACTACTTTAACTATTCAGCACACTCCCTTTTTTGAACTAGTTGAAATACTTAATTATTATGGCACCGTACGTGTACGTACATATCCAGTATTAATTTCCAATTTAAAGAAACGTAAAAACAATGTACGTTGAAATCACTTTAGAGCTTTTTATATTGTCACCAGTTTGCTAACCTAATACGTATTGAGTACTAGATTATATTTCTATATAATATATACATCATTAACTGCTGCCATAAACAATTGTTTGTTTTTATATACTATATCTATATTCTTCTATACAAAAAATTCTGCAGCTAATTTACTTTTATAGAAGTGCAATGCAAGTCTTGAAAGAAAAATCTATTTTGAAAGCCGAAACCAGACTGCATGCAAAACAAATTTTAACTAACAAAATAAATGGGATGATATTAAACAATTTATGTAGAATGCCCCAAATGGAAACGATTTTTACATAAAAAAATTATCAATTATTATGCACCACACAATATAAATATATACAGTTATATATATCACTATTGTTAGTATTTTTTTTAAATATAAAACATTCGGAATGTTGCAAAGTTAAATGGATAAGTTTTAGGATGCGTTTTTACTTCTATAATAATTCACAATGGTTTATATAAACTTTCACCTGCAATCACAATCAATCAATTAGTCCAGAGAGGCGAACCAAACCAAAAAAAAGGATCGATGGTGATGATGATGAGCAAAAGAAACTCGACAATAAATTTTTATTGTCACTTTCCCTTCATTTGTGAATGTTATATTTGTTTGTATTCCTCATAATGGCAAATAACACATAATAATATTGTAGACAAGAGGATATCTCCAGTCTAAACAGTCATCAGCAGGCTCCGTATCAAATCAACTGCCAACTTTAGCCCATCATAATCATTTTCATCACCCGAGAGCTGAAGCAATCACGCAAAAGAAACTTCACGACCAGCAAAAGGCCAAAGAGGCTAAACTAAAAACAGACGAGGTCAGTTTGAAAACTTAGTTGACTTAGCTGTAGTTTTGACTTTTTTTTATATAACTCTTTTGATTAATAATTTGTCTGTATAGCAAAACATTTTTTATAGAATAGAATATGTACTACTATTTAATAGAAATCTAAAATAACTTTATTATAGCACATTAATATAAAACCTTAGCACTACTCTATACTACTACTACTACTACTATACCTACGTACTGTTTACATAAAAAATATACTTCATGAAAATCACAAGTAACTTCAACCTGTAATGGTAAATATATGCGTGTACTAAAACTAATCGCTCATAAAATTTTAATACTTTGAATTTCAACATAACAAACCTTTTTTTGGAAACATTGAATACTAACTTTCGTACTTTCGTTTGGGGTTGGTAAATGAGAGAAACAAAAAAGTAATACTTTGATAATAATCCACAATGATAATAATAATATATGTACGATTTGAACTTGAAACTGACAAACAAAAATAACGTACGTAATACACATTATTACGGCTAACCTGACTAAGAAAATGCTTTTTGTATTTTTTCATCTAAATTAATATAAAAATATATATTTATAGCTACTTTTTTATGCTGCATGGTTTTATTAGCCAAATAGTACAAATAGTATAAATATTAAGGAATGAAATAATTTTATTGTATTCTAAAATGTAACTGGCAGTAGCTGATGATGATGATGATGATAATAATACGCTATCCACTTATCTCTATCAACTTTCTATCCTACAACAGCACTTTGCCCTTGAATTGCTTGTCCCGAAGAAGAAATATATTTTAGCTGATCCTTTCACAATACCATAGTAGTATTTAATGGTTGTATTCAATTAGTAGAAACGTAGAAAGAATCCTGTTGTGTGTACACGGGAGGAAGTTGTTTTTGTTGTTGTTGTTACTCTATGCATGCTCTTGTAATTGATGTTGGATGTAGCTTTTTGCTTATATTAATCTCGCAAGCAAAGCTTTTATCTAAATTAGAGCACTAAACTTTGATACATTTCTGTAGACCTTTCACTCTTGCATGTTGCCCCATTAATGTAATGAAGATTTGCGTGATTGCATTCGTAAGCATATATATCTACCATCTATCTATCTATCTCCCCCCTCACAAAATCACTGCACCTACTTTTCTCTACTTTTGTCTGTATGCCCCACCACTGTCCATCTTTATCTTGTTATTGTTGATTAATAATATACAACCTGCACAATCTCCACTCCAGCAACCACAGCCTTCTTCCCCTTTTATAAACTGACATGTGAGTTCCACATGTGCATTGTATAATATAGTAATATGTGTGTGATTGTAGACTATGTGCAACTCCTTTCACCATCAAACAACAAGGCATAAATATACTTTACTAGTACATTTTACACAAGTAGCTTTCATGATCATGATGATGATTTCTCACATGAATAAATTGATTAGAGCAGGTACGTAATTGCTTTTTCCTTTCTTCGAACTATTTTCTTTTCAAACAACTATATATATAGTGTGTGGAATCTATTTTTAAACTCTGGAACAAAACCGAGTCCTGCTTCCTGCAAGACACACAAATGAAAACTTTCTGTCCAAAACAAAATTAAAATCTAACTAAAGGAAAGTTACTTGAAATCTTGATGAAATCTAGCAAAAAGCGTAGTAACATATATCAACTAATCTATGATTTTCTACTCGGATCCCCGAGGAAGATTCTATCATAACGGTTGACGTCTCTAGTCAAACAAAAGAAAGGATGGAGGGGGTGCCTTTGCGTTGACAATATTAAACTGTCATCTTTCGCGAGCAACTCCTCACAGAATCACTCCGTATCTCCTCTCATCTTCTAATTAAACACTCTTCAGAATTATTACCGTTTGATGAATAAATAGAGAAAGTAAGAAATTTGATTCGTCTGCTACACTACTCTTCTTAAGCCATATTCAAGGATGTTGACGAAAAAGTAGAGTGTAGAAAAGTGAAAGCTCCAAATTGACTACGTAGGAGAGAACTATGTATTTTTTATACTACTCAAGCCCATTATGTCTTGGTTTTATTAGAACAAAAAACTTGCTCGTTTCCTTTCATGCTACGCTGGTTTCCGAGAGAGCTGGAAAGAGAGAGAGAGGGAGAGAGGTAGTTTTCAGTTTTCCTCAAGAACAAAGTAGTTGTATGTGTTGCATGAACATGGAATAAGAAAATGAACCCATCAAGTCAGAAACTAATCCCGGAGAAAGGAGAATGGAAATCAATTTCTGCCCGAGAATGAGAATAACTTTTGATTTCAGTTGTGATTTATAAAAAAAGAAGGAAAATTCAACTTCATTTGGCAAGGCTCAACTTTTCAAGTTTGGATTGTTAGAGAAGAAAGAAAAGGAAAGCTAAAGTATAAAATAAATTTATATGAAAAAACATATACTTACTTAGGTGCATATTATTTCTTTTCGGATTGTGCCAAATAAATGAGAAATATTAGTGTTGAGTCCTCTTATGTATATGATATGCATCTTTTTTTTACTTGTGAGGAAAAGGCAAGAGAGATGGGATGAGTATTTTCTCTCTCTCTCTCTCCGGTTTTACTTTAAATCTGTCCTCCTTCTTACACATTGAATTGTTTGGCTCATGATTTATTGTAAAAGTTGTTAAAATAGGAATGAAGGATAAGTACTCGGGAAGGCCGCAAACGTTCTCACTTCCTTTCTACAGAACAGGAACATAGAGAGAAGCTAGATATTTCCCGATGTGCATTAAAGTGAATTGTGACACTACATGAAAACATATAGATCTTTTTAAGATAGTCCTCCTGCTCCCAGAGATTATTCCTTTGAGCACAATTTCTTTCCTTTTTTTTGCGAGTTTATTTGCAAACACAAAGTTTTATTTTGTACTTATATACATAAATATTATCCACCCTGACTTGACTCATATACATATATATGGCGTTAGTATCATCAACTATCAAGTTCATGTGACGGCTGACAATTGAGAGAACTCATAAAGGGGGTGATGTTGATGTAGAAAAATTGGTTACTTTCTTTCTTCAAACGCGGAATGACTCATGAGTCATGGGAAAATCAGAGAGGAAAGAGTATATTTTTGCTTAAATAATATGAGCTCAGAAGAGATTCTCGTTTGGCTTCGTTTAGAGAAATAGCTCGAGTTTTGTAAATAAATTGCTAGAATGCATTTTTTTCCTTTCTTTGTGTCAGGTGCAAAAACTAGTGAGTTTTGACATGAAAAAGCTTTTTCTACAAACTAATGTCGGGATAGTAATAGAGTTTCTTTGGAAAATCCAAGAAATACCATATATACCAAACTATTATAGGAGCCTTTCATGCGTGTTGTTCACCCAAGCTGATGCTGATATAGTATACCGTACGTTACGTACGTACATGCATTATTTATACACATAATGCTCTGGTTCAATTCTTCTCCTTTTTCTACTACCGTTTTTTCGCACCAAACTACTTCCACTCATTCTTCTAGGTAATTTGCAAAATCAGTACCCTGCTGTGGATAATGGGTACGTAATACTTACTTAAGGTACATAAACTATAAAGCTCATTTTCTAGATCCCCTTCTAATTCTCCTAAAACAAGGTGCTACACTCTTACCCAATTAGATGTTGTTCGCTCTCTTTCTTGTTTATCCTATGTGAAACACAATAAAACCCATACCATACCATATCGTCTCTGTTGACTAAAATGGCTTTTCTGAATTAATTTTCAATAATAAAATTACTTGTTCCCTCCGCTCCTTCTTGTATCTATATCAACTAGAACCGGTTATACGTATACCCATATAGTATTTCCTCCTCTGGCAAAGTTCTTTATTGTTGATTGTAGGATAACTTGCTTAAAAACTTGTTTCCTTCCGAAAATCCGATGAGTTGACGATGATAAAGAGAAATTGATGATGATGGAAGAGAAAGCCTCAAACTACCTTCGATATCGGCTCTCCTTCTTTTTCATACATATTGTATTTCAAACCCTCCTTGAATTGAATGTATGTATGTATGTATGTGTTTCTCTATCCGCCTCCCGGCTAAATTGACTAGAATAGACTAGATTTTTTTTATGTAATTGACTCACTTTCATCCAACCATTTTACAAAAAATGTGACAGCCATTATCTATTCATATTAGCTTTGTCGTTCGTTCGTTGGTTCGTTTCGTTGGTTCGTTCAAATGTAGTTTAGTATTTTTTACTGTAGAAAACCCTCCAATAAGTACTAGCAATAACGAACTAGAAATAGAAAATGTGTTCAATAATAATATACTTCTATGTATTCTCAAAACTTTACCTTAAATACATGCGTACGTAAATACATATGGCTATATATCATACTTATCTTTAGTGAATATCTTATATATTTTCGCCGCATGTTCCATATATGTTACTCTCTACCATAAAAAACCCCGAGTAAAAGAATGTCATTCATTTTATCCCATATTTTATATTAGATCAACCCTGCTCTAGGCCGTGTCTTTTCCCTCTTTTCCAAGTATGAAATAAAACTCATATATTTTCATTGTAACTACCAAACCAAAGTAGGGCTAAAAAGGTAGATAGTCTTTTGTTTTACTTTACCCAACGCAACGTAGCCAATATTATGGGTATAATAATAATCATGTAATGTAAAACTATATCTATCTATCCAATCATCAGTTTTCAAATCAATTTTTGTTTTCTAAAATGCGCCGCTATACTTGACTATATACCTTCTCTTCTCATGCAAAACTATCTATGTATATCACGCTCTCAGTATAATATATAAATTATATTATGTGTGTGTAACAATAATACTCTTACTTTTAATGCGTATCTTCTTTCTATACTCGCTCTATATATACTCTTTCTCATTCTTCTTTTCCTATATAAAGTCGTGACACCCAATATCATAATTACAGCGTTTTATATATTTAGCTATAGTTTTATCTCTCATCGAGTTGTTTATTATGTACGTGTTGTGACAATGTGGAATGATCGATGTTGATAGCTGTGTGATGATATGATATGATGCTATACAAAAACGCAAAAGTTTTTACATTGATAGTGATGTTATATATATTGCGACTTGGGATTCGGACTGATACTAAACTGATACATGATGAGTTGAGGGATATAATATGCTTTGTTCATCATCATACGAGCTGAAGCTTTCATAGAAAATATGCTGAGTATTCAATTTCTGCTTTCAATTTAGCTGATAAATTATCATGTGACAACGTTGAGTAGAAGAGACTGCTGGTTAAGTAACGAAGATTAATACGTGAAATGTGATATAGCTAATGATATTCAATGTTGGAACTGTCACCAATTAAAAATCTATGTGAAAGTAATGTGAAATTAGTTGAACAAGAAAAATTAACAGCATTCAGCTGACAATCAAATTTGCTTGGAATAAAATAATTATTCACAGAAAAGCGTAACTTGAAAACTACAGTTGGATATTAGCTATTCTCAATTAGCCCCAAGAATGACAAAATAATAAAAAAAACAATATAATTCTCATGAAGTTCGAATACCATTTCAGAAAGTTGAAACGCGAGTTAATGCAAATTATGCTAACCTACTTCTTCAAAGTCTAAGAATAAAATACTTATGGCTAATGATTTTTGTGAAACTAATTAAATTTTTCTTTGTACTTGCTTTTATATAACTTTGGCGTGATGACTTGGAAAACTTTTTTCTCATTTGGCTGGGACGGCAATGGGTGGCTCGGTTGAATAACAATATCCTTGAATGGAATACTCATTTTCCTTTGGATACCCCCATATATTTCTGGGATTGTGGATGGACGTGAATATTAATGTGGATGTTTTGTGAATCTTCAAAACTCCTCTCCGGAAATTCTCAACTGTTCAATTGGATCCTGTGATGGTGTCTGTGCCTGGTTTCCTATATATATATATAGGCAACCCGAGAACGGTGGGGTCCTGACCGCAAGTTCCAATTCATGGTGTCCGCCTCCATGCCTGTGTTTGATCAGAGGAACCAGACAGTAAGCTCGGTGCGGTGCTCCAACTTTTTGTCCTTCTCGTTGTGTTGTTGCAAAAAAAATTAAATTATATTTAAGTGTGCTCTGCTATACGTGTTTTCAAATTAGCATAAAATGTCATGAAATAATGAGAGCCCATATAATCTGAGCTTTCTTTTGTCCCCCGTTGTTCCACTTTTCCCCGAAAATAAGGAAGTTTCAATTTATGTGGAGTCTAATAATAATAATAATTGTGTTGTTTCGATATTCAGCGTTAGCAATGTTTGCATTGATATATTAAGCTCCAGGCTCAAATTCAACCGAACCTTTTCCTTTTTATCCTTTTATGTTTGTCATAATAAAATTGTGGTCGTGTGTCGCACGTCACCCCATTATGAAACACTGAGTCCATCTAATACCCTCTTATGATTGAGGGGATATACACACCCCAACCACTTGAGAAAGATGAGAAAATTCAATTTCTTTAAAAAGCACTTTTGGGAAAGTTAATGGAATTTTTAAGAAACTACGTATGTGATAATAATTCACATCCGTTTTCCAAGCTCTATTTTAGGCATCTTCCTATATGGTTGAGTTTATATTGATCAAGTAATTTTCTCATCTTCTTCCCCAGCCCCCAACAAATAAGATCCAGGATAAAAAATAGTACCTGAAATAGTATATCGTTGTTGTGAAATATTCTTATTCGAACAAGGCGTGCGTTATTCGTGTGACCCTTTATAAATAATATCAACTCAAAAAAGAGTTGCATATTTGTTTGTGTTCTTGTTCTCAAAATCTCTTTTCACTTTTTTTCTCTGCTGAAAGCTATGTAATTTTACTATATCTTATCTATAAAGTACTGCTGCTGCTGCTGCTGTGGGATTTGATAATTGTTTCTTCTGTTTTTTGACACGTGTTATATATATATCTATCTATATATTACGTCTATAAATACAATTGCGAACTCTTATACTTATACTATCTAATGGTTTTGATCAATTTTAATTTATGTTTGTTATCTTATTACTGTTCTTGTATCAGCACACGGTCTTCTTCTGCTGGGCATTGCTGAACATGCACACTGCAGCCTTGCTACAAAAAAATATATTTATATCTATATATATGTCGCTCGCTATATCAACTTATATTTTTGCCAGTGAAATACATATTATAAAAGAGCGAAGAATGATAAAAAAAACAATCCGAAATTCGTTTTGCAGTAGCGGATGTTTGAGTCCTTTTCTATATACTTTTCTTTTTAAATTGCATACTGTATATTTTATCTATACAAGATACAAAGAAAAGTCACCGCTCTAGCTATGTCTATGTACAGTACTATATATTATAAGTACCTCTCTGTTTTAAACCATTCTATTCCTTTCCACGTTCAATGTATGTGTTTATCTTAGATTGTTTCCATTTCGTTTACCATTTTACTTTCAATTATATTCAGCAGAATCAATCAATTCACTCAATATATACCACCAAAAACCACCAAAAAACCCACTTATAATACCCACCCACCCCACGCATCATCTCATCATATATACTTATATGTACTTAGCTCAAGCTCAAAAAAAAGATATTGTAAACTACTTCTTTTATATCTATTTTTACAGAGCTAATATATATTACATTCCAGGAAGCCTTCAAAAGCATTTCTGTGTCTTTGTCTTTGCACACACAACAGACGGATAAAGAGTTGGAGAACAAAAAAACGAAAAGCAATTGTTTATCTTAACTATAATCAAACATCCTTTTTTTACACTGATACTGATACAAAAACAAATACATATAAATAAATTGTAGGGAAAATGACGGAAAATTTTGGACACTGAAGGAGAAAAAATAACAAGTGCTGACAAGATGTATGACATGACCAACCACTGTTATTTACACAAAGCACAAAAATAATATACACACACACTACATTCCTTTTGTTGCTAAATTCCTTTAAGTTTGTAGACACAAAGTAGTGTACAATGTAAGTATTTACATGCACACAAAATGACGAAGAAAGTAGTGGGAGTAGAAAGACTGGAAATGGACAATCAAAAAAAAATGTTATAGAGCTCTCAAACAAGACGCAAACACAAATAAGAAAAACTAATCATTCATTCAACCATTCAATCATAATCAAAAATCAAAGATGCAGTCTCTGAAAAAAAATATTTTCTCTTTTCTTTCTTTCCCATTTGCTCTTCATTTAGACAGTGACAAAATTCCACTATAATGAATCAGATTTCATGATTGAGGAGAGTGTAAAGGTACTGTGCACTTGCATGTTGCTTCTCTGCCTATTTATACAAATATTTCAATACTATACTTTAAGTACACACTACTATATACTTCTCTACCTACCTATACCTACCAAACCAATATGTTTTAAACTACATACAAGTTTGTAGAAATTAACGTAGCTAATTAGTCACTAGCATCTTGTTTGACTGTATGTAGTACTGTTTCTTATTGTAGAATTTCCAATCTTCTTGAGTGTTTGATTTTCTGTCGTAAATTTTTGCGTACTCTTCTTCCTCTCTTGTGTTCTTTTATTAAGTCTCAAATGTAGCTCAAATTTTTTTTAAAGTTTCCAGTCGTGTTGTCTTTTAGAATGAATGTGATTTGTCGTTGTTGTAAAAAAACTGGTTGTGTTAAATAATTGTATTTGTGTAACGTAACCATCTTCTTCCAATATACAAGTACTTTATAGAGTACTCAAGTAAATGATTCCGATCTATATCTCTAGTCCTTTTTTTAGTTCCTTAATATCATTGTAAAGACTCTATATATGATATTGAATATAAAAACACACTTTGTGTTTACTTGGGTACTAACGTTTCGTGATGGTTGGTTATATTTTGCAATGCCCCGACCGATGCCCGATGCTGGATGATGATGATCATACAAATACACATGTACACCATATATTCCTGGCACATGGTGACTTTCACATTCTGCTGACTCTCGCTGTATCTACTGAATTAACGACCCCAAATACTTCCGGGACACATTATATATGGGTATAGGAGCAGATTGCAATCTTCTTGGGTGTGGTGGGAACGGATGTGCCGATCAAAGAGTTCCAAAAGATTGCCTCTCCTTTCAAACTTGGTGTTAATGGCTACGCTTTTGCTCTCACGGAGAATGGCTACATCGTTTTTCATCCGGAATGGCGTCCTTTGGTAAGGCCAATATAATATTGAAACTTAAAAAATACTCACGGACGGAAACGTATAAATGCATGTCACATAAAATATGATATATATGAGGACACGTATGATAACAACAAAAATTGTCAAGAGCATACGTCTATGTGCACTTTAAGTGCAGGAATGTGTAGCAGACGTTTTGGCTTGGTTTTTGGAAGTTTTGCAATGTAAGAAAAGATTGCAATAAAATAAAAGCTCACAAGAACACACAAAGCAACGAGGAGAAAACTAAACAGTAAAATAATATGATTTGATGTAGGGCTTAATGCCAATATAACTCGTGTGTGGTCTGGTTATTATTGTTCTGTCTATGATTTAGACCGACGGACGAGCAAGGAAAAGAACAAAGCAAGATTTGAAGAATGATTTTTTTAACCATTGTAAATTGTAAAAATACATGATACATATCTACACTCAACGCACACGTTTCTCTATGTGAATTTAGTAATTTAGTTTCACACCGCTTTGGGGCACATTTCTGCCTAAATACGTGAACGTTATGTTGTTTATAGCATTTTCTTAATTATTTACGTACGTGGACCAGACCAGACCAGAGAGTACGTGGATAAATAGGATGATGATGATGATGATGAAATGATGACGGTATACAATTTCATCTGGAATCTTTTTTGCTTTCTTTTCAGACCCAAGACATTCTCAAGCCTAACTACAATAGTGTTGACCTGGCGGAAATTGAGCTGGTCGACTCAGATTTGGAGTCCAGAAATATTGACAAAGAGCTAATGGACGTACGTACTACTACTATTAGTTTCATTTCCCATTCTCCCTATTTAAGTTACTCACATGTCAGGAGTATTTGATCACTCCATTTGTGCTACAATATAAAATACAATAGAATGTGGTATACAATGCAACTCATTTTGTAACATACAATGCTATTTATCTTTTTTTAACAACTACATCTCTCTACCACAGATGCGAAGAAGTATGCTTTTTATAGCTGAGGGCGTTGTGAACTCTTCCCTTCTGCAAGTGAGAGTTCCCCAAGATGATTTTGTAAGTTTATTTTTCCATGTCTCTATTTTTCTTCCTTTTGTCTTAAGACTCTTCTGTTATGCCACTCACAGTGCAGTGCTTTCTCTTTCTTATATATATATGAGAGAGTTGAACTGGAGTGGAAAAATAGAGGAGAAAAAGGAAAGGATTTCTTTTTCCGTACCAGAAGCGAATTCACAGTTGTCCCAACTGTATCTTCTACAATGCATGCATGGTGGTCTCTATGGATTGCGCAGTATATATGAGGGCTACGAATTTTATATAAGTTGTTAGAGAATTGTTGCATTATTTTTTACTGTTTGTAGCGACGTGTACGTGTTCGCAAGCAGCAGTATGCATATGCCAAAATCAATGAGACTCAGTATACACTGGGGGTGACGGTCCCATTAGCCAACATGTATCAGTTCTATGGACAGTTGGAAATCCGTCGGGATGCTCAAGGGAAAAATGTTACAGCGTTCTTTGATAGGACAGATGAACCAAGGAAATGGCGGCTGCATCCTGACTGGACGTATTGCGAGTATATTCGTGGGGGTCCTCAAAAAAAGGAAGATAAACTTTCAAAGGAAGATATTTTGCTTAAGTTCCTTGTGAAAATCCAGCAGGCAAAAACGTCTTGGTCTTGGAAAAATACCAAGTTCGGGAACAAGAATACGTATAACCCTCCGCCGCCAGGAGAAATTTACTCATGTAAGTTAAATGCTATAGTTTTCTAGTTGACTATGTGAATCATACATGCATCTACTACCACTTTCACTTTTTACTTTTGAAAAGTCTTCTACAACGGCATTTTTCTAGTTGTTGCTAGTAGATGTGTTTTTTTGCGTTTCAAAAAAATTCAAAGTATCTCAATTTCGACTTTAAATCAATTTTCTCCTCAGAGAGAATTTGTTACAGTTACAGTTCCACTTCAATACACCTAATCCAATTCTTTTGAGAATATTTTATCTTTTGCCAATGGGGAATCTAGATTTGTCTAATTCTCATCGTTTGTAAATTGTACAAGTTTTTGAAATGAAATAAGAATGAGATTCTACCTCCTGTGCAACTTTCAATTTAGAAAGAATCTTTCCCTTTCCTTCTTCCATTTCAATCATTCAAAGCGCATTTTTCTTTGAAAGTAATGTTGAAAAAGTTGTCGAGTAGAATTGAGACTTGAAAGCACGTTGTTCACGGACACTTTTAATACTCTACTCCTTTACAACACAATGCTTCAAACAGAAGTGAAAGGATGAGTAGCCATATATATGAAGTGGAAGGTAGACAGAAAATTTACAAAAAAAACTGAAAGAGAGAAATGGAGAAAATCCTTTTGGTGTTTTTAGGTGACAAGGACTTGGTCCAAAGTCTCGTGTTTGATGCCAAAATTACGGGCCCTTTCAGCCTACACAAGTTGAAGGAATTGAACCAGAGCGAGTCGTAAGTATCTTAGCTATCTTACTATAATATAGTATTTTGCTATAAAAGTTTCCATCACATACTAACCCAATCACATTAAGTATATATAAAGATACAAAAGAAATCAGTGGAAACTGTGAAACCAGAATGGGAAATTATATCGTACATCAAAAAGATTTATGTAAAGTAAATCCGCTAAATATCATAAATCATGTCTGGAACTGTCTTCCATCCTATAATATCCTCCTCACTATATAAATAATGTACGATATAATCTTTCCATTCCACAAACTCACATAATAATATAATAGTCTCTAGCTATATAAAAATAAATGTTTTTTCTCACTCTAATATATAAACTTTTCATCAATGATGATTACTTTGTTAAACTCATGCACTTTCTGCTCTCTTTCTTTCTTTTTCTCTTTCTCTCCCATTTTCTATTCCATTTTGCACGCTTTACTCACTAAAAAGGTGGTTTGCAAAGATTTATACTTTTGCAAACAATCAGGTAATGCTATCATTTCACACAAAATTTATATAAACTGCCATGCCATGATGATGATAAAGGTAATATCGTAACTCAACCTGCTAATAAATCCAATACATCCATCATATCCATTCATCCGCAACCCCCACTGGCCAAAATACAAACACACACATTGCTGCACACGAAGGAAAGCAAGCTAAACACAATAATATTTGGTGGTGCTGTGCTTTCCCTCCTGGATTTATTTACACAAGACGTTTCAATTAACATAATGAAACGGAAAACGGGCTTGGTGTGTGGTGCGGTGAAAGCTTTATTTGCACGAGTTCAAGAGCAAATTATTACTCCATTTCGATATATATGCTTGCAAAAGCAAAAGCAATGGGGAAAAATGCTTGCTCGGCTACTGAGCAGGTGGTTGTGGTTTGGTTCAGTACACATTTTCCTCTCTTTGGGAACAAGCGATATGGATGATTGCTGGTGAATTGGATTTTTGGAATGGATGTGCTTTGTTTGGTTTAGTCTTATTGCTCCGTTATTGCTGCACAAATCTGTTTGCCACCAGCACCACCACCAAATTCAGTAATATTGCCAGCTTAATAGCGACAAATATATATAGTGGCTGGCTGGCTACTACTGAAAAAAAAACAAATAAACTGATTGTTATTCGAAAATGATAAAGGGCTCAAATGTGACTTGACGCGTTGAGATCATTTCAAGTTTTGGTATAAAACGTATGTCTAATTCCTAGAAGTTTTCGTGCTAGACAGGTTCAACAAGCGTTTGGAGCCGTGGTGGCCTTCATTGCAACTCGGAGTGGGCTAACAAGATGGATTGACTATTCGGAAGGACCACAAACACGTTCCGATACTTACATGTATGTATAATATTATGTCAAGAAAGTTTATAGATTTCATGGAATGAAACATTATTCTCTCAAAAAAAACGAAGTAAAAAAAAAGATGTGAGGGTCTTACGGAGTTTCCGTTGTGCAGATCAAGTAGAGCAGTGCTACAAGATTTAATGTTGAGCGGAAATGTTTTTTTCTTTACTATATTGTATGACAAGTTCATGATTTATGATTTTTCTCCTCCATCCAGTCCATTTTCTGATTCAAATCCACGTGCCACTGAGGAGCTTTGGTATAAACGTGCCGTAGACCGATATGAAGTCGATCAAGGCATGTCCTTTGTTATTTCTGTTCCTTACGACGCTGGAACAAGAAATGACAGCCTTGTCACCGCTACTCGTGCCATTTTTGTAAGAAAGCTCGTCCCAGAGATCAACGAATTGCGATCTGCACCGGTAAGGCTGAAGCGGAAGACATGCAATTACATTTTGTACAAAAAAATACGTAAAGCTGACAGACAAGTTGAATACTTATCCACGGGAGAGAAAAATGAGAAAATGGTTGTTTAATTCTCAGCACGATTTTGGCGTAGGCACACAAAAGCACTATTGTAGGTATACATTACGTTCACGTGTATTCTTTTTTTTGAACTTTCAAGGTGGCTGTAGCTGGTACTCAGTTTGAGCACGAGAAGTTGGCAGAACGCTTCCTAAATATAACTGAAAATATTCTTCCAGAGGTACAAACAACTATGCAATTTCGTGCCCTTAAATATATTTACTTTGAAGAGTACAATTTTGGCATCTTAATTGAAATCCGTAAACAAACACACAGCATTTTGTTGAACATGTTCCATTTTTTATTAGTGCACCGATCATACAGTGTGTCATCCATGCAGAACGAAAAACATTGACTGCTACATTTTGGATGACAACGGTTTTGTAGTTGTGTCGGATACTCATAAATACACGGGCAGGTTTTTTGGGGATGTTGATGGCAACGTGATGAATGAACTTGTGTACCAAGGCATTTACGAGAGGAAGAGGGTTGTGGACTATCAAGCGATATGCCACCACCTCCTCAACCGATCTGGGATGGCAAACATGCTATTGAACGTAAGTGTGGTGGCAGGGATTATGAACTTATGGAGGCTATTATTTGCTCCTACCATCATCTAATGTAGTCAATCGTAAATTTTATTTTTCACATTGGAAAGAAAATATTAAGGAGAAAAGATGACATTCTCAGATTTCCCAGCTGTCCCAAATCCAATTTTAGCCCTTATAATTTATTCGGATTGAGAGACAAAATGAACTCTGGCATCTTTTATGTAATCTTATGTTCCTTCTCTTTTTCTTTCAGCCTTTTGTAACATTCAAATGGCTACTTAGATGGGTACTTGGAAGGTTAGCGTGGCTCGCTTTGCAAATCAATCTGCACAACTTTATCCATCCAGACTACGCTTCAGTCCTTGCACAAGGTTTGTCAGAGATTTTTTAAAATTTTATGCTCACCCACACACTAGAAAATCTAGAGAGAGATAAAAGTAGTAGTTCTAAAAGAATGACTGTGTTTGAAACGATGTATAATGATGGCTTTGATGCTTCAGTCTTTTCTTATATGTATTTGTTTCATCCTCTTATGTTCCCAAAAACCCACTTGATGGTTACCCCTTAAGCGTGAGTGTTTCCTCTGTGTATATAGTGTGCTCTGCTCAAAAGGTTATTCACAAAACGATATCGTTTTCCACTTTTCTCTTGAAGCTGATGACTTTTCTTCCTTTTTTGGTTGTAAACCATAGGAAATGTGATCAGAGTGTGGTTGAATTGGTTTTGACTTTACCCTTTTCCCTTCAAAAACGCTTTCATTCATTCATTCAGCTGCTGCAATTTTTATTCGTGCCATACTAAACTAAATGCTATATACGCAGAATGATCGCTCGTAAATTCGACCTGCTATTAAACCTCCAATTTTATTTGGAAGGATATGAGCCATATGAAATAAAAACGAAGTTAGCTTTTTCCCATATGCAATGTTCGCTCTCGGTGGCCTCTATTCTCTCATGTCAATTTTTACAGTGAGTGATGACCAGCCTATGGAAGAAGACAATCCCAACTGGCATCCATTTCTTGAGTTGGCACCAATCAATAAAACTAGATTGCGTCCATGTCACAAAGAATATGTACTGTACAGATATGGACCACTGTATGACAGTACATTGTTTACCACTGGATTTTATTCCGGTGTTATGGAGTGTGATAGCATTGGAAATGATGGGTAGGCAATATAAAACTTTCTCTTTATGACTTTTCTTTTTCTTATTGTTATACTTGAGCTTGCGGGCTAAAACCCTTTGGTCATAGCTCTAATAAGAAAGTACACTACTACTACTGGGCTGCACATACTACATATACACTGAATCTGAATACGATTTGGTTGCTGATTGTGGTTATAAAAAGACAGAGCTAAGAAAGATAACCTATCAGAAAGGTTGTCGCTCTCTTTGTGTGGGTTTCTATACCACACACATTATTATTTTGTCAATGCCCCCGAGGCCCTTAAATCTTGTTCCAGTGTATAGTGATAGTAATACTAGCAAATCTGTATAATCTACATATGACTATATTAGTAGACATGTAAAACTTTCGTCTTTAACTTTGTATCACTTTCTTTTTCGTTTACTTTCAAAATCTGCAGAGATTACGCCGTGCACCTGATCAACCGAACCAATCTTATCCTACTCGTCGTCCAAGGTACTTGTAATGGAAATGGGAATAAGGAGCGAGTTTCCATCAAGCCCACTGAAGTTACGTATGAACTCGAGGAGGATCTTGAAAATATGACAGTTCACAATGAAGTTGTTGCCCAAATATGTCGCATACCCATTTTAACTCATGAGAGAAAGAAACCATCGACAAAGTGCTACGACTTCGATAAACGCGTAAGTTGCACTATATACCAGCTCATACTTTGCTTTTAAAAATGCCAAAGTTGCTGAAATGAATAGGTTTTCATGCAATGTCTATTTATATTTGTTCGTAGGAGGATGCCCTCCGGGAGGAATGTGGAGAAGCACACATAATCCAGTCATCCATTACCTTTGTACTGCTCAGTATCTTCCTCTTTTTCAATCATTTCCAAATACGATGCTCGTAGTCCTAAGACATGTACTAATTTATAAGTAAAGAGCTAACAAATTATTACTCCATTTGAATAAAGCAGAGAAATCTCGAAATGAAGACAAAATAGTTTCATATTCAAAATGTGAGCTAATGTTTAAGCTATAAGGATCGATGGTGAGCTGATATTTATAGGTTGTCGTACGGTACATCCTTACCACCAACAATAGATTTAGGTGAAAAAACAGTCAAATGATATCGTGATAAGAGTTTTTGAAAGTCAAATGATACTTTTTGATTCTAACTTTTCATTAGATATATATATATCTAATCTAGCTGTGTTTTTACTCATTAAAATATATGTCAGTTTCCAGTCAGCCAACTCTTTATGCAACTTTGAATGTTAAAGGCTGGGACTTTTCTTTTATGCACAACCACACGTCAACTTCACACACATAACATGATATTTCAAACGGACATACTAACGGACAAAAAACTATACCTAACGATACATAATCTCTAAAACCTAACTCTCTGGTTCAGAATCCGTACTTTCAAAGCATTTTTTAGCAACCTCTTCTTTGAGTGAAAACATGTTTGGTCTCAGTGTGAGTTGAACAAGTTGTAATTTGTACTAATGTATTTATGTATGCCTAAAAATTTAACTGTCTATTACTAACTACTGAATACAATCACCGTATTTTACAATATCATTAGTATTTTTATAGCGAACTTTGTACAATGTTATACTTGAATTGCGTTCGATATGTCAATTAAAACATGGTTGTTGTAAGCTAGTGGATATATACTCTATACTGACACAGTAACAAAGATCACAAGATTCGCTACGGTGCTATAATAGAAAGAAAGCAAAACAAGGTTATGAAAAAAAGAGTGTGCAGGATGATTTTAGAGAGAAATCATTAATATGCTGCTTGATCTTGATCTTCAGCTAATAATAATAATAAAAAATTATTATTATAACCTGTAGCCATGTACTCGTACATCATCATCTTCATAATGGATAAGATTTTCAGATAATTTTTGTAAGTTAATAATGATAAACGTACATACATAGCAGCAGCAACACAGTAAGAAATATCAGAGAATAGAGTCTTGGCCTTTCAAATGCCTTCCCTGATTTACTTGAATAGTTAATAATATAATAATTACTGGACACTTTGAATAACACGTTTAACATTTAAAATGAAAATAAATAACAATGAATGACATTTTTTTAAGAATAGAGTATACGAAATAAGTTTCGTTAATAACAGAGCAAAAGCTTCCCAATATAGAGCTGTGTAGAAGAAATAATAATGAAACATTTCAATTGTATGCATAATATACTCTCCAGAACTTGCTTGCAAGTAAAAAAAAAGATAGTTTTAGTGTTTTCTGTCTATGCAGATGCTATTACTGTGATCGATACAAAAATTTGATCCGAATGTTTTACTTTTTTTGTCTATCTTTTTTGTGTATGATTTACTCTTCAGTCTTAGTTTATGCACCTAAAAATATATGAAATGTTCATTAAGATAGTTTCTTTTTCTACTTTTTGTTACCAGATATTGTTAAAAATATACTTACAATTAGTGTATTCTCTATACGTAGGTTTCGTATGTACTTGATTGTAAATTTAATACGATTAACTTTTAACAACATCATCGTGGTCAAGTATTATTTCCTAGTATTCCGTAAAATTGAAAATTCGATGTTAGTGTGATTTTAAGGAAAAAAATATCCTCTCGAATACAACTCTGGACACATCAAAGACAAATATCCCTAAATTTAGTATATTTGAATTTCTAAATCAGGATAGTTGTAGAATAAAAAAAAGTCCTCACTAGACAGCAAAGTCATAATTTCATAGTTGTGTAAAACAATGATTCAGAAATGCAATACGAGATAGAAATCTCATGAGAAAATAAGAGGAAATAAGTACTTAAAATTAAAAAAAAATAATGCCATTGTTAGCGTTTGTATAACTTGTAAGTTTTTGAACTAAAACAAGTTTCTATATCTTAATAATAATAGAAAAACTAATAAAGGAAATTTTGAAACCCGTTTAAAATTTACGTAACAAAACAAATTTTAATACAATTTTTGGATTTGTGTGTATATTATATTGTATATTTAAATGACATATTTAGTTGTTGGCATAATATGGTTAGATGTTATTATTATTATAAAATATTGCAATGAGTTCGTCTAATATTTTTATGTTATACTAGGATCACGGTACGCCACACATGTAACCGGTTTTTGATGACCATTGTACTCACGCTTGGCCTGGCCAGATTCCACGGACCATAAACGAGCCAGATTATCTGAAGATGCTTCAGAACAAAACAAAGAAAACTGACAATATATCTATCGTATAAATTAACCCAAATTTAAAAAAAGACGCTACGTACCAGTTAAGACGAATTGGCTGTCTCCAGTAAAAGCTGCGCCCCACACCCATCTTTGGCCAGAACAATGTAAATCGGATACTAGTGAAAAATCGGATGTTCTCCATATTTTACACGTCTGATCGGCAGAAGTCGTTGCAAGAAAACTTTAAATAAAATAAATATTGTCTAAAAAACTACTTCTTGATTTTATTTTTGAGTAAACTGGTTTACTTTGAATTTAAATCTTTTTACTTGGAATCTGGAGAAAAGCAGCACTTTAGAGCATATCGTTTGTGGGCTTTCATACGATGAAGCGGACTTAGTCTTAGGTGGTCACCATCACCATCCGCTATATAAATGGTAGCATGGCAAAAAAAAATTTTGAGACTTGGTACATATCGAACAGTATCATTATCATCATACTAGCATCATAAGTTAAGTTGGTTTACATACCATCCAAGCTCCAAATATAACAATCGCCTTTATTGTTAACGGCTGCCAGAAATTTGCCATTTGCATCAATCGCTACGTGCTGGACAGGAACTGACGAGGTTTGATCTGGAATCTATTAAAAAAACAATGAAATTCACTTTACATTGCAAATAGTAATGTAAGCAATCTTTACATGTAAGCATGCTAGGAAAGTAGCACTATCCAAAAGTTATATTTTTTTGCCAGATTAAATTACCAATTGTTCTGTTCTGTCATTTCTCAAATCCCAAACGTGAATCGTTCCGCTTTGATCCCCAACAATTAATTCAACATTGTTCGGATGCAAAGCAATAGATGTTATCGGTGAAGAATGGGTTTGAAACAGTTTTTGGCACGTTGGATTACTAACCCTGGATATTCAACAAACAAAAACAAGGTCAATAAAATAAGCAATTTCTGTTGCATAAATGTTGTATTGTATTTTTTAATCACCTCAAATCCCAGATACGAGCATTAAAATCCTCTCCCCCTATTGTAAAAAGTAAAAAAAAAACAAGCAAATAGTAGCAAAAATAAATAGAAGCAAAATTTGACATTCTACTGAAATATTCGTTTTTAAGTATTAATTTTATTAATTAACTAATTAATTAACCTGACCTGTATACATCCACATTGAGTCATTATTAAAACCGATCGCAGTCACGTTCTTTTGAATCCCTTCAAAATTTAAAGTTGGACTTTGCGTCGTTCCTTGAATATCATATAACCTAACATGCTGAAACCCTGCTGCTGCAATAAGTCTCCTGTCGGGCGTAATGCAGAGGTCATTAACTTGCTAAACATGGTAAAAATCAGTATCAATTCATCAGTATTCATCAGTATCAATCAATATCAATGGTGCACTTACGGAATCAGGATGTTGAAACGTTTTCACACAAAGGGCAGTATGTATATGCCAAAGTTTAATTGTGTGATCATAACCCGCAGTGGCCAAAACTGTTTCCAAAGTAGTTGCATTCGGAACCCCATTTATAGACGTCGTTAAACTACCAGGGTTGCTGGAGGTACCGGTTGTAGTTCCTCCATTAGTAGCGTTAATTGTTGCTACTGTTGCCACCTCATCATCTTCAGGACTGCCACCACCACCTTCTTCAACAACTGGACTAACCATTATTTTCTTACTTCACAATCTTCCAACCTATTTTAATCATAAATGACAAACAAAATACATTTACAACAACATGTACATCTGCATCAATCAAAAGCAAATAAAACATTCCAAAAAACGCAACTTACCAACAACCAACCAACCGTCTACTTATCAGGTTAATCCACAAGATAATTAAATATCGCCAATCAATCAATCAATACAATATACAACAAGTTTAAAATTTAAACCCAAGTTGCACGTAAAAGCATGTACGTATGTTTATCTTAGATTGAAATATAACATGTGTTGTGTGGATGTAAACAGAGACGCATTTACAAAGCAAAAGCAAGTGCGCAACGCAATGTTGTTCATTTGTGTACTTACTTTTTATGTACATATGCTACATTCATAACACAAATATCTGCTTGCAAAGCTAAAAGCACAAAAATATCCTTATACAAAATTTTTGCCTCTTTTCTCAAATCCCAAGGCTCAAATTTATATGCATAAAGAAAAGCGTTGAGAAATGGACGCATCTTATCTTTCTTCTTCCGCATTGTATTTTTTCTTCTAATTTTTGCAGATGACTTTGTTTGAGACAATTAATTAAATTACGTAACCGCTATACAACATTATTTCCAGGCCACATCTAGATTCCACCTCCTACAGGAAACATTTAACATTTAAGGTTTATATAACCGTCCAAATCTCATTTATACCATCATCATGATTCATCAAGGTCAACTTTTATGGTAGTTCTGGGCTGGAGAGTCTAATTTTTTCTGGCCATTAAAAACAAATTAAGGAAAGGAAGTGTGGGGCAACAATAGATCATGATGTTTGATGCTCTGTCCTCCGTGCCAGCTAATTTTTTGTGATGATTACTTAATGGATGACATGTTCAATGTTCTACCTTTTATATACTGTAGATTATTGTAAAGCATGGAATTAGGTAGCCAAAATGAATTTATTTATTTCAAGTTTATAAAAAAGACCATCATCATATAAACATGGAAATTAGTTGGTCATTTTAAAATTTAATCATTTCAAATTCCAAAATTGGCAAAGGAGCAGTTCCTTCAAATTGTAAATTGTTAAAGCATGTACCTATTGAACTTGTAGTTAGTATCAAAAAGGAAAAGAGTTTATCTGTAAACACGTTAAACACATCCATCCCAATTTATTGCTAATCTTCTGAATAGAAGATCTATGCCACAGCCAAACCAATGCCAAGTTGAGTTGCGAAAATTGTGTGGTGGTACCTACATACTAAAAGCATCAGACAGGAAATTGTAAGCTAAAGCCACATGTTCAATGGTAATGGAATGATGAAGGTGATGCAATTTTTCCAACAATGGACTCTTGGTGTTGAGTAAATAAAAAACGATTCCGTAATAAAATATATACATTCAACAAATTCAACTAAATTTCATTTATATAGCAAGCAGGTGAATATCGATGAATCTCTGGCACACGCTACTTCACATGAACAATGACGTGAGGATGAGAAGGGGATGGATATGGATGCTGCATGCTTGACTTGATTGAAGGGAAGACCATTTCGCATTAAAGCTCAACCATTTAGATGATTATCCCACTGACTCACTAAACTGAACAATGCCATGATGGCATGGGTCAGTCAGTCAGTAATAATTGTAACAAAAGAAATTAACAAAAAAAATATTGCATCTTCCCATTGTGGAGTGCGCTTACTACATAGAAAAGGATGGATGACCGGAAATGGACTGGGGTTGTGTCTATATATTTTGGATGATGTTGGATCAGGATTGTCTATTAGCTATCCAGTTGTATGGCATATTGCACGCATATCATCATCATCATCTCATCATCCAAGCATTCCACCAAATTGTAATGAAGGACTATACTTACTTACTTGATACTGTTACTACTGTTATGTAGCCATTCAAACAATAGTAACAGTAACTGATATCAGTTTTCCATTTGATCCCAACAGCGTCTCATATATTGTTTAGACTACTCTAGAGATTTTCATACGTGCACCAGTTCACCTACTACAAGTTTAGTTTATAGATTTTAGTGAGATTGTTGCTTTATTGCAATAAAATTGCATTATTATGATTCAATAGAAATGGGCATGTAAACCTCTTTTGCTAGTCACAACAGTTACCTCAATTGAGTATAGTTATCAGATTGGAATTTTTATGGCAAACAGAGCAGGGTCATTATTCTTTTCACACGCTACCACATGAAAGTGTATGAACGTTATTAATGTTTGTTTGTTTATATGGGGTTTTGCGGTGTCCGTTTCATTTCGTGTCATGTCATCATCATAGGTAATTTAAATTAACATAATGTGCTCCCGTCCATGTCTCCAATGTAGTGACCGTTTTTTGACGACGTCAAAAGTTGATGTGATCCACATTTAAACAGAATTTAAGTGTTTCATGGTCACCCGAAACACGAAAATAATTGCTGTGTGACATGAAGTTATTGTGAAAACTGTTATTATGCAATTGATTAGTGCGTAATTGCTCATTTATCCTGTGACCGAGTGCTTGGAAAGAAGTAGGTATCTGAGTCTCTAAATGTTTTAGGAAAAAAGGTTGAAAGTGAAACGTCCATTTACCATTTTAATTTTTTAATAAGACCAAGGGATTTGGAAAGTGTTAAAGTTTCTTTCGAGAAAAATATGTGATTCTACTACGAATGGAATAAACCTTTGAAAGGAACATTTTTATTAAAAATATCCTCTTAAATCTTTACTATGGGACTATGTCCCACCTACAATATCACAAGAACTCTTCCCATATTCCTTGGGGTAATAATCTTTTGGATGGCTGGACAAGTTTCTGGACAAGGTTCGTGTACATCGTTGAATGAAACAATTTTTTTGATTGTCAATTGTTGCATATTCGCTTATGCCTCATGTTTGTGTGCATGGATTTTCTTTTAGGAATGAAATGTTCAGGTTATTGTACAAAGGATATTTTGAAGTGCCAACTTCGAGGAGGAAAAGTTATTGGATACTGCAGCAAAACCTTAATGTGCTGTGACCGTAAGAACGTCTTTGTGCTACATCTTTGAATATTTGAAGTCTTTAATCAACCGAGCTAAACACAAAGTGTTAATATTATTATTATTATCATTGATAGCTTTGGTCTCAGCCACAGCTTCTTGTGGTGATAAGAAGTCAGGACAGAAAGTAGTTTTCTTCAAATCCCCCAACTATCCAGGTTATGCAGGAGGAGATCTAATTTGCGAACTAAAAGTTCGAATACGCAATGACACAGTAGCTGTTAGGTAGGAGTTTTGTTTTAAATTTTAACATTAAGCAAGTTTTGTTGCGTTGATGTGAACCGAATTCCGTTTATTTTTTTGTTAGAATTGACTTTACAAAAGTTGAGATGGATGGCTTTTCATTTGATGGTGGTGGAGAACATGGTGCAAGCTGCGAATCTGATATGATATTTATCAAGGGATTCCAAACATGGTCGCCTCCACCAAGATGTGGAAATCTTACTGGCTATGGAGGTAATTTGTAAAATAATTTTATGATGAGATGAATGCAATTTAAATGAAAGTGTATATTATTCTTTTGCAGTGTTAATAGATTTAGACAATGAGCAAACTCGACATTTAGGAATGCTATCAATACTTGCTTTAATGTCCAGCCCAAAATATCGTTTTAATATGCGAATCACACAAACCACAAAAAATCCAGGTATATTTTACAAGTCTAGACTAAACATACATTTTCTATCACCTCAACCTCACGTAAAAGGATCCTTAACATTTTAGGGGTTATATGGGACGTGAAAGATTCATTTAGTGAAAAGAGGTCCGTAAATGCACAAGTACGGGCAACTAGGAGCCCAGATCCTACCAAAATATTGATTAAGACTGAAAGGAAGCCAATAATGTCACAAGGAGACTCATATAACGTTGAAACGTTCCAACTGTTTGATTCAAAGCACCCGTAATTATTATCTATAATCTATTCTGTAGGCTATTTCTTACTCACAATATAATCTGCATTATGATTTATAATTTTCACAATCATTTTTGTAGAAAGTGGCAAAGTCCCTCTATAGTTAATGGGGAGGATGCTCTAATATCCACAGTACCGTGGCAAGTTAGCATTAGAACTAAGCCACCACCCGACTCTTCCTGGTATCCCGATTTTTGGGATGGTGATGGCACGACAGCAGCAGATGATGGAATTTCTTCCGTAACTGAAGATACGAATTTAGACAATAGTACAGAAGCTTATAACTGTTCAGAATCTGAAGGCATTCATTTTTGTGGTGGCACTATAATTCATGATGGCAGATACATTATTTCAGCTGGTCACTGCTTTTATGGAAGGTAAGCAATAATAATTGCTACAAGTGGCACATATGCCAATCTTTTTGTTTAAAACCTTACTGAAATTTTACTTTTTTTTAAATGTATAGCAATAAGATGCAAGGAATGGTAAACATATCTGATATAATGGTTGTGGTTGGTGACACGGATAAATGCTCGGATGATAGTGGGGGGATATTTGATAATAACCAAGGCTCAGGCTTGAAATCCTATCGTTATGATGTAGAGTCTATTATTTTCCATTATGGCTATGACCACAACCTTTTGATAAATGACATTGCTATATTGCGACTGAATGAGACAATTAAATACTATGACCATATTCGACCTATTGCGTTGGCAAATCCAGGTAAATTAATATAGCATATTAAAAGCATTTCATCTTTTTGTATGAAATATGCTGCAAGTTGTAACAATTTATGCATGGACTTTGTATAGGTGACACCTTTGAAGGTCAGCAAGGTTTAGTTAGCGGTTGGGGGGATCGATTTGCTGAAGAGAACACAAACAACTATTCCACAACTGAGCCCAACGGTCCATACATCCTCCAGTCATCCAAACTCTTGGAAATACAAAATCGTTCATTTTGTAACGCACGAGATTTATCTCAACTAGCCGGAACAAAAGAGGCTGTTGTGCGACACGCAAAGTACAAGTATGTTTTTGATTCCACCGTCTGCACTCTAACAAAAAATGGGAGTAAAGTGGAGGTCAACACGGGAAGAGGTGACT
The DNA here is from genome assembly GCA_964034955.1 of Orchesella flavescens. Lineage (NCBI taxonomy): Eukaryota > Metazoa > Arthropoda > Collembola > Entomobryomorpha > Orchesellidae > Orchesella > Orchesella flavescens. Next base: position 8,556,680 of record OZ035958.1, on the reverse strand, counting down.
CAGGTGGGCCTTTGGTTTCAACATATTTAAATGAAACGAAGCCGGTATTAGTTGGAGTAGTTAGCTATAGTATACCAACAGATGAAATGAGCCTTTCGTTGGACGGAGTTAATCGCTCTGTTGATTTTTTCGCTTCTGTTGGCTTCTATAGAAGTTGGATTGACCTTGTGGTTAAATCCTATGAACAAAATACTAAAGCAAAGTAGAAAGGAGGATGATATTGATTTGATGATTGCGTAAGAGATTTTATCAACTTTTCAATTTATGAATTAGGAAGAAGTATAAAGCAATAGATTTATTCAATAGGTATATAGAAACCATGCTTAAAATGTAGCAGGCATATATTGGTAATAATACTTACGATTAGACCACAATAGCTTTAAGTCAAACTGCAAACAAATTTTTGTGTGTTTTTGATTGTGTGGCCAGCAGTTCATCATTCAAGAATCCATAATCATCCCATCATGCATATGTATGTACAACGATTCATGTATATAATGTAGAACACTGACCCGACAGCTTTGTCTTATTATTTGCCTTTTGTATTTTCATAGATTTTCAAATTTCTTGTACATTACATATCTTTTTCATCTTTGAAATTAATTAATTAATAATAATAATAATAAGTACGATTAATTTCATTTTGACTGGTTATGTCTAAATAATATAACGGATGACCCTACGTGTACTTAATAAGTAATTGTAGTTATTTCAGGTCACTCATCACTGCATTAAGCTTATCATGCTAGGTTTATATATGAAAAAGAAAACAAATGGGGTAAATACAAAAATTATTGAAAATGCAAATTTGGTGCTGACAAGGTGTGGGCATATATATGGTGGCGATACATTTATATTTTGTAGAGTAATAGCATATTAAGACATAAGATCAATATTTAGTGTTAAAGAAAGGTTTCTGGTAAATTTAGTACATCATTTGCTTTCACCAGTCGTCACAGTCTTCTTCACATTAGGAGAATAGTTTTACATATTTTTGTTAGTCAACAACCTTCTGTATTAAGTTAGTCAACCAAAATTATCATTGTAATATTGAATATTAAAGTCATTTTGAAGTTATAATAATAATTATTTAATTTCATAGGAGTACGAGTGTCGAAATTTTTAAACTTGAATAAAGTTTAAAGCTAAACTTACGAATTTTTGGGCTTTGAAACTGCAGAGTTGTTTTTGAATATGTAATAATAGCATGTGTATGTCTTATTTACAATACATTTCTGTACGTATATATTGATCTCTGAGTTTGATAAATATTTTAATCATAATTCTCGTTATTGTTAGCGTTAGCACTCATCCGCATGTAACTTTCATAACTTGGAGCTGCAGATTGTATGGAATCCCTCCGAGGAATTGACATTTTCAGTGCCTCTTCGTATGTCGGAGGCACTAAAGTAAATAAGTATAAAAATGGTGAGATAACTCTTGACCTTGTAGAAACAACTACATTTTTTAAAATTAGCTATGGACACATTACTCACGTGTTTCCATCGACGCTGATCTGAAAGACAGACGACTGTGACTTCGACTCGTAAAGGAAATGGGAGGATTAACGGATAATCTCCTTCTTCGAGGCGATGATAACGCCAATGCTGAAAACTCATGGGATGTACTGGCTTGTTCTCCATCGTTCGAGCTTACTGCATCTTCAGGTATGGTCATGGCTCTTCCATTTTGGTGTAAAGATCTACTCCGACGTGCACCCCCAGTGCCTGGGGGTGGCGTACCAGGACTGTTGCGTGAAAATAGGCCAGCTATTTTTTGGCTTTAATTGAAACAAATTTCAGCTTTTACACACTCAATGGATGCACAAGTTTACTTTTCAGAAAAGATTTAAAAAAAGTTCATACTTGTTTTTGGCCCAAATGCTAATTTTCTCCCAATTAGGATTTGGTGGTACTCGAAGAAAAATACACACCGCTCTTGCAAAGTCCAGACAATTGTGATGTATCATATCGTAATTGGATCCTCTGACGACATTCAATATGCAATGTATAAAGTAATTGAAATAAGATTGAAAAGACAAGTCGCATATTCTTAAACAAGACAACATACCTGTACTCTCCATACTTGACGTTTACTATCCACTCAATAAACTCTTCTCTTGACCTATTTGTTCTTCCTATATACTCCCGTTTCCGAAGCTTACATCCCGGATACTGCGGATTAGGATCTTCCCCATTGCGAGGTATCTGTTACAAAGTAATAACCATGTTAAAACAGAAAATTATGCACAACCTCTGGATATCAAGGGAAAACTTTGGAAAATGAAAATCGAATTATGCTTTCACCGTTATTGGCACCACCAACTTTTTACTTACATTACTTTTCTTAATTCCATTATGTCCGTACTCATACAACCGATTGAAAGCAATTATGCCGACATGATCAATGGCTTCTGGTGTGTCATTGGAGGAACTACTTGTAGATCCTGTACGGGAAAACACATGGCTTACTATTATATTCATATTGATTTTGATAACAACTACTTTTCCAACAACACATGAAAGATACACAGACAACCACGGATATTTTCTTTTCTCAACCCACTCAAAAATATTTTCCCGATCATGTGGGAAGCAGCACCCATTGTCAAATCCCAGCTACAAGCCTCCACAATATTGCAACCTGGTCCATCTTCATTCGAAGTCATTTTTTTTCTCGCAGAAATCGGCTTTCAAATGTTATCTATCGTCTAAAATGTATTGATTGAAAGTCCTACTGGAATACTATACTCAGAAAACGAGCACACATTATAGATTTTGTTAATTCTACCAAACAGTAAATTTCCATATTCTTTCAGTAATATTAAACATGAGCAGCTTATGTATTCGCACAACCTTTATTTTTTGAAAATGAGAGTCAAGTGAAAGTAGTGAAAGTTTTGTGAAAGTCGAGCGAGCAAGGCAAAATTCCATTACTTCAAGCCAAGTACGAAGTAATTGCATTGTAGATTGTAGCTCTGGCCCTGAAGCCCGAAGCTGTGTATTCTATAACGAAATCACATGTTGTAGATACTAAATGGCTCCTTTGAACCTATTTTCAAGAATTTCTCTCATCTAGAGTACTCCTCTTAGCCATCCTCGCAACTGGACCAGACACACACACACACACACTATAATTTTCCTACTTGAAAAAGATGTTATTGCAAAAGAGTGAAGTAGTGAAGAAGGTCTATGCATGTGCTTGTGTGGTATGTAATGTAATGTAATGTTCTAGTGAAAGCTGTGCTGCATGCATGCTGCTTTCACTTTAACACAATTTCGTGTTCAGTTCATGCGAATGAATTCTCATCCACTCCATAAGTCATGTAGGTACCCTATATCCAAAAATAGTTATACATTCATTGTTTATATATGGTGGTCGTATGAAAACACAAATTTATTGATTTTTTCGTCTTCTCTCTCCCATTTTATCCGCAATGCTGTTTGACAAAAACGGTTTTTGCACTATCTTCTTCAAAACATTTTCCCTTCTAAACAAGACTCAAGTGAGAGCTTAGAGTACATAAAAATGACATGCTTTGGGTGCAAATACATGCTCCATTTATAAATAAAAGAGTATACAACCACATTACGGCTTAATATTTAATTAGCTTTAGAAGGAAGGAAGAAAGTCTAGTGAATTTTAATGGAACCCATAAAACCGTTTACGACTGGGTTTATTGCAGACAATATTTATCGTGACACATACAACTTGCATATTATAGATATACGTAAATATACGGATTAATTTGCCTGCTGGATCAAAATGAATCGGAAAGGAAAAAACAAGTCTAATGAGGATTTTCATACCCATAGCATTGGCAATGAAGGTTAGGGAAGGTGTCCTTTATTAATGAATATTTTCTACTGACTGCCCTTTTGGATCGTGGTAATAAGGATGGTGAAATTGAACTCTGGAGATTCTTAAGGACACATGGCTTCAGGCCCTTTTTAGTCAAACAGTTTGTTCCAGGAAAACACAAAAATGGAGACTCGTTGACGACAGGGCAATTACTTCCAGCAGCCAGGACGCAACCATCCCAACCCAGAGATTTAGCCCTAGTGTCCTTTCCGCTGGTTCCCTCCTCATCGTTCCACTGCACAGAAACGATATTACGATAGTCCCTCATGTCATTAATGCATTGACATTTTTTAAATCTAGGATGGCAATCCAGTAGTTGATCCCGGTCGCAGAGGACTATAGGAGTGGTGGGATCCTCTGCGATTGTTAATAACTTATCTATATCTTCCATTAGCTTATCAGCCCCTTCGCTTGCACAGTACCCCCACATTCCTTGGTTATAAAAGGATCGGCGAACCTCAAACTTTTCGAGGAGATGGGTTAAGGTAATTTCAGTTTCGCTGCATTAATTATTATCATCAGCAGTATCATTAATGAAAATCGAATCTTATCATGGAATGAAATTATTATTTTAAGAAACTTGAAATAATAAAATTATCATCATCATCATGTCATGGCTTACTTTATTTCAACGGAATGATTGCATACGTCTTCCAAAATTGCATTTGTCCTGATGGCAGTGTAAAGGGAGTCAAGCTTATCATCAATTTGCTTAAGCATGGAAGGTGTATGCTTACCAACTTCATTGGTGAGTTCGTGACAGGCCAGCTTTTCACTTGGACTTGCCTCAGTATTCCATGTTATGTTGGCGATAAGAAGGAGCATAATTAGCTGAGCCTTGAAACAACATTGCAATTTGGGGAAGGAATTTGTTGAACGCATTTTACAAAGTACCATAAACTCATCAGTCATCTATAACCGTCTTTGAATGTCAAAGTGTGAAGTTTTCTCACCAAAGTAATGTCATAAAAGTACAACTAACTACAACTTTAACAAAAAAAATTACAAACTGAAGATGAAGATGAAGCAGGATGAAGTATAAAATCCAAATGGTGGTAGCAATAGCAATGCAATGGTCGGTGGAATACCAAGATATCCGTTACATTATGGTTATGCATTTATGTATAACGGAGAATAAGCCGTCAACTCATATTATACATAATTAGGATTGGGACCTTCGGAAGGAAAAAACAGAATGGATATTTTAAGGAACATTTTAGGATTTTATGCATAAGGAAGAGGACTAATACGATGCCCCAATACATCGTTGACAGACTAGGCGGTCCAAAATCCTGATCAATGTTGTGTTTTAGTTTATAGCAAAGAGTATGATGGAATATGGAATCTCTTCATCCAAAGAACAAAACAGTCAACAGTCAAAACAAGTAAAAACTTGTACTTATGATTACCATCACATCGTGAAATCACTTCATGCACTTTTTGACTTGACTCTCATGAGTTTAGTTGATTCATGTGAATGCACTAAAAGCCGACAAAAGTGACTGAATTTTAAAATTTAGACTTCAATCGTCAATTCATTGAGCTAAGACATAAGACGATAATAATAGCATGGAAAAGTTAGATGATGACAGTCAGGTTCCTCTGGAAGAAATTTCCAATTGGACCTTCAAATTTCGAAAAGTTTGGGGTGGAGGACAACAACGATGGCATTCATTTGGATTCCAGCTAATTCCTGATGAAGATAGTGATCCGAATGTTCCTAAAAGTCATCTTTACAAAGCCATTCGTGTAAGACATGGAGTAAAGTTTAAATTTTTAACTTGTTTCATGTTGGTGTATCATTTGTCATTGGTTGTCGGTTAATTTTTAACCCGCCACCAGTTTTTTTACCTCTCATCATTCATCATTTTACATTTCTTTCTTGTTGACAGCATGGAGGTGGAGTCATTTACTCTGGAAACCAGGACTCGGACAACGATAACCCGCTCCCTAATGTCATACGTGTCCTGAATGAGGAATACTTTTTAGATAACAAAGATGAAGACTGTGTAATCCCACTGGACACCTACTCCAGCGCATTCATCTACGCATGTATTAGAAACAAGAATAAGAATATTCCCTACCCGGACTCTTGGAAATACATGTAAGTGGTCACAGTATTTCAAGGAAAAATATCAAGAATAAATTAGAAGGTGAAAGCATAAATATCTAACTAATGTCCAATTTTTTTTTTAGAATTCCAAGATCCACATCACGGTACGGTATATATAATGCTTTGAAAATTTTGAGGCAAGAATTAAACTGGGAAAACTTAGACCTCCGAGTGTTTCCTCCAAAAGACAAATTAACTGCTCGACAATGGATGACGAAATCGCAAAGCCAAAAGGTGAAACTACATCAACAAAGAAGATACGATAATCTCAAACAGGAACAAAGTACACGGACGCAAGATAAAGTGAAGTCAAAGCAAGAGCAACAACAAAGTCAATCAAATACTATTAGTAATGAAGTCGAAGCCGAAACTAGTACCAAACGTAAAGACTTATCAATGATGCCTATACTTTGCCTTAAACGAGTCAAAATTGATAAAAAGGTTACCGCAACACGCCTAAATTCCGGCCTTGACGAAGAGAATCACGCTAATAATGACAAAAAGGAGTCGGTTGTCAATAATCAGGGGGGTGAGACTGAACCTTCATCATCCGATTTTACAACAAATAAAGATCCTTTGAGACGCGTTTTAGCAATTCTTCAGCCCCAGTTGGAAACCAAGAGATATTGTATGCGCCCTCGATCTACTAAGAACGTTGTTGCTCCTCCTCCAAATCGAAGACTAAGAACGAGATCAGCGGTTAATTATGTTAAGTGCAATGATGACACGAGTAGTAGTAGCGAGTCAGACGTAGAAGATTGTCAGTCTTCCAGTTCTAATAGTGCTTCTAGTACTTCGACATCCAGTAACAAGAGTACAATCATGTCTACTAGTAGTAGTAATGAACAACGTACTTTGAAATTAGTCAATAGTAGTAGTAGCAGTTTTTGGAATTTCGATTCCGATAGTGACCAAGATACAACTAAAAGCACTGTCAGCTCTAATAACCTTGTCGTTGAATCTCCCAAGACACCTACTCGAGGGTAAGTTAAAACAGATTGTAGGTCACTACTGGTTGAATACTTCACCTCACAATAATTATATAATTTGTAATTTGTTTCTCCTCTTTTAGTCAACCGTATACAGACAAAGAAGGTCAACTAATTTTGGATGTGGTATGCGAACAGAATGCATTTACCTACGTGCATGGCATTAAATTCTGGAAAATACTTGAAGCGTCAAAGGTATGGTCATAATAATTGATAATACGTTTAGGATAATAATTATGATGATATCCATTAATCCTTATGATAGTTATAATTTAAATGTCTTTGGTCTTGTCGGGTCATACTAATTCAGGCCCTATTTTATAAATTTCATAGCTCATAAAAGGAAGGACCTGTGAAAGCTTGAAAACCCATTTCCTTAAACAAGTCGTTCCAAAGGTGAAGAACAATCAAACGTACAAAATATCAAAATATGATATGCAAAGATTAAACAATGCGTTAAGCAACCCAAATAGAAAGAGAAACAATGTGTGCCCTGATTTAGCCCTTTGATCTTATCAATACGATTTGAAAACGAGTAATAGTGACGAAAACTTGAAAAGATTCAGGTTTGAAAAAAGTGTGCTTGTCGAAATAATGTGTATTTTTTTAAATATTATTATTGAACTAAAAAATTGAAAGAGACAAAGCAATGAGAATAAACCCATATTCACAAATATTATTTACTGTACTATACAAAGCGTATGGCTACTTGTGATTGTGACTTGCAATTTGTAATGTAAAGTTCCTTTAAAATAAAAATTAGTATAATTCAAACCGAAATAGTTGCGTGAACTAAATGATTATTATTAGTTGGTTAAGCTAACATGGTTAAGCACTTTGAAAATTTTTATTAGACTACAAGTTAGCCTGAAATTGAAACTAGCTGTATACAACCTCGTTAGTCAAAAGTTACAACGCGTCTTGATGTAAAGTTTTGTGTCATATCTCGGTAAGCCTTGGATCTTGAGAAGTGACTATAGTGCCCTCAAATGGCATCTGATGTTGCAGCGAACTTGAATCTTATCTAATGCTAATTAAAGTCATCTCTAACTTAACTGCACTATACTTTTTATATTCTGAGCGTCGGCCGGCTTATCTGAAACAATTTTATTAATAATGTTGCAGTAATAACGATGTAGGTGGCATATAGTATGGAAACTTTCATTCATACTTACTTAAGTACATATTTATTTAGGTTCTAGGGGTACAAAAAGGGAGGTGAATTCTAATGTGGATATACTAACACGCAAAACAGTTACATACTTGTGCTCATATTATAAGTGACTAATGCGGAACAGCCTGTAATAAGCCCAAGCTGTTAGGATGTAGCGTAATTAAGTACATAATGCATACTTATCTATTCCACTCATACTCTTATACTTTAGTAGTGCTGTGTAATGTGTTTATGTAGACCTTTGCCAAGGTATCGAAACGGAAAAGTTCCCACGACTCACTGACTGAGACTCGTCTTCTTTGCTTTGAGGATGCAGATTTTTAGCTTGTCGAATGCTGAGAATGTTTGTATGCAAAATACTTCTTTTTAGTCGATAACTGATCTTAACGAGGCAACGGGTGGATGCGTATTGGATTGGATAATGTTCACGTGCCGAAAAAAGGAGCTCGTTTACCTTGAGGATTTTTTATTTATTTTAAGATATGGTGCTCATTATTGTACAACAACGCTTATTAAATATGATCATTCATCGTTGCGCACTCATATTTGTCTTAACTGTGCTACTGGTTAGGTTTGTACTGCACAATGCAACTTAGATTATTTATCCATGATCCATCATCAGTGTCTATAAATAAAACATGCTTCAAGCTTGAGTAGATTAAAGTGTAGTACTACATTCCTGTATGTAATGTAATGTATGGATTAAAATTGCCCTAGCGTAAACGGATTTTTAATAGAAATACAAGCATTGTTTGCTAACGCTCTTAACAAGTACAATTAGTTTGTATATAGTTCTCCATTCATATAATTCCAGCATATGCAAGAACCTATGTAGGAAATCTCATAACGGCACACATCTATATTTCAGTCTTGAATCATAATTTAATGAACCTTCTCAAACCAGCTTCAGCGCTTGCACGGAAGTTGAATAAATATTTGCAACTAGCTTGTTTTTAGCAAAGTGGCCACCGAACCAATTTCTTAAATTTTGTGTTAATAAAAATAAAAGGTTGAGTGCAAGTACATCGGTGTTTTTCATAGGTTTTATCAAAAGTGAGTTAAAATGCTGTAACATAGTATAGTAGCGTCGATTCTATATCTTAAAGTGAATTAGTGAAGTCTCATCTGATTCAGATGTACGAAGACGCAGAACAGACGTTTGGTTTTGTCGTTCTTTGTACATATCAAAATGTTTCGCAACAAATTTAGCCAAATTGATATACCTTTGTCCATAAGTGTAATATTGCTAGTTTCCGTTCTGGGATCCCATGTGGCGACTTCACAAACTATTTATCCGGATGGGGGTCGGAACGTGATACCACTCGTAAAGTACAAACCCATGAGGGTATTGCCATATAATGATGGAACCGTTATGGCACATGTGATTGGTAGTGCGGGCATGAACTTTTTATATTACTTCCATATTCTTGGAGTTGCGTGTGAAAATAATGATCCTCAGCTTTACAAAATTATTCAACAGGTATTTTTAGCTAAAACCGTTAAAGGAATTTTATGTATTGCTTGTGACATGAATATATGATTATGAAACATGATGAGGTTTAAACCAATGAGTTACACATTTCATGTTTTATAAGGATTTTTCCTTCTGCCTGAATAAAACGGGTCCACTTCCATCCCAATTGGACAATCAACCATTAGGCTCCATCCCAAAACCATGTGTGGATTGGAAAATTCATAAACCTTGCTACAAAAATCTGGCTGAAGATTATGATGAATGTTTGATGAACCGAAATGGACTTGCAAAGAAAGGGACGGATGCAATGAGATTTACTCATGCTTATGCAAAATTTGTTTGTGGAAATATAGCTGATACTGAAGGTTTGCATATAAGAACTTATATAACATGGATAATTATTGTTAAAGTGTAAATTGCAGCGATAATGAGCGAAATGTTTATGAACATATTTTTAGCACATTTACTGGATCGTTATACGAAACATGACTTAATTGTCGACGGAGTGTTTCAATGCTTTCCTCATTTACAAGATCGAATCGTGGGCTGCGTGAAAAAAGACAAAATATCAAAAACATTATGCAGGTAGATGCTTTAAATTTCATTAACTGTTGAGAGGTCAGATTGTTATGTTACTGACTTGGCTTATTTATGAACATTTCAAAACTTTTTGCTCTTCATTGACAGCAAATTTTATGTCGTTCACGCATGCTTTGGAAAGTACTACAATGACGATAACTGCCGGGATGTTCAGCCTATCTATTATATGGACGATTTGTTTCGTAACATGTCTACAAGTTTGAATTGTCCGAAAAACGAAAACGATTGGATTAATAGACCTCCTCAACCACCGCCACCAACAAGACCTCCAACACATGGCTGGGGTCCTCCACCAACAAAACCTCCAACACATGGCTGGGACAGTCGTGAAGAACATTCTAGAAGGGAGAATCCCTTTCCGGGAGAAATGGGCAGACCTTGGCCAAATGAGGGTGATCGTAACCCATACATTAGTAATCAGCATCAGCAGCAGAATCACCATCATCAAAATCATCAAGGACATCATCAACATCAACATCAGGGTTGGGAAAGCGGAGACAAAAGTAAAGGTACTATGGGAAGAGGTTGGGGAAGTGGAGAAAGGGGCACAGCCCGCACAGGTACTGGAGGAAGAGGTTGGGGAAGCGGAGAAAGGAGCACAGCCCGCACAGGTACTGGAGAAAGAGGTTGGGGAAGCGGAGAAAGGAGCACAGCCCGCACAGGTACTGGAGAAAGAGGCTGGGGAAGTGGTGAAAAGGGTGGAAGAGATTGGGGGAGCGGGGAAAGGTATTCTGGTTGGCAAAGTGGAAAAGTTAGAGGAAGCAGTCGAGTTATTACAGACACTCATTCACATAGGCCGCATCCAGATTCAAATTTTAATAGTAAACCATGGGTAGACGTTATGGATCGTGGAACATCAGTTTTAGGAAAACCCTGGGATCAAAGTCGATATTCAAATAACTTAGGGTCCCGTAGACCTGGTTCATATTCTCCTACATCCCGTGGACCAACCGCATCTTATCAATTTACTCGAAAACTTTCAACAGGGATTGGGGGCGGATATCACGACTCCACAACTGCTAGAGGACCCGGAAGTGGTTACGTATCAGTCTCACTTCCTCCCGCAGGCTACGCGTCGACAAGAACACCTTACGATGAATCTGACAGGGAAGTCTATGTTAAGCGTTCCAGTTCTCAAGAACAGTCGACGGTGTCTCACGATGAAAATGATCCAAATAATGCCAACTTTTATTCTTTTAAATAAAACAAACACTTGATTTTTGAATGAAATGGGGAAATCATACACGCATTTCTAATTTCATAGCTTTTCATTTTCCATCGTGTAATCTTTATGCATAGTTTTCAATTGATCCCAAAACACTAAACTAAGAAGTGTATGTGGACCAAGTCTGAAGTAAATGGCTGTCCAGCCCTTAAAAAATCCAAGAACTCCTTCCGTCTTGAAAATTTTTGAAGCACAGTTCCGTACTGATGAGTAAAGTAGCCCTGCAAAGTGCAATATATTACAATGAATGAATATGACTCACAAATCACATCAATCGTAAAAATTATTCATACCCTTTCCGGTAACTGGATCTAGACCTTGGTTGTAGAATCGTGTCGAGACTAGATCGAATGGTGACATTGCAACCGAGACCAAAAGACCAGAGAGTAATGAAGCTAAAAAGCTATTCCAAATACTTCCTTCCGGGAAAATTTGTTTCGAAGTTACAAACTCTGTAAAGAAGCGTGAATTTACAGACAGTTGCTTGTTGCTTTTCCTAATTCACTTTTGCATAAATAAATTTTGAGTTGGACATGGTTGTGTTTAGTACCTCTCGCCTTTGCAAAAGTAGGTAACTGTACGGATGAGACAACAATGAGTCTCACGAGAGTCGTGGTCATGCCTCGCCACAATCCTTGGATTCCGTATTTGCCATATATACTTCGAAAAGCTGCTGCCATCCCTTCAGAGGAATGTTGATAACCTACTGCAATCTCTTTTGCATTTGCTTTGGCTTGCAAATGTGTTTTAACCTTTATTTCGAGAAATACTTAACTATTTCAGTTCCTTTGGATATATGTATAGGCATAAACAGTTAGTTTATTACGAGACAAAATGGTGATCCAATGACCCCGGATGTACCACCACATGCACAAGCCACCAGAATACTTCTGAAAGTATCTACTTTCCCGGATGAGTTTTTTGTTAGACCTCGTTTCTCTGCTACATGATACAATCCTAGTCTTACCTAGTGATATAGCAAAATTGAAATGGTTTCACCAAGAGAGAACCATGGGAAGTTGTTTAAATATAAAATGTATAATAAATATACCCCATTCATAACAAATTGATAACACAGGGCTGGCGCTAACCCCTTTTGGATTGCCAACGGACCTTCCTTTGTAAGAATTTGAAACGCTGCGTGAAACACATTTCTGCATGTTCGATTCCAAAAGGTCAAACCAAAAACTAAACATAGTAATGAACTCTTCATACAATGTTTCACATTAAGCGTTACCTGTTACCTGTAATGAATAATATAATTTCCTTTGGCATGAAGCTCCCCTTGCAATTGCATACGAATCTATTAATTATAGCAATTAGTTAATTGATGTGACAATTAATGTTAATTGGTGCAGGGATAGATCTTACTTTGACGACTTCTAAGGGGTTCGTAAATAGGGCCGCACTAGCCGCTGCGGTACCTCCTAAAAGTATTTCCATTATTTCAAATTGGTTTTCATTAGTTAGGTTAGAGACGATACGAAGCAGGGCTTTAAAAAAATAAAAGAATATCCACAGTATAGCACATGCACACAAAATAATAAATGTTTCAGATGTTAAATAATGTTTCCCCCACCTCCAGCTACACTTAACTACTCTGGAGAAGTAAATATAGCAGTGTGCAATGTCAAATGTGCAATTAGGCAGAATGACAGAGAAATGAGAAAGTTGGTTATAGCAAGCTTAAAGATGGACTTGGGAACATGCCACATGACATGACATGGTGATAATGAAAGATGATACTGTGCATGGGATTGATTAAACTTTTTCCATAATTTTATTGTATACAGCGTGTGGAATAGAGGTCTGCTTCAACATTAATAATGTATATTTAGGTAGCATCAACCAGCAGTGGTCTCCGGAGCATTAAGTTTAATGGAAAATTTATACATATAGTGTTACATGAATAAGTGAACCGTATATGATTAAATCTGTCATTGGGGCATCCTACAACTAACACAGTTACTGACTTGACAGGCTCTGGTATACTAGTTTTATTGCAGACGATGAGAAGATATACAACCAAAACATATATATTGCATTGCACTAAATAATAGCTAGCTCCCTAATATTTTATATAACTTCCTCCAATAATTTATACAAGAATTAATCTGGCAGCAGCATGCGTTGTATGTTGGGATTGATAGAAGTGATGAATTGCAAAATTGACAATTTCTGAAACTTTATAAAGGAAACCCAGACACTGGCATCTGCATGCCAGGTGAAGATGCATACAAAGGGAAAGACTTGTGTTCAGGGGCTTTGTCGACGAACCGTAACATCCTTGATCCGCGTCCTTCAACCTTATGATTATGATTTATTGCTTGGGTTGGTTCAAATCCTTAAATCCATACAAAGACTTATACAAACGCTCAGCATCATATCATATATACACATGTCGCTCGTGTCAAATCACGCCGCAGCTGCATAAAATATATAAACGTGCAGCTCAGGGTGGGATTGCATAACAGCCTTCGCTTACCAAGCCCAGATAACTAGAGCAGTAAAATGATGTAATTTCATAAAACAGTTCGCAATGAATGCAATATCCATAAGCTTGAATTTTTTTTAAATCTCCAAGACCTCTATTCAACATCGATGACAGCACCTACTTCATAGTTTAGTTTTATCAAATCTTCACAAATTTCTGAAAACGATGGATTGATTGATAGATGCTACCGGGGTTCTAGGTAGAAACTGCTACCAAAAAAACGTCTACCGCACAAACTGCTACGAATAAACTTCTACCAAAATTAACGTCTACCAGCAAAAACTGCTACCCACAAAAACTTCTACTATACAAAATTTTTTTTTTTATTATATCATTGACAAAGGTTATATATTTTTTTCTACTTAAATCTTAAGTCTAACGTTAAAAACTACAACAATATTGAATATATCACAATTTAACAAGCGGATGTTACTAAACATTTACTCCTCTAGTTTTCACACTTGCTGGTGTTGGTTCTTCGTTTTCCTCGTTATCATTGTCCGTATTAGGTTAGGTTCGGAATTCGCTAATAAGACGCGTTTGCTTTTATACTTGGTGATAACATAACTGTGCGTATTAATTGCTACACCCTCAAGAAAATCTGACAGTTCTTTATTTCCTGATTTTATATTTTCATTCATCTTTCTATATTTTAACTTTGAAGGAGTTGAAGGCGGTCTCTTTTTTAATTCTAATTTTTCATCTGTCATAATTTATTACGGAGATAGCCAACTGAGACTAGCACGTTTGCATAAAGAAAAAACATGTTATGTGTCCACTTAAATTTTTTTTTATTTTTAAAAAAAATCATGAGTAGAAGTTTTTGTCGTAGAAGTTTTTTATTGGTGGAAGTTTTTGTCGGTAGCAGTTATTTTAGTAGCAGTTATTGTAGTAGCAGTTTGTTTGTAGCAGTTTCTACCGGATGCCGCTACCGGGTCATGTTATAGTCATGTCGTGTCATCATAATTTCATTCTCGTCTGCGATCATCGACTTGATATGTAAACCAAGAAAAAATCCAAACTCGTTACAAACACAAAGGAAGAAGATGCATTTATTATTACAAAAGAACAAAAGTACGGTACAAACCGTTGTTTCATCATCCGACCAGACAGACCTAGTAACAAAAATCCTACAGATCGAGATCAAACTCTTCATAGCCTCTCAGCCTCAATGTCAAACCCGATAGAAACAAAAGTACAGAATATTAGTGTTGTACGGAAGGACGCTTTTAATATAGCACGCCATGCCACAGCCACATAGTCAAAACACAATCATAATATATGCATAATCTACCCAAACTACAATACACATTTATACCTAAGTATTTGATGCATAAGAAAGGAAATGCAGAAGAAACACAACGAGCGAGCGAGCACGAGATCATGATGATGATGATGATGATGTGATGATGACGCTCTCATATGATTTTATGGTAACAAAGAGAGTAAGCTACTATATACACGATCCCAAAACCCAACCAAAGGAATAAGGATATTATTATGGGAATATCGAATAGTATATAGCCATGCACAGCCACTTTTTGTTTGTTCGTTATAAAATACGTTGTCGATGTATGCTTCTCTTCTTTCTCTCGCATTTTCTGTTTATACCTAAAACCCTTATGTATAAAAACCTTATGGATATCTGTATCTGTATATTTGTATACACAGAGCCTGCAGATACGAATTCAGATTTGCCCTTTTTCCTCAACTTCAACTTGTTTCTTATATACAATACAGAAAAGCTTTTAGTCTGTGTTTGTTTCCCTTGTACTTCACTTAAAATTCCCCTCTAGCTTTACCTTTTCTATCTTTCTTTCCTCTAAAATATACTTTTAATTCGTGATCATAATTATTATTATAGATTAAGTTTTTCCTTTGAAATAATGTAACTCTACTTAATTCGGAAATTGCAATTTTAATAGTGGATTTCATATTGTCAATGTCACGTCCACTGTCCACTGTCCACCTTTTGCCTGTTGATTAATTAAATTGACCAAGAAGAATATATAGTTTTTTTTACATTTCATCATCAGCAGCATCGTTTACCAAACTAACAAAAAAAGTTTTCATCGTCTTTGATTTGATAATTAACTAGTGTAGTCTATTCATCGTAATAGTCATCAGTGACACGGGCGCACCGAGAGTTAGTCATTGTCGATTGATTAATTGAGATTCAAGAAGTGGAATAAGAAGGAAGGAAGGATGATGTACAGAGTTATAGAAGAAGTGTCCTGATATTTTTTACGTTCTACAACGCTCCTCGCCAAATCCCGTTATAAATATACACAGTACTACTTGTTTGTATTCTCTCCTTGTGTCTTTCAAAAGCACGAATCACTGCAAAATGAAATTTTTAATGTTGGTTCAGCAGATTAATGCATGTCATGTCAGCAAATGTAAATGTGCATAGTCATTCATTCGGAGGACGGAGAGAACAGTACAGTACACACACATTTAGTCTGATTTCTTTGATATGTGATCATTAAACTGAATTTGTTGACCATAATTACCGTTGTAGTAGAAATCAGATTGTGTAAATCAATCAATTACCATTTATTCATCGCTGTCCAGCCGTATATGGAAGTACCTAATAAATATAAATGTAAGTGGCAAGTTGTCGAGCAGTGCATTCAAATCATCTCATGAATGATGAATGTAAATTGCAAGTTGTTTCAAGTTAATCTGTATCTATTTATATTGTTTTGTTGTTTTTTTACAGATATTTTATCGTATTATTGAGGACCCGTGTTCCTGACCTGACAAATTGTAAACCGAACGGACGTAATTTCAGTCGAGTTCAAGGAACAACATTTGTTTAATGAAGTTCTGCTCAGTAGCGTATTATTATTGTCATATCTTATTGGAGTTCTCAGTGGGCTCCAATTTTTTGTAAAAGTTTGTAAGGGGTTTAAGCTTTTCTCATTTGCCAAAATAAGGTGGAAGTGGAAGCAGAGAATATTGTAAATCTGTTGAATAAGTACCAAACCAAAGCTGCTGATATTTGATATTATATTGTACTGCCTGTCTATACTGAAGAAAATTGAAATTTCTCGTTGCACAATAATTAATAATTGTGCGAATATTTCATTGGGTATTGTAATAGTCTTGAAAAAGTATTATAACTTTGTGTGCCTAATCACCTGTTGTACATGTCAATTTTGTCAATAACCAAATTGCGTGTTTGAATCCACAAGAAGAAGAAGAAGAAAACAAACTGACTTCAGGGGACTACTATCTTCAACCGTGAAATCAAAGAGTTTCAACCTATGTTTGTAAAGTTCCCTCAGTTACAGTTGTGTATCGTGACATTGTGGA
The DNA here is from genome assembly GCA_964034955.1 of Orchesella flavescens. Classification (NCBI taxonomy): domain Eukaryota; kingdom Metazoa; phylum Arthropoda; class Collembola; order Entomobryomorpha; family Orchesellidae; genus Orchesella; species Orchesella flavescens. Next base: position 8,539,432 of record OZ035958.1, on the reverse strand, counting down.
CTGTGATTTTTATGAAGTAACTGAATACGTTAAATTGCTAGTTGTAAAAGAATATTGTACTGTCTTGTTTTGGAATGCCCTCATGGTATACTCACTCATGCAGTTAGAAATTAAGTCTTCTTCACTGTACCACCCAACGAGATCATGTATCTGATTACTTGCTACAATAAGAGAGTTTAAAGTTGCAAAGTGGCGATCCAATCCACGAGAGACCAGGAATGGTTAGAGTACTATATTTTTATTACAAATCAAATAAGAGGACGAGAGTGGATGGACAAGTCGCATAACGAAGCCAACGCCTCCGGACAAGGCTAAAAAATTAGGCCGGCAAGAAACTGAAGTTGTTTAATCTCAGAACGGAATACTCTTCTTCTGTGTAAAAATTAGTAGCCACATCAGGCGAGAAACAACATGGACCCTGCACCATCGTCATCTTCTTCAGATGCTGGATCTACGTAAGTTTATAATAAAAATGTTGAATCTGATGTAACGTTTTAAGAATTGCAGAAAATGTAATGATTATTATATACTGCCCTTCCTTGTCCTTAGTTCTGGTTCAGCTGCTGTAACTGCTAGACAAGGAGGAGGAGAACCTGGCCCGATGGGACTTTTGTTGAGGCATGCGAGTCAAAATTCGCTGGATGAGAGTTCACAAAGGAACCAATCCAATTTACCAGAAGAGGATGATTATAAACCTCCATATAAAAATATTCAACATTTCGAGAAAGCATTTGGAATTTTAGATACTTTAAGAAAGTAGGTTACTAAGAAAAATAATTTATTAATATAATAAAATTGCAAATTTTAACGGTTCAAGATTTAAAAATTTGCAAAATTGTATTTTTGAAGGACTATGTTGATGTGCGATGTTCATCTAGTAGCTGGAGACCTAGAAATACCTGCACATAGAATGGTTCTAGCTGCTTGTTCCCCATATTTTTATGCAATGTTCACATCTTTTGAAGAAAGAGAAAAGGATAAAGTAACTATTCAAGGCGTTGAACCAACAGCACTGCAAATGCTCGTATCATATGTGTATTCCGGACAAATAAGTATTACTGAAGATACTGTACAGAATCTACTTCCAGCTGCTAACCTTTTACAGTTGTCTGATGTTAAGGAGGCATGCTCAGACTTTTTGAAGTCTCAGCTTCATCCTTCCAATTGTTTGGGGATTCGTGCTTTTGCTGATTTGCATGGATGTATTGATCTCATGGCAGCCGCAGATTTATTCATTCAATTTCACTTTGCCGACGTGGTAGAAGGCGAAGAGTTTTTAGGTTTGGATGTTGACCAGGTAAATACTTGTGTTCATTGTTTTTGTATAATATTTACTAATGAAATGTTACGAAAGGTGTAGGTGTGCATTTTTTGCAGTTTTTAGTTTTGGTTAGGATCACAACATTTTTCTTTAAATATTTATTTTGTAGGTAACATCTTTGATTGCTAGCGATAAATTAACAGTGCCATCGGAGGAAAAGGTCTTTGAGTGTGTATTAAACTGGGTTAATAACGAACAAGAATCTCGCAAAGAATATGTTCCAATGCTAATGGAATACGTAAGGCTTCCATTGTTATCCCAGGATTACCTAGTAAATCGCGTCGACGAGGAGCCATTATTGCGTTATAGCCCAAAATGCAAAGATCTTCTTATTGAAGCATTAAAATTTCATTTGCTGAGAGGAGAACAAAAAGCCACATTTGCTTCCCCAAGAACCAAGCCTAGACAACCTGTTGGTCTTCCAAAAGTTCTCCTGGTTGTTGGTGGTCAAGCACCAAAGGCAATAAGATGTGTGGAATCGTATGATTTCAAGGTACGTTTAATCAAGCCATTTCAAATTATGAAGCTTATCTTAAATATCTGTAAAAACTAAAAGTAACCGAGACTTTTTTATCTTAAATATTGCAGGAAGAACGATGGCGTTTGTTGTCAGACATGCCAACACGTCGTTGTAGAGCAGGATTAGCTGTTGTTCTGGGGAAGGTTTATGCTGTTGGTAAGTTTACAACCTGTTGGAAAGTAGTTTATATTTCAAGTTCCAATAAAACTCACAAAATTCTAGAAAATGTTAACCTTGAGATTTTCTGTTATTAAGGTGGCTTTAACGGGTCGCTGCGAGTGAAGACGGTGGATATTTTTGATCCATTAACGGGCAAATGGTTATCTGGACCGCCAATGAATAATAGGAGATCGACTTTAGGTGTTGCCGTACTGGATCATAAAATATTCGCAGTTGGAGGATTTGATGGTTCCAGCGGATTGAACAATGCTGAAATGTTTAATCCCACGACGAACGAGTGGGTGAACATTGCATCAATGTCAACAAGAAGAAGCTCTGTTGGAGTCGGTGTAGTAAATGGGAAACTATATGCTGTAAGTAGTTTTGTGCTTTCTAAATTAAATCATTTCAGCAAGGGAGACTGTAATTACTGTGATCATAAAAAAATTCCTAAATCATACAACTTTTTCAAATAGGTTGGAGGCTACGATGGTTCTTCAAGGCAATGTCTCAGCAGCGTTGAAAGATACGATGTAGAGTTGGATTCATGGTCAACGGTTGCCGAAATGTCTGCTAGGCGATCTGGTGCAGGTGTTGGCGTTTTGGATACCCTTCTTTATGCTGTTGGTGGTCATGATGGACCAATAGTTCGGAAATCAGTTGAAGTATTCGATCCAGCTTTAAATACTTGGAAAGCTGTTGCAGACATGGCCACTTGTAGACGCAATGCAGGTTAGTTATTTCTCTCCTCAAATTCTCTATACACTTATGCTAATTGTCTTGTTTGGAATTGTGTACAGGGTTTTGACTATTTTGAGGTTATTTAGGTTAAATGCTTGGAAGATACTCTTTTCTAAATATTAAATTTATTAAATAGCTTAGATAATTAAGTTTTTAATAAAAGTTTCTTTTTGCTTTAGGAGTCATTTCCTTGAATGGTCTACTTTACGTCATTGGCGGGGATGACGGCACGTGCAACTTGGCATCAGTCGAATGCTACGATCCCAAAACTGATTGTTGGACACTTTTAAGTTCCAGTATGGTTGTCGGACGTTCCTATGCAGGTTGTGCAGTAGTTGATAAACCAGCGGGTTACCAGTAAAATTGTTAAAACATTCAAAACATTTTTTTTGTAAACTACCGTTGTTGCAGAACCACAAACTTGTACCTAAAATCAGTCTATCCGCTCCAAAAAAATCATTAAAATATGTAATAGAGTCGTCGTGTAGGGATAAATGAATGTAACCAACCGTGTGTTGTTGAAAATGCATGTTAAATTCCCAAGTAGTTCATGTAATTAATTCTGTTTTGTTTAAAAAATACTGGTTTCCTTCATTTTCATGTGAATATATTATTTTTTTTGAAAATGTTGGGTTCGAAATTTGTTACATCTTGGAAACATGTTTGAAATATCACATCCTTTGTTGTGTAATGCTAATCTACAATCTGTAATCTAGTAGTCAGGCCGTCGTTTTTTGAAATCGTAAGCGTAAGGCATCTTTTATCCGTTTCCTCCGACTCACTGGAATGGATTCCTCCTGCATTTCGCCGTGATAAGTGAGGGTGTTTTTGTATACTCTAGTTTCTACTCATTTTTCTCGTTAGAAAGACAAAGGAAAATATATGATGCGATCTTCAGTCTCTGTTACCAAGTCATATCGCTCGCTGAGTAGCTTCAGGGAAGTACAAGTTACATTATGCCATTACAACAATTTTGTATGTGATTGATTCATTTAAAGTATAAAGTAAACTAGATGTAGATAAAAAGAGTGAAGACTAAGCTTTTGCTACTTGTTCAAATTCGGTTGATGTGTGTAACGTTTGAATTTAAATACTCACTCCAGTCATTTCCGTAATACTAACTTCAAAGCTTTATGTTTTGTTTTTTAAAAAGAAAAAGAATTTTATGAATTCATAATCCCAAATTTTGTCAAAATTTTCATTTAAAGGATTAATTGATGATTGATCAGCGTCAAATGTTTATTAGGTTGTTAGTATAATACAATTCGATAATAATTATTATTCTGTTAATCATTAATCGAGACGTCAATCTGGAAAAAGGATTTCAGTCTCCAGACTTATATGTATTCGCATTATATATTATGTAACTTGTTATTTGTAAAATGTATCGCAGAAACAAGGAATTCCTTGGGTTCATTTTGTTAAAAGGTGTCACGTGTATTAGTACTAGCTTACAATATTATTCCAGTAGCCAAATTGTTTTACCTCAACACATGAAATTGGCTGTTTGTGAAATAATAATTTGTTTTACATTACCCAGGTAACCATCAGTGTCGGCCCGATGTTCTGTTTATGTTGGGGGTATCGGGGAATCGTAGGCCGTAGCTGCCAACTATTTACCTACAGCGGCCCAATTGCCAAACCCCAAGTTGCTGCCGATGAAGGCATTTGTTCGCTGGGCCACCGTCGGCTTGATATCTCAAATGACAATATGGTATGATACCAACTTAGGGCGGGCACAGGGTGATCGCTATTGGCTTTTGCCTGTACACACGTTTATCCCACTATTGCATACCAGCTGAAGTGAATATTCACATTCCTGTTAATTCCACTGCTACATGCGGGTGATGTTTCACATTTCCTGTACTTCTTCTCATTTCTTGATTTATTCATACTCCACTTTAATTTAAACTATATATTATATTCTAAAAGTGATACCTTGTGATAAAAAAAATTAGTGGTTTGTGTGAAGTTAGAAATATGTCGAGTTCCAATCTTCAAAAACCGCTGTTTTCAGTGATCGAATTTACAAGTGAAAAAGCCGTTGAGTGGATTCCGACTTCGTGGATATTTAATCAAGCTAATAAAACCAGCAGTTTCTGGCCACCAAAAGGGAGCAACATTGAAAACATGAGAAAGCAATTAGCGGTTCCTTGTCATCAAACCTGGACAGTGCACGATACTCGAATTTTGATTCAGTCAGGTATTCTATACTCAGTCATTTCATCTGCTTTTTAAACCTTGATTTTCTGCCAGTACTATAATCTTTAACTGTTTCAGTGAACTACTACGAAGCCAGAAGGAAAGTTCTGCAAGCCGAGGAGACATCTCATTTGGAATCGGAGGAAGAATTAGCTTCACCTGTGAACCAAAGAGTTCTGAGGAAAAGGGCTCTCCGTAGTGTGCCAAAAAAAATCAAACAAGAATCTGATGAGGGAAGTGACCTTGATTTAATTTTGGAAAGCCCTCCACCCACTGCTCAAATCGTTAATTCATTTACGTTGCCGTCCAGTTCACTATCAACTCCTTCAGTGAATAGAGGTATAATAACAAATAATGATCGCCTCTTTTTGAAGATTTTCTTTTCCATACTAATCTTATCTTTTGAAATTTTCAGGTCAGTCAACAGTGACTTCAATCAGGCAAAATCATACCAACGAAGTTCCTCACAGTCCCATTGAACCATCAATTGACCTTGGTGAAGAGAATTTTGGCGAAGATGCTTCTAACTTGTTTATTTGTAACCGCTTCGATGTTGACAATTTTTCAACACGCCTAGCTGGGATTGAGTCATCTTTTAGCCAATTGAGAGGTGAGACTTCAAATAGGTCATTGTATTTATCATTCAACCTAAATTCTTTGGTTAAATAGTTAATAAATGAGATAATTTATTAATAGCTGTTCAAGAATCTGTGCTGGTTCAGTTGATTGGAATAAAGAAGAGTATTGAGGATCTTTCAATTCGCAGCTGTGAAAGATTCACAAAAGTGGATGCCTTGTTCAAACTTCCTGTTACAACTCCTTCAGAACTAGCCCAATTGACGTTGTGGTTGCAGCAAGAAGACAACTACACAAAACTGGTAATAATTTCAAAATACACGTTTGCATTTATTGTATTGTTCCTTACGTATGATTTTGGTTTAGGCTGACAGGTTATCGCTTCTTGGAGGAACTAAGCTCAAGGAAGTAGTCTATCGGAATTTGCAATTCATCTATGGGAAGAAACCTCCACTGCCAATAAACTTTACTGGTGTAAATGACAAGCTATCCTTCAAGGATACACCGATTCACAATATTGTCCTCGGTAAGTATCTGCTGGTGTGGAATATAATGTAAAACTTAAGTTGCATTTATATAAACCTGGCATGATTTGATTTTGTTCAGTTTCAGTGCGAAATAACGTTCTGTTTAAGAACGAAACCGACAGAAGCATCGAGTTAGCGTGTATGGACTGGTTTCGTGGCGCTGATGATCGAGAAGGAGGAAGGGAAAGAAGACGCGAAGCCAAAAATGCGGGGGTGCTCAGCGCGGACAAAGCGAAGAAAGGTTCGGGAAGAGGTACTCAGCCTACTTCAGGACCTGCAGAAGTCAACGGAGTTTCCAGCAACCACTCAGGAAACAGTGCTTCCACTCCATCCCCAGGCACCAATCACTCAAGTGGATACTCACAAGACTAGTGTTAGAAAGTGTGTCGGTGGAGACACAGCAGTTATTGATTCACCTATTTGTAAGAATTCATTTCCTCAATTTAATGATGTAGAAATTTACGACGAGCCTTTACTCTTTGATGTTAGTGACAGTGAAGATGATGAAAAGCAATGTGACATATCAATTAGGGATGAACTTCAAACGTGGGCATTACGACATAATGTTACTCTCGTTGCAACTAGCGATTTGTTAAAAATAATAGGGAAAAAGTTTCCTCACAGCAATCTGCCAAAAGATTCTCGATCATTGTTAAAAACCCCTAGACTTAATATAATTTATCCTATTTCCGGAGGAAATTTTTTGTACATTGGTATTGAAAAGTGTTTGGCTAGATTTTCTTCAGTTGAAACTGATTTTTATCCTATTTTTAAACCCACTAATTGCATGCTGAAGTTAGTTACAATTACGATTGGCATAGATGGCATTCCTATAACTAGAAGTAGCAATAGACAGTTCTGGCCAATTATTGGAAAAATTGATGGTAAATTGAAACTAAACCCTTTTCTAATTGCTCTTTATGAAGGTACAACAAAACCGAAGGATGTAAATGAGTTTTTAGATAAGTTTATTGCTGAAGTTTTGTTTTTAGAAAATAATGGTATCAAGATAGGTGGTGTACAGTATGCTTTTCGTATATCCTGTGTAATGGCTGATGCTCCAGCGAGATCCTTTTTAAAATGTATTAAACAGTTTAATTCCTATCACGGATGCGAACGCTGTTATGCGGAGGGGAAATGGATAGGTAGGGTTGTTTTAGGAAAGCACGTTAAGAAACCACGCACAGATATGAGTTTTATGGCTATGGATGACGAAGATCATCATTTGTCAGAGTCTCCTCTATCAAAAATAAATTTAGGTTTGGTCACTCAATTTCCACTAGACTACATGCACCTAGTGTGCTTAGGGGTTATGCGTAAGCTTTTGTATTATTGGATTAAAGGGCCATTGCCAATCAGATTACCTAGTAGAGCCATTAGTCAACTAAATACACGCTTGACACGACTGTCTAATTGTTTACCCACTGAATTTGCAAGAAAGCCGAGACCTTTGTCAGAGATTGATCACTTCAAAGCTACCGAATTTAGATCGTTTCTTCTATATACTGGAGTAGTGGTTTTATCAAATATAATTGAAAAGAAATACTACTGTCATTTTTTGCTTTTACATTCAGCGATTCATATTTTACTTAGTGATAAAGCTGGTACTAACGAATGGAACACGTTTGCAAATGACATAATAAAAAGATTTGTATCTGACTGTCAGGAATTATACGGGGAACAGTCACTAATTTATAATATACATTCACTTCTCCACATTAGTGAAGACAGTAAAGTTTATGGCTCTCTAAACAATATTAATGCCTTTCCATTTGAGAATTTCATGCAGACGTTAAAAAGACTACTTCGTACTACATCCAAAAATCTGCAACAAGTTGCAAATAGGTGCGAAGAAATAAATTTTGTCAATGCGTCGATTACTTGTGCAAAAGATGAAATTAAACTATTTGAAAGGGATAAAACAGCATACAAATTTCTCTATCGTGGGATAACAGTGAAAGATCTCTAGCAGAGAAAGATCGTTGTTTCATAAACATGAAAGGTGATTTAATTATAGTAATAGCTTTAGAAAGTAATAAAGACAATACAGATAGTCCAGTCATTCATTATGTCACTGTCACTAATAAATGTAGTTTACCTGGGTATTTGATAGTTCTGTTTTGTCGATTTATAAAATATCTATTCCAAAATTTGATAACGTGTGTCAATGTAGTTATAAGGATTTATATAAAAAATGTGTCATACTACCTTTATGTAGTGAATCTTTAAATATTGGTTACGTGTGTATTCCTATGTCAGAATGTTTGTAACGATATAAATGCTATTGTATTGTACGTGTATTGTTTATATATTAATTAGAGTTAAATTGAATGAATTTATATTAGCTGGAATAAAAATTTGATTGTTTTAATCGTATCATGACTTTTATCACGGTTATTATTATAAATTATTATATTTTGTCATTTTCCCGATTCTGGGCCAACGAGGTTGGCGCATGTTTCGCGCGCGAAGGAGAAGCATCCGCGTGTTTTTGTCATTGTTCCGACGTTGGCCCAACATTGGCATCTCGTCGTAACATAAATGGCTCGCCTTGGAAAAATTTACACTGGGCCGATGCTACCCCGGCGGCCAAAGCCGATTCTGGCCCAACGATAATGGCATGAAGTCGGCCAGCAACGGGCCGACAAATTTTGGTTACCTGGGTAGAGTTTAAGATGTCAAAATTGTTTATTATTGCTGACACAATGTGGAAATAAATTGAATGCTGTTTAGTTCAATATTATATAATACCATGCATACATTTATTGTCCTTTTGTACATATACTGTAAAAAATGAAAGGAAAGTACTACCCATGATTAGGCAAAGTCAATAGAGTCAACCCAAGCTGCCTTAATATATAGTTGATGGACTCAACCCACAATAAGAAAATGATTTCTTTGTGTATAACAATATATGGATATGCATGGTTATTGACGCTCCTCGGGCTGGTGACTCCAACTCGAGCGTAGGGTCAAACACGGACTGACTGTCCTGCTTGATGGACTAATGACTATCTGGGTTGTAAGGCCAGACAATGCCTCCAGGATTGGCAATCTGGGTTGTAAGGCCAAATCACTTTTCTTGGATCGATGAAACTTCCCGACTGAGACTTCAGCTCGAGAGTAGGGTATGATGCAAAAGCTCGGACTGACTATCCTAGCTAATCATCAACTAATGCAGACTAAAGTTAACTGCCAAAAGAACTCAGCAATTATAAAAGCTATCAAGCCCTTGCACAATTACTTTAGCCTTAAGTCTACCTTATCTTCAACTGATGAAGACAATAACTGTTAAAAAGCACAAACTGATTATACTAATTATTACAGAACGGTGACTTTTATTTATTCAACAAGATTCAAATTAAACTTCAATGACAATTCACAGGTAAAATCAAGATTTGATTAGCGACTATTACTGTTCAATCCACTAACTCAAAAACTTAACATTTAGAATTCTTGGCAAGAAGATATGTTATTCTACGAACGATTCTCTACAAGATAGGCCAATAAAATATTTTCTAAACCTTCACAAAACTTTTTTTTTACAACTAACTGACCACGAGGTACCATGCCTCTTCCTCACGCATACTATGCTCTACTAACGCAACCGAATGCTTCCAGAAGGAATTATACTTTACACAAAGACTGACAACTCACAAACCTACAATACGGCGTACACATACAACATACATGTCAAAGACTAACAAATTTCCAATTCACCAATTAATTCATAACTCATCATTAAAACAATAATTCAAAATTGCACCCAATCAAAATGACGACCATAAATTAACGAACAAGTTCATACAATAAAATTTAAGATAACAATAAAATTCGAAGTAGGATAAGGCTTTTACTAATTACTATTTTAGCATTTCTATCACTTCAGCTCCCTCAGCCACAGTTATAATACATCGTATGAGATAATGTAACAGCAGTAAATCTTAATACTACTGCTAGAGTGCTTGGTCAGGCATTAAATGATGTGTATGCCTCATGAACTCTTGATTTATGAACTGAAATAGTTAGATGATATGATGATAGCTTCCACATCGATGAAACTGGGATGGGATCGTAGGTTGTTCGATCTCTTCTAGGAAACTTTAAACTTAATGGTTCGACTTGTCAAGCATTCATCAGATGAGTAGACAGTTGCATTTCATGATGAGTCTAAGTGCAATTAGAAGAAACTTTATAAGATTAAATGTTACTTACCGACCAGCTTAACTTTGGTGCAAAGTGAAAGGTTCATTGTCGAATTCATGCATCGGTTGTGAATTGTTGATGCTTTGTACAAGGATTAACGAGGACAAGTTTTTTGATCCAGAGTAAAGACTCGCGTAATCGCGTAAAACCCTATCTTTCGACGTACTATTTATATTTTACAAATCTGTATTAATAAGTAGTTTTTGAGTATGACGACTTTCCCTGTAAACAAGATTGTTATTGGTGAACATCAGATCATCGCCCTGATAAGATTATCTTTGCACTGAGGTGCTAAAATAATAACATCAATCAATTGTCAGAATACTTGGTAAGTATGCTGTAATGTGTGGTATACTTAAAACTGAATTAGGTTGTAGAATTTGTCATCGGATTTTCCGTAGACTGCACTTTTCAATACAATAGGCAGGCATATATAAGGAATACGTGTTCTCTAGTCTGGAACAATGGAAATTAAATTACGTTACAGGTGCTTGCAGCACTCAGTTGAAGCTCCCAATTTCTTCTCTACTCCACCTTAGTGTGTGTACGTGCAGTTATAAAGAAATATGCTTTTCCAATTAAAATTTTATCTTCACTCGGTACAAATAACGATGTACTAGCATTATTTTGGGAAACGCGCAAAAAATCTATTAAAAAAGCTTGCAAAAAACTACAATCTCTACAGGTTAAGTTAAGCAAAAATGGCTTCATTCTTCATAATATTTAACAGTATCTGTAGCTGTAGACATTAAATTGTCACGTACGTTCGCTGCGGGAGCTTACGTTGTAGCTATTGTCTAGCCTTTTCTGCCAAAAGGAATAAAGGGCGAAGGTTTTCCTTTTGCAATGAAAGGATGATCTTAACCTTAACTTAACCCTTTCACTATCAGAAACTCCAACAGTATATGATATATACATATGTTGACTTTTTTTAATTCTTAATAATTCCAATCATATATCCGATTACGCTATAAATGTCACGTTGTCATTCTCAAATTCTTTCCGACTACAGGAGTGTTGATTATTTGGAATAGTTTTTTGTTTCAAATTGCAAACTTTAAGCTTTGCATTGGCATCATACTAATAATTGCAACGATATCAAAAAACAAAATGGTAAGCCAAAAATTTAAATTCAATTAATGAGATGAATGAAGCGTTTGTTTAAGAAGCAAACTAAATGCTGCTGTTTTTAATGACGCGAAGGACCAGATCAGGTTCACGAAAGTGACAATCTTTATACAAGGAAATTGTAATCAGTGATTTCACTCCAACTTCCACTGATGACATTCACAATGCTAATGCTATAGATATTATGTAAAGTGCAATAGGCTGCACAACAGAGATGCATGCAATTTTTTAAGTATTTTTTAACTATGAATGAAAGCAGCAGATCTTGTGCTGATTATAGTAGTTTACACTTAGCCAAGTTACATATATAATATTATTAGAGGGAAGTGAGGCATAATCTCATGTCGTATCTCTTAAATATCATAATGATCTCCCTGTGCCTCTCCATCTAACTCTAAATATATATATATATGTATAAATGTATAAATAAAGTAATAAAAATGAGACGAAGGAAAAAACTCTCCAAATAAAAGTGTAAAGGCTAAGTACAAACAACTTGCCTTGCCAGTAGTCGCCCTGTTCAATGAGCCAGTGACGTCGGCTCTGACGCAAATGGGAGTGCGTAGCAGCCCATCATTGTGCAATTGTTACCCAATAAATAACCTCCGACTACTATACTTGCTTATAGCATGCTATTTGTATAATGTAAATGTATAAAGGACTACTACTATCTACTATATCGCTAAAAAATGGCTGGTTAAGCTATATTTACTACAGTGTTACATGTATATATTATATACGGACTGGCACCATTATCTATTTGTTAGCTGTTTCAACTCATTTCCAACCGGCGAACCCTTCTTTCATGCACTTCTCATAGTTATAATTAATTTTGATAAAATTGTTTATGCATCATATTTAAAATGGCACCACTTAACTTTCCTTGCTGTTGCTGTGCCTAATTGCTTAAGTGCATTTTTATTTCGTGTTTTTGGCAGCATAATAATGCCATCTCTTTCACCATAAAATCAGCATCAGTATCATCATCGCCCCCATCATAACTAATGGATGGTCGTATATGTCGTATTGATCTTTCTTCTAAATTTAAAACTTTAATTCTTTCGGATCACTGAGTCTATTCTCTGCGCAAGGCAATAGTGTACTTAACTTTTTGCCAAATATTTCATAGCCCAAACCAATCGTAAACTGTTTTCTGTAAACTTTCATATACTTAACTATGCCGACATTCATATTAACGCATTGGCATTATTAAGTGCCTAATAAATCAAGCTCCTTCTCAATTTTGTCGCCCCTAATTATGTGGCTACATTCGTTATCATTTATCATATGTGCACAGTCAAGTGCACGTTGCCAACTATTTCCCTTTTCTAACAAATATGTAAGAATGGCCTCCAGAGCTAACTACGAGTAATTGACCGAAAAGGATTTGGCCATAAAGTAAATAAGCTAATGAAGAAGGCTGTGATGAATTCAGCATCTTTATGGAAGTATAAATAGTATACATATAAACTATCCTCATTACTTGCTGATGGCAGAGTATTAATTGCATTTTCCTTTGGCGACGACATCTGTAGAAGCCTACGATTATTCGGCATTTATTTGTCTTTCCGTCGTCACATGAATGATAGTACTCATACTCATGTGGTGTGGTACTCTAAAAGTTTTTTTTTCATTTTCTAATGAGCTTGCTAACAACAAAGTATTTGTAAATAAACGAAAACGAATGGAAAATTTACAATGACAGCCCATAGTCAAAATTTAGATTTTTACATTATAGAGTTGGTGTTTGAAAAAGACTAAAAATAAATATTGTTAAGTTGTTGCATAATCTGTACATGATCTTGAAATAATGTTTCTTGTCCAAAATGCGACGTGGTACACTATAATGTATTACTAGGTGTAATATAATATGCATGATATAAGGACTCCTTATTGCCACTGTCAGTAAACACGAATTGTACCCTACACTTTTAGCACATCTCTTTTACAAATTAGAATATCTGGTTAGTACACCTGTGCGAATTTTAGAGGTATTGCCCAATTGATTGAATATTTACACAAGTTTGCATACATATCTTTCTTTCAGGTCTTTCAGCTCTTCATTCATATAGCCTAAAGTGACTACTGTGAATACTATATACTCAAGTGGTGTGTGTCTTTGAGGTGTCTCGAGTGGAAAATGGGTGAAAATTTTTATGGAACGAAGAGGTAGTAAAGGCTCTGATGATGATGATGATGATGATAATACGCATGTATTGTAAATTCTACAAAATGTTTGTATAATATATTTAATCCAAACTTGAGATTTTTTTACAAAATCCTGTGAAATACCTACTTACGTAGTGTTATGTAATATGCCTATAGGTTTAATGTTTTTTCACATTAGTGGGGCAGTATGAAACAATACTACAAATTCAATTGCCAAAGTGTGAAAGAAAAGTTTTAGTGTAGTCCATAAATATATTTATGTGTATGCTGGATATTTTTATGCTCAAATCTGTTTTTCTCTTTCAATCTCAAAGACAGGCAGGATTTCCCTTTGATAAGGTTTCCTCCTGAATACAATCAACATCACTTTGGTTTTGAAGGGTTTCAGAGAAAACATATGAAACAGTATAATTAGAATGCTCGTCATAATGCAACGTTGGCCTGATGTAGTCATTTTTCATTTGAATCTCTCCATACTCCATAAAAAGAAGTTCCAGAAAAAACGAGGAAGTGCTTATTATCAATCTAACTTCGTTGTGATTCCGTGGGCGCTCTTATTTTATTATTGGCTGTTTTTCATTCCTCTTCATGAGAACAACTTTTCTGCTCATCCCATCATCCCACTACGTCTTTACTGCACTCCTCGTTATCGTTGCAGAACGTTGGATGAATGAAATACAATAAAATTAAATGCAAGCTAATCTTGTTCTCTCTATTCCAGAATGGGCAACACAAAAAATATATTGCCTAGTAAAGTACTAAAGTCTAAACTAGAACAAAGTCAAACAAGCGAAAAATGACGTGATATGTGAAGCCATATAAAGTGGTGTGGTAATTAACCCCTCATTTGTTTTGCTGACATTGCACTGACGTCCAGGCCACGCTCCATATGCAATAATACTTTATGTAATAGTGTTTGAGTGGTCACACTCAAGTAATCTTATTGCTTGTGATATGGACTTTATGCAATGTGTTCTTTCTCCTTCAATTTGCAATTTTGAATGTGACCTTTCTTCCCTATCTCACTCTTTCTTGAAATTAGGAGTGTTCTATCTAGCACTATCACCACTTATATATTTCTGCTGCTATCATATCGCTTTCATTCCATATCAACAGCAGTCTATCCATTATGATATTTTGAATAACCACTTTTAATACTTTATACACAAGAAATGTCTTAAGGATGAGTTCCAATCCAGACTGTGACTCCAATGTTAGACCTCATATTTTAAAGTTGTCATGAAACTGACTTTGCATAAAAGTGTTACTTCTTCCTGCATCCTTATGAAAAATGAACCAATAACATGTCAGCTACGGGTAAAAACCTTGCTGCACATCATGTCAAGCCAGGCTGAACCACTTGTGCTACCATCATCAGCATCATTTATAATCCCTTGACTTATCAATCAATCAATTGAATTGAGCAGATCCACATGAACATCTTGCACTACGTGCGTCATCACATGGCAAAATAGACAGTCATACTCATTATTACTGACTGGCCAAACACAAGTGGTCATGAAGGCTTATTATACAACCTACTTTACCATTTGCACTTACCACACAGCTGAACTTACTGAATGAAAATTTTATTACATTGCGGCAAAATTACTTCCAAAAGTTTTTTTGTTAATAGTTTATTGTACTTGAGCGAGTATATTTTTGTGATTTGGATCATTTATTTAACACTTTTTATGATCTCACCAGAATTTTCTGCTTAAATCGGGATTACTATTAATGAAACAAAACCAATAAAACTTTCAAGAGGGATTTACAGGTCCTTGTAACTTCCGAGTTCATCCTTTTTGTTATGAAGTTAGTTTAGGTCTTAATTTTAGCTAAAAATCATGCCTTCAATGTAATGATATGCAATGAATTGTATGATCATTCTTGTTAGAAAGAATTCGGAAATATACTGTTCAAGTATGCATATTATGTGCTTCTTCCGCTCCCTATCAAACGAAATTCGAATGCTTTCTCTTAATTCATTAAAGCTTCTGTGGAGCTTATCATTTTTTACTGCAATACCACGAACGACCATGACCATAACCTATATGTACGTAGGTATGCATGTAATTTGTAAGAACTTGAATATAAATCTGGACTCCTACATAGTACACACGTAAACTAGTGGCAATTGAATAATGAATTCACTTAAAATAAAATAGTCAAGACATACATGAAGTAAGTAAATAAATCATAAATGCAAGCAGTAAAAATAAAAATAATTGGTGAAATGATTTTACGATACACGAATAAATGTTTTTATTGTTATAGCTCAAAAAATAAAACTTATACATATACCAGTCGTAACAAACAAATCAACGTTAAAAATAAAACGATAACATAACACAGTTTACAAAAAAATAATAGGTTAAATTACGGGCCTGTTAACTAAAGGGCGAAAATAACGATAGATTAATATTTCACAAACAGCAATTACAACAGCAAATTTTAAATTAAAAATAATCTAATCAAAGAAACTAATTTCCAACGAATAACCATGTGTTATAACTCAAATCGCTAAAATAATATATTAGGCATTAGTACAATTCCTAAATAATAGCACTTGAAATTCCATGAAAAATAAGAGATGACAAACAAATTGATTTGCTACAAAAAATAAAAGTTATAAGTAGGATGTAATGATCAAATTAATTAACTATCATAAATCATGATCAATCCGCTTGCTTAGGGTTTTTGGGGCAAACTAAAACATTATAGTAGAGTCAGAATTTCATGCATAAAAGGTGAAGGTAAAAAAATGGAGAAATAAATATTGAATATTACTAAATCATAATATTTATTACTACATAACCTATTTAAAAAATTAGTTCTGAATAGCAGTGAAAATACAAACCCGTACGAATTTATGAAAGATTCTCGGAGGGTGAAGAGATGCTCAAATAAATATCTAACCTTATAAAACCTTCTTACCGTCAAATTTGGCTTTTCTAGTCTTAATAATAATTATTGTATGATCATTTTTTTCCTCAAAGAATAACGCATTTGGAACAACTCACACATCCACCCGTTCTAGTCATCCCTGCCTTATATTTACACTTACACTTGGATGGACTAACAGCCGCTGAGCCCTGGGATGCAGATCTAGCTCTAAACTTGAACGGGAGTCCATTACTATGATTTCGAGGATGGTGGTGATTTTGCGAATTCTTAGCATTAATTAGGCAATTATCACAATTACTGTTATTATACGTTGTCCAACACACTGGGATCTTGCCATTAGCTCCAACACACTCGTTCATTTTACCTACATCGCTTATTTCCAACGAAGGCTTTTCAATAACATTATTACCATTAATGCAAACTAAACCAAGATTGGCAGCTAGGGGCATTTCGATACCATCTCCTTTTCTCTGAGGATTAATAGCTTTGGAAACATCTCTCTGTTTCCCGTTACTAGTAATCGTGGTAGCATCTACGGAGCTATCAGCAGCATTTGCCTCAACTACTGGCCTATAGTTCTGGGTTAAATTCATCATCAAAAGATTGCAACGATTGGGACAGTTCCCGTGATTACTGGCAACCGAAGAGATAATTTCAGGAACCGGTATAATCTGCCCTGGCTTAGTTGTTGTTGCACACCCACATTTCCAACAAAATTCTTTATCAAAAGCATTCCATTTGTTGGTGGCTGGAGATGGTGGTGGGGCTGTGAAGAAAGGAAGATCATTTGAGCTCATTAAAGGATTGCCGTCATTATTATCATTTTGCATTGGAGGAGTAGTGCTCTCCTTCGGAAATGAGATAGAAGGTCTTTGTGAAGGTGCGCCAGATGAAGGTAATGAAGAACAAGGAGGATCGCATGCAGCCGACGTTATGGGCTCTAGTAAAGAACCTGAGCAACCCCTTTTGAACTTTAAACTAGCCAAGCCAAAAGCCCTGTTTTTATGAGTAGCACCACCACCACTACCACCCCGAGATGATCTCACTTTGCCCCGTTTGAACAATCCAAAAAAGCATTTGCATTCAGTAGGGCTATCAGAGCCGGATCCATTTGCTGTAGAGTCGCAACAAGTGTGAGCTTCGTCAGAGGTTGAAGGATCATTCTCAATAGTGTTATATTCAAATACAAATTTCTCTTTAGCAGAATCCCTTTCCAAAGGAGGAATATTAAGAGGTGTTTCAGCAAAAGTAGCATCAGTATCAGTGCAAGTAGTAGAAAGTGAACGTGGGATTGGTGAAATATAAATACTTGCAGGTTTTGCCAACTCTACTTTACGCATAGCATCGTCGTCACATTTACCTTTGATGGCATTCTCATTGGTTGATAGTAGTGCTGGATCTTGACTGGAATTCACAGAGTTTGTAGAAGGTTCGTTGGTTCGTATATTGAGGTAGAGATATACCGGCTATAAATACAACAAAAAATACTTATTTTTAGACAGTTGTAATTTTTTTTACGATTCAGTCATAAATAGATTGACAGACAAAGAAATATACAATAATGTACTTTTAAATCTAATTTGCTTAGAGTGTGAAAGTAGGTAATATTTTTTAGCATAAAAAATGTACTAATGACCATTTGTGAAATATTGCAAATCATCATCTTACCTTATGATCACCCATGCATACTTTGCTTCCTATCAAATCGTAATCGATGGGAAAATCCTGAGGTAAAAACAACAAAAAAGACATTCATCAGTCAACTGCTACTCAATTTTCGTGAATCATCTAAAGTCAGTCACCGTCACCAACCAGCAACCTTTAAATGAGCACGTGATTGGAATCTTAATTTATGATCTGTGCACATGTCAGCAAGACCCAAAAGCACTAAATAATAGCTTGAGAATTTTATTGTATTTAAAGATGCATGCTTTAGTTATACCTGAGTGAAAATATCTTTAGTAGAGGGTGTATACAAGACTCGATCACACCATGCTGGTATTCTTGTTTTCATAAATTTATCCGGCTCATTAACATCTTCCTCGAAGGGGTAGGTAGGATGAAAGTTTAGTTCATGCTCTTGAAGGTAATTGCATAGGTTCTTGGATTCAAAATCATGCTGTTTCAACTAGAACAATGCGCAAAGAAATGGAACGTTCAGTTGTTGAAAAACCTTAATCATGTTAGAACTCTCAATTTATGTTTAAGGAATCCCTACCCATTCATAAGAATGCTTAAATCTACGCTCTTTGTCTGGGCAGTGAAAGCGCTTGGTACCAAATACTAATGAACTCTCAGAATCCTCTGGCTCCCCGTACTCTTTCTTCAGAATTTCCATAATCCGATTTGTATTAATTCGGAAGTTAAAGTCCCCAAAAATGAACAGTGGACATTTTGACAAGTTGTCCGATTGGATCCTATATAAATGAACATGTATAATACATTTAGGAATGCATAAGGATTACAAATAGTTACAAGGTCATTCACAGCAATACACACATTTGAGACAATAAGTTACTATTACAAATTGATGCATGATTTCATTGTTAATTCCGATAGACATACCTATCTAGCGTATATTTTAATGTCTTTTCCCTATGTTGAGCGAATGGGGAAGGGAATGTACTAGCAGCCATGAGATTGCACGAGTCATGGAATAGATGGATGTTGACAAAGTCCACCACAGTTTTTCCAAAACGCCATCGTGTTCTTAAGAAACCTTTTCTGGACCACTTACACTGTGTAGAACATTCAGGAAGAAAGAGATAGAATGTTAATTATAGCACAATATTATTAGGTAAGGTAAACCGCAGGGTTATTATTATTTACGTTCTTAATGTTTTAGTAAAATCCATAATAATAATTTTTTTTTGTAGCATTGATATTGATATTGATATTGTTGCCTTTGAACCAAACCGCATGCATTTCCAACAAATAACCTTTAGTGGTATTTTAACCTACTGCATTGCATGATAACTTCAAACTGTATAGACACTCACTCACTCAGGGGTGATTTTTAGCTGCTTGATACATATGTGTATATTCACAAATTTTCCTCAAAGCCAATATACACGTCTGTATAATTTCTCAGAATTAAATTTTATAGAGTGGAATTGGAATGGAAAGGCATGTGGTTTGAGTGCGGCTAGCCGTCTAAATTAAAGTAAATAATCTTGATGGGATTTGCGTCAATGGCTAGTTCACAACCACACCACGACCACCGCTACTAATTATTATGATGATTGTATAGCTAAAACCATGTACTTAATTTACACCCCAGAGGCACCACTACCATTTCAACAAAAAAAACAGAATGATGAAGTATTTACTCAGAACAGAAACAGACCAACATATTATGTACAAACATACTAGTACACATAATATGGAGTCTTCATTCAAAACACTTGTCTTGTCAAAAAAAATTCAAGTGTAAAATCATTGAAAAGGAAGAAGAAGCCTAATAAAAATCATGCATGCATATAGCATGACGATGTATGACGAACAAACAAACACTGGGATGTTAGAAAAAAAAACATTCAAAAATAGGTACTAATTCAGCAAGTTTAGTGGTATGTAATTTAGTTGATTAATGTATATATGTTTTTATAAAGTTACGGGCTAGACTGCTACCTACATTTGGATAAAAGTGTTGTGGAAACTTTTCCTTTTGTTTTCGATGTGTTTGGTCGAGTAAGGGTCCAATGTGTAGGTTGTCGTATGGGGTTGACGTTGGAGATGATGACGATGATGAGTAGGTTGATATCTCACGGAATTTCGCATCTGTGTGATAAATTTGGCATATTGATATTAAACGGGCTTGGTTATAATTATTTTTGAGTACATATTTGCAAAAGTATTTGACGCGAAGGGAGAGATTGATTTATGACATTAATGCAAGGCGATGTCCTTTTTTGTAAGATTACATTCATTTTCCATGCATGCATTGCATTGTTTCCGAAAAGAAAGGATGGGCACTATTGAAAATAATTTAGGTGCATAAACCAAATCATGTATATTATATCTTATATAACATAACTACGTCACCTGAAAAGAAACTATGTTGCATGTATTCCAATTCTAGCATAAGAAAAAATTACTCTCAAGTCTAAACCGAGTTTTAGTCTGGCAATCGTAATAGAATTATTATTATATTATTATCAATGATCTCTTAAGAATTTTTTTTATTTTACATGCTAAACATGTACATTGTTGATGCTTTTTTGTTTTTATGCTGTGAATAATTTTCAAGTTCCAACCAAATCAGGTTCATGGAATTTAGAAGTGATTTTCACTCCAATTCATCTCTGTAATTCACACGATAATGCTGCCATTTCCACGTGAAATGTCGGTTCTTACCAGTCTATCTAAAGTAAAGTGCTCTTGACGGAATCCACTTTTAGTTCTCATGCGTCATTAACGTCAACGATTGATGAGATATGAAGGTGATTAAAAGAGATAAGATATACGGTGACAATGCAAACAAAACACAAAATAGATTTTTTTTTAAATAAAGAATGAAGCTGCAATTGTATAACAACTAACTAACAACATTGCACTGCAGACATATTATGTCGTCCATATGTGCATATCCAGCCTGTCATTGTGATTAATGTCTACATATGGAGGGACATGAATGACATGTAAATCAAGGGATACAAAAAAAATAGGAACAAAACATGACATGACACTGGTATACTACCTATATGGATGGGTGCAAGTAAAGTGTTCCTCGTGATTTACCTTCGCAGAGTATTTTAACAAGATGACGATGATGATGATGATTTTATGTAGAGCTTAACATTAAGTAGAATCAAATTCTTAAAAGTATCCTTATCCCTTACCTTGAAAATCCCAAATGTGTACTGGTAGCCGGAGGGACTCATGGACAAAATAGATGCTTGACAAGGCCTGAAAATGAGATACAAAGTAAATCGTGTGTAAGTCTCATAAATTGTGCCCATCTTTGCCTTGCATCCGCAAGGTGTTTCCGTTTTTTTAAAAGATAATGATACCTAATATAAAATACAGGGTGCGTAATAACGAACGTAACCGTAATAAACAAAGCATTATTTGCCACGTCCTTCAGTTTTTTTTAGTAAAGCACGCCTACTGTTTTTGTTTCGCATAATTACTTGCAACTTGTTGTATTATTTATTACGTCTGGTGAATGGAAATGGAGCACTTCCTCAGCTCAGCTCAACCTAACCATTTTTACAGACTATATATACTGTTGGTTGATGACTGTGTCTTGAATACAGTAATCGATTTGATGAGAATTGGAATGTATAATGTTTTGTTTTCTACAAAGATCTTCAAACAACTAATTCTACACGCTTTTACAATGGGAAACACATTGCGTATTATAAATAAAAAACCAAATGTTGAAAAATCTTGGTGTACTTACAGTAAATTGGTCTTCTACATCGGATTTAGAGTCCACAAATCCCTCTGCAACCAGAAAGCCTAAATCTCCCATTCGGTCGATTAGCTGCCTATAAAATTTCCAGAGAACGAAAAACATCACATGATTAAAATTTGGATCAAAATCATTTTAAAAGGTGATAATATTTCAAACAATAGATTTATGCATTATCCATGCTTTAAGATTTCTCATGTTTTATGATTTGAATAGAAAAATCAGAGCAAGGTTTCAGCATAAAATGTTGGTTTTCTGGAGACTCAGCTAGCCTCATTAATATTTGTAATATATTTCAGATTACTAAATACATTCAACAAGCGTTTCCATTGAGGGTTTATTTACAAAATTCATTGCGAAAACACCCTGGTGTGTAGATTCCAGAGATGCATATGATTTCTTCAGAAGGTTTTGCTTTTAGAAGTTTTTGTTTTTGTTAGCAGATAAAGTATTTTTTATAGTTTTATTGCTTAGAACTTGAATTCCAGGAGAGCCGTTTTTACAGTGAGAAATGTACTATTATGCCATTACTGCTAATTTAAATACAAATTAAATTTGATACTATGCTCATATCCATAGTCTGGGTTGATGTTGAAGGATGACAGGAGGAGGAGGAGGCATCACAAGTTTTTACTTTACTTTATGTTTACTATGGTCAAGGAAATATGGAAAAGTCAGGCTCAGTCGCGTTTTCCTCATTGTATTTTGCTGGAACCTTCTTTTTAGGTACATTACATAAACCACCTATCCGTAGTAATTCTGTAATCATATACTCATCTCAATAAATTAGCCAACATATTATTTTTGTGAATTTGTAACAGATCGCTATCAGATTACTTGCAGTTTTCAACAGCATTTGTTAGGAAAACAAAGGATACAAGTGGTATTGTCGACAGAATGATTTTTCAAAGTGAAAAATCTGATCCAACTTTATATGTATCTATGTTGAAGAAAACCTGTCTACTTTTATGCATAGACCTACGTCATTCCATCGACTAAAACACGCAATAACACTGGATCTCATCACTCAAGTGAACTGTGTGAGACGAGTTTTATTTTCTGACATTTTTTACAACTTTTTAATTATCAAATCGACCTTCCTTTTCCCAGCTCTAAAGGCTGCTTTAAACTTGTCTGCGGACTTGTAGAAAAGGATGAATAATGAATATACATATCTATCAACTAGTTTCACCTTCATTATTTATTATCATTATTCAGCTATTCTGTTTTTTTTACAATATCAAATAAATATAAGCACATAAACATATGAAAAATAGTTCACAAAGAATAAAGGCGTCGGACGCCCAGGATAAGTATATCATATTATACATATGATTATCACATAACAAAAGACGCTTTTAGTATACGAACTAAACCAGTTCTAGGCCTGATATCAAGAATTTTGTGTACAATGCAAATAATTCGCTGTACCATCACGTAATTACGATGTTTTATTTAATCTCATTCGTTCGTTGTTGATGCTGACGGTTAACTTTTTTATGGTTAGGTCAGGCATGAATTTTGCATTTGAATAGAGGAAGTTGAGATAGACTACTGCCCATGAAATCTTTGGTAACTCAAAGTCAAAATATATCATTCTCATAATTTTAATCGGTGATGTTGCTGATGTGATAAAAATCCGACTTGTGAATATCCGGTTTAGTATTCCATCAAGAGATGCAGAGTTATCCTATAAAAGTGCCCCTTTATCTTTTTTTATATTGCAGACAAGATTTTATGCAACAAGTTGTAATAAACGCTACGAAAAAAAATGATGATGATAATATGATAGCAATAAAAAAGAACTATGACGCAATATGTGTCAGACTTTGATTTTTTGCTGGTTCTGGTACCGGTATGAAATATTTGCGGCTGCTCTATCTAGCCTTAAAGCACAACACAATACTTAACAGTTTTTTTTAATTTGATTGATATATACTACTACCAACCACATTGAATTCATAATGTGCAACATTTTGCATGTTTGATCCCTGCTGCTGCCTATGTACATATAAGAAAGGGAGAACTTTTGATTTTTCTTCCTTGTTAAAACTAAGGTCGTGTATTATTATTATTATCAGTCATAAGAAGTCAAGAAGGTTTGAAAAGCATGGAAGCATAAGATGAGACCTACGTACGCAAATCAACATTACGTATGTGCTTGAAAACTGGGTTCAATTAAGATAACCTCAAGATTTACCGTTGAGATACGATTTAAAATGAAAAAGTTTGAGTTTTGAGGGATGTTTCCACGCTTTCAATCCACAATGACGTCATTTTTCCTTTGCAAAAACATGTTTTATCTAATTGCACCGGTATTATCAATAGACCATGCTACGCACAACGTAGAATAAATTAGTCTATTTTGAAAGACCGAGCTTGAGTAAAGAGGATATGTATGTATACTTTACAGAGTTCGTTGCAACTTCTCAGCTCTTTGCCAAATCTTCTCTCGTAGGCACCTAGTTATCTGTTAAAGCATATGATAATTGCTTTATTCAGTGGCACGTAGAGTGTGGAATCACCACCGCCAGGTTGCCACCTGCGTATGAAGATTATTGAAATCGAATCGACAGAGAGAAATGTTGTACTCTGTACTGCAGTTTTCATGTAGAACAGAATACAGGCTCAATTAGTTACAGGGCAAATCAGCAGAACTTTTTCATTGTTAGAAGAAAAACAACATTATCTCCAAGAGATGGAAAAGCTATATAGCAAGATGATGTACTTATAGTAATTGTATGGTTCTATGCACATGAACTTAACAACCTTGACCGCTGCACTGGAAACTTGTTTACGTAAACGATAATCGTACCCGTACCCTATCCTAGCCCAATAACAAAGCATATAGATATACCTTTGTACTCAGGTAAGTAAACCTTGTTTTTGTAGCTACAACATAAAAATGTCTAGTCATTGATCTTCATGGCTATTTTGAGGGAAATCCTACGTCAAAAGAGAGAAAGGTAGATGCACCAACAGAATGGGTACATGCAAAAAACAAAATTGTTTGTCATTGTCATCCAAATAGAAATCAGTCATCCTCGGGTACATAATTATGACTAATTTCAGGGAAAGAGCTTCATTTAACTATACATGATTGGAACCATTTTTTGTACTTTTGATAATTTGTGAATTTCTACACATTTGAGTTATGCACGTGCATTCACAACAAAAGATTGCACCTTTCAAGTATCAAGATGTAGCTTTGTATTACAAAATGTGAGGGGTTTCTATTATCATAATGAGCCATGTGCGCGTGAGTTGGTCTTGTTTTTATACTTTCTTCATTCACGTTAAAGTTTTAGACGTCATACCACCATAGATATATGAGATATGAAGGTGCATAAACATATACCATCTCTGCAATTAAGATTTTGCAGTTTATTTGATTTGATTGGATTTGGCAAGCGATAGACACCATTGAATTTTGTTCACACGGCATCTTCAAAGCTTATATTGCAATGTTTTTGAACGAAACCATGTTCCTGTCGTTTTGCCAGCTCTTGTTGCTGATACAAAGCTTGGCATTATTTCATTAAATCTCTGCAAAATCTAATAACAACATTTCCTATATTGACACTCGTTCGTGACCACGACGCAAGGAAATAGACACTGGATGACCTTGTCATTGCCAACTCGACATCGACATTAATGGTCTGGTAGTGAAAATTTACGACAAATGCATAACAAAAGCCAAAGATGGATCCCACAGAGTCCGACACAATAAATAAATTACAGTAATAAAAAACAACCAATTCGTTATTGACATGTAATGTACTTCTACAAGCATTTAGGGATGGGGTGAGGTAAGCCTAGCATCCATAGTTGCTCTTGTGAAGTAGTGAATCGCATAAAATACCTATTTACATAAATGTGTACGTGCGAGTAGTCAGTTATAGAACCAACTAAACAAACATAAATGTATATCTCAACCAGCTAACCTGGGATGATGGAAAGTGATTTCTTTACGGTTAAGGTTGTGTGATTGATGAATTGAAATCAATGAAAATTTAGAATTTATACGATATTGAATATGATTGCAATTTTCAATCATCAATTGAAGGTTATTGATTAAGTAAAGCCATTCAGTTATTTATCTGTATACACAAGAAATTATTGGCTTATAAGTAGGTGTACACGCGCATACTTAATTGGGCAAGTCGGCAAGTTAAAAAGATGTTGTATTGAATTGCTTGTGTTATGAATAAGCAAACATGATATATTGATTGTAAATTCAATAAATCCCCACAACTGAATTTATTACGTTCCATAACAGTCACTCAAAATATCGTATGAGTTCAAAGAGTAAAGAGCAAACCACGATGCGCGATGTATTGTGTTTTTGTCAAAACACGTGTATCTAATAAAACATCTTACTTGGTATGCTTAATCGTTAATCATTAGATGTTCTATTTTAAACCTTTGATGAGATATTTGTGGTGGAATATCGATGAAATGATTGTTCGTTTTTTAAAGTTTAATAAAAAAAAAACTTAGAGTGCTATCTTAAAAAAGCAAAGAATTAGTCAAAGTTTTTTTGTAGGTCTTAATCATCAAGGCAGATGAATCAGTTGGAAAGTTAAAGTTGGTGACTAAAAGCACACATAGGGACTTGAAAATATGGGTGAAATAATAAGTGGTGAGTGCATCACCAGCAACATACCACAATACCACTCACTCACTCACCACTTTTTGTACTGTTCTGTTCTTATTCACTTATGATGATCATCAGCCTCATTATAACAAATTGAGTTTTACGATGCAATCATTTCTATAGAATGACGTGCTCTCTTGTTGATTAATATTCCCTTGACTTGACTATTTCTACAAAGGAAATAATATGTTGCTACTGGTCCTGCATACTATATACACAGAGCTTTTATCCAAGTCACAATCACATTGAATGCAATAATGTAATGTAATGTGTAGCGAGTCAGAATAATGCTAGTTGCAAGAATACAACAAAAAATACGACACTTGCAATGAATATTGTTTACAAGCCTCTTGGCACGTAGTCAGTAACATTATTCTCCCCTTTACTTCCTTTTCCCATGTACGTCACTTTTCAGCATTATATTTATGGCTGTTATTGCCCCATAATATCATCACTTTGACTTTGTCATCCGCTTTTTTATCGACATCGACAAACCCATACTTACAAATACATTATTATGGCATAAATTATAATACTTACTACTATGACATACGTGCTGTATATGTTTGCATGATTGAGCTGCATAATATATCAACATGACTCCAGAGTAGTAGGATAAATTCACCGGCAAAGATTTCTGTAATTCATGCCTTCTGTTAAATTAGCGAAGGAAAATGAGCAACGCACAGGTGTCGATAATGCGGTTCTTTGCAATTGCGGGATGTGATGTGAGTCATGTGAGTAATGTACAATTTGCCTTGGAATAACTTCCAGGTAATAATGTAAAATATGCTGATTAGCACATTAGGATATTCTAATAAATCTACACATGACCATGTGGCATGTGCTAATTTAAATAAAAAATCATCATTTTTTCCTCCAACTCAAAATGTAAAAACAAATTAAATTTGAATTATAAAATGGAAAGGTATTACAGTCTGCGGTGTACCTCATCATCGGATTGCGTAAACTTGTTCTTGCTACACGGAGTAGTTCTAATCATTCGATAAATTCTCTACTGCTTTTTAAAATTCAATAAAATGCTCAGACGAAAGTGAGGTTCAATGACAGTATGACGGTGACATCTTCACTGAACTTCAACTGAAGAATAGTATGACGTTATTTCTTAGAAAATAAAATTAAAAATTTAAGTTCAAGTTGGAAAATGTGACGCTGTCTGTGATATAAAACACGCCAATTCTGAGTACTCCAACGAAACGGGACAGAGTCAGATACGTATATGCACGTAACATAAATTCGCACTAACTACATATTATAGTTTGCAATTTTTTTACAGAAAGATTTTTTTTCAAAGTCACGTCTAGCAAATATTTTACTTAATGAATACGTGATTGCAATGCTATCATTTATATATATCGGTACCTGAATCATGAATAAAATTGAAATGCCATTTGACAACGTACGCAGTTTACGTTGCGTCCGTCTATAGTAAATGACACATTGGATTGACAAGGCCGACATTGTTATGACACAAGCGTCAGAATATTTTTATGATGCAATTTTCAATTGTTTTACCATAATGAGTAGCATATTTGACGTCATTTCTTGCACTTTTTAGTACAATATTTAACTAACTGAATCTTTTACCTGGAAATGTATTTCATAACGTATATTCCCGATGCATCACCTTAAGGGCTCTTTCCTTTCTAGTTTAGTAACGGAATGCTTCGTAAAATGACCGAATCTCAAAGAGAGTTCTCTAAACAGTAGCATTTCTCATCGCTGAAAAATGAAGGATGCATGTAATTCTTACTGTGAACTTCAGTTTCGCGTGCGATTGCGTGCAGACAAAGATGAGATGACGAAAGTAAAGTGGTCGGTTGGTGGTCAATGATTTGTGTCGCCTTTTCTTTACGTCCGTTTCAGAGTAGGACACGAAGAAGGCTACGTACGCCGAACATGAATGAAAAAGAATCAGACTACACTAACAATAAGAAATCGCACAAACTAACGGGACCACAGCCCTCATCGTCATCACAGTACGGTGTATTCGTATCATGTGCGTATAGGTATATAACAACACCTTCGTCATTCATGTCTTTCATTCTAATCTAAAGGCCGAATTCGAATTCGTATGCTTTTATAATATTATCATGAATTTCACTTTACAACTACAACGTGATGTGAGTAGATTGTGCCTCATTAGCAGCACCCACCCATAGTATATAGCTAGGCAGCACCGAAATATGTGAACCAAATTCTTTTATATCCGCCATTGTCATCATCTATTTATCATGTAGACAATTCATTCAATGCAAACAATGACTTTCTGTTGACGTTGGCACCCTAATTTCAAAGATGTAAGCAAAATTGCATGCTGCTGCGAATGCGATGAAATTAACATGAGGCTAAAGAAAACAACAAAAGTTTGAACCACGACGACTCACCTAAAGAAAGCTTCAATGGAATCACTCACATCCGTACTCTTTCCGCCTGTCTCTTGAAAATGAATAGCAACAAACTCCGGGCCTCTTGACCTGACAGCCTACAAATATAATAGGAAGAAGGTCATAAGCATTTTTCATACTTTGACAAAGCAACGCACGCACACTGTCGCACACAACTAATAAATAATTTTCAAAAGGAGCCACCATGTATATATATATTTACTTACCGAGCAAAATTCGCCAAGCCATATTGACATCACTTGTTCAAGCTGAAACCAATATTGAATTTTGACATTATAATCATCTGCCTTTCACTGTGACAAATAATAATCATGGCATGAAATGTATGTATTACACAGGAGAATCCCACTTACGTTCTCAAAGAGAGAGCCAGCGTTGGCCGTCACCAGAAATGCACGCACCATGTTGACTTTTGTATAATATACTGCTGAACTTATAAATAATATTGAGATTCCACTTGGCCAAGTTAATTCTAATCCACAATAATTGTCTTCTTTTGTTGATGAAACTAATGTGCTATACACATATTATTGAACGTTTCGGCTTTTTATACACAAAAAGAAACAATCACAATTCACAAACCAAACTTTAAATTTTTCACTTTCCAATTTAGGACGTATGCACATTAATAACAAATTGTTTTTAACTTGACAAAAGTTCACTTGAACGTAATTTTCCAATAACAAGACATGTGTGTTTCCTGTGACATAAGTAAAGTATCCAACTTTTCAAAGTTTTGTGTTTGCATCAGAATCTAATACAACATGCAGAACAGGAAACTACATTCATACATATACGGAAGGGCAGTCTTGCTAGGGTTTCTAAACAAAACACCCGAAACTCTATCCGATCAAGCTCTTTACTTTGAACGTGTGTACATGTGTGGGTGCACCGAGCATCTACTTTCTTTCTCTTTCTTCTGTTGAGTTGTGCATATAGGTCGAAAACATCCGAGCAGCTCAACAGAGTCGTTTGGGTTTTGGTATACTTAAGTACTACACAAATATGCTTTCAACATAATATGCATATATGGATCATCAACATTATGGTGTTGACTTTTCTCAGTGTTTTTTGGCTTCTTCTTATCTTTTGTGGCTTCAACTTCAACTCAATAGCAACTTATAAAGTCAATGTGAACCACACAAAGGCTCTATACTTTTATAGATGGATGGTAAGGAAACTAACATGTAAACGTCTCCCTTGTTTCCTTGCGGTTATGATTTTATTGGGTCTGACTGAACTGGAAGCAACAGCTTTCTTTCCTCACTCTACTCATCTTTTCACATGAACATTTTTATGGGCACAAAAAAGTGGTCGTTCTTTTTTACTTCACTTTTAAGAGTAAAATCCTTTTTTTTTTACTTGTTGAGCACAGCAAATAAATCACGTTGCTCTTGTTCTCTCCCCCTTTTGCAAATAAAATTCAATTGGTTTTGGTACTTTAAAGAAATAGTGGCTCATAAACCAGAATGTTAACAACAATATATATCTAACGTAGACTGGAGATAGTGTATCATAACTGGCAGGAGAATGCTAAAAACATAAATAGTTTTAAAAAAATGGTTCGAGAGGATGATGACTGCGAGATTTTTTTCCCAAGGTAAACAAAAAACATCAAAGTAAATTGCACAAAAAACACAACACTTTAAATACGTCAAACATGGATTGGATACAGATACGTCTCATCATCATCTCATCGCATCACATTCAGAACATCTATATATAACATGGACCGACCTCCTGATCCATTTTACTTCATTGTTTTTGTTTTCATATCGTATCGTATCGTTTCTGACACACACATGAGAACAGTGTTTGAAAACCATTAGCAAACACAAACACGATAAAAAATTATTGTATGGGCGATTTTACAGATATTGCATGGGAATATATTGGTTATTATAAGGAAAATGTGAAATTATATTCAATATTGTACGAGGTCGATCCGCTCATTTGTACGTCACCGCAAATAGCAATAACTGGAGCTCATTACGCACTTGTTTATATCAACTTTATATAATATTTATACACTTTGGTTTCGGAATTACCTACTTTCATTTTTTTCATGCTAATATAAACACTTCCGGTTCAGATTTGACAAAGAGTTTAAACAACATTCTAGTCCATTCGCGAAAAAAAAATTAGGATGCTACTATAAATGTAGCCTACTTTCCTTCTTTTTCAGGCTTCTTCACAATAATCCGCAATCGCAGGTAGTAGATGAAGTCCACTTAATAATCTCAAGCGATAATTGGATATCTTCATAAATAATAGATTAGGTGATACGGAGAAACGCTTTTGTTATCGTATAAGCCTTCTTTGTAATATATTTTTTTAGTTCAAGCACGTATGCATGCGTAAGACTTTTTCAAACTTTAGATTAAACTTGAGTTGAGAATGTTGAGATGCACATGAGTTCTGACGTTCTACTTACTTCAATAAAATTGTGTATCACTTTTTACAAGAGGCATGAATGAACAAAGGAGAAGATCAGAAGATGTTCGCCATACGCACTTTGCATGCTTACTAATTTTTTGTGTACTTTAAAAAATGTTGATTTTTTTTCTCAAATAATCGCTGTTTCATCCAGGTTTTAAGTTTAAAGAGAGACAATAAAAAGTATTGAGTCAGGTGCATGAAAATAAGATTTGGTTGTTGGTGAAGGTTACAGACAGACTGTCATATTACATAAGTATTATTCACGTCACTTTTATCACAACTCATCAAAACAAAAACAAATCCTCAAGTTCTTGTGTATGCTCTGCATGGACCTTAGCCATATAAGTTTCTTCACTAATCTTGAAAATATTTTGGTGAGAACCCTTAAGGTATCGGAAGGAAACCGGAACTAACGTTGCCTGCAATAAATCACATATTTCTCTAAGTAAGGGCAATGATTAATGTAGCCCACTTTAAAAGATTACAATATACTAACAAAATGGAATATATAGTGGTTTGGTTTAAGGATTGAAATGATTTTTGTTAAGCTGACAGCTACATGAACATGAGAATACAGTTTGATGTCTATCTCGTCCTGCAGACAGAGCTCGACTGGCTTGCCTTAATCTGAAGTACACAGCATTTTACTTTTTACCAGTGGTAAGTGGTAGAGCAGCCTGTACGTACTTACATTTACATTTGCAATAGCTTTTATGTTTGTATCGAAAAGTTATATAGAATTAAAATAATTCATCAGAATCAAGTGTGCTAATGTTTGCCTACATCTGCATCACTTTATACGTGACTGTTTGTATTTTTGTTAGCGTTAGCACTCTTTGCAACATATGAAAAGCTATATGTATTTATATACCTCTCATTTACGTAGACTTATCAGTCCATCTGCACTCCATGAGGATATAGTGATAATATTATATATTAGTATCACAATCACATGCATTGGAAATAATGATTAATCTGCTTGGTCATAAACTAAGTATATGTTGGAGATAAATTGGTCTTTTTTAATTAATTTTTTAAGCAGCTCACCGCAAGTGTATTTTTTATTCTAGAAAAATGGAACTGGGGGAACCTTAGATTATCCAAAAATTAACTGACTAATAATACTATAATATCATTATGGTGAATAGTGTTATTGGTTTGCGGATTATAAAGTTTTCAGTTGAATCCCCTCTGTCCATATCATGTTGTTGGTAGACATGTTGTCCCGGATGTTTAGTACATTTAGTAAACTGTACGACGAACGCAGGCCATAAATATGTATATGTATCGCTGGAAAGGTACTTTCAACTTTACAAAATAGCTATTTATGATATGCTCAAACAAAACTCGCAGCAACTAGCGTAAAAATTTGCCTTAACTTACCCTTCCTACTCATTCGTGAGATATAGTACTAATTAGATTCTCAATCACAACTTCCTCTATGCTCGATTATCTCATTTCATCTGTTGTTTCCAGGTTGTAGCTCGCTGAATCTGATAAAATTGAAACTTAAAATACCTTTGTATCAAGAAAGAGTCAGTGACAGACAAAATGATTTCATAAGCTTTCAGTATTAAAAGACTTCAATAATATTTCTCAGTAGTACCAACGCCAACTCATCACCAAACGTTGAACGGCAAGGAACCGGAGATGGTCTGGTCTGACGCGAGCATGGATAATAATAAGATTAAGTGCTGATTTGCTATAATGATTCGGAAGAAGTTCATAACAAATTAAGATTGCATGACCTACTGTAATAATATTTTTTACTACTTAAACCCAAGTACGTTGTGTACTTCTTAATTATCGTCCGCCTCTTGATAATGGGAATATTTAATATTTTGACGATGGCGAAAACCACTCAAAGTACATCATTTCTACGCAAATTACAAGGAAACTTACTGCTTAAACTGCGACTCGACTTAACTCTCTTCGTATTAAGGTATGATGCTGATGGTGGTCAATACTAGAATTACACTTTTCATATTAATCAGTAACCCACGAAAGGTGAACATTTTTTTCTCGTATACATTATTTGTAGAAATATGTGTACAAAGTCTGAATTTTGCATATGAAAATAATACATATTAAATGAAACGAAGGAAAGCGAGTAGTAGGTGTGTATGTATTTTCCATGCCGTTCAATGTAGATGAACAAAGACTTGGTTTGGTTTTGGTAGTAGCCTAATAAGAAAAAGAAGTCATGTATAATTTTTGTTGTTTAATGGCTATCAACGTCACAAGATCAGAGATTTTCAACCTGCCCCTTTCTCAAGTTCAAGTAGCTTGCAATAATATAATTTCCTAAATGTCTACTTGTGCCTTTTCTTAAATTGATGCATGAATAATGTAGAGTATTTCATTGAGAAAAATGATAATTGTCATTGTACAGCATGGGTTCTACCCTATTACAAAATTAAAAGCATACCCACCTGTCGGCATAAAAAAGGGATAAATAGCTTCATGCAGACTTTTGATATGCTTCTAGTCGTAAAACATTACACAAGTGCGTATACATAGATCATCAATGACAAAAACAGAGCAGTCGACACTTAAAATTAAAATTATTACCAAGGTCAATTAACTGGTAGCACTTTCATCATCACTATGAAGCACATATACAAGCTATATCTACCTCACTACTTAATCATACAAAACGTATTTTAGCAGTCTATATAAAACGCCTACTACTCTTATGCATGTTCATAAAATGTCTAAATGGGTCCTACATTGGATTGGAAGGTGCTGGATTTCTACTTTCATCTTT
Source organism: Orchesella flavescens (assembly GCA_964034955.1). Lineage (NCBI taxonomy): Eukaryota > Metazoa > Arthropoda > Collembola > Entomobryomorpha > Orchesellidae > Orchesella > Orchesella flavescens. The sequence continues at coordinate 8,505,268 of OZ035958.1, read as the reverse complement.
TGATTGCATACATTTCATCGGATGAGGATGCTAGTAAAATCACCCACCGTGATATGGCTTTGTTCATTCCAATTTTCATTATTATTTTTCTATGCTCTATAAAATGCTCTTGATGGACATTTTTATTTATGCACATGTACAACTCACATAAAATGCTTCTGCATTTGTATGGAAAATAGTCTAGTGTCTGCTAGGTTTTATTGCAGAACAACACCGTAAAATGCATGGAAATGAAATACCGAGTCGTCCTCAGCTTGGAAAACACTTACAACTTGGAAAACTCGTATTAAATTTTTAATGAAATTAATGTCTAAACGATAGTATAAAAAATATGCTCAGGATGGGTTATTTTATTTTATATTTTATGTCGAGTACGTTTAAGTACAAGTACTACTACTGATGAATGTGTTTTCGATTATTAAAAAGACTTTTAAAAATGCTCATTAAAGCAACTTTGCAGAATATCCCATTTGACAAAATAACCACAACCAAACTATTATTGGTTATATAAAACTGATAACAAATGGGATAGAACAGAAACAGACGGATTGAAACATGGTCCTGAAGATGCGCAATTTCAGGTTGAATTAATATGCATTGAAAAAACTTACAACTTCCTAAAAATAAACTAAACTAACTGGCTATTTGATGATAGAAGCTGGTTTCTCAAGGTTTTTTCTTGAATGGAAAACAATAAAGGAATTCCTCAAGAACATTTGTTAATTTTCAACAACATCTTTATTGTCTATCAACAATATTACGCCATTATAATTAGTTTAACTATTAGAATACACAACAGTTTTTTGAGTTTCTTTTCTACTATATATGTATCTATATGTTTTCATATTTCATGTGAGAAATATTATTTTTGTAGTTTTCATTACGACCGTTCTCATCATCTCATGCCTCGTATAATATCCAATAAATCTAGTAATAATAATTTTACACTTCATGCATAATATATAGATTCACATTAGAATACACACACGTTTACATCATCATTATGACATCCACTCATATATCCAACCACCAAACTGGTAAATTTCTTCTAACCTAGAATTTTATTAAATAGCTTTACAAATATAGATCGTTATGTAGGTAAAGTTTAATCATTAATCATAGTGATAACGCTGATTGATATATATATATTAACATCTTGCACATTATAATAATTTATAATGCGTGAATTTTTTTTTATTGTTTTAGACACATACACCTTAGAAAATGAAGCTTTGGATGAAACAGACTTCATCTAAAAATACTATAAATCCACATTCTTCTGTAAGCCTCTGCAACGTTGAAACAAGTGTTTTATTGGTGGTGGTGGTTCTGCGATGAATTTGCGCACAACCACCACACATGGGTAATTTAACCATCTGGTACAGACAACATTCCTTGTCAATCAAGAAAACTCTAATAACACAATTGCGATTTGCATATTATAGGACAAAAATGGGAAAACAAGCCGAGGTTAATTTACGTCAGCATTTTAGTAATTCTTTTTTTTTGAGATATGACAAAAACACAGTCCATTTGAGCTTGCACAATATTATGATCCTTTTTAAAGATCTTTTAAACTTTTAGCTGCTCAAGAAAAGCTAGTCTCTGGCTGCACAAAATAAGGCTAGCTTTTCCATGCATCGGCCAAGCTTTCACACTGCTCTGTACTATATAATGATTCCGAAGAGATATACGTATCCAATTAAAGGCAATAACTGACGATTTGTAAGAGATACAGACAGCTTTAAATCTCGATAGCACATAAGTAAGTAGTAATTGTCAATTGTAATTAGCACTTGCACATAACGTAACTGATCTTACAACAAAAAATTCATCACTTTGACTAGTTATATAAAAGCGATTGTGTAAGAGGAACTGGACCAGTTAATTCTTCTTTCTTTTTTCTTTCATGACGTATACGACAATGATACCTATACCATTTGTAGCTTAACTTAACAAATCATACTACATAGTACTGCACACAAAGATTATACGAGTTGAGATAATTGATCATATTAGTCTTAAACTACAATGTCTTTGCATAATTTCAACGTGTAATGCAAGATCATATTGCTTCTTAAACGCACTAATACATAAAATCAAGGTACGGTTGGTATATAACAAGAGTTTTTAAAATAATTACTTATCAGAAGTACCTGGAATGACTAGTTTCAAATACACATGCTTTCAGTATTGTAAGTTTGTTCCTGTCGCTAACATTATACCCACACAGATATTGCGATGCAAGAAAAGCTTCTTCAATAAGTTTTCTTGACTAACAAAGAAAACCATATAACCATATAATATAAATGCGTAATATATATAACTAATTTCTACAATAATTTAGTATTGTTCATAATAAATAATGCCTCAAGAAGGTACTTTAGTTTACCATCTTGATGTATTTGGTCTCTTATTGTTCGATGAGTTCATTTTGAATTCATTTAATTTTTTCTCAAATAAAAAATAATACTTGAGTCTTTAGATGACGTCTCAATCAACTGCTTCTCTGCAATCCGTAAATAACATACCTCGTGAAAAAATCTTTTTTGTGATTTCATCTTTAAATTAACTCACTTAACATTTGATGAACGAACATTAAAAGTTATTGAAAACTGATTTCACACTACTACGAAAATATAGTAACACTAACTACTGTGCTCATCGTGCAGGATAAAAGCCCAGTACATAGATGGGAGTAAAGTGACGACTACTGGTACATGGTACAGCCAACAAGCGCAGATTTGATCAATTAAACCCAGTACTTTTTCCATTTTTGAGTAGACGAGAAAATCCTTATGTATTAAATTAATACTCATAGTGTTAGAGGCATTATGAGCATGTCAGATCTAAACAAAATCAGTTCCTCTAAACAAGTAAGCCAGACTACTAAACCTTTGCACATTAATATTGTTGACAAGAAAAAGGTATATATATATATATAACATATTAGAACATACAGTTAATGCACACTCAGAAATAGAAGTTGCTGCTTATAAGTTGTGTGTAACAGGTTAATGGTAAAATATTGATACACTACAACGTGACTACGCTTTATGTAAGGGAACCCTTTTACAATTAAAAAACTGTAGAGGACTATAGGATAAATCTAAATTTTTAAACATTCTACTACATCGGCTTTGGTTTAGTACATAAATTTGTCCAGCAACAATCTTATTTTCACTGAGCCATCAGCTCCACATGAAAACAGTCGTCGACTTCCCTCTAAAGACAACTGTGTAACTCCTTGACCAGGAATGTTTTTGAAGAAACCAGATCGTGAATGTTCAGCTGGAAAAACTGCCCGAGCTTTTCCATTAAAGTCCCAAACTTTTATATCACCATCAGCAGCACCAGTGCAAAAGAATTCCTCCGAGGGATCCAGACACAAACATTTGATTGCACTTTCATGACCTGCAAATAATAATATTACCGTTAGTTGGGTACCAATGCAAGGGTAACAACAATTATTATTTGCCTGTATTGCCTGTACCTTGGAATCTATGACGCAGGGATCGTTGCCGGACGTCCCAAATACAGACAGCTCCTTTCTTACCAGCAGAAATCAAGCTTTGATGCTCTTCAGAATAAGAAAGAGCCACACACCCCTACACAAGAAATATTATAATAATATTAATAAAAACTCAAACAATTCATGAAATTTCATAATCAGAATGACATGTGACATGCCTGCTCATGACAAGTAAATGAAGCTATCTGGGCCTTCTTCATGGGCATTAACGTATCCCATAGGGCTACATTTTTTGATTCTGTACTTATTCCACCACTCGCAATCAGGCTAGAACTCCCAAGAAAGACAAAATCACTTGTCTGTTTGGAATGACACTGTACAGTCTACAATTAAACATTGTTTAACAAATTATTTCTTTTCTGGATTAATTATATGACCATTAGGTTAAGCGTATCATATCTTGAACTCACATAAAACGGTCTAGGATTTGCACCAATTTGCCATAAACTTAGCCTTCCATCACCTAGAATTCGACAAAAATATCTCATATATACATATTTCAGTCTGTACAAATGGAATAATGTAAGATTGAAAATACTTTATTTTCTTACCATCACACACACCAAACTTATTTCCGTGAAAACGAATTCGGTTGACCTTTGCAAATGTTCCAGGAGGCCTTGGAACAGCAACTGGTTGTGCATGAGAAAATTCCCAGAGTCGAACGGAGCCGTCTTGACTTCCAGAAAGATCTACATGAAAGTAAAAGATACTTATTCACTAAAATTATTCACGTTTGTTTCAAATTATGGCGATAGTAAATAACTGTAACATTTCATTTCTTACACAATGGAAGTGTGGGATGAGACGCCATACGGCGAACACCGTCAACTCTATGCTTTAGTATCTAAAGCAAAGACAAAAAGTATATAACCTTTAAAAATGGAATAATTTTAATTGTGGGGCAATAATAACAATGTTAATCATTTGCAAAACTGGGAAAAAATATTCACCAAACACGGAAATGCTTAAATAGTAGTAATGGAGTAAAAATAGGTTGATAGCTGCACAAAGCACATGTGCTAAAATAAAGACTTGTAGTAATAAACAAGGCCATCATCATACGAAAAGCTTTAAGTGCAGAGTTTAAAAAAATAAGATTATATAAGCTTCAATTCAAGATTAAAAAATGTTGAATGTGTGGAAATATATACTTATACAGCAAGAGCATGATACAATTCATAATACAAAACTAAATAAGACTATTCATTACATAAACAATAGAAAATTCTAAAACCAATAATAATAACGTAATCCTAAGCACACAACAATGGCTTTAGACATCAGTTAAGTAGTGAGTAATACAGCTTGAATTGATTACCGGAACCATAAATCGTCGTGAACGCTCATAGACATACTGGACAAATGTAGGATTCGTACAGCCATGGAAAGTCACTCCTTTTATCTATGATGATTGAAAGTATTTACAGCAGCAAGTAGCAGTAAGAAAAAGGAGAAAGACAGAAAGATGGTTCACTTTCACACATATTATTAGCAAAATTTACGTACATCTGCTATTTGCCGCATTGTATAGAATATTTATCAGCTTTGTTAACGAGATTGCTTGTATTTTTAATATTACAATGAAGATTAAATACATAGAAGATAGAACTATCACAGGTCAATTAATAATTCCACTGGACGAGCTAGTTAACATTTTAGTAAGCTGTTGGAAACACTTTTGTTATGTTCTTACCAATGAGTGACTGCCTTTTTGAGGCCTTTCCACATTTTCTAATATTTTTCGGTCTGACGGACTTTGGACTACCAAATACGAAGAGTTGGATAACGTCTCGGGGTCCCTACACAGCAACACAGTAAAAATGCAATGTAATAAAGTATCAAGCTGACAGAGAATCCATGAATTAAATATTTATAAAAAAAATGGGATTAATACTTGTATAGATTTATAAGATCAAGCTCAAACTGATCTTCAAACTTCCAACTTTCCATCTGTAATAATACACTAACGTCCAGTTCTTGTATCTCTTTTGGAGTCGCGAGGGCCATTAAACCATTTCCCGACTATACAAAATAACACAAATTTTGTATTACAAAACCATCCATATAAAAAAATATGCTACGTACATACAAATAACTTAAAATGTGACGAGCAGCTAGCTGACTTTACCTGATTTAAACAGAATGCCGAAATGGATTCATGGTCTTTATGAACGATTCTGACAGGTCCTGCTGGTATGCATTCATCCTCCGACTCTTCCCCTGTAGCCCCATCCTCTTTCTTGGTTGTTCGCCCATCATAAGTCATGTCACCGAACAATGAAAATGTATCTTCAGGCCTCTTCTTTCCAAACACAAATCGGATAAAATAATTCTGAACATCTTCTTCTCTAACTAAAAAGGTCCACAGTCTTCTAAGGCCGAAAGTTGTTTTCTTAGTCCTAATAATTAATTGCTCAGTTAATATAGACATTGACAGATGATAAGAAAAAGAATAAAATGATACATGCTCAATAAAATTAAACGTACAAGAAAGGCGTGTTAGATGGCTCCAGCAGAGCTCTGTATTTATGGATAGGTGGTCCAGAGAGATTTTCTACCGTTGCATTCTGAAGGTAGTTTAATGGTGCAGGGGAGACTGCTTCCAACTCTTTAAAAAGTTGTTGTTCCCAAACTGTAAATACTCTCATGACCCCATCAAGAAAAGGACTTATATGTGAAAGCTCTGCAGCATCGATGCCAGCAATCTCTACAATTCGTTCAAGTTCTTTTCTCGCCAACTTTACTGCAGCCAACCTCATTAATCGCCAAGAGTAAGAAAAAGGGTCCTCCCCCTCATTAATGCGTGTACTATTTGTATCTGCCTTCATTTTTGGTTCCCAGCCCATTCCATCGTCTTCCTCTTCCTCTTCTTCTACTTCTTCTTCCAACTCTTCCTCATCTTCAGAGTCAATAGCTGTAACATGTCCATCCACGGTTTCACCATCTAATTTAGGCTTTGGTTTTCCCAAAAGATATCCGTATATTGGAATTTCAGGAGGAACAAATTTTTCTCGAAAGCTAGGTCGTTCTTCCTGTTAACATAAACAGCTACAGTTACAAACTATTTTAAGAGTTTTTGTTCTTTTCCCCCCATAAAAATGAACCGCATTATTTCATCCAAAATATACAAAAACCCCCCACCGTTAGAAAGACAACACAAAACACAAACATTCTTGCCTTAGCAGAAGCAGTAGGTGTTCTTGGACTAGTAAGGGTAAACTGCTGCCCCAATAATTTCATGTTAAACTTCATGCGTGCTTTATTCAAGCTTGCAAATGTTGTCCACACGGAAGACGGAGAGGTATCACCACCATCTTTATCAGACGACGTGCTGTGGGTCTGAGGCTGCAGATATATATGCACCGGCACAAAACATTTATTACTTGTTACACTAACTTGTTACTAGTTACTATCAACTATATTGTTATTCATACCGAAAATCCCACATTATAGCAAATATTAATTCATTAATTAATTATTATTATTAAACTTTTTTTTTAAAAAGCCAGCATTTAGCCTTACATGGAGTTGATGAACGGCAGGAAGCTTAATTTGTCTCTTTGTTCCTCCACCAAAAATAGAGGAGAATGCTGTTGCATCCATTTTCTTAGCCAAAAGTCTAAAAATTGCTTTGGCATCACAAATGGCAATACTGTGGACAAGTATACTTGAAAATACAGCTGAATAAGACTCCACTAAAAGATATTTAAGCTTGGGACTTTCTCCATCTTCTTCTCTTGACAACATCCCGCGCAATATAGACACACCAGGCCATTTATCAGGCGTAGAAATAACTTTTTCTCCAATACCATCAATTGCACCAGTACCAGAACTACTCCATCTTCTTCTACGTGGTGCATAGAGCAATGACACTCCAACATCCTTTGTTGTTTCACCTTCTGAATCACTTAACGCTTGGAAAAGGCAAGCACTGAGAGCTACAGCAGAGTCGCGCAAAACTAGGACCACCCTGTTAAAGATAACAATATCAACATATATAATACAATCCAGTTTATCCCTTCTGATAGGATAAAAAAACATTTCTTAAGTATAATAATTAACAATACCTCCAGTCACAAACTACAGCACTCATTTCCTCCTTAGATTCTTCGGAAACTTCAGACCCTTCGTCAGGATCAGATGACTTTTTAACAGGGGAGCCATCTAATGCGTTGTGTATTTCATCTTCATTCAGCTCATCCATATCAGCATCCGTCTCTTTCTTAGACTCTTCTACTTCTTCATCATCCAATCCTTCCTCAGATTTTGCAGCATGAGATTTTATAGATGAATCAGCAACTGATTGTTTTCTTTTTATTTGGGATTCATCCGTTGGCAATGGAAAAACGGGAACGGCGATAAGTTCACAGATTGTATGTAAAATATCTCGAGCGGATGACTGAATGAATGAAACGGCTGTTTTTGTTGGGTTTGCAACAGCCGACAACAATGGAAATTCAGAGTGTAGAAATGGTAATGGAGATACCAGCGATGGTCCATTCCCACTATATAAGTCAATTGAAATGGTAATCAATCCGGAACTAAAATTTCCAGTCACATATATAAAGTATATCCTTACAACTTACCTTGATTTTTCTTTTTGAAGTTCATCAAGTAGAAACACTAACTCGATATATACTGGGGCCAGTGCATGAGCGTGGAGTCTAGAAAAGGCTAAAAGCGTAGCTAGCAGGTGTCGGTTAGCTTTCAGCCATCTACTACGTCTTGTTATGACACCCATCTTCCACTCCAAATCCAACTTCTCTGAGAGTAAAATATCATGCAATCCACTGCTATGGGTATCAAGCTTTGGTGTTAAGCTCCTATAATGAAACGACAAGTTTACAAATAAAAATGCAACAGTTGGAACACTTTTACTATGATAAAACCATATCTCTTGAATTACCTATCTCGCATATTCCATTCATCATCAATTACTTCGTCATCATCGCTCTGGTACTTGCACAGCTCTTTTAATGTTGGCACCTAAAAAAATTTCCAATCAATTAGTATTTAATAGTCTACGTAGGACGTGAACCATAACCTGTACATCAATGTACATTACAAACCTGTTTTTCGAGCCATGCGTAAAGGTGCAGCCGTAATTCGGTCCCCTCAAGTTGTCCAGCAATACTAACAATCTCCTCAGACATCAATTTTAAACAACTTGCCAACTTTAGCTCAACAGCTATGACAGTTTGGGGATCATTTAAATCTTCTTCCAAATCCTCAACTGCTACGCTATCTTCATCCTTCGAAACACTCGTATTTAACTGATTTCGTCCAGATTTTTGCAAACTATCTCTGTGATTGACAACAACTGCTTCGTCACTGTTTTTATTCTCATCTTCTGAATTCTCTTCTTCATCCCAGTCTAGCTTAAGTTCATCATCATCCGCCTTCTTTGAAGAAAGGGCTGAAGAACCCCAATCAAAGTCAACAGTATCTTCTACAAACGCAAAAGTCATTGAAAACATTTGAATAAGAAATGTTGGTAAATATGGAAAGCTATAACTGAACAAGAATCAGGAATGACTGGTCTTACTTTTAGTATCTTTAGGTCCAAAATCCAACAGCGAAGTTCCTGTACCACTGTCATTCAATTTTCCTGGTGCAACATGATCTGCCTCGTCGAACCCAGATATTATGCCGGATTCAATTTGACTGTCTAAAGTTTTCGCAGATTTAATTGGAGATCCTAATTTGCTGTCCAATTTTTGATACGCTTTTGGCAACTGGGATAAAACATGGATTGCTAAAGTAGGGCAACCAGCTGCATAATGTTCATGAGCTGTAAAGAAGTAAAGTCTTCGTTCCTGAGAACTTAACGCCAAAGTTCCTTTTGCTTTGTTCTGACGAACAAGCAGTGGATGACTTCGTAGGAAAACGTAAAAGTTGAAAATTCTAGGAGACATTTTTGTTTCCAGTAGGATATCGAGACTCGACTGAAACTCTTTCAGCATCCACAAAGCAATCGAACACAAGAAAGGATCTCTTTCGGCTTCACCAACTTCACCCGGTCGAGGATTGATGATTTCCTAAAGGAAGGTTAATAAAATAACAGTTAGATGAGTGATACTTTTAAATTTTTCGAAGAAGTGAATTAAAAATGGCCCGTAGGGCCATTTTTCTGACGATTTTTTAATGAATTGCGTTAGCAATTCATTAATCATTACATTTTGAAACCAATGGATTCAAAAATGAAATGAAATGAAAAAGAGTCAGTCGTTACACGACTGAGTCTGGATTCACTTGATGCTCGAGAACCTTCCAAATGTATCACAGGCGAAACGTTACTAGCTAGAGACTTGGGGTAAATACAAAATCCGTAGATATTGACGTTCTGCATAATATCCAATTTCAAGTTTCACCAAAAACGATGTAGTTTTAAAGTTATCCATGAAAAGCATGGTTTCCAAGATGACCCTGTCGGGTTTAAGCCCTGTGGTTGGGCAATGGAATCATTTTTTTGGAAAAAACTTTATCATTTCCAACATTCCGATGTATAGAGCACCAGATAAACCAAAAAGAATTTTTGTAACTTAAGAAGTCTTCAAAATTATTAAGCACAAAATAAAACTACTACTACTACTACTACTACCACACTGTGTGTCATTACTGTTAGTAATGTTGGATGCTTGATGTACATTTTGTATGGGTTACTTAACGACACATGCAAAATGTACACGCATCCTATGAACGTAGGATATGGAAAATAACACTCCAAAAGCTTTGGACCATACTGCCCTTTGACTTCGTCCTACGCAATCGGGTCTTTAGAACAATTTTCCACCGAGAGTGCAAGGGTGTGTGCTTTAATTGGAAAATTGAAATCTGACCTTTAATTTTGATCCTATAGCTATTTTAGTTTCAGACATACGGAATGCATGGAAAATTAAACCTCACACTAAATGCCATCAGACTTCATGTACATGCTTGATGTACATTTTGTATGGGTTACTACACGTGCAAAATGTACATGCATCTTAATTATGTGTTTAGGAGTCATACGAATCCAATTGAAGGAGATAATTGCTGCTTTTGTAACACTTCAGCACTAAAGCTGACTACCCATGTCAAAGATGTGGACTTGCTATATTCCAAATTTTCCATATAGTTATATAGTTTAATTATTTAATTGCATAGAAAAAGAATTAAACAAGCACAAAGTAAAAAGTCACAGCCGAAGAAGTGCATTTGACGGAAAAGGATTAAATAAATTTTGGTCAATTCACTTCTGCAGAACATAAATTGACATGTGCACATACAACATGTTATGATGATTACTGAATTATGTCGTTGATCATTGAATCAAGAACAAAAGAAAGAAAGATGGATGCAATATCATATCTTCAGTTATGGGCTAGTAATCGGGATCACTGGATTTTGAAAAGCTAAACCATTAGTGCTTGCCAAAGAACTGCTTGAATGCTGACATGATTGATGACACCCGTTTTGAAACACTGTTGGAGTATATAGCTTCCACAAAAGGGGTTGCCAAAAAAGCAACGTTAGCTGAAATGCAGACTGTGGTTACAAAATATGAGGTGACCGGAGGTGGTGATGATGTGTCTTCTGGTGGGCTAACTGATGTAATGTATGATAGAGCTCGAAAAATTATACAAATTTTAGCGGATGATTAATAATAAATATATTTTTAGCGCAATGTGTGCAAATGTCAATTATGTTCTGCAGAAGTGAATTGACCAAAATTTATTTAATCCTTTTCCGTCAAATGCACTTCTTCGGCTGTGACTTTTTACTTTGTGCTTGTTCCATTGATTTTAAACAAAATGCGGAACATTACCGTTTGCAAAAGATTTTTCACGGATGAGGGGATCGGATCCAAATCTCCACCGTCATACAAGCGAGCGACGACAAGTGCTAGCTGTATATCCTTTAGTTTTGACAGACACACTTCCAATGCATCTTTTAAACTTCCAGAAAGTAAAAAGAATGCTGCAGCGTGTTCGAATCTTTGCTTTCCTAGTAAAGCGTATGCATTTTTCAATGCAGCTTTTCTCCAACGCTCCTGGCTGAAATCATTCTGAAAAAATGATGCCATTTTGTCATCTCTTTTGGAGCGGTACAAACCCCACAAAAGTGTCTTTTTCTTCATGGCCAAGTAAAATATTGCAGCATCCATGGGATCATTTTCACGTTGAAACGCGTGTTTTCCTAACTTTTCCATACAAAGGCGGAGTGTTTGATTGTTTCGAAGCCACCACCCAACTCCAATTTCCCTCAACTGTTGCCACGTCATATTCCCTTTCTGATATGCTGGAATAAGATTAAGGATGTCTTCCTGAGATTCTGAATGAAACGCCCACACCACATCTGAGGTAGATATTCCTTGTTTCTGTAGTTGAACTCTTTGAGCTGGTGGTAAACAACGAATTAGGTATGTATATTGTTTTACAACTATCAGGAATCGAAGCCCGCATTCATCCAAAGAATCTGTAAACAACAAAGACAACCCACTGTAGCAAAGTCAAATAATAACGGGGATTGAAGCTGCAACTTTCATTACCTGGAGTGCCATCATGAATATGAGATTGCTGTACATCTCTATGGTCTAAACGAGTTCCAATAGCAGCTACTGTATCTGCTAGTGCAAGCAAGTGCATCTGATCTAATGATGTCAACCCAGGAAGCTGTGTATGAGTCAATACACGTGACAACTGTCGGGACTGTCTTTGACCAAACGTCAAGGGTTGATTATCACCACTAGTAGATCGCCGTCGCTTACGACCTTCGGTGCCAGTAGCTATGTCCCCTTCCTCATCATTTTCAATGAAATCGTCGAATACAGATTCATCCAACGGCTCATCATTAGTTTCCATATTAAAAAGATCATTGTAATCCTTCTGCAAGTCAAGAACTCTTTTGTATTGAACACATTTCTCCAATGAATATAGCATTACAGTAAAATGAAGTTAAGAGTCATGAAAGTACTGTACCGTTTTATCCTCGGAGAGTGGTTGACTTGTCTCTTTTTCTGCACTTAATAACATCCAAAGAGGAACGGGAGGAATAGTTCTCATTTCAGCATAATTTAAACTAAGGTCCTCTGGTTGAAAAATCACGGAGTTTCTGTGCTCAAGAGGGCTTGGAGGAGTGGGTCCGGCATAGCTAACAGACAAACAGCGAGACCTTGAGTAGCTTCGCTGTCGACCATCTTCGTCGTGTAGTAAGGAATTTTGTCTCTTTAAGCTTCCAGCGCCGCCACCAAGACACCTAAAATAATTGTTGATGAATTTTTGTCTCATACATACATACATTGAAACCATTTCAGAGCATCAAAAATATAATTTTTGTTCATTTTTTTACCTCACTAAATGTGCTAGTATAACTCGTACCCAGCGAGCTTTACCCGAGTTTAACATTTCCATTAACTGGGATGGGTGATATTGCGGCAAAACAGGGTAGCAATGACGTGTATACTGAAAAAGTCCAACACTTCCAGATAATAACGAGAGCTCAATGTGTGGCCGATCAGCTTGCTCATCAATTCCATTGTGCTGCCTAGTTAATTGTGATGTAGATGGTAATAATGTGCTGACATCCTAAACAAACGAAATATTGAGAGTGTACTGAAAATTTAACGCCAAAATTATTTATTTTAAAAAATACACAGCTAATATAAGGTGAACGCTTACTGTGAGATTTTCTAAGGCCCATTGAGAATAAACTTGCATTTCATTTCTCATTGCTACAACACAAACGGCATGAATCCATCCAAATCGTACTGGGAATGGTCGCAATCCATCCGCAGAACTTAGTTTGAAAGCATGAAGAGGAAGCCAATACTGAGATTTACAAGACGCAGTTGAAGGAAGAACTTTAGCACCGAATGTAACAGAAGGCTCTCTACTGACGTGCGCAAATAAGCAAACCTGCAATTTTCAGATTAAACACATTCAAAACCCTACCGATAAGTGGTGATAAGTTCAACCAGTTTGTTTGAGTTATACCATATCAGTAATAGCAAGTGCTAAAATATGCTGGGCGTCATGTTTCGGAATCCATTCTAGGTGAACTGCGGTTACTTCTTCATCAGTTTTCAGTTCAATAGTATCCTCTAATAACCAATCTGTACCTAAAAGGGCGCAAGAAAAACAAAATTTTAAGCATAAGCACATGATGATATTAGTTAGTAGTAGACGCGAAAAAGTCCACAATCTGTAATAATAAATTAATTTTCTTACCTCCAGAGCTTTCACATTCATACACAGTTATCGCACAACTTTCACATCGCTCCACAGGCTGACCTTCAGCGTTAGCGTCAAGATCTTTGTCTTCATCCAAGAGATTTCTGTCTTTTGTTTCCCTATCCATCTTGTAGACACAAGCAATTCTACCACCGTAAGCAGCACTAGCTTGAATTAGCTGTCCTTTTTCTTTACATGCTGCTAACGTATTACATTCCTTAAAGCACACTTCGTAATTGTCTTCAACTCCAGAAACACTTCCATCATATTTGGCTAACTTCCATAGTTTAACCGACTCTTTGCTCGTACTAATCAATGCGTAACTTGAGCCACACACAAAATGTCCACTACAAGCAGAAAAACTGATGTCTAAGCCGGGGCACACTATTTGTTCCAGCAGTTTTGAAATTGAAATGTTCAGGAATGACTTTTTGTTTGATTTTTCCATCGTTGTAATGATTGATGGAAGTTTTTCGGCACTCTCAGAGTCGTTGACGCCACTACCTGGTCCGTCTTCAGTGTTCGTAAGATCATGAGGATTGTTGCTTGTAAGACTTTCGTGTTGATCATCAAAGAACTCATGCCCATCGATTATATGAGTAGAGGTAGATATTTCTATTCGCCAAACGTGAATGCTATTCTTGTTTGCCACAAGCACTACATGAAATGATTCTTTATAATCCAACCCACCACGTTGGGTAGGATCTAGATCATCACGGAAGACTTGGATGAACGACACTTCTCCCCAATTCTATTAAAGTAAAAACATAAACAAATGTAAGGGAATGTTTTTTAAGGTGTACTAATTGTAAAGGTTTTGTACTCGTTGTAAGTAAATACCTGATTATCTATACGATCTAGTTGTAAAATACAGCCAGGTCTAGATGTTGACTGCTGACTAACGATTGCAAACAAATCTGGATCAGGGTCTTCAAGAACTCCATGAATCGATGACATTGAGCTTGACGATGACAAACTCACAACCGAATCCTGTTTTTGTTAATAAGGTTATGTTAATTTCAGGTTCTAATAAGTTACTAATCATCAAATCATTGTGTACTATTGTAGAGATCTTACATTTAATGAAGCTTTTCGTTTCCTATATGCTGTGGATATCTCTGCTAATAAATTAGAAGCATCAAGAACGGCCTGGTAGACCCTCAAATTTGTTCCATCTGATGCTACAAAGCAACCAGAGTTTGAAAACAGTGAAGTACTAGGTAACAATCCAGGGACCCAAGCAACATGTGAAAAGGCATCTAGTTCGGAAGAATTGATTCTAGCGACTTCTACCACACCTCCAGATTTGCATAAGGGTCCAATGGGATCCACACGCCACAGAATTAGCTCACTACAATAGTTTTGTTGGTGCTGCTTCTGACTTGAATCTGACTCGTCAATTGCTGAATAGGTAGAGAAAGCATGACTTGCAGCCGTCAGCACTAACGGTAGAACAGGATGACAGGCCATTTCTCGGACCTATACATTTCCAATGTTTTATTAAGCTAAATAAAAGAGGTAATACAGGCTTCCTTTTTCCAGTTTATTTATTGATCATTTTTTACCTGGAAACGATGACCCGAGGCTCTTTTGGCATGTGCGACACTCATAACTTGACAAAATTTCGAATCGTCCCCAAAGCTAAGCGTCCATAAGTTAAGTGACCCGTTATGATGCTTGGTCATCATTCCTGCCCTGTTGGCAGCTAATTTTTCAAGAGGAAACAAGTATAAGTTTGGACTGGACATGCTAGTAGCATCAGCCAGGGGAATGGCTCCAGGAATGCAGCTGGAGAAAGAAACTTGAGCTTGACGAAAACATCCAGGCATATACTCATCCAGCCATTCTACTGACCACACAAGGAATGATCCATCAATCGGATGCAAGGAAACCAGAACGTCTGGTGTTCTTTGCCAGTCCCTCATTAGTGATTCCAGTTTTCTTTCCAAGTCACCAAAACCTTCAGTCCACATTCCTTCAGCTAATGAGTTGGATGAAGCAGCTGAGCTAAGTGAAGGTTGAGAGCTATCATCAGCCTGACTTGCATCATCTTGCGAATTTGATTTTGGAATGCCAGATCGTTTACTACCATCTGCAAGATAACCATTTGGTACATCACTCAATAAAAATAAGAAACATACTTTGCAAGGCATTCATCTCAACGGCATAATAAAGTAGTAAAACATGCGTATATAATACATTAAGTTAGAATTAAATTCATAATAAATAATAAATTACCATGCCCAAAGCCATCTCCAGTGTCCTCTCGTTCTACCCCTTTTCGACATATTTCCTGTAGTATAAGTTCGCTTTTTTGGGTAAAAAACATTTCCTTGTTGTTTAACCAGAAAACTCTAAAGTTGTGATGTTTCAGCGGGGGCACAAGTGGAATATCAGTTTCAGCATTTATACTACCGGCTAGATGAAAGTGAACAGCCACTCCGTGATGCATTAGTGCATGATTCTGCATGAGGTCCATCGCACTTGGAATGGAATGCGTTGCCATCATAGGTATTCCCATCATAGGAAGCGAGGACATATTCATTGGCAATGGGAACGCTGATGTAATGGAATGCGCTTCCTTGTGACGATGTTTCTTTAAATGAAAGCATGCCCTGAAAAAACAAATAGATAATCATTATCAAAAGTGAAACAATGAAACCGTATTGAAACAATGAATTTATAGTCCATCAAGATGAAGACTATGAAAAGACTAGTTTGCATTGGAGATGGGGACAGACTTCTGCACGTGGAGCCACACTTATAAGCGATATATATGCTACAAAAAAGTTGTCATAGACAGATTCTTGGAATTTTGATAATATAAAAATCTTTGGTGAAACATTTGAAACCTGGTCAAAATGTGAGATTACATTTTAACTAATATGCCTATTATAAATCTACCAAAATCTCTCACCGAAACCAGATTCGTCCAAATTCTACAAAACAAAAGAAAAAGAAAGTACTCAAAAGTGCAAATCTGATTTTGTAATATCATGTCAATACTCTTTGATAAGGAATCGGACGAAGATGGAACACCAATTTTATACATCTCCTCTTTTCCCGACGACTTGGGAGTGATTCTGGAAAAATTTGCTAAAATGTACTCAATAGTTTTTATTGCAATACTGGGAATTCTAGTGTTAGCAATAATATTAAAAACTAGAAATATTGCCAACTCCGGTACCGAAATCGAAGTCTTTGCACATCCAGTTGATCCAGTACAAGTACAAATGCCCACCCCACCCAGCAGTGTAGTGAAGCATGAAGAAGGTAATATAATGAAGTCTTTACGAAGTGAATTGCAGTTATAGTTAAATTTCATATATAACCCAAATTCAGACGGTTAAGATTTAATTCATAAACTGACAGGGCGCAAACCCACAATGGGTAAAAGAGTTAACGAGAACGCTAGGACAAGGATTGGACACTACTACGGGTATTATTTTACATACTTTTTATTTCTTTCTTCCAAAGTCCAAAGAAGTCAAAAATGTCATTTTTTTTAGCTTACAATCCCCTTACAATCATTACAACCAAGAAATACGTTATTATGGGCTGCAATTTCCCAAACCTCCTCCGCCACGCACTTCATCAAACCAACTACCGATACTGAAAGACTTTCAGCGGAAAGTTTCAACCATTCATTCTCGTAATTTTCCACAGCAAAATAACTATGGACATGTACCAAGAAAGGTTTCTGTGCCTAACTCAAGATTGGCTACGTTCCCTTTCCGAGAGTACCACAAGTATCCCAAAGTTAATGATGGGTCAAGGTCAAGCCACCAAGGGAGTAACGCGCAGTTTGGCAGATATGTCAATTTCGGTACGCTACCAACTGGAGTATCTCAACGAAGACTGGCTCGGATACGATCCGTTGTGATTTAATTTCCAGCGTTTGACTTAATGCTGAAAACTTAATAATATTTCCATTGCATTTAAAAATAATGAAGGGAACAATAAATGAATCCAGGTCATACATCCAACATTCAACCCATTGTTACATATTCTTTAATTTACAAATGAACTAACAATGAGTGCAAAATAGAAGACAAAGAATGTATAACATTTCCTGCAGTAGATATTAAAGAAAACTCACATTTAAAAATGCATGGAATTTGTCAAATGCTTAATATTTGGAAAAGGCTTCCAACAACATAAGTACAGAAAATTCTAACAAAGATGATACATACTGCTTCACATCTTATGCATGATTCATTAAGTTGCCCCGTAAAAGCATCGATGTATAATAATTGCATGCGATTGATGATACTTATGATGAGAAACAGCAACAGTATATACACCGTGTGTGTACGTACACCCGCAGCGCAACATGCAAATATCCTTTCCCATTCCATCTGTTTGTGGATTTTATACACATTATGCCCACCCCACTTCAATACACTCCAAAGACGACAAAACATTTATCGTATTTGTTCAAAACTCTTACAAGTATTAACTCTATTTGCAATTTGATAGAACTGTGACAAGAAGAACGAGTTGGCATTTGGAATTTCGATTGGAAGCATTTGCATCGGTTGTCAGGTATTGGTTTTGGGTTTGATTCCTCAGCGAAAAACTAGTAATGGTAGTATAGTTTTATAGGTCTTTAGTAAAACAAGTTATCTAGTATAACAAATCAAATGATTCTACTGCATTTGGTTTTTGGAATTCTAATGTGTTGGGGGTTTAAATCATGGATGTCCCGACTCGTACGATAATATAGAATACGATTTACAATTACTAACACTGACCGACCCGGTGCAGTTACAATAGGATACACTAGATATGTAGATGTATTAAATTTAAGTGTCAAGTCATGAATATGCTAATTTTAAATGTGTTTGTATTAGAACCAAACGGACTTGAACCATCCTGAAGAAGCTAACAGAAAATATGTCTGTTGCTCCTGTGATCATTCCAGCGGCAGTGAAGCAAACTGCTACAGTAAGTATTTCAAAATCAACTTGCTACAAACTATTTTTCTAATTCAGAAGCTAACACTTTACAATGTTTTCCTGCATAACAGATCCTATTTCTACATGGTTTGGGTGATACTGGGTAATTCTTATTCTTATTCGAAGAAGTTTTTTCCCATAACTTAATGAACATTAATTAATTTAAAAAAATTAATGTCTAAATTAAAAGCATTTTGTTTTAACCAGGAATGGATGGGCTAGTGATTTGGCCAAAATTAAACCTCCACATGCCAAATTAATATGTCCTACCGCGTAAGAGAACAGTAACAAAATGCTTTACACAAAGATAACACTTTAATTTCTGTTCTGTTTTAAAATGTTTGACGATGATGAATCATAAATACAGAGAAGAAGCACCTGTTACTATAAACGGTGGATATGAAATGCCCTCCTGGTTTGATATACGCTCACTTGATAAGAATGACGGTGATGAAGACGTGGCAGGAGTTAAAAAGGCATCTCAGCTAATAACCAAAATGATTGACGACGAGGTTATTAGAGTATTTAAAAAATCAATCGAATTCGTAAAAAAAATCCTCTAGTTACTAATTACACATTTATTTACAGGTGAAAGCAGGCATTCCGGCTTCTCGAATTGTGCTTGGAGGGTTTAGCCAAGGTGGTGCTCTATCTTTATACACTGGGTTAACTGGAACTAATCTTCTAGGTGGAGTTCTTGTACTTTCTGGGTATTTGCCGATTAGAGATACGATTGACTGGAGTAAAATTCAGAAGCCGACGATTCTACAGTGCCACGGGGACAAGGATTCTGTCGTGTTATATGAGATTGGAAAACGTGTGTCTGATATTTTGGGTCAGCAGAACCTACCTAATTATTCCTTCAAGACTTTTAAAGGATTGGATCATTCTGCTAATGATCAAGAAATGAAGGATGTAAAGAATTTCTTTCATGAAAGACTGCCACCAATTTAAATTACCGACTGTACCTATCATGTGTAACAATTTACACTCATCTTTATGTAGTAATTTTTCCTTTTAAAGAAATGTTAAAACGCATTCCGTTTTGTCAGAAGCTTGCCGCGCGACAACTAAAGCGACTCTAATTGGCAAAATAAAATAAAACTTACTTGACATGTTGAAGTCTTTTCATAATGCGATGTTTATGAGACCGATGAAACTTTGGATCTGTTGACTGAAGGTCCCTGTTCACATTTACACTAAAAGTATCTTCTGGTAACACAGTCTCGGTCCAGATTCTGCAAATTTTGTCCAAGCAGCTCGTAATAAGGGCATTGAAAACAGCTCCCCTGAAATTTACAATGCAACATGATTATCGTTATTAAAATGCTGCTGTTGACATAAACTGTACATATACAAAGGATACATATATATTTTGTTAATCGTACTTGGGCATATATTTGCTTGTTTGCCTCCATGCGAATCCGGTAACAGCACGAGGATGTGCTAGATACACGAAGTCATACGTAAGTCTATCTGGAGTTGGAGAAAGTCCTAATAAATAAAACATTTGAAATTTTTTACATCTCAATCAACACGTCCCTTGCTTATAATTATTACATTGGTATAACACTTACTACTAACTGGATACCAAACTTTCACAAGACGATCAAATCTTCCTGCAGTAGCAAATAAACAAGAATCTGGGGAAAAGCTAAGAAAATGAACTTCCGTTGCTGTTGTACACTTCCATACACTTTCCCAATGGTGTTTAATTTGGTTCTTCTTTTCTGAACTAGGTGCTGCAGGGTCTCCAATAATCAAATCCAACCTCCGACATATTTTCCACATTTGCAAAGAAGTACCACCAACCAGTAGACGAAGACCTTCTTGATCCCATGATAAGGAATTAACCCGACAATCACACTCTATTATTGACGTTTCATCCCATCGGTAATTGAACAGCTACAACAACAACAAAATGTACAACCAAAAGAATAATTATTGCGACACGTTCTTATCTTGTAGAACACTTTTCTCTTTACAAAATAATAATATTTTGTTTAAAATTATTTACCGGGTTTGGATGTTCCGGATTCGTAGACAATGAAGGCTCAAAAATTTTAATTTTATTTTGGTACGCAGCAGCAATCTTTCCAGATTCTGAAGAGCAGTGTACGCAACTAATTTGGACATCTCCGGGGATAATTTGTACGCGTTGAAAATCGAATGAGAGAATCACAAGATTGCACCCTGAAGCGTACGCCTATATTATTATTAAAAAATGAAATAAAAATGTCAAATCAATCAATGCATGGCATGTAAAGAATTAAAATCGAAACTAACTTTTGATTAATATTATATGGCTTACAATGAATGACACACTGTCAATATTCCCAAGACAAAACGATCGATCCCCAGAGTTGACAGCTCCGGTTAGGATTTGGTGACACCCACTCATGATGGTAACGTTTTAGATTATATATACCCGTAGAAAGCAAGTTCCAAAGTAGGATTTGCTTCATTAAGCAGTAAACTTGGTTCAAGCTCCGTTTATGAAGAAATAGTATGAATTACATCCCACCATGATGTTCTTCCAACCCAATTCCGAAGCAACCGTTCAGATTGTCTAGAAAAAAACAAACAAGACATTTTAAGTAACATTTAAAACCAAGTAGTTAAGTTAGCCTTCCTGCTAAACTTTAAGTAACCAGCCCGGACACGGGCGCCTAACCAAATAGAAAACTGGTATATAGCCAGCGCCAGTACTCTCAACAGTTTATTTATAGCCAAGTAGCCAACCAGTGGCTATACGCCCTTAAAATCAATTAACTAATAATTAATCACTTGTAGTGAACTATCATTAATAAAGATCGCACATGAATATGCATCACAATAAGCGCTATATCTGATATCCAACATAATTTCAATTAAAAACATTGTAACATCCAATTCCGATCCAGACTCTTAAAAACCTTTCTTCTCATCATACATTATTTACACATACACACTAACCTTTCAAAATCTAATAATATTTGCACTAGAGGCGACAGAAGAAGAAAGTGCTGAGAAATTCTGTTACACGCTTCCTTGAAATCACAGTCATCAGTCAAATCGTCACACAACTCTACACATTTCTAAATTCTTTTCAATCACGTTTGTTTTCCATTCAATCAATCTACTCAATCTCTGCACACAGAAACTAATGATAACCTTATTACTTACTACATATTATTATTATTAGAAATCACATTAAGTATACCATATACTATACAATATACATCAATGACGGTGGTAAATACACTGTATGAGTTTGGTGAAAGCAGATAGAGATGAATATAGTGTTTTTTTTTGTTTTAGTCTTTCTCTTCTATAATATGAAAGAAGGGTAAAAGTCAAGACCGTCCCTTTTCATCATCAAAATATCACACATCCTTCGTCCAAAAAAGTAAAGTCAGTAGGAGCAGCATCATACTATAAACTTTTTAGCGAAAGAATAATATCCCTAAAAACTGTGTCCTCTTCTGTGTGTACATTGTACATGCACTCTAATAACTATGTGCATTTTTGTTCATTTCTCACTCATATCATCCCATTCATTCATACTCTATCAAATACAACTTGAGCTTGAGCTCCTCTCCTCCGCATTTTCACATTTCGCAATAGGAAAAGTTTTATACACATGAAAAGCCTAGAACTACCTAATTTAATGTAATTTTATGCATTCATCCGATCCATCTGCTTCCTCCATCCTCAGTGTACCACCACCACCACCAAATCCAACATCACATCAGTTATCATTAGGTTATGTCACTAGTGCTAAAAATACATAAATATGTACCTAAAACTCTACTCTTCTGTTGGTTTGGTAGTGACTAAGATGATATTAGAGATCTCTCTCTCTCTCTCTGCTTCTTCACTTTTTGGTGAAAACGGAAATGGGAAAAGTTCCGTCACTTTCCCATTCACAATTCACAGCCTGAAAAGAGGAGGACGGAAGAAGTTAGGCAGGGAATGGAATAGGATGGGATGCAATATATATGCAATCGGAGAATTGGGAAAAAGTCCTACACCACGACTTTCACAGATGGTACACACACCATAACAATATTATACATGTGGGTAAGAAATGTTATTGATCCTCAACCCCATACTAAAACAGCATCTATTTTATGTATATACTTATGTACTTCTCCCAGCCCACCAACGTTGCGTTGAGATCTGTATAAGCTACTATTAAAATGAGTTAGGAACATTTTCTTCTTCTAAAATGGGAAGTTTTGAATTTTCCCAGAAGAAGTGAAGGTGTGGTGTTTATGCCTTTTCCATTGACTTACTCATTCCTCCACCTGACTTGCTTTCTTTTAGGACAGTCCGCTTTCCTCTGAAAATGTGTATAAACAAATGCCCAAATCCTAAACAAGTCAAAAAGACAATGGGAAAAAACCGATCAGACGGTTCCGGATGTGGATGGATAGCAGATCCATAATATTTTTATTATTGTTATTTGTTCATTAGACAACAATTGCAATTGGACAAGTTATTGAGTGTGGGTGGGCGTAAACACCATACCACCACCACCTGTTTGTGTTCAGTCATTTGTTGTTGTTTACCATTATTAAATGCAAATATTAAAGTCTGATCTTATCTTATGTCTCTGAAATTGGAAAACGGGAAAATTTTTTTATTGCGTTTCCTGTTCTCCCAAGGTTTACTCTATAAGCAAAACCAACCAACCCACAACATAACACAAGCTGAATAACCTTGTAGAAACGAAATGGTTCAATTTTATTACCCTAAAAAGACTGCTGATCTATTTGTGAAAACGGTAAGCAAGATAAGATTGAAGATGATAAAATAATTCTTGTGCAGCGGCAATAGAGCTTATTTTAATGCCTATTAAATGTATTAATGAGTTAAGAACTAGGCGCTAAATAGTGAGTTAACATGCTTCAGTTCATACCTTGCTAAAAGTGTTTTCGCCACTTCTGAGTACTCGATTAGTGAAGAATAGCAGAATACTATGTGGAAGTGAGATAAAATTGACACTAACTGAAAGTGATGCGTATTATAACACAGCACAGCACGTAATTGCACACAAGACACAAACAGCACAGAGCTCAATCTAATCTAAGAAAGAGAATTATCCTTTTCACGACGGGCCGGGGCAGAAAATGCCGTGTTAGTTTTGTATAAATTAAGTTCTCATGAATGCATTACTCTTCCCAAGATTTCCTTTTAAACAGCAACAAAACAATAGGTAAAAGATGAGAATCACGGCTCGAAACATTTTGGAAAAACTCGTTAACTCTTATCAACAGCCTTGTTCTGTCTGATTGTCGCAAACTTAGTCATTCCATTGCAGTGGGTGTTGAATGGAAGGTTGAAGATAAAATGGTTTTTATGATTGGCCACTGATAACTGACTGGACTGTTCATTACTAGTTTGTAGTTCTGTTTATTTATTTAATCGCATCATGTATACCAAATACCAAATCGTATGAGTACGGATATGGTATCTTTCCAGGCGAATAATGTGATAACAAAACTGATACTGATAACATAAAAAAGTCCATGCATAACAAACACACTCTGACCAGAACCACTCATTCATACACCTTTAATTACAAGATGCACTTCTGTAAGAAGATGATGAGATGGTATATTGGTGAGTTCGGTTCAGTTTGAGCACTGAGCACGTATTGGAAGCATGTAAAACATTTTCCATTCCAGTGACAAATTGTTTAACCGATAATAAGCTTGGTTACAACGTTTGTACACAGTCAAGTAGTAAAAAGTAAGGTGTACGAAAGGATGGGATACGTACAAAGGTATAATATGATACCCAGCAGGCCAGTATTCCAGTAGCCACACAATCCACATTCAGTAAAGTCATTTTTCGTCTCGTTCTTTATGTTTTACTACACAAGCAAAGCTAATGAGCGAAACTGCATTGTAGTTTGGAATCCGAAGACGTCGACGTATATCGTTCTCAATTATGCATATTGGTGGCTTGGCTAGGCTATTGGCATAATAATATTGAATCCATCTTCCTATCCATCCAAAGTTCATATTATTCAATATTTCTTTTTTATGCATACATAATAGAGTCTTTGTTAATTTGTTTGTTGGTCATGTTTAGGTTATTATTCATATTTCATACTAGTATTCACTAGAAATGTTTGACTTCACTTAATTCAACGTTAAATGTAAGTTAAAATGAAAGATACTCCTTGAGCTGGAGTACTGGATGCTTTACACCCATGAAATAATATGGAGTGCCCATAAAGTATGCAGGAAATCACAATAATTTCTTCATATGTTCTTGTAATGTTCTTAAACTTCATAAAAACTTCTATAAACATTATAAGAAAAGTGTAATTAGTAAAGCAAATAATAAAGTCCAAAGCTGAATGTGAATACGACAAGACACCAGACCAAAGTTTAACTTTTGGTTTCATGAAGACCAAGAGTCAAGTCAGTTTTTACTAAAACATTGGTATTGGTTCTGTAAAGGTACATAAAGTAAGTATGGCATATAATATGCATTTTAGGAAGCAGACAATCAGGAAAAGGTTGATAGTTGACAATATACATACATACATATGTAGTCAGTCTTGTCTGAGGATATGTGCTATGATGCATTACAAGATACGTACGTACTGTATTATGTAAAGTTGTATGTGTCATCATGTGTGTGAGCCTCGGGCTTAAAATAGTGAGATTTCCTTTAGAACAGCAACTATATAGACTGGAATTGTTATGCTGTAAGAAAAGTACCCACTAAAACTAGATAATATGACAAAATTATAAACGTTTCACATATATCTTAATATCTGTATTATTACCCGTTCTTGTCTTGCCTTCCTCCGATGATATTAAAACTCTGCTAAATGTACTCCTCCACTTTTTGTCAGTTATGGATGCTGCCTGCCTTATTAGCTATGCTTTACGCACGACACAAACTAACTTTATGACAAATTAATCGTCGCTAAACCCGATAGTTTTAATTAACTATGACCTACGACTTTAATAGGAGACACAATAACTTTAAATGACAAGATTAAGGTATAATAAGAACAATTATTAAAAGGTAAAAAGATCACTTCGTCACTGCTATGAAATGCGGACGACAAAATTATCTATTATATTCTGCTCAGCTCTCTCACTTCAACTGGTGAGGTTGACACTGACTTTTTTCTTAATGATGATATCAATCCTCCTCTACCATCCAGTTCTACTTGCGTTTCTTCTCCAAAATAATCAGCAAAATGGTGGTCACCCTCCTTCCTATTGGTGGTGATGGTGAGCACAGGTTGATAGGTGGAGGAGATTGGCTCAACTCTTCTGCTGCAACCTGCTGTCATCCCACCGACACGCTCTTGCTCCTTAGCGCTACATTCTTGCTCAATGGGCAACGGTCTTCTGCTTGGCGTGTCAACATTTCCGGCCCCATTTAGAACCTCCGGTTCCAAATCCATCCTCAGTCCAAGGGGGCAGATTTTGCTCACTGGGCGTCTGTAGCAGGAAGTCTTCTTGGTGGCAAAGTCCCTCGCCGTAACCTCCACCACACGTACTTGTCCATCCCGACCAGGGAACACTGCCGTAACCACAGCCTTAATCCAATTGCTCCTGGGGGCTTGATCATCTACTACCACCACGAGATCTCCAACTCGAATCGGCTCAGCCTTCGCGTGCCACTTCTGACGCCTCAGCAATTCCGGAAGGTACTCACGAGTCCACCGTTCCCAGAACTTGTTAGCTAGCAGCTGGGCTATTTTCCACTGCTTCCTCCCGTACTCATCAGAATCATCCAGTGATGCCAGAATGGAAGGTCCACAATCTGTTGTTCCCCGCAGAAAATGGTTGGGCGTCAGACTTTCTGGATCTGCTGGATCCGTCGACACGTAAGTGAGTGGACGGGAGTTCAATATATTTTCCACGACCTTCAGGGCCGTCATCTTGCCACAATGCATCAGTCGTTTCCACTTATCACCAAAAAGAGTAAGGAGCTTCCACAGTTTGCTATTCTTGAGCAAATCCCCTCTTGACAGGCTCGTGATCTCTGGCGCATAGCTGTCCTGAGGAGCATGTCTCATCAGCAGGAGTTCGGCCGCTTTCAGATCACTAGGCTGTAGATTTGAGTCCAAAAACTCAGACAAAAATATATTAAGCTTCCTTGCAAAGCATGAATCACTCAGATTATTTTTCTTTGGCAATGGCGTGCATGAACGTACTGACCAAGGAGACTTAGCCCCACATTTACCACCAGTTTTCCACCACTTCGCGACGGCAACAACAGATGCTGTAACACGTAATAAACGTGTAAATGAAGAGAATTTCTTGTGATTGAGCAGCAATCGCCCCTCGCCTGCTTCCAACCCACACTCCCCTGAAGAGGAGCTGATTCTAGAAGCATCCCCGAGGTGCTCCCCGTCAATTTGAACTGCTACAATCGCCTCACTTGAGGCTTCAACAGGCCAATATTGGTCATCTTTCAAAATGAAAGTAGGGTCATTGAGCCAACGCGAATCGCAGTGGAAGTCGGTGGATAGGTGGGGCAGGGTCCCTTCATCAGCCACGTTCAGATCGGTAGGCACCCATTGGCATTCTTGAGGATTTGAGCTCTCCTGGATCTCAGCTGGTGGCGTCACTGCATCAGCACCACAGACATGATACATTTTCGCTGACCGCGATCGGTTCCCAATCTTCCCTGATACGAACCATCCCAGCTTTGTCCGCTTCCCAACTGGTGCTGTTTCATCTTTGAATAGGACTTGTCTCTGCATCGTGACGAATCCATGATCCTCTCCAATGAGAACCTCCACCACTGCATTCTGCAGATTGTCCATCTTCATTTTCCGTAGGTGAGGCCACTTTCGCTTAATTTCTTCTATGTTGACACTGTACGGCTGGAATCCTAGACTTCCTACTGCATTAACATCAGTCATCTTATTGTAGGATGCTCCCTTGTAGACACCTGCTACTTCAAAGTTGACGCTTTCCACTCTTTTGTGGGAGACATTGCCCATAATTCCAGTAACGGTGAAGTCCTTCTCTTTTCCTTTAATCCCAAGTTCGGCTGCTAATTTCCCATCTATGAAGCTACACGTTGCTCCGGAGTCCAAGAGGGCGAAGGTCTTCCGAACCCCATTAGGTCCACGTACCTTTACTGGCACGATTCCTAGAGGACCATTTGCTCCTTCAATAAGAGTGACACCAGCCACATCACCAGCGTCATTGGTGTCAGACTCTGTCTGACTGGCCTGAGAAGTGTCTTCATCACTCTTTGATTTTCTGTGTAGCAAGGGGTGATGTGGCTTCTCACATCCATCTTTTCCACAGGGCTTGGCACTAGGACAATTCTTCACTATGTGTTTTCCACGCAAGCAGCAGAAGCAGGTACTCTCATCCTTGATGAAGTTCCATCTTTCATGCAAGGGTTTCCTCTTGAATCCACGGCAGAGGTCCAGGGTGTGTCCAGTCTTGTTACAAAATAAACAAGATTTATTTTCTTCATTTTCAGGGACAATTCCAGCATTGACGGATCCCCGGCCCCGTTTACGACGTGATTCACATGACTTTTCTTCACATGTGTCCAAAGTGGGAAGTTTCACCATCTCACAGGCCATCTCCTTTTGGATTGATATCCACTGCTCAAAGGTCTCCATATTTTTAGTTTGCTTCGGTTGGCTTCGGTACCACTGGATCCACTCACGTCTCAACTGAGGAGGCAGCTTTTCTGTCAACTTATTCAACAAATGCACGTTGTTGAGGTAGTCACTCTGCTTATGTCCCTTTATGCTGACCACTAGACTCTGGACACAACGAGCGAAGTACACTATTGACTCTGGTTTTCCAAGGTTAGGATTCTCGACTCCTTCAGCAGTCTGGATGAGGCTCTCGATGATGAGCTCGGGTCGTCCAAACTCCATCTCCAAATTCTTGATAATTGCGTCAACATTATCAGGAGTATTAAACAAATACTTGACTGCATCATGTGCTTTCCCTGTGAGGGCTTTCCGGAGGCGGTACAAGTTGTCGCTGTCGTCGAAGCGGTGTTTCTTGGTTGACCTTTGGTACTGGCATTTGAAACTAGTCCACTCCTCTGGCTTTCCATCAAAGGTTGGAAGGTCCTTATCCACACTTGAGTTGACAATAATTTTTTGTCGTTTGTTGTTGATGCTCATCGCTTTTCCCAAAACTTTGGCAAATTTCTCCAGTTGTCTGTCTTCTTCCTCATCTTCACTTGAGGGAGGGTCTTGGTCGGAGTCAACATCCACTTCGGGTTTCTTCTTCGAGGTGGATTCTCCTTCATCATCAACACACCATTGAGTCTTGGCACTATCTGCTTTGGAGTTGGAGTCGTGTGGGAGGCAGTCATCTTCAATTTGGATTTCCTTCTGCAATGTGAAATCCTCCATGGTGATGCGCTTCTCTTCCAGTTGCTCCTTTTCCAAATGTTTAATTTTCTGTTTTGCTAATTTAATAGCTAGGTTGGAAGTCCGCTGCTTATCCAACATCATCTGGAGAACCTGTCTGTCACTACTATTCAGCTCGTCTCCAGGAATGGTCAGCAACTTATTTCTCCACTCCTCATCATCATCGATCATCAACTCATTGTAGGAGATGTCGGCTTCCAAATCTCGGACTCGCTTTGCAAAACTGGCGTCGATTGTGGCTATCTTCCGCTTTTCTTCCAGTTCCAGCTTCTTCAGCTTGGCTTGGGTCCGGCTGGACAACGAAGAGCTACTTCCAGGTCCGGGCATGATGATGATGACACAAGCACACAATACACTTAACAAATTACAATTTTTTAAATATTTGCTTTTACACAAAGCTTACAACAATTTTTACACAAATTCCAGATTATCCAGGAGCTGCTTTTCCGGGTTACTGGATCCTGCTCGATGGACCAAATATTATTACCCGTTCTTGTCTTGCCTTCCTCCGATGATATTAAAACTCTGCTAAATGTACTCCTCCACTTTTTGTCAGTTATGGATGCTGCCTGCCTTATTAGCTATGCTTTACGCACGACACAAACTAACTTTATGACAAATTAATCGTCGCTAAACCCGATAGTTTTAATTAACTATGACCTACGACTTTAATAGGAGACACAATAACTTTAAATGACAAGATTAAGGTATAATAAGAACAATTATTAAAAGGTAAAAAGATCACTTCGTCACTGCTATGAAATGCGGACGACAAAATTATCTATTATATTCTGCTCAGCTCTCTCACTTCAACTGGTGAGGTTGACACTGACTTTTTTCTTAATGATGATATCAATCCTCCTCTACCATCCAGTTCTACTTGCGTTTCTTCTCCAAAATAATCAGCAAAATGGTGGTCACCCTCCTTCCTATTGGTGGTGATGGTGAGCACAGGTTGATAGGTGGAGGAGATTGGCTCAACTCTTCTGCTGCAACCTGCTGTCATCCCACCGACACGCTCTTGCTCCTTAGCGCTACATTCTTGCTCAATGGGCAACGGTCTTCTGCTTGGCGTGTCAACAATCTGTACTTTAACTATTAATAACTTTATCCTGCCTGTAATCGTATGCATTATACTAAATCTGATTTTTACCATTGATTGAATAAAGAAACCAAAACTTCTCACTGACATTGAAGAATAGTATATGCCATATGCAATATGTTAGAATATTAGAAGGAGGCAGAAGGAGGATTATGCTCACACACAACAACAACATTATGTTGTGTTGTGGTACTTGTATTGGTACGTTAGAAAATGCTATACTGAATGCTGCCTGTACTTACGCAATATTAAGGATTAGAATTGGGATCTTGCTATTAGTATGTAAAATGAATGTTTTAGCATCTAATCTAATCGTTAATTTGTCTCCAAAATTAGTACAATACATATGCGATACAAGATACACAACACCATTTCTTATGTAGTGAGTAGGTTCATAAAGAAAGAATGTTTGATGTTTGTTTGGAGTGGACTTTGTTTGTTGTGAATGAATAAGTCTTCAAGGATTTATACATGCGTGCTTTGCTTTACTCACTTCACAAAAACTGGAATGCTGAACGTTGCATTGCATCACATTTCCTAAAATGCTGTACCGACAAGAAATGCCAAAGGTCATTTTCATTAAATGTCAATATTTGTAAAAGCGTTTATCAACTTTACTTCATCGAGTTAAAAAATGAAACTTTGACATTTAAGGGCGAGTCATTATGCTATGCACTATAGTCGTACTTTTATAAGTATACATGAGGTTTATGCAGGGAGTTTAGACTTAATAGAACTTTAAGTTTGTACCAGTGCACTAAGACGGTAGGATGGGAAATTTCTGCCTAATTAATGCTTGATGATGAGTAATAATGTTATTGTCCTATCCATATCTGTTTTACGGATATTTTTAATGTCATATCTGCATGTCTCACATCGCCCCTAATCCTTAGTAAAGTATAGTTATGACATTGACAATAGAAAATGGGCATCTGAGTTAAGTTGCATATATATGTACAGAGTAATTTTATACGTGGATATCCGGTTCCTTTTACTTGCCACTTTTATAACTTACTAAGGTATAGTTGAACTGGAGTCTACTGACTTCTTTACTAGTGTTCAATTTGTCGTAGGAAGTACGCTTCAAGTGTTTTATGCTATCCATGCTAATTTAGTGTTTTCCATCATTAAATATTAAAATCAAATATATTCTCACGAGTAACAACTTTAGAAAACTTTACAGAAAATCTTGGGTGCGGTCCTAATGTTTATATGCGTAAAATTTCTTTCGGTAATGCAATTCATATTTCACTAGCTAGACTTTCATCATCATTGTCAAAAACATGATAATCAAACAGTCAGGCAAGACCGCAGGAAAATACCTATTACTATATACGTAATGATGACTTGCTTTTCATGTGCTTGATTGCGACATCTCATTCTCATACATTTAGTAATCATAACACCAACTGCCAGTAAATTTAGCCGTATATGTGGTAGTATATTCATACTCATGCTCTTCAAACTCGTGGCATACTTTTATATATTTCCAGTTACTAATAAATATTTTTTGTTCTTAATTGCTTCTAGCTTTGCACCATATGCGTGGCGATTACTTGGGGCCATATTTTTTATGCTGGACGTTTACTCAGTGAACGATATTCCGCAGCAGTATTTCCAGCCAAATTTCAATGAACATAATATCCTATCCTGATCCTGAAAGTTTGCAGTCTAGGACCATTTAGTGGCATCATCAAGATAATTTACATTGCCAATTGTTATTACTTCCAAGTTTTTAATTGCAGTTCAAATATGGGTGAAAACGTCGTAAGTCAAGTACAGGTTTGTAGAATCTGGAAAAATTATAATGACATTACTGCTTGTCTTATAGTATATATGACATATATTATATGTTATAATAATGTCAATGATTATGTATTGCAGGACCGTATGAAAACTGTTTACGGTCTCCTCAACGATCTCAACGTAGAGCACACTAGAGCCATTGGAACTACCACAGCTATTAATAAAATTTATGATAAAGCCAGGACTGATGAGAAAAAATTAACAAATGCCAGCAAGGTATTTTTTTTACTTTACTAGATAGAGCCCATAATTAGCTTACTATTGACTGATGAAGTAGAAAAATAAGGTTAAAGAAAGAACCGTTTGTGTTATTTTTTTTAGCAAAAACTGAAAACATTATATACAACTGCGCTGACTGAAGCTGAAAATGAGGAACTCATAATTCGAAACGCTTTGGAAAAAATATATGAGATCCGGGCGATCAAAAATGAAAGGCGAATACAAGCAAAGCAATGTGGCAACAAAGAAACAGTAAGAAGGGGGGCTTTAATGAAGGCATTACAAACATCCGCCCAAACAATGCCATTATGGATTGGGAAGCCTGGTGAAAAGGCACCTCCACTTTGTGGAGCTATACCTGCTGAATTTAACTACATAGCAAAGACGGGTGACATGGTAGCTGCACTCCAAAAATCTCCAGAGGGAGATGAAAACTGGATACTGGCTGAAGTTGTCAGCTATAACTCGACAACAAGTAAATACGAAGTTGATGATATTGATGAAGAACAGAAAGAACGTTTTTCACTGAGTAGGCGAAGAGTTATTCCGCTACCGTTAATGAGAGCAAACCCAGAAACTGACCCAGATGCATTATTTCGAAAAGATAGCATTGGTAATGAGACGTCTGCCTAAAGCTAAAAACGGATATTTTAGACCAAAATGTTAGAGCCCAATAATAATAATAATATTTGTTTTGAATTCCAGTTTGGGCACTCTACCCACAAACTACTTGTTTTTACAAAGCAATTATCAATTCACCACCATTGATATTGCATGAGGAATACGAAGTCTTGTTCGAAGATTCTTCATATGTCGAAGGATTCAGTCCCCCACTCAAAGTTGCCCAAAGATACGTGATTGCTCCAAAGGACAAGAAAATAAAATAAATGAAACCAACAGCTAGAATAGCAAGCAAGCAGCATCTCTAATCTTGAAACCTGAACTTATTTAGTTACCAATTACAGTGTTTAGTTCCTTTCAACACGAAGGAAACTTTAATTTCCTTTCATGTAAAATCATGTGAATTGGCATTGATTTTTTTAAAGTTTCACTTTATTATTCAAATCTATTTTTTGTAAATAATTATTTTCTTATGGCATTAAATCTATACATTACTATTTGTCTGTACATTACAAACAATCAACGGAAATTGAATGAAACGTTCATTTAGCTTTTACATGTGACTATCAACATCAAAATTGTTTCATAACTTTCTCATCCACATTACTTACGTGTTGAAACCATCATCATCTCCTTCACTTTTGATTTTGGTACTGAGGAAACTTTTCTGCAAAGATGGAGTTTTTAAATTCACGATCGTGATATCCATGTGGTGGCCTCTCAGGACTCACGACAGGATATCCTGGCTCTCCAGGATATACAGCTTGCTTCTGTTCGATTACTCTCCAGCGTGAATGGCTTTCCCAAGTCTGAAATATTCATGAATGGCAAAAAGGTAAGGAAGGATAAAAAAGCAGAACTCGGAGAAATGATGAAAATATATATAAAGACGTAAAAAACTTTGAATTTACAAATTCCTTACGTTTGTATTATATTTGAAGTAGTAGACGATGCCAATTGCTCCCCAAAGTCCCATCAACCCTCTTCCCACATAAAATCGCATTACATCCGCAAGTCCATAACCCTAAAAAAATCATGAAATCAATCATTGCTGAATTAGAAATTATTGTATTCGGATTCTGAACCGTAGAAATTGTATGTTAGCAGGCAGGTAATTATAATAGTACCGTAAGAGGTGACACAAGCTTGTAAAAGACAAAATCCAAAGGATATTTATAAAATCTCCTGATGGGGTTGAACAGCTCTTTATTCATCGCTGGAACATACTTCGGTTCATTTGGAGTTAAAACCTGATCAGCTAACCATTTCTTCCTCCAAGCCCGTTCTGCTGCGGTCATGCCCTGAAGCCTTTCCGCTTCTCTGACAACTCGCCCTGCAACGTTCATGGGTTTGACCCCACTGGTGCCCTGAATCAGGTCCCCACCCATGGTGTTTCTCTAAAATTAGTAGAACACTCACTAAGTTAATTAATTAATCAACTTTAAACAATCAGTTTGGTTTAGAAACTTTGAAGCAGGCTGGCTGCTCATCTGTGTTTTGTTGTCTGTTACGGCAGATCTATCTATACAAAAATGTACATAAGACAAAAACAGTTCAAATGTACAGCCCTAAATGCACATGTGAATGTTGTTGCCACAATGTATTAGCTTGATCTTCATCGTGTGTGGGAACTTTGCATACTTTCTTGGATAACCCAAAGTATCCGCATAACATCTGTATGCCGTTCTCCGTAACAAAACAAACTAAAAACACTTTTGGAAGTAGGATGCAGTTTTAGAATAATTTTTGTAAGAAACTTGGAACTAAATTAATTATAAAGAAAGTTAAAAAGTTAACTAGAAGCTTCTACAATGGCTTCTAAAGTTGCTGGAGAAGTCTTGAAAAGGGTGAGTGGTTAACTTAATGTCAAATGTGTTTTATAATAGTTTGTAGTTAGCATCATTGCAATTTGCAACGATGAGACCGAGTACTGAAGGAGATGTATTTCGATTGACCATTTCTGGTATTAATTATTGTGATATTTGTCTTCCAGGCTACTGGTTTGACCGGTTTAGCAGTTGCCAAAAATCCTCATCACACCTTAGGGGTTCTGTACAGTAAGACGCTTCGAGCATTATCCAAAATCCCATCGGATGCAGCTTATCGAAAATATACGGAACAGATTATTCACCAACGGGCTGCCCTAGTCAAAGCGGTAATTAAACACTAGCCTGGATTAATAGTGTATTTGCTTTTGATTGATGCTTTAATGGTGAACTGTGTGTGTATTACGATTATTTACGATATGTTTTATGCGTAGGAAACTAATATTGCGGAGCTGGAAAAGAAAATTGGATGCGGACAAATTGAAGAAGTTATCGTTCAGGCAGAAAATGAATTAAGTCTTGCAAGAAAAATGGCTGAATGGAAGCCTTGGGAGCCTCTTAAGACTTCACCCCCTCCAAATCAATGGAAATGGCCGATGTAAAAAAAGCAGTGTTTGTGTAAATCCGTTAGTTATAATACAACTTATATTTGTAGACAGATAATATGTATAAAATCAAGCACTTATCTTATGTAATGCCAGTGCTATCAAAAACATATTAGAAGATGCGTTTGAGAATAAATTCATGAAGATGATTATTGTATTATGCGTAAATTGTAAATGAATCAATTTTAATTTCGAATATTTATGTACATTTTTTAATTTATAATTCATTCTAGTGACCTTTGCATTTTGTCATCACCTAACTGACATAAAAACTGTGAATCTATCACTATAAATAATATCAAATAAGTATATACATATATGTATTAGGGTGGGGTTCAATTTCCCCCGATTCCAGGTCTTTCTGTCACTTGTTGGGAGTTGAAAACCCGGTTTCATGAAAGTTTCATAATTTATTTTTCATTTCCATTGGGCTCGGTTATCCTTGGTTGAATTCCAAATGATTTTCATATTTACTGCGACTGACTCTCCATTTCAAAATTATCCTCATTATCTTGACCACCTTCGTTTCGGCAAACTTAAGTCGGACTTTTCACTCATTCAAAGGTACCACGAGATTCAGTTATTCAATAAGATAAGTACAATATAAATATAATTACTTGTTTAACTAGTTTTACGTCACACTAATTCAGTGGTAATTCTAATCATAATTCCAGCAACATTGACAGTTAGACAGTATACTGACATAAATAGCATGGGTTAACCTCTGCCGTCAAGTTATGTATATGGATACTAGAGAGACTTTCTGAAATGCTTTTATTCTTTGAGGTAGAAATATCAAATTTCAAACTGTTTCTTACTTTAAATTCAAATCAATTTTTTGAATTGATGCACGTATTACATTGTACTTTGTGAAGTTGTATAAAACAAATACTAATTTAGCAAATAACAATCCAGATGCAAAAAATGAAAAAGTACATTATCTCACATTCCCCATGTGAGCTACAAATAGTAAGATATTATGCACAATAGCATTGTCGTACCTCGTACCAGCTTGTATGCTAAAAGTTGTTACTGAAATCTAAAAAATTAGTGTTTAATTAATTTAAAAGCTTTTGGAGTCAATTAGATTAGTAGTCTCAGCAGTTTTCATCGTACGCAGTTATTGCGAGCTGTATAATTTCATGTTAGCTTAAGTTAAATTGTAGTCTATATCGCTTGCATACAGGTAGGTCTATATATACACTTGGTAAATTAATCACAAAAAATAGTCACCAGCATCAATTTATATTATTTGTATTTCAAATCAAACTATGCATATCAACACAGTATTTATTTTAATGAATGAAACTAATATCACTAGTTCGATATACTCTTATGAAGTAATATCTGGGAAGTCAAAAGTGGTAAGTACGACTAATACCAGAAATACATATGTCATATTTTGCTAAACACTGTAATTTTTTCCCGTTGCAATGGTAGATAATCCAACAGACTGTCAAAGGAGAGGCAAATTAACCCAAACCGAACTCATAAGCGTTCCGGGCCTGATTGTAATGCGCTGGTTTTCTGTAAAATAAATCTTGATCTGCAGGATCATTGACAAAGTGGCGGATATGTGCTCGTCCAGTCATTCCAGCCGTCAGTGGCATCCATCTTACGTTTTTATTTTCTGGAGACAAGCAAGACAAAAAAACAATATAAGCATCAACTGCACAATTGTAAAAGCATGTATAATATAATACAAAGTTTTTGAAAGCTATATATAAACTGTTAGAATATCTGAAGACCCGACCTATGATAGTCTTTTTAATATTTATATCCAATTAAAAATCTTTAGGAAGTATTATTGTGATGAAGTCGACTTCCTAATACTGATTAAATATTCATATCATATCATAACCACAAAATGTAGTTGGACACGCAGTGGTAATGAGATGATGTGACAAGGAAATAATTATTGTCCTTCCAAATTATGCTCTTTCTACATGCAATGCAATTGTAGGAATGTAGTTTTTCCAGGGACATCAAAACTTGTGTCTTTGTAATTACTACGATAATTTTTCAGAAACCAGTTTTACCAGCTTTCATGTGTACTTGTGTCTGTATGGA
This sequence comes from Orchesella flavescens, assembly GCA_964034955.1. NCBI lineage: Eukaryota > Metazoa > Arthropoda > Collembola > Entomobryomorpha > Orchesellidae > Orchesella > Orchesella flavescens. The sequence goes on along the minus strand of OZ035958.1, from coordinate 8,467,934 downwards.
CTATATGTAAATACAAGTACGTTTGGCTTTAATTTCAGGAAACGCAGAGGCGCAATTACACTGAAGGTTTGATGTACAGTACAATGAGAATATACGTATATACAAATGTATGTAAAAGTTGCAAAAGCCCTAATCCAATTTATGCTTCAGCATCTCTGAACCTTAACCAAAACTGTACCAGCTTCATTAAAACGGTCGGTTTTTAATTGCTAGGGATAATGAACTTGGGTGAAAGTAACGTTTAGTCAAAACCAGAATAGCAGGATTTGCTACACAAAGGGAAAAGGCATGCATCACAATAGTCTTGGGTTCTCTCAGACATCAGTCAGTAATTAGAGATGTTGCTTTCACCAAATTCATACAAAGAAATAATTACTTATGCTAACTGATGCGTGTACGCAGTATACAGTCAGTGATGTCAAAGTAGAAAAATGAATTTCTTACGAAACCCCAGACATAACCAAAATCAGTGGGCGTTATCCAAATCTACTTGATCTTGGGTTTGAGTTGGGGTAAGTAATCCCAGTAATCTACCTATTAGCGATTGATATCATGCCGTTATTTGTTTTTGTATGTTTTTATGAATCATTGAATCGCAGATCGCTTTAGTTGTTTATCAATCAATCAAAACGCGATCATGAATAAATAAGAATGCTCAATATTATTAAGAACTTCAAAAGAAATTCGTTCTTATATCATATCCTTGAATATATGAAAGCGGTTTTTTCTTGATTGAATATGAATACACTATATTCAAAGTGGTTTATACTATTCACTAAAAAATAGAATAGATTGTAATTGTAAGGAAGTAGATATGTACTAAAAAGGAGAGAAAAAAAGTCTTACCCGGCGGATGTGGAATATTTATTGGCCTTCCTTCATCATCATTTCCGTATAGAAACATGCCGTCACCAGATTGCCCCATATTATTGGAGTTGTTGTTATCGCTTTCCTCTTCATCATCATCAAGCTGCAAAGCTTCCAGATTATCTCGAAGATGTTGGAAGAACTGAGGGATGTTACTTAAAGCACCTTTAAAAATAGAAAAGAAAAACGTTTCCTACTTATAAGGTCTTGGGTACAATTGCAAATGCCAGAGGGGATGCCAAACAAAGGTCAAAGCATATTTTATTCTACATACGATAAAAAGTTTATGGTTGGAAAGTCCAAGAAGAATGGAAAGTGAATCGTTTTTTCTTATATGTAGTACAACAATTTAGCAGGGGGAATTAAGTTGTCCGTGTATGCGTGGGTGGTCATAAGGATGATGAAAGAAAACTATTTTCGCATTTTATGAATGGTATGGCATGGGTAACCGACCCATCCCAAGCTTGTACGTCAGTTATAGACCAAATCAAATGTCAAAAATTTAATAAGATACTACTTCAAGTACTTCTCATTTTAACCCTCTTTGAATGAACTGCATTAGATATCCTTACTTGACGTTTTATTATTATAATACTATTAATATTGCTGACTGGATTTTATACACCTTTTCAAGTATGTACCGAATTCTGAATTCGGTCTCTTTGCGATCGAGGTATTTACCACGGTAGTTATTTCTTAATTCTTGACTCAGAAATATACATACAAGGAGATGTTGCAATTTGAATTTCTGGAAAAGAAAATTTAATCAAGCCGTGTAAACGGATATCCCAGCATCCTACATCAGATTATAACTTTTCCATGCCATATACCATTTCCCACTTAATGAAGTCGCTGCTCTGTACTCACTCATCATGGATACATATATACAGAAAATTACTTGTGTTATGCTTATAGGATCTGCTCTGGATCTGCTAAATATGTATACTGTGCTGTTCAACAACACACCATGTAATAATAATGCGTGTGGATGAAGTGAAAATCATTCATGACTGTATGACGTAAATGTGAGAAAATTAAATTGATATTAAAAATAGATTGAAGATATTTAGAAAAATATTTTGCCTTTGGTTAAAAAATACTTGAAAACATGACAAAAAAACAAGCTTCGGTGTTGCAAATTAGAATTTTCTATGCTATTTTTATACTGTCAAATATGTAGATGTGACTGTAATTAGCTCATACACTAACAACTAACAACACAACTCATCTAGGGACAGCCAATTTTCCTACATACTCTTATTATTTTGATGTTGTGTGGCCTGATTAATTTTTTGGGAGCCAGTGGGTAAGATGAGTTGTCATTATGATATAAACATGACCATATGCGGCCATAAGGAAGTAAGAAAGAAATCCTAAATTTAGGATTATAATAGACTAGATATCGTTTTATTCAATGCGTAACATGATGTCGTATGTATGTATCTTCTTTGTAATAGATAAAATAATAGCAGACATTATTATCCTATTTCTTTCCCCGCAAAACTCGTTCTCGACTACGCTTTCAAAATAATTAGCTCTTTTGTCTTTGTAGCAGAGTTATACAATCTCAGCAGGAAGTCTCATCACAGTTTATGATCTTAAGCATGAAAAATATGCAGAGCGAGAGTATGTAAGTAACCTCAGTCAGTCAAAATGGGATAGTCTCTAATGTCTTATCAGGATCGCATCTTTAGGATCATCAACAACACATTTTGCATTGTCGACCAGAAGTAGTGTCTTCATTCTCATGTCTTTGGTTGTAATTTCAAAATGATGACAGCTAATTTGGATTGGACTCCTCATTTTACCCCATATGCAAAAAAAATGCAATAAGGAGCCCAATTATATATAGGCTCAAGGCATTATAAGGCATATGTACGCGTGGATACAAATATACGGTTCCAGTACATTATTACCTCCTAGTACTCCTACGTGAATACATAAAATTATTCAAACGTAAAAGAAAATCAATCCAATTCAGTCTCATCCCAATGTTGTGTAAAACAGTGAAATAATGGGTTGCATGGGACATGATCAATCTTGACTTTCTTTTCTTTTATAATCCATTGTTACGTTACCCATCCTTTTGCTTCCCCTCGGTGTATTATTACAATACAGAATAGGTTAGTCTAACAAGGTATGGTAGTGTAGTCTTTCTCAAACAAGGTAGTAGAATCTCAAGACTTTTTTTTTGTTAAATCTTAAGAGAATATAATTGGAAACCTAGATGCTACATGATCCTGACTAATGATGTCGTAGATTTGCGTACAAATGATATGGTTGATCAGTGGTCGTCGACATTATTCTCTGCATTTTATATCCCACTATATCCTTATGCTATGTTTCTTTAGACTTCAGACACAAACAAATTAGGTATGCATGTATCTAAGCAGGTTAAACTACAAGGTCTCAAATCTCCCCAGGGACTTATAAGTAGCCAAGTATGTATGTAATCCGGTTCTAGGAAGAAGAAAGGATTGATACACTTTTGGAACAGTCGTAAATGGGATAACAGCATCCATTTTTTATTCCTCTATAGTCAAATACTTAACGTCATTACTAAGGTAAGAAAAGTAGTTTGCTATAATTTATCGTTAATGGCTGCCTACCACACATCACAAGATAGTCATGCAATATGAGGCTAAAACAGGCAAATTGAAAATTATTTCATGATTGCATCCATGTGGAAAAAAATACATTAATATGCTAATGCAGGAAAACTTCGTTAATTGGGAATCATCTATGACGGTGATAAAATGATAAATGTGTCGTTTCAAGATGAAAATCAATGATGAGTATGATTTATGGCTATATTATGATGTCCATATCCAAGCAAGTAACTAGCAAAAATTCTGTTTTTAAGCCACTACTAAAGAAGAAATCTGAAAAAAATGAAACTTACGTGCAGAAATGTAAGGAGTGAAAGTGGGATCTTGACTTTCACCCTGCAACAAATCCTCTAACGTTAGTTTTCTGCCTCCGTTGTTGCTGTGTCCTATTTCACCTGATTTTCCACTCAAAAGTCCAGCCAAAGGGTTGAGTTTCGGGAATGTTGTTAAAGACCGTGTTGAAAAGGATGATATGGGCGAGTCCCCATTAAATCTTGACATCCTGGTTTGATATTTGTGTTTGAAGGAGGGATAAGAAAAGAATCTTGATCGGGCTGAGGAAGGACTACCATACTGATCTTGGCCGTCTGTATTCTCTGGGGCGGAAGTTGGAGATTGTCCAAGTGTGTCTCTTGATTTGCGAACTGAAGAGAAAATAAAATAAATAATATTATTAGAAAAAGAAATGAATTGTTTGTTGATTGGAAATATCATTATTATTACCGTATGGAGCCTTCGTCACTGAGGAAGAGGATGCTTCCACTGCAGCTGAAAATATTGGTTGTCCAAACTCATGAAACCCAACCAAAAGTAAGGAAACCCAGAAAAACTGGTTAAAATATTTACTGCACGCGATATCAATTTTATTAAGCTTCATTATTATAATTGAACTTTGTATATTGCTTTTGCTATCTCTGTCTAAAACAATGAACTCAAACGAGAGAGTATGACTGAGGTAGTAACGGTTTGAGTAGTAAACTCTATCTGACTGCAAATTGACTTGGTCCAGTAGAATATATCACGACTTGTGTCGATCCTGACTATTTAGTAAATATGAGTCTATCCTGATAGATGATTGATTAGGAGAGAGCTGGATCTGGATCATTGGTTGGTGTCTCACTCAGCGTCAAGGAAGGAATGACGGGTTTCAGGTGGAGAATCCGAGTTTTTTGCAGGTACTCTTTGCAGCAAAGCTGAAAGAAAGATTCGATATGCTGCATGTCATCGGCTTCCAGTCTGCTTTTAAGCGAAAGTCAAAGAAAAAAGTGGAAAGTAAAACATGAGATATGCAATAACTATGAAGCGTACGTATGCATAAGGCTGGGCTAGCTGGCTGGATGGTGGTGGTGTTGATGTTGATCCAGCTTGTACACCACCATTATGTGTGCCACAATTCTGATGCAAACTTTCCCCACATCCCGTCCATCTCACGACAGGCAGCAATGGCAATAATATCCCTCCCTATACTATATATAATATTAAAGAGTTACGAAAACTTTTGTTGCTACATACTTACAAGTAATGCATACATAGATAGTGGATGATGATCGCTTTTTCCTTTACAGATAAATAATAAATATGCCTCTCTGTAGTATTGGCTAATGGATGGAATGCTGGTAGAGTTTTTGTATATGTTTATTAAAACATTGCTGTGATTCACATCTAAGTAGTTACCTTTTGCTACGCTGAAATTGCAATGATAACATTATTTTTGTATACGCGGAAATGACTAGGTATGACATATATGTATCTAGTACGGTTTATCATAACGTTTGATCTTACACCTCCTGGGGATTACTCATTTTTGTAGTGAAAAGAAAGAACCGTGGTGAATGTGAAGAGTAAGAATGGCAGTGTCTACTTACGATTACGAGCGTCTTTTTCAGAATTTATACATACAATATGCATGGTAAGCAAAAGAATCCTACGATGGAAAGCCGTATTTGTGCGTAGGAATTTAAACTTCTTTAAATACCTGCGATTAAATTGCGCTCCAGGCGCGTTTGATTTAATGACACTAGTTACAGATCCGTAATGTAGACACACTTTTATATGGTATGGTGGAAAATTACATTCCTGTTTTACCCCATTCAAAACACAATCTCTTACGATTACAATACAATGCAACAAGACATTTACAGACACATAAATAGTTTTGTGTATGATTCACCAATTCCTTTCCTGGATAAAGGTATGCCAAAACTTCAAACTTGTAAATCATTCTCAGCGTCTTCTGGTAAGGCGAGTGAGATATGAAGTAATTTATTGCTGCGTGAGATGGAATTCTAGGAATGTTAAGATATTAAACGAATATATAAATTTATTTTTGGAAAACACGCCGGTCTCAATGAATACAGCAGGGATTTTGGCATTCTCATCGTCAGTTCGCAGTTCGCACAAATAATAATAAACTGTATCGTAGGCATGCTTCATACATACGGTGTATGTTAAGTAGAGTGTTGCATTACATGAATGCATGCATAACGTAATCTCCATATTATATTACATGAGGCATATATAACTGGAAATAACATAAATGCTTAAATTCCCGAGGGTCTGAATAATTTTAAACTTCCAGTTAGTATAATACCTATCAAAAAGCATTCAGTAGAACATGGTCGTGTATGGATGGCCAATATAGTTTTTTTTCACAAGCTGTACCGGTGAATGAAGTCTAATTTTAACTTTCATTGACGTTATTAGCTATTATTAGGTAACCAATTAAGACTGCATCCAAATATTTCTGCTTCATCAATCCCAATATTGACTCATTTTATCATTCCTCAACTCCATTGAAAAATGCACTTTACTTTTCACCTACTATATGATGACTGTGGTTGTGTTATTCGAGTTGCACAACTTTATGATATATTGTGCATTATTTGTGACCAAAAATGATTACATAATATGTAATTTCTCATAATATCATAGCGCAAACTAAATTAGCTTGAATATTATATTATATGGAATTCAGAAAATCAAAATAAGATGCTGCCCTTACATTTCTCCTTTCCTGAATGATTGTAAAAAAATTCTTTCCGTAATTAAAATAATTGATAAGTTTCTTGGAGTGTTGCTACAAGTTGAGGCTTTTCGTAGGTGTAAAAGAGCTTTCTCGGATCTAAATGCCTCCTCCCACATACAAATCCATGATCAATGCTATCGAAAACACAATGGCTCACCTAACACTTAATCATACATTCACTGAACCATTAAATAACACTTTTGTTGGTTTTCGTAATGTAGTCATTATTACAAGTTTTAGCAATTTCATTATGTCACGAATCTACTCGGAATCGTTGATAGTTATATCAATGTCATATTTACATGTTCATCATTATCTACATTTTTCTGAATCGATGAACATTACATATTGTATTGTGACATTTGACGTATGTAGGTGGAGTGAGGGGTGTATATTGGCCTGATGTAATAACGGAATCATCAAATCATCTGCTCCAGCTCACTGGCATATTTCACCTTTCACTTAATTACCTAAAAATAGATTGTATATTCACATACAACATAATACATGTACAAATTAATCATAATCGTCTGAACAATAGAGTCAAGTTGCATTTACTTCTCGCTCGCTATGGATAGCAACTGGTATACATAGTTTTTATTACGTAGCTGAAGCGGAGCATTCAGCGAAGTAATGGTTTTACTAAGTTCGTCTGTCTGTCTGTCTGTCTGTGCGCACTCTCCTGCTCACATACATTGACTGATTTGGACCAAATTTGGTACACAGGTAGTACTACTCAAGAGAACCTCTGGGAATACTTTTCAGGCAAATCGGTCAAACGGTTCGAAAGTTATAGGCGCTAGAGTTCAGGAACTCATCGATTTGGCTGAAAAGTATACGTATACGAAAGCATAGCAAAGCATCTTTGTGAATGTTCTTGTGTATAAATTCGGAATCATGTGCTTGTACATAAATGCAGAATCCGGAATTGTATTGTACAAGTAATGCTTTCACTATACGTTGGGAGAGGATCGCGAAGGTGGGTTTAGAGAGAGGTTGTGGAGGAGATCTGGTGGATATGGGAGGGGGTTTGGAGGGGATCACTCAACGCCTTCTTCAGCTACGTCTCTGGCCTGCTTACTAGCAGTTTATTTGTTGTTGAAGAATTTGAGTTAATTAATATTTTAAACGAACCGTCGAAATAAGCATCATCGGGCTAATTTATTCGTAGTTGGCTAATGCAGCCCTCGTAGAATTCCAGTGAAATTTTATTCATCAATGACTTTAAATGATTGTAGATTTAACGGTACTTTCTTTCTTACTGAGTATATACAATTAATAATTCTCCCTAACTTTAATACGGCTCAGGGCTCAGCACTCAAAATACGTAGAAGATTGTATCAGAAGCAATCTTACAAAAAGTTACAAAACGCTTTGACTAAAGCAATTATTCTGAAAAATGTCTATACAAGTTGCGCAAGGGAGTTTCATTCATGATGTTGATATCCATATTTAATACACATACCTGCTTTCACTTGGATGAACTCAAACATGGATGAAGCATATTGTTATTAGATTTACTTCACTTATACCTAGAATGTCGACAGTCGAAACGGATTTGCAGGACGTTATGTGATGTTTTGTTTCAATTAGACCTTCATGGAACATCATGAAATTGGAATGCATGACTAACATTTGCAAATTCATTTGGTTAGTCTAACCCGTATATGTATTTAAAACGTTTTATAGTTACAGTGAGCACAACAACACACGCTGATAAAAAATGTGCAATAAATCATTATAAATTTTCGTCATGTAAATCAGGTAAATTTTCAAGAACTTGTCGTTAGTATTATTTCCCATGTGTAATTCTCAGCAAGCCCTTCTTATTAAACGTAACAAACAAATTATGCAAACGCTTTCACTCTATTCCAAGATCACACGCGTACTCGCCTTATAACTCATAATTTGGTTATCCAAATAAAGAACTATAGAGATCTTGGGGGTTGTAAGGCGAGTTAAACTATAAATGCCAATTATACGCAACATTTACGGGGTGATGGGAAACGATTCACGAGGAATTTGAAACCTTGGAATGAGTACGCGTTCAATCGGCGTTACGTAATGGTTTTTGGATAAAGAATGATATGCAATTATGTATGTATGTATTTACCTGAGGCAGTAAGAACAGATATGCAATTAAGTGGAGTGGACAATGCATACGATATATATGATACTATATTTATCAAGGTATATGCTTATGCTTTAAAAATTACTTACACACTTTACTGTACAATTACTTGATGCTTGTTAAATGGAATTGGTAAAGGAACCTCCGTTTTTAAAGACTTTATTCAAGAAGATAATCTCAACAATGTGATGCATGATAAATTTTTATATTAATACTTACTCACTTACGTAATCATTACGAGTTACTCTGCTATTTTTTTTACATATACTTGTTTTCTAATGATATCTTTACATATAAAGTATGTTTATTTACATATACTCCTAGTTAACAAGGATCACTGATTGAAAAATTTCAGAAACTGTGATTGAAATAGTCCTGATTATTACGAGTCATTCACATTTATCCCATCGCAAAATGTCATCCAGCCCACTTCATTTTGTTCTTAACATACAAATTAAATAGCTGCGCGTACAGTTGTTTACAAAATAAACTTCAAAATTATAACAAAACGTCTGACTCAAAACTCAAATACTGCCGTCTGAATGTGAATCTCATTCAAATCAATCACCCCCTTCATCCTTGCACACTCACCTTAATACTCAAAATATTTTTAAGTTCACATTATATTATATATTAATCTCTACACGATATTCTACCAACATGCATATACATAATAAATATTTTGGAAGGAACTAACTTCATGTTCACTTTATATGTAGGCGGTTGCCTACTATGATTGATTTTTTCAATTTCAAGATTAATCACATCGAAAGAATCAGATCTGTAGTGCACTTGCATGAATTTAAAATTTAAATAAGTATATATCGTCACCGAATAATCATTATTCATTTGTCACATGATCAATAACCATTTTTTGTTCTAAATAAATAATACTGTTCACTGTCATTTTATAACTTTTATGCATGAAACTCAACGAGAGAAAGTTTGTTTTCTAATAATATTATTTTTTATTACTGTCAAATGTATATTATTTAATGTCTTAAATACTGCTATTTTGTATGGCAATTCATGGTATGTAGTTTATGTAACACTAACGAGAATATTAACAGTCAATCGGTCAAGTGTCCTTATACGTTTATAATAATTATTTATGTTATATATTATGTGTTTATGTATCCTTTATATATTATCGTCAGCCTCATCGTGATCATTTTGATAATCCTTTTCGGAAGAATGCAAGCAAAGCCAGCATAGTCAAGTGCATGCTTTACATTGCCCCAAGGAAACCACTTCAACGTCTTCTTTTCCCCAATCCGAGGTTTGTGTAGAGCCAGGCCGGGTTGTAATTGTTAGCACGTCGCAGCATATTCTGGTGAGACTCCAAGAAGTTGGACTTTGGTGCATAGTAGTGAACGATTCCAGCTGCTCTAGGCTTCCAGCTTTGTTTGAGTGTTGAGGAATCTACAAGGTTTAAAAAAATAATACGTTGGAATCAGCTTTTATTTCATACTCTTTTTTATTACAATCTTAGTTTGCCACATCATAAAATTCCGTAAGTTTGACTGGCACAACTAAAATTTTCTTGGAGGTAGGTCAAGTCTACGAATACTAACAAGCTTCTTTAACTATTAGTTTCTGTGCAGTTCTCTAATTCTCTGAGAGGTCAACGCCCAGGTAATACGATGATGACCCATTTTTATAAGTTTCATACAATTTCAATCTTCTACCCTTTCACTTTTATTCTGAAGAGGTGCTTAACTCCCATCACATATCTTATAGCTTATAATAATACTTGGGATTTGTTTTTACCTGATTGCCTGTTTGGGGTGCTCCGACCTCGATTTTCATCAACAAGTAGTTCTGTTTTTGTTCTTCTTGCTGCTGGCTTTGCTAGTCTTGCATCCTGGTTATTGTCTTCCGTACTTGTATCATCTGAATCTTGATCACTATCATCATCATCCGGAGACACTTTTAGTGCTTCAATGTTTTCTTTGAGATGCTCGAAAAACTGTGGGATGTTGGTCAGGGCTCCTGAGAAAAACAAAAGAAACAAAACATAAAGACATTTGTAGTTTCTTGCTAGAAAAGCTTAGGTAAAGGATTATATTATGCATTTACAAAGCGGTTTCGGCCCTTCCGCTTCCGATTTAGTAATATTCGGAGAATTAGGGTGAGTTACATTGATACATTCAAACCCAAAATAATGTACGTTTGGTTTGGGTATGAGATTCAATTCAGTAATATTTTCGAGGAAGTATATTTTAGCTGAGTCAAATTTCGTCTATCTATTGTCTACCCCATACTTATGACATCAGAACCACAGCCCCAGTGTATCACATATCAAAGTTATACCAAAACATAAAAATATGGAATTATACTTGGTGTTAGAGTTATCTCAATAATTGACGAAGAAAAATGTGGGTAACCTCCACCCAAACATAAAAGTCACTTTTGGTAGGATTAAGAGGAGAAAGGCTGAGGAAACAGAATACGACGAACGGAGGCGGAAGCAATGGAGCGTTGAATACAATTTAGACATGAAGCCACACAAAAGATTCTTCTGAGAATAATCCCTCAATATTTATGGCATTACCATATTAATAATGCCATGCCATATTGTATTACTTTTGTTATAGCCTACTCTAGCCCGTAGCTTTTACTTTTACTGCTCTTTATAAATGTTCTGAGATCGTCATGATCATGATATATATATCACTTTGCAATCTTTTCCGTGTAGTATGGCTATAAGTATTCAATGTGCTAAATTTATTTCACACCTGTTGTGTGGGTTGAAGAAACCTTGCTTGCCTCCTTCATTGACTGAATTTGTAGACTTTTATTCTGAACCTAGTAGTTAATACATAAAAACTAGAAAAAACTGGTGGCATTTATATTAGGATGCCGATTTCCCTTAATTAAAATCTGTCAACGACCCCAACTTTAACCCACTCTAAGGGAATGCCAAAGGTGACAAGAGATGAAACGTTGTCATTTATGGTTTACAAGAAATGCGAATTACAATTTTACGTTGGGGCGCCTTTCATGGTTGCGTTTGTATTGAAAATAAACGTTCATGAAAGTCTTAAAATTGTTTTCGGTTGTCTTAAAAAATATACCAAAAGTAAATCCTTTGCTGTCAACAAGAAAACGCATTTTCATCGTGAGGACAAAGGCCCCAAGTTCACAGCAGGAAACTGTCTGTGTTCTCAGTATTGTCTCATATGCTAATAGCACGACCTCAACTCCCGTAGTTTTCTTGAGCTTTCATCCTCCTCCAATATTATTGTTGAAAATGTACGTACGTATATATTGCGAATTCTCTAGATTTTAGGTTTGCGTAGTACCGCAGCACAATATTGCAACAGAAATGGAATGGAACAAACATAAATAAAATATATACATAAAAATGTCTATACCGCGTGTGCGTGCCAGAAATATTTACTTTGAAATTGAATGGTAATATTGGTAATATTATGCATAATGTAAATACCTATGTAACAGAATGGTGACATATGCCACGCTGGAGAAAAAGATGAAAGACAATTTGTATGGAGTGGTCAAAAAATGTGATCTGCTGCCTGATTCCACGTGAAAATTGCAACTTGCTATCAAAGGAGAGAAATATTTGCCAATAAGATTTCCTAATAAAGCTGGTGTCTCTTACGAGCGATTTTTAGAAAAAATCACGTTAATCCTTTTTTTCTTATTGACAAGTATCGCGAAGTCAGAGATCCAGTACATAATCTGGCAAAGTTTTTATTGGGTCTATCCAAAAACGTGCTGTGGATTTCTTTGCAATATCTTTAACGAGTCTGTAATTACCTTAGATCAAAGGAAAACGTTTTGATCCCTTTCTTATAGAGGCACGTGCTCAGCACTATTTCCATTACCCCTCAATCATTTAGAAACATATGTCATCTGAATTCTGGAAGTGAAAGCACCAACCACCACGCATATGTAATGTATTGATCTCAATAATGTAATCAGGTTGACAATTGTTCGTACTTGCAGAAGAAAATAATTAGGTTAACTGATTTGGATTCTTGATGCAAGGGACCAAATTGAGTTTGAAGCTAAAATCAATTTAAATATACAAAATGATGATGAGCTTTTATAATATTTTATATGCTATGTAGATAGTAGATAGATGCTTTGAAATAGAAATGTTTTCAGTGGACCGACCCATACAGTCTATATATAATTATAAACTTCATAAGTTGATTAATTGTTGCGGTTAGTCAGATAAAATACGTAGATCGTATTCCTCAGAATTTAGATACAAACACGTCCTTGCTCTGGTACTACGGCATGGTATTTATAAGCTGGTATATTATAAACACTCGCGTAAAAGCTAATTCATTACAAGAAATTACGCTGTGTCACTTCCCTAGACGGAAAATATTATGGTAGCCTAGTTTGACACCTTCTACTAGAGAGATATGAGGCAGTTCATTATAAAAGCCAAGTTGCTGACCAATGTCAAATACTCGTACTACGAGTCTCGTAGGTATAAAATCAACGCAAAACACAACTCTTATTACAGATGACGGATCTGCTTTGTTTGAATAACATACATAAAAACCCATGTGTGTGTGATTTTAAGGGGAACAGTAACTCACTCTTGTAACTTTCTCTGTCCCACTCACTCACTCGCTCGCACGCTATGCTATTTATATGGAAAGGTGGTGGTGACCGCAATCTCAATCAGCCTTCATGCATTCATTCAACTGAAATCATATTTGTAGTATGTTGAGCCGGTTGTTTACTGACTACTTTCCCCGAATCATGAGTTCACATGAAATCACACACCCTAACCAAAATAATAACCTCGAGTAAACTGAGAATCACATTTGATTCCAAAAACTAAAGTTATCGTTTCACCAGAATTCACATATATTTATTATTTGTGAATGCATAATGACGAAGCAATAACTTATGATAACTTGAAAACCCAAGGTTACTAGACTTACAACCTCCCACACCATTTTCCCTATTCAACCTAGTGTAAACCTATTTAACGGAGGTAATTATTGACACGCCGAAAAGGTATGTCCTTTTGTGCGTTTTAAAATAACAAAAATATGACGGTTCCAAAATATGTCAGAAACGCAATTTCAGCAACCTTCGATTTCTTTCTTTGTGCTAGTCTGGAAAGCTTGGGATATTCCTGTTATAATGGTATCTTGTAAGTTTGCAAAAGACCTACGAATCTTTACTGGCCATTTTTAAGCTCTTACTTGTTGATTTTCTGGAATAGCACTTTACAAATTTTCTGTACACATTACTTGAGAATCGAGTGGGATTATTGATATTACTACTACCAAAAGAGACCAATACATTTGTTGAATGTTCCTTTTAGTAGAGAGTTTCTTGCTTCACTTCACTCTTTAGTCATACAGTCATTCCGACTACATCTTTTTTCAATACTCTTGATTGAAATTTGTCAATAAAACGCTTTGATGCGTGGTTTACATTCGTAGTAAAAGCAAGTCAAGCATTCAACAAAAAAAATGCTGGATATTACATTACTCTCCTTTCTTCTCAGCAATGTCAATGTCACCGTTACATTTAATTGCTTGTTAAAAACCGGCCAATGTTATGTGTTTAACTTGCTCTTGTAAATGGAACATTGAATCAAAAATTGAATCTTTGATGTTTAATATGTTGAACTTGAGCCGAATTCCTTCACAAGAAATTACACAATTGGATGTATAACAAAGGTAATTCAAAACATGAAAGTAGTTCTAATTATACAAATTGAAATTGACGACGTAGAGCGATAGGGATTTGGTTTGGTTTTGCATTAAATAATTTCTCAGAGTTTGCTACATAAACATGTCGCAAACGCAATGTGTTTAATGTTGTGAGTAGCCATGAAAAATACTAAGCAAAGTGATTTATTCTGGTATCATCACCACAACTGATTATTTTTTGCGGCTGGGGGCATATTTGCATATACTTTAGCGTGAAACACCATTACATTAGAGCTATCCGAGAACTCTTTTGAGGCTAATCAATTTTTTAGAAGAGTAATTGTAATGAGAATGAATTTTCGGGGGTGAGATAAACCGGGATAGTATTACATGGCTGAGAGGAGCCAACAAGGAATGTGCTTTTGCGTCCTAAATATTTTTTGCCATTAAAAGGGTCCCGGTTCTCATCCATCGTGTTACCAGAATTATATTTCTTTAATGTGTATTGCATATATGACTAATTGATGAGGATATTGCACAATATGTGCTCATATTTACTCCCTCTCACATGCATTCATTATGCATGTTCACCCGCATCCGAAAATGGAAGGAATGCATTATTTTAAAGCTTACATTGAAATCGATACCTATCGATACATGCTTATAATAATACCTTCAAGGCTCAGCGAATTTAAAGCTTTAATTCATGCTAAATTGAAATTGAAAACAAAAGCAAATATCGAAAGTGGACTTACTTGCACCGATGAATGGAACAAACGTTGGTTTCTCATCCTCCTCATCCTCTTCCATCATCCCATTTTCATCAGAATCCCATGATGATTTTAGGTGCGGACTCTGCTGATAATACGTTCCAAGTCCACCACCTCCCATCAACCCATAATGACCAACACCACCACCCACATTCCCATGAAATTGCGACACCCTTTTCAAACCTTGCACACGGTTTGATGATGATAGGCTCAGGAGGTTTCTTAACGCTTCAGCTGGATTAAAAAAGCTGTCATCATCTCCATTACTTTGCACAAACTGGTCTAAGGTTTCTGGTGAAGGATAAGGAGCAACTGTTGGACCCCTCGGAAATGGTTTAATTGGGTTGCCTGAAGCACCGTCTATGGTAAATAAAAGTAGAAATCCTATTCATTTCACATGTAATTCATTCTATATATCAAATTTCACAATCCTCCCAGACGTCAAGAAATAATATGGCTGGATGAGTTTTACTCTGTATTTACTGTACACCCGCGAAAACGTGATGTGATGCTAATTTCTCAAAGTTTTCTTACACTTTCTCTCTTTACCTAACCTACTGCCCAACACCATACATGTAATCATGCTTAATTTCAACGTGAGATGTGGTCTGTGTCCTTGCGTGTGTTATACCTTCATATTTGTATATCTTCTTTCTATGTCATTTGTCATCACATACGTTCCCTATAAATTACGCTAAAGCCATTTCCTTTGAATAAATTAAAGCGAAAGTGTCTTCATCAGGCAGACAGGATTAAGCCATAATTAATTACACTTTATGGTTGTTCACACCATTTTCTTCATTCTTATGCTGTGGTTTTGTTTCGCCTTCTTTTGTCAATTGTGGCTTTGTAATAATTAGCATTTCGAAATAAACCTATTATGTAATTAATATTTTAATATAATACAGAATAATATTTTAATTTATATGTATGAGCTAGATAAGTTGAAAGGTTAGTAATGTGTTCCTTCCCTTTATATACTACGCTACAATTTTCAATTGCCACATCCTGCTGTGAGGCTTTTGAGAGGAGCCACAACTATTATGTCATTAAATTTACAACTATCGGTATTTAAACCTTAAAAAGCATGCCGTATACTATATGTGTATTTTTGGATGACATAACCAATTAGCGGTTTTTAAGGTCTATGAATGAAATTGAAGGTTATGCAAATCTATTTTAGCAATAAAAAATTGCAAACAAGATGTAATGAATAATGCTACGAATGCTATGCAAATATATCCGTTTGCAATCAATAATGATTGCTGATAAAATGATAAATGTATGCACAATGCAAAATAAATTAGACAATAGATAATATAAAGCTGTTGACTTACCAGTTTCAATTACTGAAGCAATATGGCTGATTCCAAAAGGTAAATTTAGTAGTCCTAAGATGAAAACGAGGAATACGTTTGATATCGCGATCCCTATGTGAATCGACTTTGGTCGATCACAACTGCAGAGGTAGCTTTCTTGAACCATTTTTTTGGAGTCTAAATATATCTTGTTGTAAGTCAACAAGTATTACTTTTATAGAGTAGCTTATTTGCAACCACTTTTGGATAAAAACGTCTGTGTTCAAAGAAGCCAGAAAATGGAATATCTCCTCAGGGAAGTTTTGAAGTGGAAATGTATGATTTTAGAAAATGAAAGCACAATTTTGGTGAACAAATGGTTTCATGCACTTTGGCTACTTAATCTCATTTTTTGCAATTTTTGACAATAGGATAATATACAAAATAAGGAAATGTGCGGCACACTTTTCTTAAAATGAAGATTTATATACTACCGCACCGGTAAAACACCTACAAATAATTGAGAGAAAAGTAAATTCCACTTGAAAATGGAGAATGTAATGCAATGTAGGCTTAGTTAACTTGAGATGTGGAATGCCAAAAGAAAATATTCACTTTTGCAGCAAAAGGATTTTACTTTACGGACGACAGGTAGAGAGTATAAGTGATGATGAGTTATAACTGTTTGTAAGTGAACTCCACGCGCGTTTTTCCTTCCTTTCTTAAAGAAAAAATGTTTTGCTCTTGCTCCTTTCCCTTGTTCCCTACTCCTGTTCGTTAGTCTTGCCTCTCACTCAACTTTTATATATACTGAACAACCCAAAGTAGAACTGGACGCCTTGGTGCTTGGTTCACCCGTAGATATATGCACTGCCAGTATGCATACGTAATATTCTAGTCCTTGTACCTACAGTTGGTGTTGGTATAGTGGGGGGTATGGGTGTCAGTCAGTTAAATAAAACTCATATATGGCCATACATGGTACATATGATACACAAAAACTTTCTCTTCCGTACGTAAGCTCGCTCACTCACTCACTCACTCTCACCACTTACTCAGTTAGTCACCCACTTCCTTCGCAGAAGAACAAGTAGCAATATCAACTATCAACTTGTTACGTTTTTTTCAGTCATTCCCTAGATGATGATGGCATATCACCGTGTGTATCATCGTATTTGTAATCGTAATACAATTGTATGTACATAATATTGCCTTGCATATGCTCATTATCGTGACTTGGCAGTTGTACTCAAATTTATTGGAGCAGTTTAGTTTTGTTCGTAATACTTCTTTCGTAACGGAATAATATAGGCTGTTCCTGTTGCAAATGAAAACAATGATAGTATTATATAACGTACTGGTTTGGTAAGTAGATGTTCATATAAAATATGTACATCTTTCTGCTCCAGTAGTTTGGTTTGGTTTGGTCTGGCCTGGGAATCTTTTTCCTCAATCTTGTTTAGTCAAAACTTTTGCTTCCGCATTATCAGCGTAAAGGGAGATGAAGATGATGATGATTCTGGGGCATAAAGTAGATTGCCTCCGTATTACTACTACTTTTCCTCCAGGCTTAATTTTATGAGGTCATGTGTGATTTCACGTCGGCCACAGTTAGCTAGTCGATTAACAAAAGCTATTTTGTGTCTGGTTTATGAGATCATATCTGAGCACAGCTTTCACCAACTAACAATTAGTGAGGGACGGCGCGTGGGTCCGATTGGGAGGAGTGATTCCCTCCACATCATCATGTTACATTCATTTTTGTTACTTACTCCCACTATAAGCTGGTATTACTCCAGTTTTTATTTAATGCTAAGCGTTATTAAAGTGGGGGCAGAATATAATAGGAAGAAAAAAATTATGCTAGCAGTCATTGTCATTAGTAGTTAGCTCTTCATTTCCTGGATTTGCTCATGGTTAGCATAATGTAATGCGAGGATCATATCATAGAGAGAAGGTGGTGTAACAGTCAGTAAGTAATAATAACAAAGGGGAAAGTGTATCAATAAACTGGCTCCAGCTGGACAATCAACCCACGACGACCCACTACGGTCTCTTCCCAATCATGATAATGATGATGAGCTAACCTATATACATACATATGTAAAAATGTCAATGTAACGTTTGTCCGTAGGTATTGGTATTACTTTCCAACTGTTTTCTGTCACCGAGTTAATTACCAACCAACCAGGTAACTTAACTTGCAGCAGTCAGTGGAAAATGATTGGATGTAAATGGAAAGCATGCATTTACATGCGGAACAGATTATTACATGTGTGTGTGTGTATGCCATGTCATAAATGGGTGTTTTGGGTAGAAATTTTCTTCATCGTTTGTTGCTAATTTGCTTATACAAAGTCGGGGGAAACTTAGTGCCGGTTTATTAACCTACATCACGCAATAAGGAAAACCAGAGAGATATTTGTACTGTTTCTAATTTAATTCAATCTGTTTGCGCTTGTCAGGAATGTTTATGCTTTAAATATTTTGAGTGAATGAATTACACATGTTCCAGATCACTAATCTAATTTTCAGGCATTTGTACATACCTGAATGAAATGTTCTTTTGGAACCATACCAAATGTTAATACTATGTTTAGTCCATGTTGTTTTCATGTTGTTGACACAAAACGACAATGAGATTGAGTCATGATACCGTCTACGGAGGTCAGACTGAATTCTTTGAATTAGAAACAAATTCTGTTTGCATGTTCACTTATCCTTCCCCTTTCCAGGAGGAATTCCAAGTAATGCATAACTAATTGCATCACGCAAATTCAATGTAAATTGAATTTTACATAGTAAATATTATATAAATGCATCGCTAAGCGGTTCTAAGTAGTTTCAAATTTTAGAATACAAACTCAACTCACTTGCATTCAGATATTTAACCTTTACTGTCTTTTCAGGGTAAGGAAAGCATAGGAAAAGCCATTCCATTATTTATGCTAATTGTAGATTGCGTAGGCTGATTATTCGTTCCACCGTTAAGTTGACCACAGAAACGAACTGAGGCAATAAAATGCAAGGGATAAGGGACTGTACTTTTGTGCATTGTGTAGATTTTCATTAAATGATAAGGTTGTTTTATTGTAGCGTTGCGACTTTGCATCTCAACCAGAGAAAATAACAAAAGACAACTTGATATTTTGCTAGTAAAATAATTCTGTTAATTGAAAGACTCCAGCTTGTTATTGTAAGAGTAAAAATAAATACGGAAAGCTGTTCCCCGAAAACTGCGCCGAAAGAAACCAACCCTGGCCTGGTTACTGGTTACTGGTTGTCTTTTGTCCTTTGTCCCTGTGTGCAAATGAATTTACAATGAAATATAAAACCAGAAGGTCGTAAAGGAACGGACTTATTTCTTCCACAAAGTGAAAGTTACAAATCTATGCTACGGAAAAGGTTTTTCCTTTCTACGACCCAATGATATTTCCAGCTTATTACTTTTGAGTTTTTATGTTTTTATAGTGGTGAAGAAAAAAAGAAGCAAACTGATCTTCTTGGCGTTGGTGAATTCCACTTTCCAAGAAATAAAGCGGGGAAAGCGAATACAGGATGGAGAAGTGGGAATACCAATAATCCAAACGGGGTATTTTATGCCTTTCCCATTGTCATTTAGAATAAGTCTGGTCGGGAGCATCAGAGAGTTTTTTGAGATGCGGCCTTTTCCAGGAAGAGTTGACGAATGAGTCGCAGAATGAATCGGAACAAACGAAATATATAGTGTACACATTTGACTCAGCGTAATTGTGCATCTTCGTCCTACGCTTTTTGATAAAATGCGTATGATTTCTAGCAGCCAATGTTTGGGAATGACTCAAATCTCAAATGGTTGTCTTCTTTCATCAGTCACACTTGCTATTTATTCGTTCCGTGGTAGTATTATGAGAGAAAATGAAATAGACTTGTCTTGTAGTCATAGTCAGCCCCACGCTATTTTATGACAAAGACACAAAGAAAGTCGACGAAATAGTAGTAAAAATTGAGAAAACTGCTTTCTTTTTATTCCTCATGAGTTGGACATCTATTCCACTCTTTTCAGCATACTACGTACGTGGTATACAATAGATAAGATATTATGACGATGACATTGAGAATACGATAAATATTATATGACGGTGACGGTATATGTTCTCTCATAATGGAAATGAAGATATGAGATGCGTTTCTTTCCTCGTACTTTTGGGTGCTTTGAAAGTATTCAAAACATTGTTACTCGGAAAATGTGTAAGTGTTTTGTTTGCTAAATAGAAATCTCGGGAGTATTTTCTGGGAAACACTCCGTTCTAAATTTTTGTTGGTTAATGCATACAGATCCTCCATGTACGGTGGTGTGCTTTCAACATAACACTTTCCCTCCTACTCTCTGTTTCGTCAAGAGATTTTAGATAATGACTTAAACAGGTAGAATCTGATGGTGCGTACTCGTGAGCAATTGTCACGTTCATTCTATTACATTGCAACATTCCAAATGGGGCTACTTGAAAATCTTTTCCACCCTTCATTAGACCTTGAGACAAGTGTGAGTTTCATTTCATTCTGTGTAAATATACAGATAAGCATAATTTGTAATACTTGTTATGATTCCACAAGTACCATTATAATCCAATCTTTGCGAAATTTTATTTCTTCGAAATGAGACTAGTTGGGGTAATAAATGTTGCATATTACGACTCAGGACGAATATAATGTTGTCAGTAAAATGAGTTACATGTGTGACCGACACGTGAAGTTGACAACATAACTACCTATATCCAACCTGCCTTTCTAGTTCACCCCATTTCTTAAGCAATAGAAGTGAACACGTTTCCGGATTTCCAGTTCCTTTGAAGTCTCGTTAAGATTATATTGTAATCACATGTGTATTGCGTTGCATCCTGCTATGTCACATAAAAATAGCCTTGAATCGATGTAAATATGGAGTAAACAAACATTTTATATCAATCTAATAATACATTATTACCAAAGACGACTTAATAATTCAATGCATACAAAAACTTGATTTCACAACAAAATTATACAGTGTCAATCAACTAAAATATATAGAAGTTCATTCTACTCCCATATTCAACATATTACACGTGTAAGATTTAGGCATAAAAACAAAACAAAAGTTATTGATACCTTCTACTTTTACTCGAACTTTGTTTTGAGAATGGTATTTGGACTGGAAGTAATAATAAATTGTTTTGTGTTTTGAATACCAGCGAAACCTTTTTACCACGCATTTTATTTTGGTGCCTCATACAAGCCACGTCACGACCACGACCTTTATAAACCAAACCACCTACATAATACTATGTACATTTTTTTTATTACAAAATAGAAAGAAGGTGAAACACTTTGCATTAGCTTGGAAAGAAAGAGGAATCTAAAACCGGAACAGACTACCAACTGTATCCTCCTTCTAGACCATTGTGTGGTTTCTATATTTAGCATTCCAAACCAATAGCTGCTTGCCGAAAAGGGTTTTGGCGACTTGCTTCTTCCTATACACTATGCAATGATTATTTAGAAAAAGTAGAAATGAACAGACAATTTATAACATGATATGACTTTCCAGGTACTAACATAACAGAGCTTAAAGCAAATAATGGGGTTTACAACTTGCATTGAGCAACAAGGCCAAGATAATGCTGCTCCTTTGTATTTTTACCGTGATAAAATGTATAAGTTTTAATGCAGAGATTCTTCGTTCTGGAAAAATACATGGTACAAGAAATCATTGAGCGTGATAAAAATAGATAGGTATTCTTCATGGAAAACATATTGTGGAAGGATTACTAAACCAGAAAAATACATGTCTTGAAAAGTGCATGTTGTTAACATCATTCTTCTTATAATATGTATATTTTGCAAGCTGAGTTGACGCCAACTCAAGAGTGAAACTTGAGAGAGGAAGATAAGAAGTTTTGTTGCACTTGATCCTGACGCAAATTGATGGCTACTAATTATATTTAACTAGCTGTTGTCTGTTGTGTTCTGGTAAGACACTTGATATCATATACCTACAGCATTAAAAAAATTATAGGAAATCTTCTTGGTGTGTGGGTCTGTGGGTGAGCTTTCTTAATCTTACCATGAACGAAAAGAAAGAGGATAATAATAATACGGAGAAGCTTTTGTAACTGGAGACTGTTGATGCTGCATAATAATATATCATCTCAATCTCACCCACACTTTTGATTAATACAAGAAGAAGTGTGAATTAAAAATATTCACGTGCATCAAAAGATTCTGCAATCTGGACCACATATGCAGACGTAAGTAATTCCGATTCATTTGATCTTTCGCAGCTCACCCACACAAAAAATGAGATAAATACTCTTGAATGCTCATTAAAAAGTAAAATAACATGAAGATACAGCCTCATCGTCATGACAAAAGAGAAAAATCAAAAATTTCACAAAAAAATAAAAATCCAAATAAAAATTTCAAAAAGATATTGGCTGAAGTGGGATTCGAACCCACGCCCCCGAAGAGACCAGTGCCTTAAACTGGCGCCTTAGACCGCTCGGCCATCCAACCGTTGGTGTAGGAGAGTGTTTCAATTCATGAATTTAAACCATTTCTCGCTTTATCGCATGCATTTGAAGACAAGGCAACCTCGCTTTACTCGCATGCATTTGGTTTTTGTGCATGCTCGAAGCTGCTCAGGATTGTATAAAATGCATTTATATATGGAGCATGAAGCTAAAAATATGATCATAGTGATATATATATATTTAACCTTATCGCAAGCACATGATGATAACCCCATGCAAAGTGCCAATGTAAAATTGGGCAATACTGGGCTGTGGCTGTAGGCTTCAATACAATGCGATTATCCAAAGATGTGGTTTGGTTTGCTTGTTTATGTGAATACTCACACGTGCTCACGCTAGTATGCTTCTTGCTGCTATCATATTTTGCTGTGGCAGAATCAATATAGTATATAAAATCTGCAAGGCTATGGACATGATATTACATTTCATTCAACTACCTTAAAATGTAAAAAAAACACTTTATGTCAGCCATTCACCATTCATTATGAAGTTTATGTCCGAGTCACTGCAATAAAATCAGGACAACATCTTCAGCCAAGAGCCAAGGAGCATAAAATAAAAAATATGAAGCGGATACACACACAACATATACAACTTGACGAAATGAACATAATGTGTATGTTAAAGAAAGGAACGTATCTTTCGACGCATTTAACTCATCATCAATATAGCCTATAAAATGCTTACCAAAATGAAATTCGGAAAAGTGTATTCAAAGCGACCGTTCGAGTTGAAATACGTTATTTGAAAGGAAACTCGATGGAGAACAAGTGACATAAAAAATTTAGTTGTGGCAAAACTTCTTTACCAAAAAATGACCCCATTCGTTTTTAATTTTTTTTATTGTTACCCTTTGTACTACATGGATTTCACAGTATCATGGCACCTGTACATTTGCATACAAAACCCTGTACACACTTCCAAAGTGTTAACTAAAATAAACCTGACAACTGGCAGAATATATAGGAACCTGCGATCTAGCATTTATGCTGAATGAAGTAAGCATAAGTTATGTGTCTGAGAAGTTCATTGGTTTAAAAAAGATTTGAAAATTTTCATAATTGTGACTGCTATTGAGAATTTTTTTAAAAACTTGACCTTTAAACGCTTATAGGTCACGCTGGGGTCATTTCTGAACTTTGATATTAGCATAGTTGAGTTTTTCTTGAAACATAGCATCATTTTGATGTATCATAACCCATGTTTTGCTATTAAAATTTTTTGACCTTGACCTTTGACCCAGTTACCGTTGACCGATTTTGCTCATCTTAGAACTTGACCTAAGGTATCGTTTAGCAAAAAGAATTTTTGAAAATCTTCAACGGTGTAAAAGTTACCGTGCGAACAGACGGACGGACAGACAGACTATGATCCATTCTAAAAAAAAACCTGCTTTTGATTAATCTTCAATCGCAGGTTAATAATCTAAAACCCCTGTACACACTTCCAAAGTTATAACCTAAAATACCTTCAAAGCCCTGTAAACACTTCCAAAGTGTTAACCTAAAATAACCTCAAATCCCTGTACACACCTCCAAAGTGTTAACCTAATATAACCAAACCAGTGTAAACCTAAAATATCCTCAAATCCCCGTTCCAAATATTAAATAGCCTACCGACCTCCTACTTTACTTAACATAGCCTACTTCAATTAACCAAACCTATTTTTATTAACCCTAACCTACTTTGATTAACGTAACTTATTTTAATTAACCTACGCTCATCGATTGAAATAACCTAACAATTAACCCAACCTATTTTAATTAACCTACCCTCATCGATTAAAATAACCTAACAATTAACGAAACCTCATTTATCGAAATAACCTAACAATTAACCTAACCTATTTTAATTAACCCAACACAAACAACCTAGCTAACTTTCAAAACCCTGAACACACTTCCAAAGTGTTATCCTAAAATAACCTCAAAACCCTGTACACACCTCCAAAGTGTTAACCTTAAGTAACCTAACCAGTGTTAACCAGAAAAGCCTCAAAACCCTGTACACACCTCCAAAGTGTTAACCTAAAATAAACAAACCAGGGTTAACCTAAAATATCCTCAAATCCCCGTTCCAAATATTAAATAGCCTACCAACCTCCTATTTTACTTAACCTAGCCTACTTCGATTAACCTAACCTATTTTTATTAACCCTAATATACTTTAATTAACATAGCCAATTTTAATTAACCTACGCTCATCGATTAAAATAACCTAACACTTAACCTAACCCATTTCAATTAACCTATCCCCATCTATTAAAATAACCTAACACTTAACCTAACCCATTTCAATTAACCTAACCTCATTCATTAAAATAACCTAATAATTAACCTAACCTATTCTAATTAACCCAACCCAACCAACCTAGCTAACTTTCAAAACCCTGTACACACTTTTAAACATTTAACCTAACCTAAATTAATCTCAAAACCTTGTACACACTTCCAAAGATTTAACTTAACCTAACAAAGCCTGTACACGCTTCCATCTCACATTGCTTAACTCGAACGGTCGCTTTCGTCATAATATACCAATGTATATAATACAAGTTATCGAGTTTAGTATTTTGTCAGATTCGTCAGATTTCAATAATTACGAATGCCTATGCAAAGGTTCAGGTAAGTAAATATGGCCCTCCTATAAAGGAAACGCATATTTCGCAAACTCTACAATATATGGGTTGAAATTTTCAATTTTAAAAAGTAATTTGAAACCGTATAATCTTAAAATCTAATCCGGAATCCATATCATATCAACTGACTGCATGGATATTTTAAATTCCTGTCTGACGATGAATAATGCCAATGTAGAGTCCCATTATGGATGAAAAAAGCAGCATTGCATACTATGGGCTTGTTTTTTTATATACAATGCACATGCAATGCGTAAATATATAACGTGAGTTACGAGTATACAATGTACAAATACAAATATTCAAGAGTGTTGGAGGAAATATGTTCCATGATTTCTGGAATGAGAAACAACTATGCTCTGCCTTTGTCGTTGTATGGTCCCTTTGGATTCATTAATTAATTCTTGGTGACAGGGCGTTGGTTCACTAACATTTCTGATCATCCTAGCTTCGTTGAACAACACACATCATTGACATTAGTATAAGTATAGTTAAAGCTATGCGAAACTGGATGCACTTAAATATAAGGATAGTGAATGAAACTACAAGGAGACGAAGTGTTAAATTCAACTAGTAAATAATAATCCCATCCAAAGCTACTACTGTATATATATGTATGCTTAGCTGAAGAGCTCGTATCGCTCGTCCCATACAAATACAAAGTCAATGTCTTCTAATGCCAAAAAAAAATATATATATCATTATAGCTTTTATCTTTCATCATCATCTCTTCTTAGAACCTTCTCATCTCTTTCTCACTTTGTTGTATTCATTCCTATCAACATGCAATACTTTTCCAGTATTTCCTTAACACTTTTTTTAGGTTTCCCCATGATTAATACGACCCATGCCATGATGGAGCTTCCATGGAAAAAAGACTTGTGTGATTCAATGTGTTTACTGGACGTAATTACAAAGAATAGCTTTCTCTTCCTGGTTTTAGCTTTCGTTAAGGGAGTGCAATAAGTAGTCTTTTAGTAAAAACTCCACATCTCATGAACATTTTGGCATTTGTACAACTAGAGCCAAAATAATAATACGTTGAAAATCTCTGCTAGTTATTTTCCTCCTAATCACCTCCACCATCCTCTGTACGGTCATTTTAATCATCTAATTATTAATGCGTGCATGTATATATGTCATGTTATTAACCATCATGAACGAGTGTATATATATATATTGTTTATATCATTATAACAATTGTCTCTTGGCGGTTTTGTGTCAATTTTCTTAACAAATTGCGAACTCTCAATTAATAACTTTTTAGCAGATGCACAAAAACAATTACAAATTTCCATTCAAGCACCATTACATATATCACATCATACATGAAATAACTCTACGGATGTTCTAAGTAAACTTGAATTAAATTATAAATACATATTCATCGCAATCAGTAGTGATGATTAACAATTATTATCATTATCATAATTAAATGTAGCCAATAGGCTAATAGGTATGAGATTTTAGAGGTCTTTCGAGAAACGAAATTATATAAATTTGATCACAATCTCAATATTATGTAAGGTCTGGATAGTTTTTTTTCTTTGAATTTTAAAACAAAAAATATTTATACATATATACTATTTGAATGATTCATAAGTAGAAAATTCGTACAAGTCACAAGTGTCAATTACGGAATTAAACACAAATAGTAAAAAACAACGGGCCCTTTATGGAATTAGGTAGAATGCTTTTAAGGAATATATAAATGGCTTCGCTTCCCAAGTCCCAAATTTGTAAAGAGCCATGCAGGATTGTAGTTATTAGCCTTGGGGTAATCCTGTTGTCGTCTCAAAAACTTCAAAAGAGACTTTCCATTCTCATCATCCGGCTGAGATTTTCCAACAATACTCCTTTGACTTGGGATTGGTTTACTTTCTGAAAATTGGGGATTATTTTAATTAGCTTTAATTCATTCGTCATACGTGTGGACGGACAGCAACTAATCAAGAAGGGATAGATACATATAATATACACTTGCTCGTTACCAAAAGTGAAGGACCTTGAGTCTCGACTTGTCATGCTATCCTCATCTTCTCCATGTGAAGGTTTTGGTTCTGAGTTTGATGAATAGCCACGTCTTGTGGGCGTCGCGATTCTTTCCATGTCGTCTCCAGTTTCAGAAGATTTGTCACTGTCCTCTTCTGCTTTTCCATCTGTCGCTACTTCTTCGCCAGAGTCACGTCCTTTTTCATAAAGAGCTTCAATATTCTCACGAAGATGTTGAAAGAATTTCGGAATATTTAGGGCTCCTGCAAAAAAAAAAGTTTGCATGCTATGTTCGTTTCACTTTCATCCTACTAATTAGTTTAAGAAAATCCTAATAATTTTGTCTTACGTGCTCCAATCAAAGGGGTAAATGTAGGTTCATCAGTTTCGGGCAATAAATTGGGCTCCCACTTGCTACTGAATGCTTCCCAACTGCCCGAGTCCTCATCATCGTCTGATGTAGTGCTTCCAATTAGCTTTCTTACATTCCCATATTTGCTGGCGACGGGGTAAAGTGGTAATGACTTGGATGCTGGATACTGGCTCACAAGTAACTTGGTTGGATAATGATCATGGAGACTGCTTGTTTGTCCACCGCTGTGAAACTGGAGAATTTTATGTTGATATGATGGAGACTTGATCTTACTTGTTTGTGGCAATGAGTCGCTTGTAACAAAATCCCCGTTGTAAACTATTCGAGGCTGAGGCTCACGAGATACACGAACATGGCTCAAAACTGGAGGCTTTCCCTCAGCTACATATCATTGTTATTTATATAAAAAAAATCATGAGCAATAATTTAATATAGCGCTTGTACTGTATAAATAATCATTTACAAAAAAAGCATATATAATTATAGTGCATGAAAAATAGGAGCAGCAACAGCTCCATTGTAATTTTACTACTTGAAAATGTTAAATGCATATGTATAGCTTGATGCCCTTATTTGCATGACTAGGGCTAAAACTAGAGTTAAAAACTTACCAAATTTAGCAAAGGTGCAGAAGATAATGTGATCACCGAGAGTAAATTTTGTCAAAGTGCCTACATACACACATGACAAAAAAAATATATTCATGCAGTAGAGATTTTTATTCAAAAAGGGTTGTCTAATGATTATTCAAAAAATGCTATAAAAATAGTATTTGCTTCACTGTGCAGTAGCTCTATTATTTAAAGTATTCCACATAATATGTAATAATGAAAGTTTACGATTTACCAGTTCCAGCTCTCAACGCGGATGCCAAATGACACAAAGCCAGGTTAGGAAATAGGAAGAAGAATACAGTCAAAGTCATCACGACAGACCACACGCAGCACAAGTGACAATGCATATTTTATAGCACAGCTAATTTGTCTTGTTCACATCCGAGAAAAAAACTGAGATTAAGCAATTTTTTATGCAAAAATTCACTTTCGCCAGAAAAATTTGCATATAACTAATTATATACTGAGACGCTATACTAAAGTCAACCGTTACCCTTCTCTTCTTTCTGGTGTTGGCTGACTGTCCTAACACATCTCTCGGAAGTGACCAAAGAAGAAATGATGCTGCGTAAGTGAAAACCCCGGGGTGAATCAAGCAGGTGGTTGGTTGGTTGTTAACACTCTGTGTGAAATAAGTGATGGGTACGTGGGCTCTATTCTCTTGATATTTATTCTTTCCGTTAGCCAAAGCCAAAGCCGAAACCCCATTCTATTGTATATCAGAAAGAGCTTTTCCTTAGCATTTCAAGCACACAATGCGCATTACATGTGTGTATAGCTGCTGAGAAATCTTTGCTATCCATTCGTGGTGAAAGTCTTAATTTGATTTAGGGAGAGAATGCGAGAGGACAGAGGAAGTAAAATCAAGCTAGTGTTTATATACAATATATTACATAGATCACACCATGATTTTAGCTGATGCTTGATTCAGCGTAAGAGATCCTCCCCAACACCTACAACAACTTGTACAACACAATATAACACGTCCAACAAGAGAAACAGAGCCATATAAAATTGGCTACATCATATCATCATCATTCCATGTATAAGCATAGAAGCTCTTTATCATGTTGCCTGCTGTGCCTTTCCCCTTCCCTTGTGGAGTTTAAGCCCACATCACACACATTTCATAATACGATCATTCTCATTATTTCATCAAAAACAGAGTGGAACAATAAACGTGAATAAATATTACCTGTTCTCATTTTCCCTTTCCGCCTACAACAACAACCACAACTACTCACACAATATATTATAGAAAGGAATGGCTCTCAAAAAAAAACCACGGAGAATGTATAAATGGTTGCACACAATACGATGAAAATGAGTATGAACATGAACATGCACACAATAGGCGGTGAAAGGATGAAAGGAAAGGGGAAAAAACGAGTATTAAATTCCGTGTACGAACAAGATGCGGAAGATCATGTTTATAGGAATTTAGGGATTTGCGGATGGACGGACCAAGAAGGTTTTTGGCTTTTCTCCATCCTACTACTCCATATGATGTAAATGTGTTTGTAGTACTTTCACATGACTCTATGTCATCATCAGCATCATCATCACATCACTCGCTTGGGATGGTTGGGGAAAAGCTCATGTATCATAACACTTACAAAACCTATCCCTACGCACTTCATGTGTGCTTTTCTTGGAACGTGAGAACGCGAATGATTGTGGTTTTTATCGCTTACTTTTTTTAGTTACCATTTAAATGGATGGACGGCATCCTGGAAGGAAAGAATGGAGAGATTCTATCATATCATCAGCAATATTGTGTTTACCTTTTCCCGGAAATGCACAATAATTTCGCTTTAAAAGCTTTTGACATATTCTATTATCAAACAGTTTGAAAGCTTGAATGAGGAGACAGCAGGGGATATAAATGAGCGTCACTTATGCAAAACTCTAGTAGTGTGAAGAATTACCTTTAAAACAAAGGAACTCCCCCACACAGTTTTGATTCTTGAAGTATTATTATTATTTCAGCTTTGGGATGAAAGACGGATGGAAGTTGGCTTTCTGTTCTTGGAATTACTTTTGGTGTCATGCACATGAATCATGATGGGCATTGTTGCGTGAAATATTATTTAATAAATGGCTACCAAGATCCGTGTCTGTAATATACATACGCATCATTAACTGATTGCTTTTTTGGTTTTCGGATTCAATGAACCATTCATGCGTCATTTTGAGGAGATACTACCGCTTTTGTGAAAGAGCCAGCCAACCAAGCTAGTAATTTCATATTCCATAGCTTTTTTATGTGTCATGTAACTTTTGGTTATTGCTTCCGTCTTTTTGCATGATCATGGGAAATCATTTTGTTAGATAGGTTTATCCATGTAGGCTTATTTCTTTCGTGGCTCGTGGCATTACAGGCTAACATAGAATTAGACATGACAGCATATTACATATCATGAAGGGATTCATGGTGTTAAAAATTCGTGGAAAGATTGTCGCATTCTACCAACAATTCCATGATTTTATCTAATGTGATCAACGGGTGGCTATCCCAATTCCAGTGATTTCCTTCGTGTAAATTGTAAATTAGCTAATGAAAACCCAGGATATTTTGCAGAATAGCCAGGCCAGCTTAATACACAACAAATTAAAGGATGACATGTATTATATACCTCCATGACATGACGTTTGTGAAAGTTTCCAAGCATCAACCCACACCAATTCAACTTTAACTCTTTATTTTGGAATATGTAAGTTTTAAACTGCATTAGAAGAACAAGGATGTTTTTATTTACAAAATCTTTTGTATTTTAACCTAGTTCTAAATGCATAATCATAAAACCTACGCCTACGCAATTGATACGCACGTAGGGTAGGGTACTGCATTTGCAGAAACGATTATGGCTGGTTTTGTTTTTAACTTCTACGGGCAAAACAAGAAGAGGCAAAACAATTTCAACAAAGGGTAAATGGCCAAAATGCTTTCAAGCTTGAAAAAATTGCTTGCATTTCCGTATTATAAATTTTATAAAATCTAAATTTATGCCCAAAAACACTTTGGATAGAAGTAGAACGGAAAGCGTTCTTCCGTCTTTTATTAAATTATATATATATATTTTGTGTTGAGCAAAGAAAAACTTTGATTTGCTAGCAGAATATATACTTGACCTTTGAGAAGCTTTTATTAACGTTAAGAGAGATGAGCATGAACATCATTTCATTCTTCATCCAATTCAGATGCAGAAAGTAAATGGATTTTTGCAATTTATTCTCATCCGTACTCAGTACTCACGATACTCAGCGGCTGAGTCTCAGCCGCTGTCTAAAAAATTATGGCAAAATTCATTAAATAAATTATTTATGAAATGCTTTGATTTTAAAACTGACGGGATATAATAAAATGTGGGGTTTTTGTTATTAGTGCCAAAATATGCCAGGCGTAATATGCCTCTTTATTTTATCGTTTCGTCAAATTTTGTTTACTTCAAAATCCTTCTCGTTCGTTCCACACTTGAAGTGACAGCCACATTCGGCACTCACATCCAAACTCTGGAAACAAACACGAGGTGAGCATGAAACATGTTATCAAAATTTAGGAATACCATAATAAAGCTGCCAAAGATTGGGAGGTCACACTACAAACTCATGAAATGAAGAGATAATCCTTAATAGTACTATAAACTTTCCGTCACACATTTACTAAATGAATGTGAATACAAAATTTACGAATGTGACAAAAAAACATCACACACATTGATATAATACATACATCCTACTTGTTTACCTAAACATGAGAACAAATTAACATTTTGTAAGGACATTAAGCTACATTTTGCATTCACTTCACATCATTGAACTTATGTGGGGATCGGATTAGAATAGTTTATTCTTGTTTATATAGTTAATACGCATAACATGAGCAAACTTAGTTGGAGTGGTGTGAGTCGTGTGAGGCATGAGTTTATATATTCCAAAATAGCAAGTGATGATGAGTTATAATCTGTTGAAAGTTGAAATAATAAAAAAAATCAAAAAAAGGTGGAGATTTGATATGACTTGACTTGACTTGTAATTTCAAGGGTGACAGGAGGTGGTGGTGATACTTCATAAAGATTTGTATGGAATGAATCAATGAACACATAATTATTTCACAAGTGATAGCAACTAATCATCTTGGTTTACTTTGCTCATATTAACAACTTGTGAACTTGTATGTATGCACTAAATAAATGTCCTACACAATGACAACAATTTTTTTGATACGTGGAGCATGGTTTGGGCTTGGAGACTTTATATCTCTTACTAATTACGTAGACAATATATAGTATCATCGTGTGGCCGTGTTTTGATGGGAAGAGTTAAGAGCTGTTGAGGAACAGTCAACAGTTCCCTAAAATTATTCCATCAGTTAAGACACAAAATTTAGAGAGACGCAGTACTAGCAGCATATAGTAATGTATATTTAACTGAGCATTTGCATTCAACAAAAGACATTAGGCTGCAGTCATTATCGCATCGTTACAATTAAGAACTTTTGGATGCTGGGCTCGCTTACAAATTTAAACTACGTAATATCTTGCGGAGATTAGTGCCAACATTTCCATCAGTGACTCAGTTATAAATGCACAGTATCAAGTAGTTAATCTATTCATCAATGGAGCAAATATTTTGAAGGCATTTCTCTATGCGTCACTCTTTTCTTTGTATGGATGCAGTGCGTATTTAATAACTAATGGAATAAATACAAAATAGTTTTGATATATACTCAGGACAAAACATACGCACTGGATTGTTGTTTGGATCGTTTATTAAAATCGGCTTGAAATATTCAACAAATGCCCAAATTCACGATTTCATATTATATAGAGAAGTTGTACGCTAGTATTTGAATTTAAGAAAATTTATTAAGCAACAACATATATTAGGTCCGCTGTATATACTGTTTGATATAGTATCATAAAATGAGTATGAGTTCACGAGATTCGCGAGATTTTCCACAGATCCCATCATCTAGTAATGGAGTGGAAGTGCTTGCAAGAAACCTTTGTGATACTGGATTCAAATATAATTGGAATATAGAAGATTATTTGAAAGGGGTCGATCGAGAGATTGATGTGGATAGTCCAGTTTTTGAGGTATGCTCAAGATAAAATTATTAGTTGTAAGTTTCGGCTAGAACTATTAAAATGAGATTTATTCATAATATTATATTTTCTTTCATAATCTTCATATTGTTGAAGATCAACGTGAATGGTCTCCAAACCAAATGGTCACTAGCTCTTCGATACTGGATGGACGAGAATGGATTAAGACTAACAAATCCTGTGGTGATTTGTCTCAATTTAGTCTCAGCAGTTGTATCGTCGCCGGCTACTTCTTTGGTAGATTACCGGGAGCAGCTACAGGTAATAGTATTTCAATAAAAAGTGAGTTGCCGTATGTGTATGTAGGACAAGTGAGTTTAAACCGTTTTATTTTCTTAACTCAGGTGCGATATCAGTTTGGAATATGGAATCCTGCAGTAAAGCAATACGAAGTATGTCCCGTGGGGATCCATACAGTGGAAGCGACCAGCGAACCCACAAAAACTTTAACGAGTATCGGAGCCCGAGATATAATTATTTTAGACAGACATTTATCTGGGAAGAGTATCGAAATTTTTTGCAAAATTATGCTGGTGAGTGATAATTACTATACAAACCTTTGTTTTTCTTATTGTAGAAAGACTAGGAAAAGGTTTTAAAAAAATATTTTTGTCAATGTTTTAAAGGTACGAGAAGAGCTAGAGCAGCATTCTCTTGCCCTTGACTTATGGACCAAGTTGAGATCTGGGGAGAATTGTGACGTTAACATTCATACAGCAGACGGAAGTCTTGTCCCAGCTCACAAAACCATTCTTATGTGCCGATCTCCTGTCATAGGGGATTTGATAAACAAGGAAGGTCAAATCAAACTTGACATGTCTACACCACTCCTGACATCCTTACTTCAATACATTTACACTGATCGTGTTGACCCACTGGACTCTCCAGAAAAGTTGCTCAAATTTGCAGTGCAGCTAGAAATGCCTGGACTAAAAGTAATAAATAAATGGAGCAAAAATGTTTTTTTCCCTTCATGATGCAAAAAACAATTCATTCATTCAATTTATATATGTGTGATTCATTTCTTGTTTTCAGAATATTTGTGAAAAAGCATTAATCGACTCAATCACACCCAGAAACGTGGCCGCCTTACTTCTCATTGCGGATACATTTGGTTGTGATCTATTGAAGAAATCAGCACTAGGCTTTTGCGAAGAAAACTCCAGCCAAATAGTCAAAACAGTTGCTTGGAAGGTCATGGAAGAAGTACGTTCTTACAAAACAACAACACGAAAGAATGAAATGACGTTTTGTTTTGATGCAAGCTCATGAGCTCACGCAATGTTTTTTTGTACTTTTTAGGTTAATCCCAAACTTTTTGAAGAAGTTTGCCAAACATTGTGAGGCAAAAGAGGAATGACGAATGACTCATCTTTACATCACGTCTACTACAACGTAATTATATAGCATTGACATATATTTAATTGAACATTCATCCTTGTAAATGCCCATAGCTAATTATAAGTATAACAACAACAACTTTTGACTTTTACGTAAAATATGTAGACCATTTTTACATAATACAGTTAAAATAATTTGAACATGATGTCTACTAATTGTCTATATCATCAGCAGATCTGTGTGGTACTAGTTTATACTGGAAAATTCATTTATGTTGAGGCAATTATTGTATTCATATTCCGTCGTTATGAAGTAAGACCTGTTTTCGGTTCAACAACCACAAAATGTACCAATAAAACGCGTGGGATCTGGTCTAACAACAGGATTATGCAGAATACGGAGAAATTTAATAAATAGACTACGTATTTACTCGCTTCATAAGTTACTGTTTTATTAAATAAGTTAAAGAAAGAAAGTCTTTCCAGGTACACACGGCTACAGAAGCACTCACTACGATCGATGCTAGTTAGTAGCATTGAGCAAGTGCGTAAAAGGATGTTGAAGACACAACCACACAACTCAACAATGAAAATAATAATGAATAAATAAGCTCTTTTATGATTTCACTTAAAAATTAACGTGAACTCAGAGTTCATCATCTTGATATTTAGATCTGAGCAAGGAAACAGGTAGCTCGTTTGTCTCTACGTCATCCTCAAAATGCTGCTTTCTTGTGGTTTCCCACTTGAACAAAGATTTGGCACATAAATGTTTGTACTCGCGACAACCTCCGGATCTACCTGCTTCTTCAGCCTTTAAGTACTCTGGCATATGACTTTCTGCATAAGGAGATTGGCTGACGCTATAAAAAGTGAAAGTATATAAACAGGGTTAGTAAAGGTCAGTGAATGCGTTTCTTTGTAAATTTCAATTACACTATAGTTATTTCAATAAAAACGTACCTGAAAAACAAAGCAATCATCTCTCCCAACAACCCATACCCATCCTGCAACGGAAACTCGTGAATTTCGCAAATTGCCCTGAGCATGCATCCTCGTCCCTCAAACCCAAAATTTGCCATCATGTTCTCAATGCTGGGAAGCAACACTGCTCTTTCCCCACCGGGTAATTTCTCTGGCGGTGGAAGTGACATGATTGATCTAGGCTTTCGAAGGTGACCACCTCCAGTCTTTTGTCCACTTCCTGTACGTTTCTGAACAGGAAAGTAGGTATAGATTGTGGTTCCACCTTGATTTTTAATACCCTTGTACTCTTCATCTTCAAATTTTGTAGGTGGATGTGGGTGTGGCTGTTGACCCTTCATTGGGTGACCATGTCCATGTTCCTCAGGCTTTCCAGGTTTCTCCTCTTTTTTCTTTTCACCATAGTCCTTTGATTCGATCGGTCTCATCAACGGTCCGAAGGGATAGAATGGTGGCCTATCAAATGGGAATGGATCTGGCATTGGAAAAGAAAATTTTCCTTTAAACACAATATTTCTTATATCCTTGTTGCATTTCAGAATACTACTTACGCATGTCATAGGTATATCCCATCTTATCCAGGTTCAGATAAAAATACCAGGCCAATTGAAGATCCGAATTTAATCCTCCGTTAAATGCTTTCCTCCTGAAAGCTGGAATGGTGACTTTCGGGGCAATCGACAAAAGCGTTCCCGCAGGCATTACTAACCTTTATATTAATGTTTTAAATTTATCAGTAAAATTTTGGATTTTTTAAAAAAATTATTGAGATGAAGGGGGTCGGTGAAATACTAACCTTCCTTTACGAATCCACATGGCTCTACTCGCAAACTCACCAGCTCTCTTCATCAACTGTCCAGTAACATTTGCGTTGAGATTCGTAAAAGCGGTTTGATTGTCGGACAGGGCTTCAACAAACTTCCTTGCGTCAAAGGAACTCACGGTGACCACACACACCATGGCAAACACTGCCATCACCACACCAAACGGAATTATTAATTTAGAATCCCTCATTTTTTCCACAAAATATCAATCTGTTTCCCTTCCTAAATTGAGATGCGAACTTTTCCACACCTCCAATAGAACTGAGCGGTTGAGCAAACCATTCAATCAAAATATACGTGAGTGTGATTACGCGTTATAAAAAAGGTTCTTGTTGTTCTTATGTAAAAAAAAGTTTCTACTGACATAGAAATAGAAACATCGATCATCCTCTTATTACTACTAGCCGGTTACCTCAGAAAGGAAAAGTTTTTAGCAGGTCTCTAACGTACATGAAAACACGATAAGGTATAATGACCTTGCCTGATTTTTTGTCTACAAATCAAATATACGAGCTGGTGCCTTAAGATCTAATGCAAAACTCATAATAACACATAACCATCATTTTCATAACATAATATGAGATTGCAATCAAATCAACAAACTTGCCTTTTTTTAAAAAGTAAAGTACCTTTGAGGAATGCAAAATGAAAACTTTGTGCTTTATTGATTATGGCTTATAGTTGTGATAAGCACAATCAAGTATACAAATTAGGGATGCGTAATCATTTTGGCATACAATATACATATATGTTTATTTCAAAGAAAAGAAAAAAAAAAGTCAACCTGTCAAAAAATACTAGTGTGCCATGAGCGGAAGCCAAAAGTGCGATATACGTTTCACTGGCTCAGTTGGTTTTCCTTTGTACAATCATGATCATGATGAGATGATGTGATATAAATGTGCATTTTATGAGCTAAATGTACTCTTTTTTATTAAGGTAATTTGAGCTAGAACTATAGTTATTGAAAAGACGCAGTAACAAAGTATCATATTATATACCTACTTATGAAGTCTATATACTCAAGTTGATAAATGCATCTTCCCAATCACCATAATGTCTGTCTGTCAATCTTCAATGTTGAGATACTTTAAGAGGGGCAAAAGAAAAGGTAGCATATCTCAGCCACCATACCGGTTTTACAAATATTGGGAGTGTACTCTCTTAAATGATGGTAATCATCAGTAACATGTTGGGTTTGAGTTGACTTTTTGACTACAAAACTTTTAATTTGTCAGTGGCTTTTTTTCTATCTCTTGTGATAATCGTGAAAGAAAAGGAAACAAAATTGGATGCCAATTTGCACTCTACCGTCAACTCTCGTGTGCATGAGTGAATGAAGAAGAGTGAAGAGTCAATGCTAATGTATACATGCACTTATTATTATGTTGGTCATTTTTCGCACTCTCCATCAGGGAGATCTTGAACTTGGCATTATGGAATAAATTTTTTTTGTATCGGCTCGGCTGCACTTGTTTGACTTGCATGTTGTAGATTGTAAACAGGTAGATATAATATAATATGTATAAATGACACGGATGATAAATATGCATGTAGCCAGATTTCATAAATCTAGTTGTTAAAAAATAAGAATGAATTATATACAAAATTGGCTTTCACTTTCATTGATGTCATCTACGAATACTGAGAAAAATCCATTATATAATATAAAATTATTTCCACTGCACGCAATTTTACATAACTCATTATGAATTTACTTTCTATACTTATATACCTAATTATACTTACGAAGAAAAGTAGATTAGAAAACTGTAAATAGAATGATTCACAACTCTTTATTCGTTTCGTACTGTCTTTGACATAATATGCTTCTGCAACAACCAGCTATTTTGAGGTAAAAAGTGAGTAAGGACAATTTTCATAATATTTGCTACAATCTCCATATTTCCCAGCTTTCTCTGCTGCCAAGTAGCCTGGAAGATGAGATTGTGCAAAGATCGACTCGCTGACACTGTATTCAATGAACCATACATAATATCAAGTTATCAATAACTTGAAACGTTAATGCGTAAACATATTATGTAATATGTGTAAAAATTCAATTACCTGAATAACATTGTTAGCAATTCTCCAAACATTCCAAACCCATTTTTCAGTGGGATTTCATGAACCTCACAAACTACTCTCTGGAGGCACGCTCTCCCATTAATTCCAAATGAGTTGAGAACTCTTTCAATATGTGGAAATAAAGTGGCTCTTTCACCCCCTGGAGAATGGTGGGGGAGTGACATTACGGGAATGTTTCGACCACCACCACATCCACCATTTCTGAACATATTTTTTCGATGGCAGTATCCATTTCTTCGGTTGGCTCCCATCGTTGAAGGCGAAGTCATATTTGGGATAAGGGATGAAATATCTAATGGCCACGCGTTCTCATCCGATGTCCAACCGAGTCCCTGAAACAAAACTGAGCAAACCCAACATAACATATAATTATTGAACACATCGTAACTGGAAAACATGGTAATGGTGACCAAATTTTTAATTTCATACTGAAAAACGTAAACACAATTTGCACATTTTCAAAAGCGACCCATGTTGAGGATTGCTTGAACATTGGGAATGCTAGCATTGGTGTAATACTTAGAGATGTATCCGGTGGGAAACTAATTTGTCGTTTCTTATTCAGCCAAATCATTCGTCGCGTTCTTCCTTTCTGGAGAACATGGGAATTTTCTTGGTCGTTCTCATTATTGCTGAATTTGTAACAGGAAATGATAGTAGTACTTAAAGTTAAGGGAATTATCAAATATGAAGAAAAGACTTTCATTATTATTATTAAATAAAGGCAATGAAAATAAACTTGTAGTAACGACTAATAAATAGGGTACGACGTGTGCCGATGACTTAAGATAATATGAATTGAGGTAGGCATTTGTTTTAGCATTTTTTCCTGTAAATGAGATTTAATTGTTGTCATTAGCCTATGCGAATGGGCGGAATAATCTAAAGGGCACGAGCTCGGTAAATGACCGATGACAGGTACGAAAGCTTTGCAGCTCGGACATTGATTTTTCTATGCAATTAAAACAACATTTAACTAACAAGATAACATTATGTCACTCAATTTTTTCGTCGAAACGGGTATGAATTATAATCATTAGCATAAATGCTCACATGCGTCATACAGTATGTGGTCTAAGGTACATAGATAATCGGTTTTAAACGGAAAGTGCATAAGTACAGAACGTAAAAAATAATAGAATATATGCATAAGGATTCAGAACATTTAAAAGAACATCTCTGGAAGATGATAAATACGCCCCAACAAATTTTAATAATTATAGAAATCTTAGAAATTGCACTAAGAATTGCGTCATACTCGACTAGTTTAAGTTAAATTAGCAGGCTATACGTTGGAAATGGTGCACAGACTCATTTCTGCCATCTTCCTTAGGAAACGATTATGTTTATAGCATAAATTTAGCATTACCAGTGCAGTACTTAGGAAAAGAGGATTAGGCTGTGTCAACGCTTAATAGCTAAGGTTGAGGTTGATGACAATACAAAATGCTTGAACTGTTATAGCAGTCCTACTATTAGAGTAAGCCGGCTCTTAATAATATATAATGTCTTTTCAATAACCCACAAGATGCAAGAAGAATGCTATCGTGAACAATAAAAAGCATTACTATACAGTATATACATGCATAATAGTATACCAACATTCCGATTCCAGTCATATGTATGCAAATGAAAGAGGCGAAGAGAATGACCAGGACCAGACCAGACAAAACTCCTACTATCTCATGCGACCAAGTGGCCAAGCCGTTTCTAAACAATATAAGTTGTTGGTTAGATGATGTTGAAATTTTACTTTTAGAGCTTCTCAACTTCAGTCAGTAAAAAACATCACGTGCAGGTTTCTTACAGTCAACCTGTCAGACTACTTTGCTGGTTTCATAAACTTTTTATCTATATTCTGTATGTTATTCCCAATGCCCAGTTGCGATTGAATTACACACTACAATATAATAGCTAAGCCGGAATGATAGAAGAACCAAGATATGATGGTGCTGGTGCTGCTATATGATACAATGCACTGCAGTCTGCAGAGTTGTGTGGTTGAGTTTGGCCGTATGCATAAAATAATGTTCAGGCTCAGGCTCATATGCTCCGGTACATGTTCTATGTATCTCCTGGAAATCTGATTGTGATAAATGCTTCATGTGTGCAAAAGTCACAACTGAAAACATACTTCTAAAACCTGATATCTTATGTAACAATAGAAAAAAACTGAACCATGCACAAGCAAGTAATGTGACGTGATGTGATGTAACAAACATGTAGAAAAGAAGTGATGGTCACGTCAAGTCTGTAGAGCTGGAGGAAACAAACGAAAACCTCTTTTATATGTGTGTACAAGCTCATGAAACTAATGATGAGACTGATGGGAATATGCTAGCAATGTGCTTGCTTTATATAACATTGTGAATTGTAATATGTTTATGCATTTATATAATAATAATGAGTATTGTTGATTTTGTGCACACTGGCACTGCTGCTGCTGTGTCTCCTCAGTTCTTGTTTTTTGGCTCTGCTTATGCATATGTGTATCAATCGGATTAATTTACATTTTGTCATTCTTCTCACTAAAATGTAATGTGTGTAATACGAGTATCAGGATATCTTTAGTATACGACGAGTGTGTGAATAGTATCACCAGACTGCGAGCCTTTTGGAATGCAAACGGAACAAATGAGCAAGGTGCAAAAAGTAGCAGTGTAATGAATGGTTATTAAAATCTGGTAAAAGATCGGAAAGAAATGGATAACCGTGGTGGTGGAGGAGCGGGGAGAACCCCTCGAGGAAAGAAATCAAGAGGCTCACCTCGAGGAAGAGGACAAGGTACTAAAAGTTTTGTAGCTTGTACAAATATGTATTTCATAAAATTAAACAATTCTTAATTGCCCCTGTATGAAAAACGTATGAAAAATATATTGAGGATGAGGTTTATGAGTTTTTAAGCCTAGAATGTATACTGAAGGCACAAATATTTTTTAATTTTTATTCCAAGGATATCCATGCTTCATAAATTGTACTAAAGCTAATCACCCAAGCTAAAGACATATATAGATAGAGGATTTGGGTTCGACAGTTAAGCTCCTTGTTTTTGTTTTCAGCATGTAAACCTGGAGTGAGTCATCTAAATCGTGTGGCTGTTCTATATTAAGCCTTGCATTCATAATCACATTCCTTGTCATATGCGCTATTGAACTTTAATTCAATCAAAGTGATTTGATTACCACTATCACTCAAGTCCATTTTTTGTCATTCACATTTATATTTCTTAGCACAAACATCATCGTCTCCGGCAACACAACAGTCACCTACTGTAACTTCTTCGGCTTCATCATCCACACCTCCGAGTCGAGGAAGTCGGGATGAAGAGACAAAGGTCACTAAACAGCAAACACCCCAGCCACAACAAGCAGTACCAACAACAACACCAACGTCATCCCCAACTGTAGCAGCACCAACACAAACGCCTACATCTGCAACCCCCTCTTCACAGGAAAAATCTGTGACAAAAAATCCCGAGACAAAAATGGAATCTACAGATAAGCCAGCATCAAAGGTAGAATCAACTGAAAAAAGTGTACAGCCTGAACTTGAAAAGTCTCAAGAAGTCAAAGGTAAAACTGACACGACAGATGAGGGGAAAGCTGCACCACCTACTCTGGAAGCAATAAGTGTGCCACCACAACCACAAGCACCCCAAAAGCAGCAAGATGTTCAGCCACCATTAATAACTCCACAATCAGAAAAGGCTCTCGAGGAACCAAAGATCCCTCAAGAGCCAAAACTACCTGCGCAACCTCCACCAACACCAAAAGCAGATTCAAAGGCGTCGGAAACAGTAGAATCGAAAGTGGAAGAAGCTCTTGGGAAAGCCCAGCCGCGACCCACTGCCAAAACTCTAGTAGTTTCGCCACCAAAAGATGTTGAAAGAATTACAGATGCTCCACTTTCTGTGAATTTAGAGCCTAGCCCATCAACATCAACTTCAGGAGGAAGAGATCCAACAGCTACTTCTTCTCAAGGGGGACAAAGACAACGAAGTATGTCACCAGGTTTTGCTTACGCTCTAAGAGCACCAGTTGGTAAGCCAGGATATATTGGTGGTGTGGGATTTTCAGATGAGGAAGGTGACATTCCTGGAAGTAAAGGACTTCAAAGGCGCGAAAGCGCGATAATCGCAGTTTCTACTGCGGTAAAGGGATTCACAAAGAGACAGTGGATATTGTTGATATTATTTGGATTGGTAGATCTACTCTCTTCTATAACCATTTCGCTTCAGGCACCATTCTTTCCTGCAGAGGTATTAAAAAACTCAATTTTTACCTAAACTGCATTTCAGTCGATAACTCTACATTTTATGCTATGATCTCCTTGCAGGCAGAGAAGAAGGGAGCTTCGGCAACAGAATATGTAGGTTTCCAAAATCGGGTTTATTCTAAGCACTTCATTATTGAAATTTATATCATATTTATTGTTAAATTAAATATTTTTTTATTGGTTGTTTTAATTGTAGGGATTTGTTTTTGGAATTTTTGAGTTTGTTGTCTTTCTAACGTCTCCTATCTACGGAAAATATGTAAGTTTTGTTCTCATCTTAAAACTAAACACTACACCTATCCAATATATGAAGTTCATGCATAATGCATATAACATATTTTGGTTTTATAGATGAACAAATTTGGACCAAAAACAGTTTTCTCTGTAGGAATCATGGTGACTTCAATTTCAGTGATTTGTTTTGGGTAAGTCTTCCGTTTCAAGTTAATAAAAATTATCGTCAGTCGAGAATTTTTATAAATCTAACGAAACTTTGCAATTATTTTAGATTGTTGGACCGAATCGATGACCACTTTTGGTTTATAACTTTATGTTTTGTTTGTCGAATTTTTGAAGCCTTGGGATGTGCTGGATTTTTTATTGCAACATTTACACTCATAGGTTTTACTAGAAAATTAATCGTTATTAAAATAATACTAATATCTAAATTATTAGCTATAATTATACTATTAATTTCAACCTCCTTAATTTCCAGCTTGCGAATTTCCAGACAACGTTGCTACAACTTT
Organism: Orchesella flavescens; assembly: GCA_964034955.1. Lineage (NCBI taxonomy): Eukaryota > Metazoa > Arthropoda > Collembola > Entomobryomorpha > Orchesellidae > Orchesella > Orchesella flavescens. The sequence goes on along the minus strand of OZ035958.1, from coordinate 8,424,047 downwards.
CGTACGTGTTTTTGTACTATGGTTTATGATGGGATGGAAATAATAATTTTGATTGAACAATATTGATAATCTGATGTGTAGGCATCTTTGGAAACCTTTTTTGGACTTGGGATGATCATAGGCCCGACAGTGGGTGGAGGATTATTTCAGGTATGATTGGATTAAATTATATGGACGCTTATTCTTGTGTAACATAAGTCTTGAGTATTTCATATTTCTACAGATTGGAGGCTTTCCACTACCGTTTTTTGTTGTAGGAGGTTGTCTAGTTCTCACTGCATTCTTGAGCTCATTTGTAATGCCAAAAATTGAGAAAGCCACTGATGAAGATGGAAACGAGCAAGCGGGCTATGGAGTTTGGACCGTTTTGAGAATTCCTTCGGTTGCATTAGCTGCCATTAGTGTTGCTACTACTTCATTGAGCTTAGGGTTTGTGAGCGCTATTTTGGAGCCTCATATTCGAAGTTTTGGGCTTACGCCACTCCAAACTGGGTTGGTATTCATAGTAAATGGTGGAGTGTATGCGTTGAGTGCACCTATTTGGGGCTACGTTTGTGACTGGATGAATAGACCGGTTTATATTTCAATTATTGGAAGTGTTTTGATTTTCATCTCATTCTTGATTATTGGTCCTGCCTCTTTCATGCCATTTGACACGTAAGGACACGGCTCGGTTCAGAAGTATATTCTTTCCCAAAATTCAATCTTTTAACTAAATCATGTACGTATTCTTTTGTATAGAATTCTATGGGTCACCATAATTGGACTTGTAATTCAAGGAATTGGCTTTGGTTGCTGTTTAGTTGCTGGCTTTATTGTGGGATTGAAAGATTCAATGAAGGTAATTATAAACACAACATGATTTAAAAAAGAAAGGAAATAATTCAAACTTTAACTGAACGAATTATTTTACTAATTTCACTAACCTAACCCTGACCTCCAAACCTGACCTGACCCCCAGTTTGGTTTGCCGGATAACATGGCTACCTATGGAGTTGCCTCAGGACTTTGGTAAGACAAAAGTATTAAAAGTAACGAAATGAATGCTTAAAATTAACATGAAATATTATAAATTTATATTTTGGGTTATTTCAGGACCTCTGCGATATCACTTGGAGCATTTATAGGTCCATCAGCTGCAGGGTTAGTGTAGCTAACTGTGGTTATAACAGTTGAAATATCATGTAACGGAAGTATTAACTGATGTTTAATGACCTTTCAGCGTGTTATATGACACCGTTGGATTCAGGGAAGGTTCATATCTTATTTTAGCCGTATCACTTGCAATGGCCGTTGTTATGTCTATCCATACATTTGCAACTCGGTCCAGTTCCTCGGGCACAGACTCTGAATCACAACCACTCATTAGACCTATTTCGCCCTTGACAGGAAAGAAAGATATTGAAGCAGGTCCTAAACCGTCATCCTACGGTTCTACTTCGGGTGGTAGTGGTGGAGACGTGCCTGTTTAATCTGCAAAGTTCATGTTGACAGAATCGGGTGCCAACAATTTGATATGACATTACAATGATTTTCATACAGGGTATATCGTATATAGTTAATACTTAACTGTATGGATGATTGCTATTAAAAATTTAAAGTGTTTGTAATTTGATATGTTGTATACATTGTACTACTGAAACAAATGTTGCAAGAGCTTTCGTTACAAAATAAAATATTTTACTGGTTCAAATTGCTGCTAACAATATTAATACATGATAATATATTATTTCAAAATTGAACATCCGCTGGTACAAGTTTTAATTGGAATGAAGCTTCTTTTCAGGCACTTCTTGTGACTTGTTCTTGTCATTGTCGGCATCCATAAGTGTTTCCTGCTTTAGGAATTCATGAACTGGGACGTCGACAGTACCATCCACTTTAATAGATTTTTCATTCAACAGATCCTCAGTTATTTTGTCAATGCATTTACCCCATCGTTTTTCTAACATTAAAATATCGATAATATGCTGTGATTGAAGAAGCGATATAACTTTGATTCAAAAAAACATTTTTGCTTCATTTATGTATGTGTACCGATAAAGCCCCAAAATACTCCAGACTTTCCAATCTTTGATCCAATAATATAGCTGAAAATCCACAGAGCGTGGGCACTCATAACAAGCATGTAGAAGAGGCTCCATCCAAAGAGAAAATTGAGGAAAAGTCCAAAATACAGATTTATATCGGAAATCCCCCGATAATATGCTATAATTGGAAGCGTCACCCCAACAAGAATCAGAGAGGCAACTGTTGCAACCTTTGCTGAACGCATGTTGATATCCAAAAGAGTCAAAGGACATCCATGAACATGGAACTCATTGTGAACCTTTCCGAGCTCGCCAACAAATGAGTCTCCCAAACGTCGGAAACGTCCAAGGGTTCGGATGAAAGCCCGTTTTAAAATCTCCATTTTACTGTTCCTTTTCAAGTTAACGGCTAGCTGTAGCTGAAGTAATGATCTCTTGACTTAAGTCAAAGGAATCATGTAAAAATACAAAAGTGTATTTGATGAAGACATCAAATAATAGGCACACGGCAATACATGAGTCTATAGGACGGAAATAAGAAAAATGTTGAATGAAAATGAAAACCCTCTCGTTATTATGAACGGTTTGATGCATTCTTTTGATCTCCATGATGACTTTGGAAGTGGTGTGCTCATTATTTAAGGGAATGGTTTGGGTTCTTCAAGACGTGGTCGTTCTTGATCCACCCACACGGTAGTTTCCCGAGTTCTTATAATAATGTGAAAGCTACCAGTTGCATTTACATAAGTTTTTATTGGGAGACGTTACGGAATGTATATGCATAATATGTTTTTATAGTCTATTAAACAATTTAAATACTGAATGCATGTACAAGAGAACACGACTTTGGTTATGTAATGTAAGTGATCGATGAAATATTACGTAAGCCCTGGAAATTTTGCGTATTACATTAACCATTATGAACTTTTGAGTTGCTGTAACGGATGAACAGGTTTTACTAAAATGCATATATATTATATTACTATCATCATGTGAGGTGGATAAACTTCGCAGCATGAACTTCCTTCATCTTGGAAAAAACGTAAAAGGCATTATTTCAGGGTTAATGTGATGGAGAAGTCATTAAGATAAGGTTGTGCCAAAGGTGAATAGCAATAATAATTGAATGTTCATCGTGCTAGACGAAACTACGAAACAGTTGATTGCTGGATATATTATATATATCATTTAAATGGTTTCACAATTTAGGCTTGAATATATTTTAAACTTGCGCAATTAGGCACGACTTCAAAGAGTTTCGGCAGAAACTCAGTTTCTCAATTTACGAAACTTTTCATACCAACCCATTATAATGCACACTGATGTCAAAATTAAGGTACATATATAACCTCAATTTAAACTCTTGTTAATCAATTGACAAGCCAAAAACAAAATATTTAATTCTGCACCATCATCGTTTACTATGACGCGTTTGCTGAAACAGATTTTAACATTTGACAGAGGTTTTTAATGTTACAAAATAAACATTCCAATCCACTCACGAGTGAGTACATTTGTCTGCGTTCCTGATTGACCTTGTGCTATAAAATGGCATTTCTCATCTTTAATCATTAATATGTCAATATAATCCTATGCTGGCGCCCAAGAGCCAGTAATCAAAATGATGACCCTTAGCTTTAGTAAAATAATGGTCACTATACTGCACTTAAGACACGAATTACTATATATAAGAGACTTTGGAATTTCCAGGATTATTTGCAGTATACAACTCGAACTACGTATGATTTGAATCTTCAAATTCCAGCAATAATAATTACCTAAATGATTATCATGACAGAAATATTTGTTTTGTGCTCGTTCGACTCAACATGTTCATGTAAAAATTTAATAATTGACATGAAACAAGAAGTTTTGAACTTTTCAATTTCCCATTCAAAATTATGTATATAACTTGATGAATACAATCAATAGTAAGTAAAAAGTATTACAAGATCAGATCAAATATATTTTCATTGAAAGTAGCTCTTGGAAGTATGGCGATGACGCGTTATACAAATGATAACATATCCGATAAAAGAAAAAGTGATCTTCTGCCGACAGTACAAAAAATCTAGGTTATCAAATATTAGCAACTTAAAGACGAGTAATGGAAGTAGTGTAGATATCATTCAGTACATTCAGTAGTGATTAGTTGATGGACAGGAATGTAAAACATCAGACTTAACTTGAATGATTAAAATACCATTTCATTACAATCATTATTTCTCTCATCCTTGTCTTTTTTCCAATACCAATCAATAAATTGACATAAGAAATTGCATCCTTGAACCAGTCATCCGAAATGGAGCTCGCGCTTGTTCATCCTTTTTTAACATCCTTATTATATATACCAGGTCATTAAGACGGCTCTGTGTTTGAGTTTGATGAAAAATGAATTTCGTAAGAATCTCAATCAAAAACCAAAACAACTTTTGCAATCACCGCATTTTCTTCCATCCTCCAGCATTGTAGTTCATTTTGTTAATAGGACGTGTCCCTCCCACTGGCTGGTTGGCCTGTAACAGAATAACTAATTCAATTAGGTACGTAAGTACAATTCACAACTGCATACAATTTTTGCATGCACCAAGTTTTTTAACTCTCCTTTCACCAAATTAAGCAACATGCATATTCGTATGGATTTGTCAGCAAAACACAAGTCATGTTGAAGAGAAAATGCCGCAAGAAGACTTGCGGTGCGGTAGCAGTCTTGCTGATTATAATTTACAAGTAAGCTGGGGTTGCGAACAAGAAAAAATTGAGTCAAGGTACTCGTAGGTCATTTGAAGAAACAAAGCATATCCATTCTTCTGCTCCTTTTGACTAAACTGGCAACACAAGATCGTTTTAAGAAAAAGGATGTTTATCAATCTCTAATAATCTCTGCATAAATTTATTTGCTGTTCCAGTTCTAGTCTAAAGTTTCGCTGCTTTTATTTCATTGGCTTTGGTTATCGCATCATGAGATGAATGCTATATGCCGGTTCGTACATAATAATTATACAGGTAGGAAAGATATTCACAGTATTCACACACGACTGACTCCATTCAAAAAGCTGTACACAAAAAGTAGTGAAACTTGATTGAGAGTACGCTCTACACAATTATTGTCGATTGCAATAGTAAAACTTTTGCTTACTAAATATATACACAGTATTTTTTTAATTCCAGTAGATTTTTGCATAGCACTTACGTTATTGGGTCGTGTCGATGTAGTAGCAAGTAGTAATGTACATGTACACACATTCCATGTCTTTATGTGTACCAGAATGTACCTTTGGGGCATATCCATATCTTAATTTATATACATACTTCTCGCACTTGTCACATATCTTTTAATCCAACTAATTCATTTACTCTTCTTAAAAATACCTACTTCAGTAGTTTTCCTCCAGTGGTCAAGTCATTTTCATCTTGGGTTCAAAATATATATTCTCAAACAAATTGAGAGCTTTGATGATAAGACGATGAAAAGGCTTGAGAGAATTTTTTTTGTAAAGATAGGTCGTGTGCTATGCTGCTGATTTTACTGTGCTTCACACGAGTCTTTATGTATTGAGCACATTTAGTTATGTTTAAAAAAGTAAATATTTTGAAACTAACCTTATATTTTGATCTATAACATCCTAGATTTGTAACTAGATATCACCAGCAGAAATACAATCAAATGGTATATATTCAATATTATCCCTAATAGCAAAAGTGTTTGGCTGATGTAAGGCCCATCCAAGCCATGATGTCTGGCCCATTCTACATTTTGGCCACGCAGCCATACATAGGCCTGACATGAGTAAGGTTTCACACAAGGCCCATAGATTGGCCATGCAATCCTACTGTTAAAATCCCAACATGCCTTACATGGCCCATAATTCGGCCGTTTAATTTTTCATTCAAAAGAATTGATTTGATGCTTTTAAAATACACATTTGTCTCATCAATTATGCTGAAGAAAGGTAAAAATTAAACAGAAAAGAATACAGAAACATTTTTATTACAATGACTTGTGAATGGTATACATAAGTATTTCCCTTCAAAGGGTAACATGACACACTTACGTAAAATTTGTTCACACCTTAAAATTATTTCTGTGGTACTTAACTCAACGAAACATAAACCTACATTTAAGCTATTACAAGGGTACACGTCAACAGGATTAATTTTAAGGACTTGACACTTAATTAAACGATCGTCGTTAACACCAGTTATATTCTTGGTTAAAAACAATTATTTCCTGACTTATTAGTAATTGAAGTATTATTATACAATATATTTTTGAGTACCTTGCAAAGTAGTATTTACAAACCCGTTTCGATTTGACTTATGTGTTTTGTGATTGTTTCACTCTTGTAAACGCTTGACAACCTGAGCTGGTTATGAACTGCACCCATTAGTTGTATTGATTCTGAGCCTTCCTCCTCCGTGTTCGAGATGACTGCATTACTGCGCCTTCTATCTTCTCGACCACCGCCCCAATCTTTTACTCCGTATAACCAATTCTGAATTAGCACCTTGACCTGATCATCTGTTTCTTCTTTCCCAACAGCGTTTTCTCTTGTGATATCTGTAATATATATATAATTTTATCATTAAAATAAATACATAATGTCTACGATGGTTGAATATGGATGTTTACATGTGTATGTACGTACCAAGAATAAGAGAATGAAGTAAAGTCCCCTTCAGCTTCGTCTTGTTGAACTTGCCAGAGAAGTTCATGGATACGTTAAGATTCAGTCCTCAGTATTCCACGAACCATGGCTTCTGTGCTTCCACCTCATATCCGTTTTAGCTGAGCAATCATATTGCGTGTGACACACGGGCTCAATCCTGGTTCGACTGCCTCCGAAAATGCCAGAGTCCTAGGTTTTCTTGCGATAGCATTGTTGAATCTCTCTGTTGTTTTTCCCGAGCCAGGGGCAAAACATAATGATGGTGTTCCAGTTCGAGCTAAAATTTTAAAAAAAATTGGTATATTATAACTACTCGTTAATTACGTAATAATTAATTGAAAAGAGGAAAAAACATGATCACCTCATGGCATCATCCACATTGCTAAACCATTTCCATATTTATAGTATACAATGACAATAAGAAATGTATTATAACTTACCTAAATATATTTGATCGTTTCATTTCCCGTGGAACAGCTAAACTTGTTTGGAGACACTCACTTTAAAGTTGTAAATCCAATCTCAAGAATGTTCATTAACTAAATACCTCACCAACGAAACACAAAAAGCGAATTGGCACTAGTCGGTAGAAAATGTAGCAAAAAAATAGTAAAAAGCGAACACCAAAGGAAAAAGAATTTAGCTCTGTTGCTTTCCAGTCTTTTTGGGTGGAATCGAACATCCGCACAAATCGAATGACCGAAATGAAAGGAAGAGGATGAGCAATGCTTGTCCTCTTGTTATGCATAAAAATATCCTTCCTGACAAGTAAACTGACTGCAAACGCAGAGCAGCACGTCCTAAGCATTGACCAATCATGTTCGACTCTTGGGCATTGTTTAAAATAAAGAGCGCAACGCATAACATTCATGGGCAATGTCTGGCCCATGTCTTTGTTGAATTTGATCTTTGTTGATTTTTGCAGATTATTAGTTCTTGAAATCCATACAATTTAATTGGATGGGCCAAGTATTTTTTTACTTGCTTATTCTTTTCCCACGGATACAGATCATGCCGCACATGAGCTAAGGATGGGCCAAGTAATCTATGAAGGCTTTGCTATTAGGGATGCATAGTCTGGAACAATTTATCTGAAATGCCAGATAAGTTAAAGTTGAAAATGTTGATCCATGTATCCCATTCAGAGATTATTTACTTAAGTTATTGGAATCTGAAGAAAAACCTTTTTAGGTTTATAACTTCAATAAAATTCTTACAAGTTCAGGTCAGGTCTTGATCTAGAAACATCATCGAACATCCGCTGAGCATCAGTTTGAGTTTGAACGTCTCATACTTAAGCCTAGAGCAACTGTGACCATTTTGTTTACCTATTTTCATGCTTATAATACAAGTACATGCTTAATTTTAAATTTAAACCAAGAACAGATAAGTTAATCGCAACCATTTAATGAAATGATGGAGATATGAGAACATGAAGCAAAAGCAAACCCCATCTCATTCTCACTAACTTTTACCTTACAGTCATTCAGCAGCAGTCAGCACTGGACTGTCCGTCAGTTGAGACAGCATTCATATATACTCTCTGTTTTGTTTTAATGTATTTATTTTTAGACTTTCTTACTATTCTTTTAACACATAACATTTTATACATTCCAAATCTTGTATGAAATCCCTTTGCCTCTGGATCTTTAATATATACCATTACCATTTTAATCTCAATTTAATCATCAGTTCAGTAGAATAAGTCACCCAAACAAAATATTTCAACGATAACAAATAAGCAAAGCCACAAGCAAAACACTCAAGATATACACATATATATTCTGTAGGACCCCGTTTTGATTCTCTTGAAAATATATAAAATATCCCATGATTTGATTCTATGCTTTTGTACAGCTTCGATTTTTTGAGAACTGGTACTTGTCTGGTCTCTTGTCCCTCTATTTCTTCTCCATTATAAAAAAAAACGAGTTGAACTTGGGCTATCAGCCGGACTACAGACACATTACATAACACTTAACTACTACATACAGTGTATCCAACTACCTGCGACTCGTGAATCCTAACAACATCATTTTTTTGTCCATTATTTCGCATCAGTATCAATCTACTTCTTCTGTAGTGCATGCAACCAAAGAAGTTGGGAGAGAGAAGTTTGCATGCAAGTTCACGCAGTAGAGCTTATAGCTGAGAAAAGGTATCAAATTTCAGTTATAAAACACAGGCATACGGATACATAGATGGTGAACTGGTAGTTTGGAAGTATATATGTGTAGTTATAAAATAAAAAAACCACTTTTGTAAAGTCAACTTTTCTTCCAGTTTCTCTTATGCTAAAATATATATCCATAAACCATATCAATGCAAAAATTCTAGCTATTATCTTGAAGAAAAGTTGCTTGTAGTGTCATACCACGTGTAAGATAAAGCTACAGCGTATACACATTCTATTGTATGAAGCCAACTTCATTATAGCTGAGTACATTTTACATCAGGACCATTTTTGGTTTGCAATAGCAAAACACAAAAAGTGTTTTGTGTTACGTCAAAGAAGTTGAGAAAGTCTACTTTAAATATAGAGACAACAGTGAAAAAAAGTACAAACTTAAAAATCATGTACGAATCGTGAAATGAAAGACTGAAGCCTTTTAGTTTGCTGGAAAATAACCAAAGAATTCCGTTATGTCAAGCTGATAGCAACTTCCGGGCGAGTTGATTTTATTTTGAAGTAACGTGAAGGATATATATTACTTTGATTCGTACAGTGTAAAGTGAGTCAACGTCAACATCTATGCAAACACTTTATATGTAAACAAATCATGGGCTATTATCATTATGGAAGATAATCCAAATCATCATCATTTCATTATCTTTCCAGTAGAACAATCTTAAGATGGATGGGGACAATCGTGACTCAAAACGTGGGGACAAGCCTTCAAAATCAAGGTCCAAATCTAAGGACGACTCTTCTACAACTTCCCCACAAAGTCAAAGCAGTAGAGCTGACACCTCTCGTACTTCTAATTTAACGGCCTTAAGTGTTCCAGAAAGTCATGAGACGCGACGCTCCAGACGTGCCTCAGGACCTGGAGATGGACGTCAACGAAAGACTTCAGGGATTGCGATCCCAGTGCAACCATCACAAGAAAGTGCAATGTCCATTTCCAGACGATCCTACACTCGTGGGGCAATGTTTGGAAATATTCCCGACTATATTGGAAGCCCGATGGCAAGAAGACCTTCGGAGGTGATGTCAACATCTTCGGCCGAAGATGATCGGGATAGGGAAGACAGTTTTTCAGATGGTAGTGATGACGGAGATGATTTGCATCAGCATCGGCAAAGCTCCATAAATATTTCCAGATATTCTGTCTCAATTCATCCGATAACTGGAGACACTCTCTTTTGGGGCTTTTCAAAGAGACAATGGTTCCTACTTTTAATATTTAGTATTGCCGACTTATTCGCTGGCATTGTGTACTCCCTTCAAGCTCCATTTTATCCGCAAGAAGCGGAAAAGAAGGGGGCGACGCCCACGGAATATGTAGGTTTCATTTAGGGGGCAACCCCGACTTCATTATTGAAAGTTATATAATAGGCACGTTAAATTTATTTTTATTGGTTGTTTTAATTGTAGGGACTTGTTTTTGGAGTCTTTGAACTCACCATGTTCCTTGTATCTCCACTTTATGGGAAATATGTGAGTGTAAATTATAAAAGGTTATAGATTGAGCTAATTATTATAAGCTTGGCTTGGTGTTGGCGTCTCTTCTCATCATCAGACGAAGGATTTTGCATATTGCAAAGCACAAATTTTATTTCCTTGCCCTTACTATAATCGAATGAATGAAGACTTTTCCAGTTGACAACTTAAAAACTAAATTATTATGTTATAATTTATTTTCCTTTCAGATGAGTAGAATTGGGCCCAGAGTAGTATTCAATGCTGGAATTTTTATCACTGGAACATGTTGTGTCCTGTTTGGGTGGGTCTTTGATTTCATCATTCTATACATTCATTAGTACATTAAAACTTGTTTAAATTATGTTTTGACGAGCCTCCTGTTACACTACATCAAAGGAGTAGTAGAGGTCACATTAATTATATATGTTTATTACTACAAATCTATATGTTTGGGTTTGGTTTCTTGATTTGTTTCATGTAGACTTTTGGATCAAATTCAAGATCGAGTTTGGTTCATTGGAATGTCCTTTTTAATTCGTATTCTGGAAGCTTGCGGAAACGCCGGTATAGTCGTCAACTATTTCATGAAATTTGTATGCTCATCGTGACATATGCTAAACCAATTTTACATTTTATATAGGCTTTTCCACCGCTTCATTTACGATCATAGGTAACTTTTTAAAGTTTAAATTCTAAGATATAGATAAAAATTATTATATTTATTTTAAGAAATTAATTTTATTCTCATGTTGTCCATTCTGCCACCTGCCAGCATGCGAATTTCCAGAAAGTGTTGCTACAACTTTCGTACGTGTTGAAAAAAACAAATTATTGAGAAATTTAATTTTTGATGTAGTTGAAGAGTTTTTTGATATCATTATTGCTTTAAATAGGCTTCATTGGAAACATTCTTTGGACTCGGGTTGATTGTGGGTCCAACAATGGGAGGTGGTTTATATCAGGTTAGCAATTTTTTATGAGCATAATATCAGTCAATGATGGAAATGTTGGATCTGACCATTAGCAATATTAAATAAAATAATGCTATTTTCTAGGTTGGCGGATTTATTCTTCCATTTGCAGTGACCGGAGCGTTACTATTTTTAAACGCTACCATGATTCTGATATTTATGCCCAAATCCGCATCTGCAGCTGAACCAATGGATGCAAAGTCTTCAGCTGGTTTTACTGTATTCTCAATATTGAAAGTTCCAGGAGTAATGTTGGCTGCATTTGCTATTGTTACCGCTGCTCTTAGTATAGGATTTTTAAGCTCATCTTTAGAACCTCATGTCAGACAGGTAAATCGAATGACAAGTTATAAGCACATTTTTAATCAGAATGTTATTAGTTTGTTGGACTATAAAATACATATTTCCATAGTTTGGCCTTTCACCGGTGGAAACAGGGCTTGTATTTGTCATAAATGGGGGTATTTACGCAATATCCGCACCAGGCTGGGGATGGCTTTGTGATAAAACTAGTGAACCCAAATATATCACTTTAGCAGGAGCAATACTTATAACAATTGGATTTTTGTTCATTGGACCAGTTCCATTTATTCCAATTGAGACGTAAACAACTCTTCACAATTAATTTGCAGTTATAAATTGTGTTGTGTTTATGCTCCAAAACCTTAAATGTTATTTGATAATGATTGGTTTACAGAAAGCTGTGGCTCACATGTATTGGTTTAATGATACAAGGGTTAGGTATTGGTGCAGCATTCGTATCCAGTTTCATTTTGGCCTTGCGACACTCCATGTATGTTTTCTTATACATTTAAAACAAAACCCTATAAAAAGCAACATATTTTTTTTTAATATTTCGGGATGGTATTTTCGAAAATTTCGAAAAGTGCGGCAGGCTTTCCAGATTCGGTTTCCACGTACAGTGTGGTTTCCGGAATGTGGGCTTCAGTTTTAGCTCTCGGATTGTTTATTGGACCAAGTATAGCTGGATATTTGTTTGAAGCTGTTGGTTTCCAATGGGGCTCAGTTTTTGTCTGTGCAGCTGGCGTTCTTTTGGTAAGGATTTATTACCCACTTCTATCAAATTATTGTTGGACAAAAAACGCCTTGAACTTACACACGTGATTTTTTTTTTAATTTTCAGACCATTGCAGTTATAGCCTTTCTCGTGTTCAGTGACAAAACAAAGAATGACGCCAGTTCGGAAACAAGCGAGAGAGCACCCCTTATTGATGAAAATGGTGCTCGTCAAATCGGAGATGATACGAATGAGCCTTCATCACAAACACGCACTGTAACATACGGTGCTACTAATGCATAGCGCATGAAAACTCAATCTTAATGTGTTGTAAATACTCCTAAATTCTCGCGTGTAAATGTAGGGTAATGTAATAATCCCGAAAACTTGTAAGTCTTCTTGTAGAAGATATATATACTATTTTTCGGACTATCAATTTCATAGTCATTTTCTGATAACCTGTGCTATAAGCAATTCATACAAGGTATACATTTATTGTCATATATATTTAGGGTTAGGGATAGTGTAAAATATTAAATAATAATAATATGCTGCTTAAGATATTTCTTTACGTTTAACCACGTGTGCTATAGCGTGCAGGTGTTCACAAGTCTCGTACTTAATAAAAGTGATTGGATAATGAAGATATAATTGAGAATTATTGTGTGTCATTGTCTCTTTTATTTCAGATGGCTATTTTAACGATTTAAAAAAAATTGTATGTTTTGAACAAATAAATATTACTACTGTTGGACGTTTAAAACGGAGTGTTCATATTGCCCCAAAAACAAAGAGAATTCATTTTTTGGGTTATATAACAGATTGGTCAGCATATTACATAACAGTTCCGTTTCATAATGATGGTTTTGCACGCATAAAATGGAATTTAGCTCTACTGTAGAAACCGTTCACGTGCTCCCTACATGATACACACATATATAATATTGCCTTACTCACTATGAATATCAGTAGCCCAAGATAACATTCGCAGGTGGATCTATAAAAATAAATGTAAAACGCTCTTGAGACGAAGACATTCAAACAAAAGTTTTTTTTTTGCAGAAGCAGCTGGTTGCTAGCTCTTTATGCAGATAACATTATGATATGCATATATGCCTTATGCCCTGAGGAAGTCGTGGGCATAATGTAATCTGCCTTGGTCTTCTTATATATGGTAGAAAGAAGAAGGCTAGCATTATCATTATTTTTGTGACAAGAAAACTTGTCAGCTTGTATTCGCTTGGTGGTGGTTTGGTATAAGTTTACTGAACTTGAAGACACCTTTATAATACAATGCATATGTTTGGAAGTGGAAATGCTTCGTTCATGTATTGCAAACGTTACCTATATAAGTCAATTACCTACACTTTACACAGCAACCTCTCAAGTTCACACAGTCACAGTACCTAGATATAGCATGATATAAGTTTCTTGATTCTTTGTGCAGCCCTCACATTTTAGTAGTTCATCAGGTTCAGATAACTAAACACAAAACTTTCTTGTTGCGTTCATGACCAAATAGAAATCATACTTCACAGAGTCACTTTTCTACCTATAGTTAACGCTATTATATATATTGCATACGCATCAACAAACATTTTTCTTCATGCTTGTAGATTTCATTTTTTCTTTAGTGTGTGTAGACTTCATGGTGAAGTCGAATCATGTGTGTAGTTTTACTAATGAAATCCTTATATTGGAGGGGGTGTCGTCTGCCTGCAATGTTTTCTTTGTCTTTGGAATTAGCAGAGCCTAACTAAACAAATAAAACCTGTTGTACTTGTCTTTGACAGTGCAATGACTGTTATGTTAAGATTATCATTATTCTTTATATTCAGTGAAGATTTAGTTACAGAAAGTCAAGTTTTATTCAACGTAAGGAAAGGATTGTGGTTTATGTGTGCACATATCCCATCACATTTTCAACAGGGGCTGGAAACTGAGTGAGTGTCTGTAGCGTGGTCATCGTAGTTGTGGACCCGTGGACGTATCTCTTTAACGATAGGGAATATCTGGTTAATTCTGAGTTGGAGTGGACACACAAAGTTTATTTTTGGAATTTTGTGGAAAAGCTGACTGATTAAGATATGGGAGGCTAAAGAATAAGAACATAGCACTGTAAAAGAGATCTAATGAATACAAAAGGTTGAGTTTTTCATGCGAGCAACTTCTAATTGAAAGTCACAGAGGATCATGTATGAGTTAAGCTCAAGCTTCAGATCACACAACTACGACAAAAGACAAAGAATATCGGTTATCTGCACGTGGATGTGTTAAAAACCTGTTGAAAATAGATTGAAAAATAATCGTAAATTACGTAAAAAAGTGAATTCAAAGGTTCGAAAGGAAAGTTTCATAAATCAAGCCAGCCACAATAAAATCCGGAAATCATGGATTTAGATACAGAAAGTCCTCCTACTGAAAGAAGGCCAAGCCATAGCAGCCCGAATTCGTCAAAGTTATCGGATTCCCCCTTTGCACAGACTTGTAGTATATCCCCATTGGTTCCGAATCCCAGGTAAACAAAGACATGCCATAATTGGAAAGTGTACATACAAAGAGTTTATGTAATGCTGAACTGGTTTTGTCCCTCTGCTCTGCAGCCATCCAGTTACATCGGGTAGAAGACCACCAAAGAAAAACCGTAAATGGTTACCTGACTTTACTTCCAGACAATGGCTAATTTTTTCGGTCTTTGTAGGGACAAATTTCCTTGCTGGAATGGTTTACAATATGAAAGGGCCATTTTATCCACAGGAAGCTGAATCCAAATTAGTCACTCCCAGTCAATATGGCTTTGTGTTTGGTATATTTGAGTTTACAAAAGTATTCACGTCCCCGCTATATGGGAAATATGTAAGGATAATATATGAAATAGATACAGCTTATGTTATTACTTTACAAAGCTTGAGGCATTATGCATTTAAAAATATAATTTGCAGATGAATCAGTTGGGAGCAAGAAAAATTTTCCTGGGATCTTTGTACATTGTGGGAATTTGCTCGATTTTGTTTGGGTATAAGTTGAAATTCATTAGCATCGAACTATATTGAATGAGGCTGTTTTTTACTCAAAATAATGTTAAATCGGTTTTAGGCTTCTGGATGAAATTTCTGACCCAACAACATTTCTGGTGTGTTCTCTGGTTCTTCGAGTAGTTGAAGCAATAGGCTAGTGAGAAAATTTATAATACAATTCAATTTTTTTTTGCCATTTAAAAAAAACTTTTACCACTTCAATATTTACTTTTAACGTTTATAGGCAGTTCTGGGTACTCCTGTGCGTTGTTTTCAATAATCGCAAAAGAGTTTCCATGCTCTATTGCTACTGTTTTCGTAAGTAATTATTATGCAAAAATTTTAAACCTTATCGTTAAAGGGTACTGCAAGATGCATGAAAAATGTGTTTTGTCATTAATAGGCAGTTCTCGAAGCATGTTTTGGTGTCGGACTCATCGTAGCTCCGCCACTTGGCGGTGTATTGTATCAGGTAGCCCACTTATTAACAACTATTTTATTATTCATGCATGTTATATCATTAAATAATGAAAATTTTACATTAAATTCATATGAATATAGCTGGCTGGCTACCCACTGCCATTTATAACTGTTGGCTTGCTGATATTCACCGTAGTCAACTTTATCTGTGTTATTATGCCACGTAGCTTCACAGTGAGAGATTCAGAAGGTCGAGCTACCGAAGGTTTCGGAGTATTTAAATTAATAAAAGTTAAAGGGATCCTGTTTTCAGCTGCAGGTGTGTTGACTGCTGCATGTAGCACTGGTTTCATCAATGCCACCTTGGAACCCCACTTGAGACAGGTAAGAATTTTATTTCTGGACAAAAAAAATTATCTTCACTAATATGTCTTTTCTAATGATACTACTATAAATAGTTTAACATGACACCCTTTCAAACTGGAGTGATATTTGCAATCTATGGACTTGTTTATGCAATGACTGCTCCTGGATGGGGATGGGTTTGCGATCGGGTTCGGGAACCAAAGTATATCACGCTCTTTGGGGCAGTATCAAATTTCATTGCTTTCCTATTGATTGGTCCAGCACCTTTCCTTTTAATGGACACGTAAGAAAATGAAATCACATCACACAAGTCATGATTCATGGATACAAATCAAACTAGTTGAGTAGAGTCAATGATTGAAATGATTTTATTGTGGATTTTATATAGAATTCTCTGGGTTACTTGTATTGCCCTTGTTCTCCACGGCCTGGCTTTGGGTGCAATTTTTGTGTCATTATTTATTTTAGCGTTTTCCTACGCAGTGTAAGTTTTATTTCATTTTGAATAATTATTAACTGATGCTACTGGAGATAGATAGATATAAATAGATACATTTGCTGCTAGAGTCAATAATTGAGAACCTCTGATTTCTTAAACTAGGGCAAGTGGAATGCCAAATGATATGAAGACTCATGCAGTCGTTTCAGGAATGTGGACCTGTGTCTTATCTCTTGGAATGTTTCTCGGTCCAAGTGTCGGCGGTATTTTGTTAGATCACGTAGGATTCCGATGGGGTTCACTTTTTTCTATTGGAATCATGGCGTGTTTAGTAAGTACCAAAAAGAACAATCTTTTTCATAATTTTGAATTCGGGTTGGAACTGAAATTTTGGTTTTTCTAGATTGTGCTCATCGTAACTTATTTAATACTGCAAAAAAGTACACTTCACCCACCTACAAATCCAGATGAGGTGACTGCAGATTCTACAAATACAAAAGAAACTTCACCTCTTCTTCTTCCTACCCCTCTTTCCAACACAGTAGAAACTCCAGATAATTATGAAGAAAATGATTCACAGTCACAAATACGACAATCAGGAGCTTACGGTGCTACCGTGTAATGCCACTGGTCATTCAGTCAGATTAGAGCCAACTTTAAAACTAATTGTGTGTAAATATTATCATAATATGTTGTTGTACTATAATGAATTCTACAAAATACACTTAACTATGCTTTGATTTGTTGAATTTTAAACAGCCTTTCATTTTGTAAGTTTATGTGACATTAAATTATCTGACCACGTTTAAAAAGTTTCTTAATGGAGCTTCAATTTATTTTTTTGGGAGAGGAAGCCCCTTGATGAAAATGGATATAAAACTGTTGCAGTTGATGCTTTACGCAGTAAGCCAAGTGAGTTATGAGAATTTAAATGATGGAAAATGAGCTGCTTTAATATTTCTCCATAAAATTCCAATTTTGAATTTCTTTTTATTTATCTACAATTTTAATATTTTTTCCCATAATTCCTCATATCTATTAAAGAGCCTAGAAAATACGAACATTTTTTTTATTATTATTACAAAACTAACCACAGATAGTATTGTTAGTCCAGTAACACCTACACTACAATGATATTTATTCACAACGCAAATAAAGAAACACATCACGTTTATATCGTATGTATTTATAATAATACGTAGCATGAGTTAAATATTTTATGAGTTGTTAGAGATAAGGAGTTGAGGCTAGAAAAGGCCTAACAATTTGAGGAAACAGCAAATGATAGCTTAACATTCTTGGCATTTTCTTCTTATTCCGAATCAGACTCTGGCACAACCTCGCTGTACGCTGGAGGTACTGCAAGGACAAATTAAAGGAATGAAAATGTATGTTTTTAAAAAAAAATTAATTGAATAAAATCTATACAAACTTACATGTTTCCAGTGACACTGCACGCGACGAAAGCTGAGAATAGGTAGGCAAGCTCATTTTTCTTCCAACCGTGACAGAATTATCTGAGCGAACTGACACAGGTGAGCCACTTCTATTAGGAGGAGCTGCTGCTGCTCCTTCTGCTTCCAGTCTTTCTTCGTTAGTCGGTTCAGCTACTGTACTCGCAGTACCTGAAATCATCACGGATTCAACGGGTTCCCTTGTGGTTCCCACATAAAGGGGTGCTGCTCCCTCGAGCGTCCCATGAGTTCCAATATGCAATTTAAACTGGAGCCAAAAAGATAACAAACATTTAATAAAAAAAAGTTTTAGAGGCGATGAAAGTTTAAGTTTGGTAGACTTTTAAGGTTGAGGTTTTACCCTTATCGCATATTTAACGGTGTACGCCGGATGATGACTATAAGACGGATCCAGATTTTTAGGAAGCGTCAGCACATCTTGCCAAATGATTTCCTTTGAAATCTCAATAGCATCCTCCTTTTGCTTAAAGTCAATAGTGGTAAACAAATTCTTAATGACTCCATCCACATTGTAGGAGATTTTCTGCGAGAGAAAGACTTTCATAACAATTGGCACACAACGATTGCATTCCAGAATCAAGAGGAATTGAAGATCCTCTCCGGGAAGGTATCCAGATGTCTCAGCAGACAAGATGGCGGTCGTGTAGAGACCATCTGCACCATTAAATGGACGTTCAATATTGATGGGTCTTTGCGCGGACCGATTCTGACTGAGATTATGGTATCCTGTAAATTGGACGGTCTCTTCTGCCACAGGTACATAACGGCAATAGTATGAACGTAGGTAACCCACCACTTTGTACACTAAGGAACCATAGGGGTTTTTAAAGGGAGCTGGTAGCGTGACACCCGGAATTGGAAGAAAAAATGTGGAATAGCCAGACGTCGTGCCGTTTCTACCCAGCGATGCGATTACGTAAACTGCATAGAAAAAGTTCAAAATCAAAATCCGTTTTTTTTAAATTCATTAAATAATCTACCTAAAAATTCTCGTGGTAATAATGAATGAGAGCTTACGCTTACCATGGTCAGCGTCAGTAGGTTTCAGAACGTCATGTCGAATGGGGGATAATAAATCTCCTTTATCATCTATCTCAGTATTTTCCAGAACACAAACTTTCTTCCTATGAACCAGCCTTCCATTTTTGCCAGTTGTTGTCAGTCTTAAAATACATTCTGCCTCCAATTGAACACGCAATCCTAAAGAAATTTACCAAAATATGAGCCACACTTGCATATTCAATATTGGCACATTATTTTAGAAATTAGGTAAGTTTATGTAGTTTTCGTTTAAAAATTTCTTTACCCGTAATTTTTGGATGAAAATTTGACTCCAAAAGAAATTTACCACGAATCACACCGTATGGTACCATAATCGTCTCATCGAGAACGATGTAACTATTAAAATTTCCCCCAAAGTGTTGAATTTTCCCAGGCTTAGTGTTTCGAATAGTAGCTCCTTGAAGCCACGCTTTTAGGGAGCCCATCACATTTAACTAAATTGAAGACTTGTAGTAAAAACTATATCTCTTTTTGACAGTTTGTCGAGTAATCAACGCTAGTTCTAAAATTTGACATTGTGGATGGGATAACAAGTACTTTACTAAATTTACTATCGTCACCGTTAGATTATTAAGGAAGGTGGTTGAATCTATAAAAATTTACTATAATAAATTTTCACCATAAAACACATTGGAAATTGTATATTCTTACATGCTAATCAAAATCAATGCAAAGTGAAAGCATGTGAATTTCTACACACTGAAGGAATGTGGGGAATTCCCGTCCACGAATTCGCCAAATAAGTACATACATTAAGCATATACTACTACTACACTTCCTTTCTATTCTTATGCCAGGCCAGTAGTGCTAAAATGTTGGGAAAGCGGATGTACGTAAGTTTTGCAACACACTCATGCCATGCCATGCCCGTTTGTGCGGTTTGGTTTTGGAGAGAAAGGAGCAACCTAATGAAAAGACTCACCCAGTAGAGCAGCTCATGTGAAAGATCAATAATTCTTAGCTTTATCACATGCTCTTGCTCGGGTTGTTGGGAACACATATTGCTGGAGTTTCCTTATGTTGGATTTTAGGTTTTAATTTTATTCCAAAGAATTACCTACTCCGTATACAATATATATATACATATAAGTATAACATGTATTATATAAGGATTTTCATTCATAAATAGATTTGTGAAATTTAATGAAATAAATTATCATGAATTCGTTATAGTTGCTCAGATTCAGAATCAGTTTCCGAGAAGTATTTAGTAACAGGTCTCGGCTCCGAAACCTCCTTGTTAGACTTCTTCTTCGAGTTTTTAAGAATTTTTGGATCACCCTTGTCAGACTGCTTCTTCGACTTTTTAACACGTGAAGGTTCCTCTTTGTTTGAGTTCTTCTTCTCAGCAAGACGCTTTCTGCGTGATCGCAGCACCCTTTGAGTACTAGTACTTTTTCCATTCTTTACCAAAGATAATGTTCCTTGGTCTTCAAGGGTTTCAGATTTGACTGCTTTCTTGGACACTTCATCTTCACTTTCAGAAGTGGAACCGGTGTTCCAAATTCTTACGCGTCCAGTTCGTGCTACTGATTCATCAGGATCATCCGAATCGTCATCAGAAGAAGACGCTGCTTCCATGCCTAATAGTATTTTGTTGATTTTTTTCTTTGGTGCGCGTATTGCGTCGTCAGCTTTTTTAGTGACATTGCAATCAGGGTCATCATTATCACTGTCATTACCACTGGAGCTAGAATGACTGCTTGAGCTGCTGCTACGGCTTGAATTAGACTTTGGCTTTGAAACCTTTGCTTTGTTAATATTAAGTGGAGCAGGAGTCAATGCTACACTAGGGAAAGTTTCAGCTTTCACCAGTTTAAGTTCATCAGGCTTCCCAAATAATACTTGCTCCAGGCAGTCGCCATCATCGGTCAATATCTCTTTTCGTCTGCGAAGCATTTCCTTCATGCGACGAGATTTCAATTCTTTCTGCACTTCCACGAGGGTATCCACTAACATTTCGTTTTTCAAACAGTTAGTAGCATAATAAATCAAAGTCATTCCTAGCGGGGTTTTAACGCTAAAGTTGGCTCCAGCATTGAGCATCATCATGACTAACGGTCTACTAGGAGCTTTCCCTTTAACTAAGGTCCACACAGGGGTTTCCCACCCATCTCTTTTGCCTTCAAGGTCAGCCTTCCTGTCAATTAAATACTGGCATGCAGAGTACAGCCCGCGATTGAGTGCAATATGCAAAGCCGTGCTTCCATCTTTCTTTTTGTATGATACACAAAGTCCTTTCTCTCCAACAAGATAGTCAAGGATTTCTTTCATGGCAGTCCAGCTAAGGTTTGTATTCATTAAATGATGAAGCACGGATGCACTTGATTCATCACGAAGATACACGCATGCATTTTGGCCAATCAACAATTTTACCAAGCCGATGTGCCCTCCCTTAACCGCATAAAATAGGGCAGACTTTCCTTCAGAATCTTGTTGATTCACTGAAGCTTTCTGCTGTAGCAAATATTCTGCAGTGTTGAATTTACCACGAGCGCATGCAATCATTAGTGGTGTAACTCCACCGTGGTCACTGTCAGAAAGGTTCACGTCTGCTTTTAATTTGGGACAATCCAAAAGAAACTTGAGGACTGGGAGAGCGTCATTTTCCATTGCAGAAAAGTGAATTGGGGCAAGTCCATCTGAATTTAATGCATTTGGATTGCCTCCTTCTTCGATTAAACTCTTCAAGAGACTCACATTTCCTTTCAAGGCTGTCAAGGTTAGAGCGGTATGCTCTTGAGTGGATTCCGCTTGATTTTCCTCTTTGGTTACAGGCCCAAGTGAAGAATTCAAATCAAAGCCGTTTATTCTCACCAAATCCTTTATCTGGTTCAAGTTGTGGGCTTGGACTGCCAAGTACATACTAGTCTTCCAGAATGCTTGCTTCTCTTTTTCAAGGTCTTCAATAGTATCGTTGAGTTTCTAGAAAATTATAAGTATAATTTTTTATTTGATGCTTTTACGAAATAACCTCTTTTTTCAGATTTTAACTTGAAAAGTCTCTTTTCTCACCTCTAAGTTTTTGTCAAAGGTTTTGGAACTGAAGAATTTGGTATTGGAAGCCACATATTCAAAGATTTTTTTGAGCATCTACAATAAATTAGCCCCTTATATTAAAACCGCTGTTTGTGTCCATACTGTACTTAAGTATTCATAAACGCATTATGTCTTTCGAAACCTACTTGATGAACTCCCTCTTGCTCATCTGATGACGCA
The DNA here is from genome assembly GCA_964034955.1 of Orchesella flavescens. Taxonomy (NCBI): domain Eukaryota; kingdom Metazoa; phylum Arthropoda; class Collembola; order Entomobryomorpha; family Orchesellidae; genus Orchesella; species Orchesella flavescens. The sequence continues at coordinate 8,401,714 of OZ035958.1, read as the reverse complement.
CGTTCTTTTTTAATAAGAGAGCGTATAAAGTCGCTCTCTTGGTTTGACAACCGCTGTTGATCACTACTACTGGCGGCGGTGGGTTCAGCGGCTATGGCATTGTCATTATATCTGTTATAGCTACGTCTAGGTCTAGTGCTACGTCGGGGTAAACCATTTTCTGATCGCTCTTTGGACATTTCTTCCTAAATTTAAGCAAATAGCAAATATGTATTGAATTGACTGACTGATATGAAAGAACATAACATACATAAACGCGTGACTACGTCATGTTGAAAATTTCATGTACATTCAACATTCTACTTCAGTGCTGAGTAATACATAATTTAGCAGAAATTAATAGGTCTGCTCTACTTTTTCCAAGTGAGTGGGGAAATGCTAAGTAAAGGACGGATGGTAAATACTTGTAGCTTTGTAGTGTATGAACAGCAATAATATTACATTAATGTCCAGCAGCAGCAGACCTACATAGTACACGTTGATATGATGTTGTTGCTAAAGCTAACTTTGTTCTTCTTGCGTCTTATCTTTAATATACCAACATAATAGCACCGCAAAGTTTTACAGTGAAGAAGAAAACCTCCTAGGAAAAGGATGACGTTATCAAAATCGTTTTGTATTGATGATAATTTCTTACCTTGGACTGAATTTTTAACACTTTTTTTTAGCAACAACACCCTCAAGTCACGATTGCCAGCTTATTGAATTATTCACAATTATTGAAAATAAATGCCACTGAAAAAGGAACGTATATTAAATTTTAAAGTTTTTTACTGATGATGATCCACACCTTAAGAATGACAACTGTGAAGAAAAAACCTTTTGGGCAAGTGTGAAGTGGCAAGTTGGATTACGACATGCATCCAATTTTAGTGATACCATAAAATTAAGGTGTACCAAACCAATGCCATTGTGCTATTCCTAGAATACATGGACCATATCTTGCCGTTTTTATTGTTCTCGTGTCAATTAATGTCTTTTTTCTTCCGTTTTATGATATTCTTCTTCGAAATATGGTATATGTACTACCAATAAGAATTAGATGAGTAACAAATAAATACCTTGCAGAATCATAACTTAAACCATATGCATATATGCTTGAAATATAAAATTATGTAAGTACGCAATAACAATTTAACCTTGAAAAAATACTTTTATTGATTTGAGAATAGTTAAAAGCAACCTTTGTGAGATTTGTTGTCTGCAGGTATTCAGCACGTGTTCAAGTAGTTTTGTGGGGAAATATGAGATCGCAGCTCAAACGATGCATTCTGATATTTTATCACAAATAATGAGATACTGCAGACACCGAATCATTATCTTAAGATTTCCGTTTTAAACATTTCCAACATCATTAAACTGGTCATTTTCTTTTCTATCATATCATAACTTGCGTTAGGTTTTGGTTGTTGTGCGGAGAGTTCCCCCATTTTATTATCCAAGCTCAAACTAATAACAACTCATAATTCTAAAAATATCAAACAAAAAATGAGTCATCAATTCATACAAGCATAGCTCGTCATGGTGCGTCAAAAGATTGGGTACAACAGAGTCGAAGAAGTGCGTAAGTGTTTTGTATATATAATGATGACAGCACTTTATTGAATAAACTGTTATTTGACCTTTTTCAACAGACCATTCAGAATTTCAGACCATTTTCTTTCCCATTTTTAAACTTCATCATACTTATATAAATGGTGCATCAAATGTCAAATACTAATTGCTATAATAAACAAGTTCAATTTTCACAAAAATTAACTATGACCTTTGACTGTCACTGTATTACAAAAAAATGTCGGTAGAAAACTTGTGTATTGCAAATGCTAGGCCCTGACTTTTATAAAAGGAAGCGCGTCGGTAAAGTATTATCGTTGTATTTATTAAATGAAATGGTATACTAGATCTCCTAGATTTCTTCCTCTTGGATATTTTGATGATGACCAACAAACTTACTTATATATCAAGCATCACACTTTGTTCTGATATTTCTTCGGGGCTAAAAAATCCAAGCGCTTCTTTCAATACACTGTATCCATCCAAGTCAACCAAAACGCATTTTGTTCTAGCCTTCTGTTAAGGACATGTGTACCAAAAAGGTATGGGGAACTCATAAAGGGATCAATGCATTACGCTCACGCCGCCCATGTATACTACAACCCGGCAATGCATTAGAGCCAAAAACAAAATCCAAGATTGTGTAACTTGATTTATACAGCAAGTTTCGTGGTCAAATTGGCTTTCAGTAAAACAGTGATAGTTTGAATTTTAAGTTGAATTTTTGAAAACGCCAACGGTCGTTGATTCAAAATCGCTTTTTCTATCAATTCTATCAAAAATTAGCTTTTGAAACACTGTTTTCGAGGTAGATAGGTCCCTTTGAAAATCCTAGAAATCAGTCATCTTTTAAGGGACCTAACTACCACAAAAACAGTGTTTCAAAAGCTAATTTTTGATAGAATTGATAGAAAAAGCGATTTTGAATCAATGACCGTTGGCGTTTTCCAAAATTCGCCCTATAATTTAAACTATCACTGTTTTACTGAAAGCCAATTTGACCACGAAACTTGCTGTATAAATCAAGTTACACAATCTTGGATTTTGTTTTTGGCTCTAATGCATTGCCGGGTTGTAGTATACATGGGCGGCGTGAGCGTAATGCATTGATCCCTTTATGAGTTCCCCATACCTTTTTGGTACACATGTCCTTAATGCAAGAATTTGATATGATGATGAGCAACGTTGGTGGTAGATTCTGATACAGATCCATGAATAGTTTCATCACATTTACATTTCATGACACCTGGGCTGACAGCTGTTAAAACATCAAGAATGCACCTTACTTGAGTGTCTTCACACCTTAATTTTATCCTTTACAAAACATCCAGTAGTGGGTCATTTGTAATTGAAAATCTAGCTCTTACCTGAGCTAAAATAAAAATCTCAGTGATTGTGCACTATTAAGCATACATTTCTATTCATTACCACTTTACCACCACAAAATATTTAATTCACCAGGATCATTCATCATCATCATTATAGTATATGGGCCAGTGTAGATTTAATTTAAAGTAATTTAAAATGGGTAAAGACTCAAAACATCAACGAACTAAAGGCGGAGTGCAGGTACGTGATGATGATTTGGTGTTATTTGTAATGTAACATACTCTTCTGTGTCTGTACTTCGTTGTATTTTATTAAAACTAATTATTTTTAATTTGTCTAGCCATCCAGTGCCAGTAGAACTGCTGAATTGTTGCAGAAAGCAGGTGCATCTGGGCAGCCTCTCACGTTTTTAGCTGCAGCTGCCGAGCTGCGTCAAGACTTTTCAGTGTTTTCAAACTCTGTCCTCCCAACCATCAACTCTGGCAGTCCAGTACACAACAGTATTTTGGCTAATGTTTTGATTGATGATGACCTTCCCCCAGAAGTTAGACTGATTTTTAGGAAGTTGCAGAAGAAAGATGCGACTACAAAAATCAAGGTATTTGTTATACCTATTGCAGAATAGTTGAATATTGATATAGTAGTAATGAGTAAGGGTTTTCACTTTTTCCTTCTATATCATCCGCAGGCCCTTGGAGAGTTATCCCAACTTCTTGACACAACAACTTCCACAAGTGACAAAGATGAAAATAGCTCCGGTGGGGATGATGCTGGTGACAATAAACAAGGAGACTCTCAAGAGCTCTCCAAGATAATCCTCCCTCAATGGAGCAAATGTTTCCCAAAGTTGACTGTTGATGACTCAAGAAAAGTTCGGGAGTTGTCGCAATCAACTCACGCCAATATTTGTAAAACTGTGGGAAGAAATTTAGCACCTTATTTGAAGCAGTTGATGCCGCACTGGTATTTAGCCCAGTTTGATATTTATGGTGTGGCTGCATCCGCTGCTAAAAAGTCTTACGTTACCGTCTTTCCTAATGAAAAGAAGCAGGGGGATGTCGTCAAGTTTTGTATTGCTGAAATTATTGCCAACATTTCTAATAATTTGGATACAGTATTCAGAGTTCGTAAAATAGTTGCCCCACAGAAAGATAAGAAGAAAGGAGGAAAAAAGAAGGGCCAAGGACAGGAAGAAGAACAACCTCCAACAACAGAAGTTGAGGAAGTTAAAGAACTTCCATCCAGCCAAGGGTCCGGGGATTCTGAGTCGTATGAAATTAGAACTACGTTTTCTACGTTGCAAGCCATCAGCAATTTATTACAGCAGCAACTTGCCAACGAAGAATTATTGGAATTTGTATTTGGCAGCGATGGAGTCTTTTGGGACGGAGCAGAAGCTACAAAAGATATACTTGTAAGGGTTTTGTATACACAAATCACTTGTTTATATCAATTTATTTATAAAAAATTGCTGCAAAATATTTTATTATTTGTCGATTAATTTATTAGATTCGTCGTTGCTGCTTTGATTTGTTATCAACATTCGTTGCAACAACAGCTCAAGTTGAAAATGCTCCTGAGGTTTCTATTCCTGCTGCAAGATGTGCAAAACTGATGAACTCTGCCCTTTCCGCCACTCAAAAGGAAATTTTACCTAGTGTTTGGAACACCTTTTTAACACTGACTCTCAAGGGTGTCCTGAAAGATGCACATTTAGCCCAAAGACAACTGTTGACTTGCTGCAGAAATGGGTTTTACAGCAACGCTTCTCAAATCGGCCCAAGTGTGCTTCCCCTTTTGGCTAGAATCTGGGATGGTTTACCGAATGACGATAAGAAATCTGAATTTGCAGCAGATTTGACAAAAAGCTTCATAAAGGGCTATGAAACGGAACGCTCTAATTTTGAAAAGGCTGCTATTCTAAGGACTTTTGCTGAAACGATTGGATTTTTGATGAAGAATGGAGTTTGTGACATTGATGCAACTCATAAATTCATTTTCGACAACCTGAAAAATATCCACAACGAATTTCCTAAACTCTTGAGAGCTCTAATAAAAGATACGTCGTTCTTCAAAACACTAACTGAAAAGGCGATAGGAGCGAATATAATGAACACAAAAGAATATGGAGATTTTGTAGTAGGGTTGGTAAAACCACCGACATCACTCTTTTCGGACGTTCAGCCGGTTCGCAGAGGAGTAAAATTCAGGGACGAAGAAAATACAGAGTCTGAAGATGCCACCCTCCAATCATTTGAAATTCTTCCGGAGCACAAGCAAAAGTTTTTGCAAGAATTTGTTCAAACTTGTACCTCAGCTCATTCATACGTAGCTTTATCCATCGTATCCAGGCAGTTTAGACACGCAAACCTGTGGTTATTAGTCAATGTGTCAGACATTGATTTGTCCAAAGAAGACAACAAATGCATCCGACTTCGTTTATCATTGGACCTGCTAGAACTTCATCCTGATAACCCTCAGATTCTTGGTATATTTTCCGACCAATTTGAGTTTTTCAAAGAGCCATCTGACCTAGTAGTGTTTTTAAAAGAACTAAATGGTTTTACTCAACTACCCCCAATCAAAAAGTGGATCAGGATGTCCATATTCACTGATTTAATTGAGAGTAGACTAAATGTTGCAGAGTTATCTGAACCTGAACTTTTAACAATTCTGAAATTTGTACTTAAAGACATTTTCCCAGATAAATTTATCATCACTATTTGTACCATAATAGTTGGAAGAATGGACTGTGACAAGACGTTCTTTGAAAATTTAGCCAGAATCATGGCATACACAAAATTTAAAGTTGACACCTCCTCAGTTTATGGAAGATTTTGGGAAGTGTTTTTACTCAAGTCTGTCGAAGCTTCTGAAGATGTCAGTTTGGAATTGTCGGAATCTGTGTGTATTAGAAACTACAAGAATCTACCAATGTCATTTTTGATGGAGAAACTCGAGAAGCAGCTGGAACAATGTAAAACTGTGAAGCAAATAGATTCTTTAGTTGAAATCTGCCGAAAGTTGGATCTAGGAGACGATGATATTGAACTCGCCATTAAAACTCCTTCCTTGAATATCAAATCAGAGATGCTTGTATTTAGTGGATTCAGTTACGCAGATGTCAACCATGATGTACTTGATCTTGTTCCAAAATTTGGTAGCCCCCACTTGTCCGTAATTTTGAAGTCCATATTTCATGGAAGATTTGTTCAGAACAACGAAGACGTTGAAGATTTGATGGGTCCTTTAATAAATGTATTGTATGCTCAGTCAATAGCCCGTGTTTGGACGGAAATTGAAAAATCCGAGTACTTTGACCACCTAAGCGATGATTTAACTCAAGAGCTTGATGTAATAAGTTCCAGACTGATAGAAAATATCTATGCTAAACCAAATGCGTGGAAAGAATTTAAAAACAAATTGGATAAATCTATTACACACTCTCAAGATCCTCTCTGGACCAGCAAACTTCCCATAAGAATTTTACTGGAATATTGTGATAAATCCGAAATCAAATATGAACTCTCAAGACCTAATCAGGAAGGCTCAGAAGAGTTCAAAAAACAAGCTGACAATGTACTTGACAACTTTTCAGTTAACATTTTTAAAGTCAAGGAAAACGTGGCGTGGATGACTGAAAAGAGAAAACAAAATGCTGAAGACTTTGAATTTGAAGTTTTGTTCAGACATACCAAAAACAAATGCTTGCTCAACAAGCTGCTTTTGATAACATTAGAATTATTTGATAGAGTGGATGCAGAGAATGAAGAATTTTTAAGCACTGGTGCATGCTGGATCGAAGGGTGGTTGAAGCATACTAAAAATCTGGAAATAAATTCTAAACTTCATCTGTTGTGGATAAGCAACCTCGCAAGAGCCGTCAGAATTATCGGAGATCGTGCCAGGGCATTAAACAATGTGTGTCCCAAATTTCTTCAAGAATACTTGGAATTTCATTGTGCTCAAATATATCCCATCATCTACGCACTTTATCTTCAACTGAACGAATTGAGTAGTCACAACTTTTGGACAATGCAAGCCTTATACAACGTTTCTGGAGCTTTAGCTACAATGCCGGGCACCACCTTGGCTTTCATTGAACCTGATGCTATCAAAGTGTGCGACACCTTTTCAAATATCCTCGGAAATGGGGTCAATTTGCCAACGAGGATTACCGCTTACAGAGTGCTGAGAAAGGTCAAGTATGACACTGGTGATGCTAAAGACTTGCCCATTATTCCGCCTGGGATTGATGACATCATAAAAATTCTCATGAAAAAATTAAGATTACCTGAATATGAGGACTTGGATAACCATAGACAGTCAGATGAGGAAGAAAGAAGATATCTTGTGTCTTATCTCCTTATATGGGACGCTTTATTAAAAATACAGCAAAGCTCTAATGAATTTGCATCTTATGTTAGGTGAGTTGAGAATATGATTTATTATGACAGTTTTTAATAATGCACAATATAATGAATTTGAGTGACTAATGGGTGCTGACTAATTTTATCGTTATTAAAGGGATCAAGATCACCTGTTAAAACCATTCCTTAATACGCTCTTCTTTTCGGAAAGTATTTCATTGGAAAATGCTACTTCAAAATGTTTTGATACAGATCCTGTTCTTATTCCTGGCACGAGAATAAATTTACTTCATATGAGCTGCTCAGTTTTGCAACGAGCCCTCAGAAATTTACCATATACGGTGAGATGGTGGTGGAATAATCATGTGACCAAACAAAGAGACCGAGTTTTTGTTGAAAAATATGTTGTGAAACATTTATCAAGCAAATTAGCTGCAGAGGAACTTGGAGGAGTGAAGCTGAGAGAAGGGATTGATGATAATGTGACTGTAAGATTGATGACAACCCACTTTTAACAAAACAAACTGATTCTGTCCCTGTGTTAAACATTGTGAGATTACATATATTTTGTTTTTGAATTTCAGGTTCAGTGTCACAGTGGTTGTAACGAGCTTGTAGCTCATTACAAAATTGAAGAGACAAATGTTACATTAACAATATCTCTTCCTCTTAATCATCCTTTAGGTAATGCAAATATATTCAATCACCTTTACTTTATTTACCCTACATCAGAGCTTAAAATCTCATTTTAACTGAACCAATAAAATGATGATTCTTTAGGTCCTGTCACCGTAAAGATTAGCGATAAGAAATTGCACGCCAAAGTTAGTCAATTACTAAACACAAGATCCCACTCTCTCTCTGCTGGTCTCAAGTTGTGGAAAGAAAACTTGGATGGATTGTATAAGGATGTGGATGAATGTGCAATCTGCTTTTTCATACTTCATCATGTCACCAAGCAGACACCCAAGTTAGCATGCAAAACATGTCGGAAGAAATTTCATGCAGCTTGTCTTTATAAGTGGTTTAGCACAAGTAACAAAAGTGAATGTCCGTTATGTAGGAATTTATTTTAAAATAATGCAAATGAGAATTCGACCCGTCGTGATAATAGGATTAATTTATATTTATATGATTCCTCCTGAAAACAAACAAGATTGTTCATGAATATAACAGCAAAGTAAAGAGTATTAAATGACTTTTATCAAAGCCTGCAAACAACACCAACTACTTCTAATAAAGTAATCATGATTATTCTTATTAAAATTATTGTCAAACAAATACAATCAAATATAAAGCATGTGGTCGGTTGTTCATTCACCACTTGAAAAATTCGTTTCATAAAAGATGCAGACTGGGTGGGTATGAATGAGATACCTACATGTTTTCAACATTAATAGAGTTTAATGGTTCATTTCCACCCTCCTCCTCACTGCAATAACAAGACTAGGTCAGTTTGAGTACAAAGGACACAAATTAGCACATTGAAATGAAAAGTAACTTGAGATTATTAATTGAAGAGCATCTAAGAAATCCTTATTCCGGTACAAAACTCCGTATGCTTCTATAAAGCATGGGTGCTAAACTGCGTTTTTTTCAAATCAGAACTATATCATAATCGTCATGATATGAATTAATATACATTAACCTTCGGAGTGCAGAAGAAGGAAAAAATAAGATGTGCATTGCACTTATTTCTGAGAAAATTAGTATCATACAATGAGGAAAAGTGCTATAAAAAGTAAAAACTCAAAGATAATAGGTAAATGCTAAGAGATATAGAGATAGGCTCATTCCTCACTGTCATAGGACTTCCGTTCATTGTGCCAGATTCCCGTTGTTTTATGCCCTTAACTTAGCGTATACATAAAAGTTTGCCCATAATAAGGGAGAATTAGTGAACGTACGCAATGTAGATTATTAAAGCTCATAAAAACAACAAAAACTGCGAGTAGTATAGGTGATATCGTATCACTCTGTAGATTTTGTTGACGAGGATGACTTGAACTTGAACACATATGTATAGCATTACGCTATGAAGATGATATACTATGATGATCACTGTCTCGGAGCAATATGATGAAAATGAAACAAGACATTCGTCTTTCAGTTAACTTGAATTGTGCTAAATGAGCACGCAATATGCGACGCACAGAAGCTAGAAGGCAAAACAACAAAGTTACCGTAACCGACCGAGTAATGAGGAATGTTGCTTGAGAGGATGAAAATGATGATGATGATGAATCAAGAACAAGAACTTATCAGAGGGGGATGATGATTATGATGATGCGTTCCTGCGTTTGGTATGCAAAAAGCGAAAGCCAGCTCAACGTACTATATATTTTGTGCCCGATGATGTTGATGAACGGAAAGAAGGGCAAAAGGCAAGTTAAAACTTACTAAAGAAGAATGTAATAAGTAATAATGCTCGCTCGCATACAATAAAATATATATTTATGCTAATTAGATGAAATGTTGGTGATCTCTTGAGATTATGTACAAATTTTTCCTGCGTTCATTTTACAAGCTTCTTACGTGAATACGATATGATGGGAGACGATGTTTTCTTCAATTGGATTAAATGAAATTGCAATCTGATAAATAATATAATTTCAACAGAGATCGTGACGAGAGTAGTGAAACGTATCATTCTTTTGCTGCCCACATTTGGGTTTGATATAGATAACCGGAAGCTTCAGCATATGAAATTTAGCCATTTCCCCCATCATCGACGCAACTTGACGATTATTTTTTTTATGAAAAATGTTCTGCTGTTTATTTACCTGCTTGAACTCATCCTTTCTGTTAAAAAGTTACGAATAGGAGGCTCGTGATCTTAAAATCCATTTAGTATATGATGTATGGGCAAAGTAATTCCAAAATTGAATTTAAAACCATAAAACAAACCTGAACTTGTATCCTATTAAGGAAATTAGACTCACAGTCCACGTAATAGATGCAAGAGAACCAAACCAAAGTCATAAAAAACCTACTAAACTAGTGGAAAGTCATTTAGAGACCTCACGCATTTTATCAGTGCAGAACGTACGTAGAATGACACGACACGATACAGCAATGACACAATATTTTGCTTCAAATTTGCTTATGTGGTGGTGAGTATAATTGACGTTTATTGGGAGGCTCATATTCATATATTTATATGAAGAAAATAAGGAAATGCCACTGATTACATGCTAAATTTCTTAGCGGTTAATGTGGATGTCCATTATAATCATATTATCGTGATTCTTGACAGTGAAAGGTAGAAAGTGCCTACGAAACATTATTTTTTGATTATGGTTAAACCTGTAGCATTATGGCTGAACTTTCAGGTAATTCTAGCAGATTGATATCTATAAAACAAATTGGAATAATTTAATTGTGAATAAAGAAATGAGATTAGAAAACAGGTAGTTAGCTCTAGACTAGAGTTGCTATATTCAACCTTCAAGTTTTCTTATACCAAAAAAAGTTTCTGGACTACAAAATTTGTGGCCATAGACAGGCATTGATGTATCATTTTTATAATATATAATAATAATAATATGGTTTTATTCAAGTGTAACTTTCTGTGTACAGCTCCAGTCAAATCTTGAACTTGAAGTTTACTTGCATTCTTTTGCTTGTAGACTATGACGTGACTAGACAAATTCCGACCCTCAATACATAAGGTGTGTCCTGTTGGGCAGCTGCCAATTGTCACCATTACCATTTGTTTTGACATTTAAGGTGTAAGTATGATTTACTAAAAGTAAGTAGCAGGATGTGTGATGGGTCAACGTAAAATGAATACAAGATTTTCAAGACTCCATATAGACCTTTTTTCCTTTTTCTTAGCTAGACATAATGGAATAGGATAAGGATAAGAATGCAGAACTAGTATGAAATGGTTGGTGTTACTAGTGCATAATGCAATATTCAATGAAATAAAAAAGCAATAAAATGCAGTAATACCCATGATCATGATCAGTCTTAATTCAATATTTACAGAACAGTTACTGACACTCGTGTCAATTTGCAGTCTTATCTGTGGTTCGTAAAGACAATGATGTTTTTCTTCGGTTAATCATGATGCCCCAAATTCTTGTAGAACATTAGTGCAGTGAGACCATATACACTTTGGTCTCTACGACCAATAATTCTGTCAATGAACTTACGTTTAGGTGTGTAAAATGGTAATTGTACCTATACCTGATAAACTCTCGGTCGTTAGCTCTTATTTGTTTTGTATTGTTACAATACAGTGCAATCGTAACCGCAGAAAAAACAATTACCTTACCTTTTGGAGTAAACAGCTCATTTTTTTACCTGTTCGACGCGTCTGTAGGATGCAATCTTGAAAATGGTCATCCACAACTCAAACGAGAGTGGGTTGCTGGTTGCTCTTCATATATATATATGTATTCTACATATCAATTTTTTATTTTGATGCCCGTTATAATCTATTGACAATTATTGGCAACCACCTTTCAATTCAATCATTTTCAACAACAATATTCCAGTTTGACTACACCACAACTTAAATGTTTGTAAATTGCATGCGAACATTGCAGATACGTAAGAAATATAGTTGCAAAAAATGTTTCCTTCCCTTAAGAAACCCCTTAGCCAGACATCGTCTAGTACCTATCTAGTGTCACAAGTTTTTGATAAGTGCTTATTTGAAAGTAACGAACCGATTTAACGAAAGTAAGCTTTTGCATGCATCTCCCCTTTCAAGTTAAATTTTTAAAACCGCTACTTAAACAGCTCCTGCCCAAGGTTGCGAGTTGTATACTTAAACATCCTCAAAAAGTGACATTTATTTCGCTTTCTTCTTTCATTTTACAAGATGATGGTGGTAGCCGCATACTCCCTTGTAAAAGTAAAAACTACATACAAAATGACAGTGATCATGATCACAGTTAAGGAACAACAACCCACAGTGGCCATAAGTATACTTAGATGTGAGTTGAACCTGATTACTCTTGTAATTGGCTTAATTACAACAAAACTAAAAGGGAAATGTATGTACAGTGTATGTACAGTAAATGAAAGAGCTTTAAGGATGACGATGATGATGATGATGGTGTAAAAGAGACACGCAAACAAAATGGGTTGACAGCTGATAATGGGATTCACGGTTTTGACTGATATAATATCCCTTAAGGTCAGTTAGTTATACGGATATTAAGTTTAAAAGTTTACTATGAAATGCATATAATAACTATATGTGTGTATGTGCAACTCAAGTTGAGTTGACTCAAAAGACATGATCATGAGCATTTTAACAACTCAAGGAAGAATATGAGAGTGAGACAACAACTCAAATATGTGGCTAGTGAAAATTCTTGAAGGTTGAAAACTGTCAATTTCATGATTTACTGCATCTTTGTTCCGTGTGTTCTTCTCAGTGAGTTGAGCTCATTTTCTGATTCGAATATTGAATGAAAGCACTCAGATTTTTTTGTTTTATGCATATAATATCCTACCAAAGAAAAACAGATTACTTTACTTTACAGCATCTCATAAACGGGGTAAACAGAATGAGTGCCGACGCATATATGCCTATGCATTTCATTCAAGTATGCAAAAAAGTAAATTAAGTCGGTCATTGTTAGATGCATACATACATACGCACTTTAAAAGGGCGTCGGACGACAATCCAACTGCTTTGAGCTGTTGGGGGCTTTGCGTTTCTTAAAGACGCTTCAAAACGACAAGCTTGAAAGGGAAAATTTGAAACCGGATGTGGACGATTAAGCTTGTGATCATCTCTGTTTGTGCAAATAATGAAATCATATCAATGAATTCCGAGCGCACGTTGAAAAATCAAGAAACTTATTCTTTATTCAAATTTCCTTTGTAGGATGGTTAGATGGTTTATGATTTCCACTGAGATTAACTTTTTAAGAAGTTGGCAATCAATCGTAGAAACTCTTTTCATTTTTAAAAAACACAAAAACAAATTAATTTCTAAAATTCTAATTAAACTTTTATGTTCCAATCATGAAAAAGATCTTTTAGAGATGAATCTATATCTGTCGAAATTTCAGTTAGATGCTCAAGCTCAATGTTCTTACGTCAGTTTCATAATTTTGATTTACTGGATTGGATTTTTTTTGTAAAATTCTTATAAATTCTTAAATCCTAGCCAAAAAATCTGATGCGTAAACATGAACAAATTAAACCATGCAATGAAACAAAGTATCAAGATTGATTATGACTATCAATATAATACTGAAGAATTTGGCCCAACTTTTGTAATTTACTCTGCGCTTGAGCACAAGGCGTTTTTGCATCTAATTTAATTCAATAATAATTTTCAATTAAGCTTTTTATAATGTTCTGCTAAAAGAAACGTTTTCACTTGCTTGCTGCATCCTGGTTCACCGCTCCCAGAGATGATCTACTACCATTAGCTTTAGAAAATTAAATAAATTTCTTTTGTGGATTTGTTTTAATCTCACGTATTAGCAGAATCAAAGTAGTGAAGCAAAGCGGAGTAAAATCATTACTTTACAAATTTATCAACAACTTCTCAAATTGGCAGAGTTATTGTGTACGATGTTATATACAGATATTATTATGCGTTATTATGATACATTACCATAAATCACAAGGTAAATCATAATTCTAGAGAAATCAGATCAACATTTATCTGAAGAAACAATGGAACAGTGACAACAAGCTCCTGTTGTTTGTAGTTGTTGGTCGTTTGTGTTTTCTTCAGAAATTTCAAAATGGGTGGGATTCCGCATTTTTGTGTTCTCACGCCAAACAACCATACCGACAACTTTCCTTCAACATAGACAAAGGCAATCAAATAATGTTATATACGCATGTAGCGGTCATATCCATTAAAAACCAGGTATGCGTATAATAGGTAGACTCATTAATTTGTGAGAATGTGGTCGAATATGAACAAGAAAAAGGTAAACCAGTTAACATTAGATTATCATACATATGTAAACTCTTGAACAACTTGCAACAGCAGCCCTATTTCATCTTCCTTCATTAATAGTTTACTTAAGAAAACTGATATAGCCCAAAATTGTTAGACAAGCTAATAATAAAACCGGCTTATTAAATGCTATATAGATTGGTGGGTATAATCAACTCGTGCCAGAATTTTGGATTTTAGTAAGTTCATATTCTATTTTCAGTAGCCGGAGATGCGTTAAATTATCATTTACCAATAAAAGTTACTTGAACATAGAACCGAACATTAGCCAACGCTAATTGTAAGTTAAAAATTCGATGAGCCCACCTCCTTTCAAATCCAGTTGCGTATACGCACTCTTATAGAGATGCAAAACACACGAACCGAAAAAATTACAGCTTACAGTGTGATATTAAATTTTTCACCTCATTTCCCGCATCTAAATTTTACAAATGAATATTGTAATCAGTTAAAAGAATCTAATTTAGAATTGAAACTGAATTCATTAGTTCATGAAAATATTATTTATAGAGCTTTGGTAGTTTGATGAGCTGATGAGTCAACCAGAGCGTCACAATGGGGCTATGCGAGATGAAGATAAGTCTATCATCATACAAAACTTTATCGACATCTCCCATCCCACGTGTTGTATACCTTCTCCTGTGTGATTTTTATGCGTATTTTACATATAAATTGCATATTAAACATGGATTTGCATACACGCATTCTGCAATTACAAATCAAGATAATCCTAATCCGTTTTTATCTTATGAACATAATAAAACTAACACTTGGTTTGCATTAACATACATGATCTACTTTTGACTTTCGTACAAATTTTCAAGTGTGAAGTGAACTGAAAATTGCTTGGATTTATTGACTTTTACCATCACATAATATATGTAACGTTGTTGAAAGTCACAACAGAAATGACATTTTGTTGACTATGTAATAAAGTATAGGTACCGATGTTGATATGTTGTTACAAAATTCTTTCTACTAAAAAAATCAAATTGCCACAAGACGCATGCTCACATTTTTACTTATACCACAATATGAAGGGTAAACTAATGCATGAGCGCATGTTAAACCGGTTACGACATTTATCATTTGGCCAAACCATTCAAGTTCTCCGTCCTCATCAATAAAATGAAAACCAGAAGAAGCATCGACAAAAAATACATTATAGCGTTCTCGCTAGTGCATTCCACAAAGTTCACTTTTACTTTCCTTTAAAAATATTGATGATTAATAGTATATAAGAGGAACAAAGCAATGATGCGATTCATCAGTTAGGATAAACTACAAAACTGCATTTTGTTTTGTTCTGTGGTATTTTCTACAAAATTATTCAAAAAAAATTATTACTGAGCTAACTGATTGTGAGATAATCGCGAGAAAGGAAGAATATAAACGAAACAGATTAAAACTTTTCAAAAGCACGTCAATTTTTAAGCGACTCCCAGCAGTGGTCAACCTCACTAACACCTGCAAAGTGGTTTGAAGTTTATTAGTTGCTTACATATGTATGATATTGTACACACTTTTATCTTGTTTGTAATCTCTTGTTTATTGCGTTTTTTGGAAGAAATGTCAGGAGGAATCACTTTGAATTGTCAATCGAGTCAATATAGCCATGCCATGCAATATATATGTCTGATGTGTTGTGTGTACCTTAGTACCTTTAATCTTGCTTTAATTTTATTCACGTAGATTTTTTGTGAGTCCTTTTAAAATTTGAAATATTTTATGCATTTCACTTTCATCCTCTACATCTACATCCTTAGCAAATTTTTAAGGGAAAACTGGATTTCCGTTTCGTTTCTCAATTTGTTGGTCACGTTCAATAGTAGAGCACAGGCAGAACAATATTATTCTGAAAGGAAAGATAATTGGCTTGAGGTTTTGATATTACGTGATAGAAAATATTTCAGGAGGTTAACCCCTTTGCAGTTAAGTTGTCTTGAAGATATGTATATACCTATAATATAATGTCCGTCTGTCTACAGAATTGACCTGCACGAATTTCATTCATTTTCTGCCAGAAACAATGTGATAATGATACTTTTTCCGTTGAGGTGTAATTTTTATCCTCCTTCCCAATTGTACTGGTATAGATTGTAAAGGAAAATTGAATAAAGTCAAAGGGCAGACATGCTGATGACATGATCATTATCAAAAGTCTCTAATTAACGCGGTTTATTAAACAAGTTCAACGAATAGGGCTGTGACTTCGACAAAATCTTTCTTTCATCTAACAGTTTCTTATATTTTAATAGCGATCCTTACATATCGTTCATACGCATTTTTTCTCTACTTTGTAGAGATATCGAAATCGAAATGACGGAAGAAAAGGGCCTGAGATGATTATGGCAATGAGACGGACGGTGCGTGATTCTTATGTAAATGAATGTCAGCTTATCAAAAAAGTAACATATAAAAATGATTAGCTTTATTATTATGAGATGCAATTTTTACTGGTTCTATAAAATATGAAATATGTGTGTACCTAATGACATTTCACATGCATACCTGACCAGTTAAAAAGTCTACTAGTTTTGGTTTGGAACGAGAGTGAAAATAAATAATCATCATTATAAAGTGTATCCTATTATTTGAGATTATGCATACACAATGAAAGACTACAGTAAAAAGGCATGTAATGTAATGTCCTATGCAAATGCAATATGTGAAGTGAGTCGAGGGATAATTAACTAGCGTAATAATCCTATCATGTGTGCGCCATGAACTTGAGCTTTATCAACTTTGATGACTTTCTTCAGCTCTATGATACACTGGTAGTAGTAGTCAAAAAGTGTCTGCTTGTTTTGAGCTAGCTGATAGTAGACATGAAGTTTATGCTGCTTGATACTTTGCATTTCAATTTCAAGTGATAGCGAAAGTTGTGGAGCTACTGTGAGCAAAAGAACAATTATGGTGTAGGATACGATGATGAATCCCTATAACTTCCAACTTGTCACACGTATGAAATGTTACAAAGTTTCTGTAGCTTTGTAGAGTTACTAAAAAACAAGAAGATTGCAAAGACTTTTATAAAGAATTGCTTTTAAAGGTGGCAATTATAAGGTAATGGCAGCTTCTATAGTTCATAAAAGTAGGTGCCAAGAAAACTTGAATTCAATACGTCATATTATTTTTTTAAAGTCAGAGACAACCAGACGCCAACATAGAAAACCAGATATTCGTATTCAAGTAATTAAATATCTAGATAAGAACTTCACCTCGAAAGTAGGTGTCTTAGCATAAATATGACTCTATCCAAAGTTACTGACGACCGATTTACCGACGTAATGCTTAACGATCATAGGCATTTAAAAAATATTTAGGAACAGATTGAAATGGAAAGTGATGAAGATTCCCTACACCCCTTAATTTTTCCTTGTTCTTAAGAACCAATCTTCCACAAGATAAGCCACAAAGTTTTCACATGTGCTTCTCTGTTTCTCATCTTTTTGGCATCAATTTTTCTGACCTAAAATAAAAATTTTCAAGAATTCATATTAAATTCACATTATATTTAAAAACTAACCTCAGATTCTGATTCTATGTGTACTCTGATTTGATTCTTACATGTACATTTTAGTGATTTTAGCATAGGAAAATATTACCTTAGACTAAACTACCCCAACCAAACAGTGATGATATGATGATTATTACTTAAAAATATTATTATGTGTTTATTACCATCTGCATCCCACTCCACCAAAATTTAAACTTCTAATCATGTATAGTTTAAGTAAACGAAGAAACACGGGTATGTACTTAGTACTCAAAAATTGATATGCAAACGTAGAATTGGGAAATCATGCCAAGTGGTTCAATTCGAAACGCTCTTCCCCCCACCACCACCGCGTCTGGCTTATAAAGTAATTTTGCCAATTAGTACTCAACTAATAGTGCATATCCCTGCAAAACAAAACCGCATCATTTTGACCAATCAACCTACTTGTGTAAATTTTATATGAAAATTTCAAACATATGTATCCACAATCTGTTTAAAACTTTCATTCATTTCATAAAATTAAAAACAAAAGTTTCATCCTTCCAAAAAAATATTATTATTACCGTGTACCTTGTTTGAGTACATGAAACGCAATCAAGCAGTAGTCATACATATATGCATTTTTCATTGTTTCTATAAAATGATGAGTAGAAGTAGACTCGAGTGAGCGTGGGCAGAATTTAAACATGTGCATAATAATAATCTATATGAAATGAATGTAAAAATTTGGGGTTTGCCTTCTTGGAATTTTTTTATGTTCTCATACTCAAGCTCAAATAAAAAACTTACTTGAAATCTTAAAAAATGCGAGTTACTTATTTACATAAGGTGCGTAAACCACTTATACGGTCAGACTTTCATATTTTGTAAATTTTATTTCCTGACGAATCAGTAAGATATTGAGAGACAAATGATACATGAAAATGTGTATTGATAACCTACACACATTGCTTGAATGGGATAACTTTCTTTGGCAGGGAATTCATTTTTAAAAAAAACTCAACGTTTCTTAATATTTTTTAAGTTGGATATTATTGTACAACCCATTAAATTGACAATGTGGAAGACAAGACACCACCACACCGACATCATCATCACCGATGCATCTTCATTTAACATGCAAAATATGAATTGTGTTGTTTGAGTTACAGTGCCATACGAAGTGATAAAGAAGATCTATCATTATTATCAGAACTTGACATGTATTATGTTAGTATGTGTGTATACATATACATATGTGTATGCATACATTTTCGACAACTGCTCAGTGATTTAAACCGTGACCTTTACCTAATCCTATTCAAACTCATCCACCATTAAATTATATCCCTTTTGATTTTAATAAGCATATCATGCCCCAATTAAAATTCCTTCAAGTATTATAAGCAAGCACAAATATCAGCAAACAAAACACTTTACTTCAATTTTTCAAATGTTGAATATTTTTAATTGACTCCTTCAAGTCAGTCACATTTTAAAACGTGATCCCGTGTGTATAATATGCATAATATATTAAGTCCTTATAAGTGATTCCTGCAACAAACACGTGAAATGTCATTTAGGATGAACATTTTGCGTTTCTGCTTTCATCATTTCTGAACATTTATTTTGATGTAAATTCACGATAAGAAAAGAAACATGATGTTTCTTGTTACATGCAATATTAACCTTCATAACTCATGAATCAACTCACCAACCACCACACCATTACCATCATCATCGTCAAGTTAGACTTAACCTAGACTTTCTACAAGGAGTAGTTGAGGATATACGTACAGACATTTTTACATCCGGTGCAGCAGCAACAAATCTCTTTTTTGTAGTAAAATAATGCAACCATGTTTTCCCACAATAATATGATGATGATGACTATACATTACATTATGCATCATAAACTATTGAGCAAATTAGTCACACTGCATTGCATTCATTTTCTTTCGTTCACGGAAACCCATCTTGACGCTCTGCAACCGTAAAGCAGAACCAGAATCAGAAAACCGCTGCTATAATGTCAATCATATTTATATATATTATTATTAACATATCATATTTTTGCAATTGCAATGAAGAGTATATTAGGTATGCTGAATGCTGCTACGCTTGACTGATCAAAATAGTATGTTTTTATTCCCAAAGTCAGTCAGTAAAAGCAAACATAAAGGAAAAACCGGATGTTGTCAGTTGTCATATTTCACAAGAAATAATTAAAACGATTTACTTTTATTCTGAATGCAGGATACACACTGATACTCACTCGACGACAAACCTATATAGTGTTTTTACGATGGTTTGTTTTACTATTCACAAAAAAATAATCAAATAATAACTTCATAATGCGAGTGGTTCATTTCACCGTGTGAAGCGTGGGCTCCTTCTAACTGACTAATTGCTTTTAGCCACTTGTCATCATCATCAGGTGCAGTTTTAATTACTTGTGGGTTTTGTGTTTTATGAAGCTTGATAGAAAATGAAAGAGTGCGTATGCAAGATGCATGTAACATTATATGCATCATTCATTACAATTATGGCAGGTTGATTAAACTTGCAAAAAAACGCATAAGCTTTAAGCTTACTTGACTTAATTGAGAGTTTTAAACTTTCCTTTGAGTTGCAGTTGTGGCTTACGTTCATTTATGAAATTTTTGAGACAATTCAACTGAATAACAACGTACTCATTCGTGTCCACGTACATATTACAATTGTAATATGCTGATGAAGATATGTACAATTTTCATAAATTGCGTACATCACTCCTTATCATTACCATCAGACCCGCATGCATGGCTTGTAATATCGTGTATTGTGGTGATTTCATGTAATTATGGTCCATTACCCTTGTAATCTTCATTTAAGTACACTTCAAATTAAATGCATGCGGACTGCCATATACATGCACTTGACTTTGACTCAAACAAAGTTTCATATTAATCAACTAGAATGATAATTGGTACTTTACATATCATTGAATTTGTATTGGAGCATCGATTCAAAAATATTCAACTCAAAAACAACTTTATTCTGCATAGGAATCACCTCAAAATCACATAACTTCAAAAACGTAATCAAATCAGCAGCTTTTTATGTAAATCTTCTAAAATTTCGAAATTCACATTTATTTGTAGCTTTTCACAATTTGATAAGAGCCCAGCCAAAATGTAATTCCTTTAATTGTTGATAACAATAATTATTATTGTCTACAGTAGTACTCAAGCTTTGAATTATGACTCACAAATGATGAGAATGCATAACATCACATCACATATCACAGCATCCTCTCCTTCATTCAATACCGGATCTGGTGAATTGTGAACATAATAATTTTGAAAGTTTTTTGTTGTTGTACGCCTCAAGAAGAGAGAGAGAGAGAAGTTTTCATTTATTAGTTAGTGTAGATGTAGACATGTCACGTGTTAATCAACCATATTTTTTTCTCATTTAGCAAGAGAAAATAAGATCGTTTTTACAAATAAAAACATATTTTTTTGCTTTATAATTTGAGAAATCATAATATTTTAATTTTATTACTGCATACACTCGCAGTCGAGCTTCTCTCATTGTACACGTTTGCCAACAGCTTACAGCTTAGGCACCCTCGCTATACCGCAGGAATACATGTGCATACAATAATTTTACACAAATATTCTACCTTAGTTTTGATGCAAAAGAAAGTAATTTATGGATACAATTGTTGTAATGTTGGTTAAGCACCATTAACACTATATCTAGTTTCCCCAAAATGCATCCCATCCTGTGTATAATATTAGATTTTTTGAAACAATAATGAAGATATATGAATGAGGCTCCCGAGAGTCAAGTTCAGTGTTACAGTTTTTACATTTATGTTAAGGCATCGTATAGTCAGCGATCCATACAATTTTTTAACATGATTCTTCTACTACATGCTTTTTTTTCTTGAGCTGTTGACCATAATGAAGGTAAACTTATTGTTTTGTTAAGTTAATAACAATACTATATCAACTATATATATTACGTTGCGTTACGGATGCGGCTGCTGCTAATGCTAGTAGCTCCTTGATGTGTTTTCTATATTCAAATAATCCAATCCAATCCACTTGTTGTACACTGCTGCTCACTTCACTCTTTCTTTCCCTTTTCTTTTTTTCTTGTGTTCATTGATAAAGATGTACGAAGAACCACGTACTTTTAACTTTTCATATTTACTCAAATAAATGTGTGTGCATCATGATCATCACTATATTATGTGATTTTTTCTACCTCGTTTGCAGATAGGTAGGTTGGTAGTAGGTACATTACCACCTTAAATAGTATTAGAGCACGTGAGTGAGTGTGCCAAATGTACACTGATTATTGCTGCGTATAAAAATGCATGTAAACGACTTACTGCCTTACTTTGTTCATTGTTGTAGGTGAAAAGCCAATTTTTAAATGCATTTGTAAGTATACGCGTACTATACTCACCGCATGTATTTCTCCCTTGGTGAGGTATTCCTTCTGACCTAAACAGGTTTTCGAGCCTGAGCAAAGGCACACATTTTAAAGGGCGCGTCGTTGCAGAGAGAACTTCAGTCTTCAGCTAGCCATCCTCTCAGAAGAGCTCATCCTCCTCTCTCAAATCACTTCAGCAAAAAAAATAATCCGAGTTTTGTCGGTGCGTTTTCAGTTTACCAAAAAAGTTTCAATCATGAGGGCAGTGATGAGTGTTTTGGCCATCGCCATCGGCCTTATTGGCTGTGCTGCTGCAGGAACTAAGCAGCATGCGGATGTTTCCGATCCCTCTGGAAATTGGGGAACTGCTCGCCAAGGAGGATATGGTGGTGGCGGCGGCTGGGTACGTGATCGTGTGAAGTTTTCATAAAAACTTTAAGTGTTGAAGGAGAAGTATTTTCTCCCAAAGTGTAAAGTTTAGCTCAGTAAAACTTATTCCTATATCTTTCTTGTTATTAGGGATGGGGCTACGATGTTAGCACTGGACTCGTCTTTGTTGGACTTCCACTCTTGCTCCTCATCCCCCTCCTCTTCTGTCTCCCATACCTTCTTCACGGACATGGTGGACACCATGGTGGACACCACGGAGGTGGTGGTGGTGGCGGTGGATACGGTCATGCTGGTGGATATGGTCGCTCTGAGGGTGGCTCTGCTGCTGCTGCTACTATCCAAAGGAGAACTGACCAATTGACTCAACAAATCTTGCCAAAATTGTAAATGTAAGTTTTTGTATTTGGGCACTAGTAGGGAAATTTTTAGTGAAAGGGCGAAAGCATTCATCTAACCTCATACTAACTTTTGCTAAAAACTTTAAACTTAAAACGCTTGGTTTCCGGTGAATTTGCATTTTTGCTTTTTTTTTAAATTTTAAATAATTATTTTCAGAATGTATTTTTTACAGTATTTCGTAATACTACTAAAAGTTAGGTCAGAAAATTGCACAAGAAACTAACCTCGCTTCATTTTGCCTTGCTAAAGTCAGTCTTTTCATTTGTCTATTCCTTAGGTTCGAGTTTATCCAATCACAATTGTAAATTATACCAAAATCAGACCTACCGACTTGATGGGGACTTTTATATAACTCCTGCGCGTTAAAAAAAGCGAGAATCAAAATTTCTAACCCAAAATTTCAACCCGTCGTGTGTGCCACACCTCTAAACTTATATAAATATACCAAATATTTTTTATGCTGACAATCTTCGGGTCCTATCCAAAAAAAAACCTTAACAAAATTGGGACTTTACGGAAACGAAATACTGATTATTTGGCCTCTGATTCAAAACCAAACCAAAAACAAACAAAAAACGTTCAGAAACTAGTCGGACCAGACGATAGATCAGACATTTGAATATTATAATTATATTTGTGCAGTATTCATTTACGGTCTTAACTTGTCTAACTTTACCTTATTCTAAATATGGACAAGATTGAATTATTTCATTCTTGGATCCTATATTCCCTACCCCCAACCAATAATCCTCCCCCCAAGATATATATTTAACCCCCTTTCCCCAAAAACCAACCGCAGTTTTACCAAAAACTGTCCTTCTTTCCCTAGCAGAATACCAAAGATTTTACCACAACCAGAATTTTAGACCTACAAAAGAAACCGACAAAACCTTAACAAAATTTTAGACGAAAACGAAACGCTCTTATCCAGACTTATAGATTGGACTAATGTTGAACTAAATTCCTGACAAAATTCCAATAACGCAGCAAGCCAACTATTGATTGCAAAGATGACTCCCATACTCGACATATTGTGTGTGTTTCATGCAGTTGATGTAGCTATAATGCGATATTGATACATATATATATTTGTTATTGTTGTTGATAATCATAATTATTATAATTTATTATCAAGTTATCAAATGTTTAGCTTCTTATTTTTTGGAGGCGAGTTGTTTGCTTAACATGTTTTTTGTTGATTATTTTGTAATTGTTTTCTAATATGAGCTATATACATAAATATTATATTGTGTTGAAAAAGATATGATATGCAACGAAGAAATGATTAAAAATGCAATACTTTTTTATAGAATATGTGAGATTTTCTACTTTTGCATTTTTTTAATAGTATAACACTTTTGATTCAAGTGTGGGAGATGGGATCGAGATGATGATGATATTATTTATTACATGGATTGTGAGTTTAGTGGGTGCTCATTACTGTAATCAGAAGAGTGTTAAAATGAGCTTTTCTTTTTTTTGTGTTGAAGACTTTCTTCAATGTAGATTTTTGTTTGTTGTTGTAATTGAAGGTTTCGTATGGTCTGTGTAGCACTCCATATTATACAGAGCATAAAATATTAAGCCCCAAAAAATGCATTTTACTACTTACCACCACATAAAGTGTTTCTACTTCTCGTGGATTCGTAATTAACCTCTGTAGAGCAGAAGGGGTAAAAATTTAATGTGTTTGTTCTACCTGTTGGTTACATTGTTATAATAAATCATATCTCACAATGATCATCAAAGGAATGTAGTAGTATCGTAATGTTTTCGTTTCTCCCCAAAATTTTAAATCTGTTTCGGTTTCAGTATATCCTGCTGGGTTGAAAAATCGCCCTACCCAATGATTTTTTTAGTCTAATGATAGTAATAAAAAGCTTCTCAGGTGCTTTTTTCATGAAACAATGTACTCGAATGAAACTCTTGTGAGGCTTGCAAAAAAACAAAAATCTTCAAAAGTATGTTGCAGGAATTCAAAACTATTTCCAAGATCTATGTAATTTTACGCATGAAAGTTTTTGTAGAGCAAATGATTGCCTATTCAATCTTAAACATTTCTAATCAAAGCATAAATTTTTGAAAACGTTATTAATTAATATGAGATTTATTTCAATACAGCTTTAACCTTACAAAAATATACATGCAGAAACTTCATTTTTACAGTGGGGCATGTACATCAGAGAAAAATTACTTATGTGCCCATGTATGTATGTATTTACGTAAGTCGGTGCTCCGATTTGATGATGTCCTACGTACCGATTTCAGTAAAATGTGAAATCTAGTTATCATACATACATGGCTATGAATATTTAATGGATTTTCAGATTTTATTCTAACTCAAGCAATTGTTGATGCTGTCACGTGCATTAGTTACAGGTAAAACGCATTTTGGACTTGGACACGAGGCGTCACGAGGTAAGCCCTGAGCTATGCTAGTAGATTATAGGTTTTTCGTTTAGTTTAGCTAGCATTTCTACTTGCATACAATATTTATTGAATCTATATGGTATTCTCTATTTAAAGATTCAAATACCTAATTTTTAGCTTCCAAGACTTCCTAAATTATTTATTCATTATATTCATTTCAGTTACCCACCCTCCGCACTGGCATGCTAAAAATGTTTATCTCTCTCTACACTGTTGCTGCTTGTTCAAAGTGACCATGATATGACATATCAAGGAAGAAAAAGGAGTAAAGACGAAATGCACGAACCGGTATGGAATTTTATACTTACGTGCAGTGGCTATATATGATAGTAATAATAAAAATCGGCCATCGACTGTTATCATTTTTATCGATTTAAAATAAAATGGAATAACGAATTTAGTCCTTGGAAAATCTGATTGCTCAAGTCATACCAAGTTGCTAACTCACTTTTGACTTTCTTATTAGTTTCCCTTTTCATTTTCAATTACTGTCCTAACATCGCATTTTGTAAACTTTCTTTCTAGGCATTTCCAATTTTCGATAAATGGAAATGAAACCTAGTCCAACCACAGCCGGACTAATTCTATAAGTACAGAGCAAAATTTAATTAATTAAACCGAAAAATTTAACCTTCTAGTGGAAAAAATGCCTTCTGATTTACTTCTAAAAGCCTTCGACATCCACGGCCAATTATTTTCCTTCATGTTTCACTTTCCCTTGACTGCGACCAAATCAACGAGACAGATTAAAGTCAACACTAGCCCAGCATGGAAGCTGATACCGTGGTTCTTTTTCATGGCAGTTTTACTCCTCCATGGCGTTGCAACATCCAGCTATTTACTAATATCAGAACGTTTTCATAAAAGGAAAATTGTCACTGTTGCAAACTACATTATCTTCATTTTATTCTACACCGGATATATGGGGACCTTCTTCCTTTCCCTGTTGTCTTATCGTTATGCGGATGAAGCAGTTGTTGGAAGTAATCAGTTGACGGATTTAGAAAGTAGGCTGTCAACCCGTAAGTTTTTGGCCCTTGCAGCTCACATATAGTTTTTTTTAATTTTCAAAATTATTAACTATGCTCGTTGCTAAATACAATTTATATTATGAATTTATATCCTTTTATCAGGCTTTCGAAGAATCGTCGCTCAGCTCAGAAGAAAAATTGACATTCGTGGAATAGTAGCAGTTGGCCAAGTCATCATAGCATTTTTCAGTCCACTGCCTTTCACCTTTATTATCGTCTTTGAAGATCTTGATACGACTTATTTTATACTCCGAGATATTTTACCGGACGCTACCCTCTGGGATGGGAAAACAATTTTTATATGTTATGTACTGCGTCTAATTTTTTTCTTACCGGGAGTCTGTGAAATAGCAAGAACAATTAGTCTACTCATGGCATGTTTCCTTTGTGGTTTGGAAACTTATATGAAAATTTTGAGAATTATATTGAAAATGGATCGGCAAAACTTCTTCTTCTATTACCCACAATTTAGGCTTATACACACAACTTTGAAAGGTTTACTGGATGAGTTGATGGGTGTCGGGATACTTTGCATGTTTTTTACACTTGTATTTTTACTTTGGTGCTGTGTCAGAGCTTTTGGAAGGATTCATTGGTTTGTTTATTGGGGAATGTGCCTTTTTGTTGTCGTTTTCCTTTTGATAAGCTCACTTTGCTTTCCTTTAGTTGTGGAGTTATATGAGAGTAGTTGTATTATGATAAGGAAATGGAATTTGCTTTATTTTAGTAGGTGGGACTTGAAGAGAATTAGGAAACGGGAGGCAAGAGCTCAAACTCCGATTTATTTTTCATGCTATAAATTTTATCCATTTAAGAGAAGATCGATGGTTAAATTTTACTCGGTTCTTGTGGAATATTGGCTTACTAGTGTATTGATGTTTAGGCTGTAAAAGTCTTTTATCTTCGTTCTGGAGATTTATTGCAAACTTTTGAGATCTGTAGTTAGTTCATACCTGCTATGTGTGAAAATAATAAAAGTATTGATAAAAGATTTATTGTTGTTGTAAATCAGAATTTTTTCCTACCAAAAAAATTAGTAATAATCAAGATAAATGTAATTTTTGCAATAAATTATAATATGGATGTAATTACAAACATCAAAATCGAATTTAGTTGTAATTGGTACATAAAGTACGTTTCAATTAACTAAAATTATGGATTGTTTTCAATAGAAGGGCAAAACAAAATACAAATAGAAACAACATTTCCTCAAGCTTTAAATGAAAGTACTTTATATTTGTATATTTAGCTGATTACATTGTAACATATCTACCATTGATAAAGAGAATTTAGGAGTATACTTATCCACAACAAGCGTTTTCATTCAACTTTTGTTTTCTTCAAATATCTGCTGTAGAAATTGTCAAAACAATCAATTTTTTTTTATGATGTTAGTGGGAATAGAACAGGTTAATATGTTTCTTATACTTACCACTTCAAATTTTTATCATTGCCTTTTTTTCTATCACATAAAGTTTAGTACTCCTCTCAAATGGCTCTGTATTACAAAAAATGAAGCAAGTAAGATAAAAATGTACTGCCACCAAGGTTTATGTGTTTTTGATTTTTATATAAGTCGGTAGACTTCTCAAATTATTTTCGGATCAAGAATCAATGTCAACTTGTAAGAGTAACGACTCAATACAACGCATTATATTATGTATAAAACTACTCCATGTAGCACTCGTATAAATTTTCGAAGTCAGACATGTTCTTTATCCCCTTGAATCTCTAAGAAAAAATCATTCATTCGTCATCAATAAATCAAGAATGTTAAATGTAGTATTATTCGCTATATCGTTTGCTTAGAAATAAATACATCCTCGAAAAAGGTTCCAAATAACCACAAGACAGGAAATGACTTGGATGCTAGCGTAGGACTTTACGAATCTCTAGAGAATTGAATTCTATAATTTATACTCTTGTTTATTTTCAGCAAAAAATTGCGCTCATGATATTTCATACGATGTTACCTTTTTAAACTTGAAAACAGGGATGCAGGAGTACTAAGAGAAGCCCACAATGTACTTCTGAAGAAAATTGGATACTGTTCTGACGTTGAAGGTTGAACGTTGATTGACACAGAGATGAACTTGATAACCAAGCGGAAAGTTTCAGTGGAAAATTTCCGACAAAGAAAATTTTAAACATGAAATTTCTATACCAGTTTCCACAGTCGAGCCACATTTAAACCC
Source organism: Orchesella flavescens (assembly GCA_964034955.1). Taxonomy (NCBI): domain Eukaryota; kingdom Metazoa; phylum Arthropoda; class Collembola; order Entomobryomorpha; family Orchesellidae; genus Orchesella; species Orchesella flavescens. The sequence continues at coordinate 8,373,164 of OZ035958.1, read as the reverse complement.
AACTTTTAAAATCGGCTGTGAAGAAATCTTTTGATTTTAGCCTCTTTGAGCTGAGCCCAAGGTTCATCATTATATCTCCAGAAGCTACATTGTATACATTTATAAATATTTTAGTAAAACCTTTCTGTTGTACCTACCATCATCCATCCGACACACTACGTGCGTAGATTACGATAAAGAATCTCAACATTTATTATGATTTGACGTAACGATTCTTCTGTAACGAGAAGCGGTGATGCATTCCATCATGTCAAAAGACTTTCAAAGAACTACTATATAAAGGGAATACTTTAAAACAAGGAATATATCTATTCATTATTATTTGGAACGAAAAGTCAAGGCATCACATCACACAAACTTCTCAATGCCACAGATTTCACCATTTATTTCAACATGAAAACTATTATAAATGCTTCTCATTTTCGGTTACTTTAAAAGGATAGAATATCCCGAAAAAAAGATACAGACTGTTTTGTATGTAACTCACTGCTGATAATTCCCAAAAATGTAGAAACTTCCCACATATGTTATTAATACGTTTTTCATTTCTCGAGAATACTTATAGAATATTTGTTTGGGGAACAACTGCGTGTATAGCGTTTTCATCACGTCATCATTATCATCATCATCATCATCATCATCATCATCTTCTTCTTAGAATGCCTAGCTGTCAGTAATGTTCGAAAGAAAATAGCAACACATCACCCGATTTCCCTTTTCTTGGTTGCATTTAACATCTCTTGTTGCTCAGTCTGAAAAAGCAGACACAATTTCACAGTGTCAACACCAGCAAATGTGGCAGTAGATGGGATATATACACATAATACTCTGATCCGTAATACCCTATTTCGTTCATGCTTAAGTATATCATATATGTATACTACTCTCCGGTTATTCCATTCAAGTCAGCGAGGCTGTTTCATGATGTCAGGGAACACAACAGCAACAGTCACCGTTGAAAAAGTGGAAGATCAGATAAACAATTTTTTCCTTGCAAACCCTCTCAGTCTCTCTTTGTCCGTGTTGACTAAACGATCTCAAAAGTGTTGCTTACACCCCAAATTTAAAGGAAGTTGATTGCGTATACAAAACTTTAAGTGACTTTCCTTTAGAGAGGTTCTAGAATGTTTGGCTTGTCAACTAGCAAGCGTTTCTTCTAAATTACTTCTGAAGGCAAAAAAATCCCTTAGGCAAAGACGAGTATAAATAAACCCATAGACAAGTTTTCCCAATATATTTTCCTTACTTCCAACAACTCCAACAACAGAAAGAAAGGATTGAGTTCTTCTTCTCTTAAGAATTACTACATTACAAGGTATAACCTCATCGTAGCTCAATAAGTGCCAATCATAATCACCACAACCAACCATAGCACCCGAGAAAGCAAAAGAAGTTTTGAGGCAAGAGCAAGAGGCCTGTGCAAAGTCAATCCTCAGTTTTGTGGTGGAAGCGAAAGCTGAAGTGTTGAAGACGGAGTAGCTCTTGTAAATGTAAGTAACTTGCAATTAGTCATGGTTTTCTCTTGCATAATAAGAACAAGTTTTTGAGAGAAGGTGTCCCGGTTTTTGTGGTTGATAGAAATTTCCCCTGTCATGAATAATCTATTGACTTTAAGAGGTTGACGTTATCATCATTTTGTATGGCATCATATATCGTATGGTGATTTGATGCGTGTGTGTGGGATGTGAAGCAAGGAAAAGGAACAATAAATCGGATCACTTGTATACACATATCTCCTCTTATTAATTTTGCATGAACTCCTTCAGTCCCCATGAGTGTTCACTTTACTCCAACCTTGTTTTCTCCTTTCTCTTATGATTATTTATTGCCAAAATGTTAATGGAACAGCAAGCAAACCAAAAGCTCATCCTGTTCCACATTTGTCATGCTTTTTCTCCCGCTTGCACCATTCATATTCATAGTTACTTTGGGAGCAGCCACTATAGCCGCTTCCACTGAAAGCTCTTTCCTACTCTCCTACCCATCACATTTACCAAAGAGCTACTACTTTTTCATTCTTTGATTGAGCTAAAATCCAGGCCCTGTCTTATAATATTATCTCTGCATTATAACAATATTATTATTATTATTGACAAGAGCCATAATGTAGTAAAAGGCAGATCCAAAGTAATTTTCTTTGTTGTATTGTGCTGTGTCCATTCCTCTTCTTCCTCAGGGAAAAGATATTAAATCAATATATTAAACAAAATATGTATACATATTACACCAAGCCACAGCAGGGAAGAACGTCATCTCCAAAATCTCAATAAGTTAGTTATGGACATTGACTGGAAATGATATTTACTAGAAACTAAATAGCCACAACAGCACACACTCACATTATAAACATAAATATTGAAAGCATGCATACATATGCACCCAACCGATATACATGTCCCTCTAATCGCTCATAATTCTTGTCTCCGTTTTGGTTCCCTCATGTAAATACGTAGGCAGCGCTTGCAGGCATAATATGATGATGGAGTTTAGTTGTAGGTCTATACTTATAGTTTGTTTCCAATTTTCATCTAGTGTTAATTCATTAGTACTTTCTCTTGGGTAGTAAAATGTGGATAGTAGATACAATCCACATGAAACTAGTCTTTTACTATCGAATTTCGCGTCTTACATTCTCACCTACTCAACATACGTACGTGAGAAGAAAGGCGTGCATGGGAAGAAAATGTGGGAGCTCTGTTGAATCTACGAAAGCATTTTTCCATGTGTGTGTGAACTGGAACGGTTGACGGTGTACGATAAGTATTACTATTATTACTCTCTCTCTATCTTTTGTTCTGACTTAGGTTGGGTGACATGAGAAAAGGGACAACAGCAACGAAATAGAAATCGGAGAACTTTTTACCACATACGACATACATCAACTTACCGGTGCTGGGGCAAAATCCGTAAATTTGCTTTGACTTTCCAATAAATTTGCCACCATTATAAAGTTACATTCTCTTAAAAGCCCAGCTTGGATTATTCCAGCTCGGTGCAGATTGTGATAGTGAAGTGTCAAATAACCTTTTAAGACTATTAGTGAAGTGGCTTTGGAAGTCATTATTTTATTTGTAACTCTAAAAAAGCACGTATAAAAACTTGTTTGTGTGTGTGTGAAAATTCGATCCTTTCCTTTGGGATTCACAAAAGTTTACTGACTATCATATCAGCTAACCAGTCAATAAAAGGTTATAGCAGCCACAATGCAGCTTGAAGATATAGAAGAAGAGCATAATCGAGGTAAAACACCCGAAAGAATGACACTGGATCCGAATCATGGAAATACCAAAGATCAGCGAAGGGGGTCATCGAGCCTTTTAGCGGCAGCTGGAATTGGCTATGAACAAAGGAGAAAGTCATCCATGCAGACCCAAGAAGGACGAGTGTTCCAACAGGGCAATCAAGTAATGTTTCATGTCGTAAAATAATATTATATTGTGAAAGATCTCTTTAAAAATAGACCATTTCGGCCTTTCTAAAGCTTGTAGGAGAATGAACATGAACGTTGTGAGTTTGGCATATGATAGACTTCATGATGGTTTTATATGCAATTCATAATGACTAGATGACACGATGAAATTTCGCATTATTTCCAAACTGTATGTTGAGGCAGTAACCAATACTATACTATATACAGCTAGCAGCTTGGCTTAGGAGCGTCATCAAGCGTGGTAGTCATTTTATGATCTACATTAGTATGTTTTTATCCCCAAGAACATGAGTTAGACACGATTTCCACATTTGGCTTAACTTAACTTAAGCTGACATGACGGTGGCTGCTGGCTGCTCAAATACCACCTACTTTTAGGTTTGGAAGGATAGCAAGCAAAACAGTAAAAGCTTTAGTTCCAGGGGCTAAGTGAGAAAGTTTACTTCCAAATGGGGGTCGGGAGTGCAAACCAACTTGCATAATTGCATGTCCTATGACAATATTCGGGAATAATCACCAGCTGCATTTTGAGAAAGTTTTTTTTCCCCGGATTTCACTTCCTTTGTAAAATTATGTGTTTTATATGAGGAGTGTACAAGTTGTATGAATAATGCATGTGGAGTAATAATAAGACTATTATAGGCTTTTGTACAATGGAATGGGGAAAAAAGAAGAATGTGACTGGAATGAAATGATTCATGAATGGATAGACATGGAATTTTGTTCGATCATACTTTTTAAGCATTAATGGATATTTTATGTAATGCAGTAGAAAAATGGCAGGACACAGGGATTAAGGTCTTTGACATACGTGACAGCCAGTTTAATGAACTGAATGAAGTTCCTCTTTCCCCAGGATTAAGATTCGTTCAATACAAATATGCACTTCGTGCCATTTAGGAATTTAGGATGGTCTGCCCTTTCGAATGCTTGCTGTGTTATGTTAGGTTATAGAATCAAGTCGCTGGATTTTCTGAGCTATTTTCTTTCTCAAAGTTAATATTAAAATTAGTCGAATTTTAAATTCTTGGAATTTTTTCTCTTTTCGCAAGTTCACTTCATGTTCCAAAATATGCATGTTTGATGAATTTAGCTGTCATTCTGGTATTTAATTTATTTTGTTTTTTATTAGATATGAATCAGATTAATAAAGAATAAATTATGCTAGTACAAATTATATAAGCCATCTAATAAAATCCTTATGGAGGGGATGATTGGATCGAGGCAGTCAGTTTTGTACTTTTTTTTTTTAGCAATAATGGCTATGATAAATTTGATGAGAAATGACAAAGGTACTCCTTTTTATTGCGAATAAGGAAATGCCAGTTGAATAAAACCAATTTTTATGATAGGAGTATGCAGAGTGGTTAATTTTGATCAATAAGTCAATTCAAGTTTTAAATATGCTAGTAGTATGTATTATGATTCAATCTGCATGGTTAGGGTACTATAGGTCACGTCAAACCCAAGAGTACTACTTTGTATTCATGTATCCCAATGTTCCGTGAAAGCTATCAATCTGACCAATGATTACTAAACTCGGCTTAACAAGACGTGTGTGAACTGTCGTCGTGAGCCACTAAAGTCGCAAAAAACTAGGTTAATATCCCTCAACATATAGCAGCAGCAACAGCAGTGTTGATAAAGAATTCTTACAAGAAGTGGTAACCGTATAGAGCGTACATGTGCAATAAAATAATCCTCTTCCATCTAACAACATCCAACGGTTCTTATGGAACCTGGCACTCAGCCCAACGCACAATTTGGGTCTGGCTATCATATACCCCCAATTAACCGAGATACTCCCACAGATACAAAGTCCCTAAACTGCTTACATATGTGTGTGATGTCGTGATGCATTTTTATAAGAGAACACCTACAACCACAACCTACATATTCATCACATCTATTCTTCAAGCTCATTATATAAATTTTAGTGAAACGAACATGACGCTCTTCATTTTTCAATTTGGAAACAGTTTTGCTAGAGATGAAAGTAATAGGGCACATAATCCGTAGAGAGTTTCTCGTTGCTTTCATCACTCGTTTAGAAATCATGGTAATTTTAGAATTACTCTCTAATCCACCCATCCAACTCGTTAAGAGTTGAAATACAATAACAAAAGTATGTAGAGTGAAATGCCAAAGTCAGAAGTGGTGTGAGAAATTAACAGGGGACAATTGAAACTTTACACGAAGATGACAAAACATGTAGCATCAGATTACTCATTTCCTATATACAAAATAGCTCCTTTGCATCCATTTCGCATACCGGAAGCATTATTTTCATCTTCAATTTTCAGTTTTGCTAAACAAGTGTGGAAATGGACAGGTTACTCATCTAAATGTGTTAAATAATCTCAATCTCCAATGTCATTTCATGCTCGATTGTCACCGTTGTAAATGTTCACATTCACAGGAATTTATAGGTCTTTGAATCGCATACCGAAATTCATTTACACACATGAACCAAAACATTGTTTTTGCGTATTGCCGCAAAAGTAGGTTGGATTTGATAACACGCATTTCTCGGGTTACTGTCCCTAATCGCTTTCTTTTGGTAAACCTGGTAAACCACTTGAGACCCATTGAAGTGAAATGTAATTAAACAAATGCATTAGCTTTTCTACGCACCCAATGAAAAGCATCAAATGTGATGAAAATAGTAAGTACAATTTAGAATCTGCATTATTTCGTACATTATCAAATTGAGCTAGATTCTTAGGGGAAAAAAGCTTGTAAAGTATGAACGTTGATTCGCAGGCAGCTGATTCACTTTCAACTTTTGTGTTGTAGAATGGACTAAAATGTTGCGTTGATGACGTTGTTGAGATAATATCGAGTAAAAGTGGAAACTAATATCATTTGACTCGGTCCAATCCCTTTCCATATGCCCTCATTTTCACTTCCGTAACATAATTCTTGAATAAAAACAACAACAGGCAGAAGTATGCTAAAATTGTACTGCTAAACGGAAGCAAATAAATGTACTTGGGACTTAGGGAGATTTGGGATGTTGAGAGTAGTGCAGAACCATATTGAATTGCATTCAGGCTGATCTGCTTTGCAAACTTTTCAGGGAGGAATGGAAATGTCCAATATTGAGTATTGATGTGTTAAGAAATATATTACGTTGTATATAAGATTGTATATAGTTATTATGCCTACAGATAATTTTTGCAAAAACCCAGCAAATCCTTTTTGCTCTAAAATTTAAATAGCTGTGTGTACCTTAACTTGAGACACTGTTCTAATTTTAGAGCATTATATATTCTATAAAAGTTAGAACATATGGAGCTTACTTCAAAAGCAGAAAGAAGAAACATGTTGATTGAACCAAAATGGTTGAAACGTGCTAATTTTCATGGTTTATTTGTAAAAATTCTGCTATACATACGCTAAACCTCAATATTCAATATTTGCTTTGTGAAAAGCTTTTAAATTTCCATATTGATTAAGATTTATGTAATTTCTTGGGTTTTGGCAAGGCTACCCTGCCCTGGTCTGCTTAGTCTGAGCGGATCTAGATCTAGCCGAGTTGGTTGTCTGCTACTCAAACTGCATAATGATCCAGAATACCCTAAGGAATTTTGCAATGTGATATCATATTTTTTTCATATGTTTCAAGGTATTTATGGAAGACAAAGATGGCAAAGTAACAACGATGGAGATACTCGAAGTCAAGGAGAAAATGGGACTGTTACGAAAAGCTGTTCCCACATTGCCGCTTTGCATAGCCATTATTTTTTGTCTTCTCAACTGCGCCGTTCCTGGAATCGGTAAAGCACACAAGACACTATAATACTAACAAGATTTTAGAAAAATTATTATCTCAGAATAATTTATTGGAACAAATGCACAACTCTTGCCCGTCATGTGAAGCACGTTGTATATAATGCTGTTTCTAGCATGAATTTATTCCCTGTGCACGTTCCAAATTCTAAATATGTATCATCACGTACAAACATTTTCTACGTGATGGAATAATATGGAAATATAGCATATTTCAAAGCAGGCTTACTGAATTAAAGGAAAGGTTAATGAATGCAGCTTTTTTGCATATTGCATCATCATATCATATCTTTCTAGGAACACTTCTTGGTGCTTTGAGCCTATTCTGTTGTGGAAGATGTCGACATGAAAAGCGAGCAGATGGGGTGAAATATGGGATTCTAGCAGCTCTAATTCAGTTATTCACATGGTTTCTCATAATTGGATGGATATATAGCATCTACTATGGGGTCAAAATGGTTCAAGATTCCAGTAAGTCTTCCTCTCTCCGTCTCTTCTAAAATCATAATAATAAATTTCCCTTTTCTACATAGAATATATGTGTCCCCTCTTCTTCATTTAATTAGACTAGTAGTATCAAATCATCAAATGTAATAAAAGTACAAAGAAGCAGCGGCAGTAGCAGTATTAGCCTAATTTTCTTTTTCACCAATTTTATTTTTACTCGTGCTCATTTCCCTAATGTTTCAAATGTCGTCCTTATGGTTTTTTTGTACAGTTGCGAAAGCTGCAGTAAATCCAGAGGGAACCGCTTCCGCAGAGCAGAATGGGAGCAGAGGAGCATCAAAAGCGGTTTCTGAACCAGAAGTCACCATTCAGATCAAGCAGACACAAGCGTGGGCTTAAAAACAGAGAGAATGAAAAAAATCACATCTTCATCACATCACCAGGATCATCACACCACTTCTGCATTTTACTACAGAATCTCTTCATTATAAATTCAGTTCAAAAAGTGTTTTTACCTCTAATGTAATGTAGTATTCATTGCATTATTATTCTTATATATAAAAATGCATGCATGAAGAAAGTGGGAAATGAAGAAAAAACAGGGCTATAACTAACACGTGTTGTATTGTAAGTCGATTTAATGTATATTTTTTGGAATGTGTGGCGTAGAGAATAAGAATGGATTGTTTGCATTCTGTTTGAAAACTACATCGTTACAAAATAGCAAATGATCTTACATTATGAAATTACATTATGTGTGTAAATGTAAATGCAAATGAATTTATTTTAGAATTCTTGCTAGTTCTAAGAAAAGAATCAAAAAGTTCATTTTTTTGTTTTTTTCTCAGTTGAATCAATATCAATATGTATGCTTTGTTATTTGTTTTGTTCAATGCTAATAATGATAGAAAAAAGTAGGCACGTACGCACAGGCACAGAAAGATTGAAAAAGATGATAGTGCATGATCAAGAAATACTGTATAAAATACATAAATGAGATTAATTACATCTTACTCAAGAGGCCAAATCTTTGTACTAAATGTTTATGTCGTAGAAAATAAATGGTGTAGGTTAGAACTAGATAGAAGAGAACCAAAAATTTATAGCATTTTTGCTGTCATGAACATTATACTTATGTATACATACCTATTTAAATGAATGTGAACCAGATAAAGAAGATTTTTGCTTTTTGGTGGTATTGGAATTGAACTGAATATACAATATATTTTACCCTTGAAATACCTAAAACCTATACATTCAACTTTTACCATACTATATATACTATATACATAAATGTTTCAAAAGTATTTCTATAAAGGAAATAAAATAAAGTCTTTTAAACTTTAATTAATTACTAAACACATTTCATGTAGAGTAAATCGTTTGAATGTTTGTGTTTTCTTTTAGGATCGTTTTGCCAAGCATAAAACCGAGAGTGAAGTCTGAGATTCTGATCATCTGAATCAGTTTTTGAATCAATGTATTTAGTGCCCTGCACGTGTGAAATCTTGTTTGCCTCTTCCCACAATTTATGAGTCACTCGAATGAATATACGATTGACGATGCACTTTGTAATATGCATCAAATATTGCAACCTATAAGCTTTTACTTTCTCTGTCGACTGTCAACGTATAATCAACAAATGACAAAAAGCAAACTTGCAAACCGTGTATAAATCCTCATTTGACATTATCATGAGATGATACCAATCGCTTAATTTCCTTATGAATTGTAAATCATCATAATATAATACGTATAGTAACAAGACATACATGAGACACCGGAAATAGCGCTTCCCATTGTAATAATTCAATCCCCTGTTTGGCACGCATTAAGGCACGAGCTACAGCAAATAAAGGGATCCCTCTTGTAAGTTGCTAGAACCTTTAGATAGTAATGATACGATATGTATTCTTAATGTATTTCTCTTTATCGCTCCTTCCCTTTTTTTCTCATATTTCAGTTTCATTTTCATTCTTCGTCGTGTATTCCTCTTCATCCCATCACATCACATGACATTGTGAGTATCAAGGTCAATTCAATTCATCGGACGGGTTTAATGACAGTTTTGTGAAAAGAAGTGAATGGGATGTGATATGCGTAGTTGGTAGCGGTAATAAAACGTTTGTTGTTAACTATTAATTATTCCCGTTATTTTGCTTTTCCTTTCATTTGTCTGTTTAAAAAATAGATATACCCCTGCACCCTACAACAGTTTGCTATTTCTGTGGAATTTGGAACATTTCACATGAGATAACGCCGCCTTTTCACAAGTCAAAGAGCCTAATAACCTCACCTCCGCCTCTGAATGTCTTGAGCACGAGCTAATTCATACGCATTGTATTTTGTAGGTACATTTGTGCGTAATGCATTTATTTTGAAAGACAATGAACACAATTAAATATATATTATATGCTCATTTGTTGAAAAAAGTTTGCACGAAGAAAAAAAACGTTGATATATTTGCTAAAACGTACCTACGAGGAAAAAAAAACTTGACTCTGAATTTGGGAGGGACAAATTATTTTACCCCAGTAGAAAATTTATTTCACACTGTTTTGCAATTTTATTTTGAAACATTTTAAATCGCTTTAATTTAAGAGACACACTTTCTCTGTTTCCACTTTGTAACATTGTAACCTTTTAAAACAAACATGATACTTATGCTCTTGGTGAAATAACATGAAATTATTAAGACTATAAGTAATCGTAGGTATTACTTTCGCTATACAATGTTTTTGCTTGTCTAATTGCAAAGCGAATAAATTTTGATGGTGGTGGTTTGAGACGAAAAATGCTTTCATTTTCTTTTGCCCTTCGGTGGTCTCATGTTAAAAAATTTTTCACCCTTAACCATAATTTCTTGTTAAAGTAAAAACGTATTTTAATTTTTTTAGCAAACATTTAACATCAGAAATCGCTCAAGTCGAAGTCTAATAAGTCTATAAGCTATATGAGGATATCCCTTTGAGAGTAAGAGTGTGAGTACATAAGACGATGAACCACGAACCACATATATGGTGCTTGCGTCATAAATGAAATCATAATTTATGATATTTTCAGCATTTTAACCAACATAATGAAACGACGTGATGTGCGTTGTAATGAATCCAAGCGTGAGTTGACGGTTGCATGTTTCACAAATGAGAATTAAGTGTGTATGTTGTCGGCTTCTTGTGAAATTGCACAGAAACTTCTCTGCTACTCTACTGCTGATTTGGATTCGGCTTTTACTTTACAAATGCACTCAACATTATATATACGCTTCTCAATGTCAAGAAGCTTGGGGTACTTAAGGCCTTTCATTTTTTCGTTGAGTCAACAAAACACGCTTCCAAATCAACAGCCAATTCATCATTTGTCCACTGCAGCGGAAATAAAAGTTTCTAATCATTAACAAATGAAAAGTGTTTGGACATGCTAAAGTACTCAAATTGATTTGCATAATACTACCATGTGATGATGATCCCTATACCTTCCGGTTGTTTAGCAGCTATATCTTTAATAAGTTAAGTTAAGCCTGCGCCCAGCGGCTTCATTGGTCCTGTATTGTAGATAAATTTTACTGATGAAATGATGACAAGACGACGGAGGTATAAGCTTGTTGCCTTTGTTGGTCACAGCGCTAACAAGTCGGTGAATACACTGAAGAGTTGCCGTCCGTTTTTTCACAAATCAGGTAGATTTAGTTCACGATTTACTACACCAAAGTAAGTTGGCAAAAGAAAGTGACATTGTATTATTTCGTTGTTCAGATTATGATTGGTGATGCACAATGTAAAATGTGAAGCCAACTTCCCATAACTTATATCTGCATCACGAAACCGCGAGAGCAGAACGTCATATTATCTGCATGCGGTACGGTGTATCCTATAATCGAATGCAATATAAGGACATATCTCATCAACATCCGTATTCGTATCACCGGCCACCACCCTTCATTTGTTCACACACTTACACCCGCCAAAGACATATTGAACATGCCACGCTTTGTCATAAAAGTACCTACATATATTCTACGTGAGTATTATAATGTGCAAAGGAATTCGAAATCAAGTGAAGCTCACGAAAATTAATTAATTTATTAGTCATCCCCTCAACAATCAAATAAACCTACTTTGAAGAACGAAATTCTGGCAATTTTTTGTAGCATCGAGTCATCAAAAATATTTGAAATTCTCGCACCCAGCCAACAAAGTATCATCGTTATCGCTTCATCCGGTAAAGAATTTGGAGCAAAATTTTAGTACCGTAACAGCTGAATGAAATCTAGATATACATATGCAATTAAATCAAACACTCTAGAAGATTCAATGCGTTAACGAAAGTATAAAGTATATAACTATAAAAATGCACGTCTGTGGATAAGGTGAGATAAAGGGTGGACCTAGTTTCAACACAACTCGACAGACAGAAGATATCATAATGCAATAATTTTTAAAATGTATCCATTTTTGATCACCGTTATCATCACTCTAATCACCTTCCTTTTTTAGTTGCATTCCCAAGCAGGCCTTCATCATCCACTTCATTAAGACAAAACAATTGAAAATGAACGTGGCAGGTGAAAAATCCCACGAAGCGGGTTTGCCATCATCCCCAACATTATTATTGGCTCTTCAGCCACCCACAACATCACCATCAGGCATGGCACGTGGGTTATAATGGGTAGGTGGGTAACCCGTTTAAACCCGGGTTTTAATGGGCCCAGCCCACCTAAAATTTAGTGGGTTTTATGAGTAAAACGGGTTTTAATAAAAAATCAAGCAAATCAATGCAAAATCTGTATTTTTAACTATGAATGCATTGTTGTTGGTGTTTACAGTCATAATACGTGTCTTTTACTTCAATATTAAGAAGATTTAAGCACTGATAGTAGTCTCTCTAATGTGGTTTAATGTATATATCACTAATTTTAACTTAACCACCAATTATTGATCATCATTTGTCTTCAGTCAAAATTAAATGTCAAAACTGAACGCTTTCTTGATGATCTGAGAATTAGGAATTAAATTTGCAGTTGTAGACTGGAAAATAGTCTCATTGTAATACAATCCTTGAACATATTAGTGAAGTAAATTTAAATTACGTACTTCACCAATTAAAATACTAAATACATGGAGAATCCATACTCCCCGTTTTAACCCATTTTCCCCATTTAAACCCGTTATAACCCACAAAACCCGTTTTAACCCGTACCCAGTGGGTTCTAGCGTTAAAACCCAGGGTTTTAACCATGCCTGATCACCATATCCTTTGATAACTAGACTTTTTCATATTTTTTTCCTTTAAAGAAGGGAATTTACTAAAAACTAAAAGTGAACTTTGATAAAATGCATGTCAGTAGATTAGTATGAAATGTACGTACGTGTAACGTGTAACTATATGCATCACAAGTTTTTTGCTATTATTAGTACTGAACCATATCAAAATCATCATCATCAGAAGCATCTTTATCGCCATTAAACCGCTCTCATGCTTCCTTTTCATTTTCTTTCGCATCCTATCGCATGCCTCCCTTCACATTCTCACATAACCGTTAATATGTGCCCTTACCATCACCATCCTCATCATCCTCCTCTGTTCTATTGTATTAATTAATGTTTACTTATGTAGGAAATTTACAAAGACAACTCCGGCTCGCGTCGTTGGTTGATGGTTTGTAGTGGACATGGACTGCTCAACGACTCATATAATCATCTTCTATTCAATTCTTCCCTTTGTTTCAGTTTCATTCACTTGTTATGATTTCTTGATTTGATGAGTAAAAAGCATTTGTTTAAAATGTTTAAATGTTCATTATTGTAAATGCTCTGTCATACACACACACTCATGCCTACATCAACATCAACAAAAGTGCCTTGAACTTGGCAATCATCATTTTTATCATCCTCATCATCAACAAAAGAAATATAATATATAGCAGCTAGGAGGAGGACTGCCCATTCTCATACCTACCCATAAACAAACGGTTGCTTGCTTTAGCTTATCAACAGTGAAAATATGGGTCAAGTCACGCTCAAGCTAGAAAAGTAGTAAAAGCATAAAATAATGAAAAGTGTGCTCTCGTAAAAAAAACCACCACGCACATTAAACAATACACTTTACTTTACGTATTATACTAAATATTGTTATGCTATCTAAAATCCAATGTTAATGCATGGAAGCGTGCATTTATATGTATGTATGTATTTCACAAACTTTATATTTTATGTATCCCCTTCCTTCCTTGAGGCATCTTATTCGAAAAGGATACACAATTCAAACTTCTTTTTGCTTATGTATTTCATATCAACGTAATATATCATCATCACTATTTTTTTTATACTTTTTCATACAATTTCATTATTTGATAGCCATTCATTGCAGATCTTGTGTGAGCATTAGGGGGAAAGACCGGATACGTAATATATCTTTGCTTGTGGTATAGAAATATGCCTATAGATTCGCTTTCTTACTTACTCACCCCACCTGTGTTTCAAAAGGCACCTACACGCTTATGCTGAAGTCACACCTACACAAAGACATGCATATTATTCTTTGCACTAGAAACTTATAATACTGTTATAGGAGAATTTCTTCATCAAATCCGAGCATGTGCATGATGCTCGGGTTCAAGTGCTCGTGTTTGTTTCTTTCATTGTTTTTGCATTCAATCCATATACATTCATATATATGTTCATGATGAAGTTAGTGCAGCATTGAAATTGAATCATCACTAAAAATTTCTACATTGTTGGCTACATCCCCAGTACTGTGGTACTTAAACCAGGTCGTAAACAACTAGATTAATTATCAACTTCAAACATACTTTTAAAGGTCGATGGTAAAGCTCACTTGATTCTAGTATGATTTTGACTTTAGTCCTTTACACTTCCTCTTCTTTTGTCTTGCGTCTTTCTCATCATCTATTGAACTCGTTATTTTTTCACTTTTTGTTTCTATTTTGTTAACATACAGTGCAGCAAGGAAAGTGATTTAAAGAAATATATAGATCGGCTTGTTCAAGCTGGAAATATATTATTATTGTGGTTGATTTTTTCTTTGTGTGACGAATTGTTACTGTTCAAAATGAAGCTATTCAAAACCGCGTTTTTACTTTCTTCGATTCTTTTCGTTTCGGTGAGTGGAGGAAGGAAATCCCACCACCACAAATCTGCTTCAGTGTCTCCATCAACGACTTCAATTGTCGAGTCAGATGCAGTACCCGCTGCAAGTTCACAAGCTCCAGTGGCAATGGCGCAGTCAAGGAGTTCTGCAATGAATGAGAGGAATCCACCTGGGGGAGGCTACAGTCAGCAAATTTACAGTGACCCGTTTGACCCCGCTATGATGTCAGCCTCTTCCATCCCAGAGGCTTCTTATTATGATCCTGTGATGCCAACTCCACATCATCATATTCACCAACATCCTGGTGCTGCCGCAAGTCATTATCATCACCAAAATCATGTTCCTACCCCAGCTGTAACACCACATGCTCGACACGGTGGTGGTGGTGGTGCTGCTGCTCTTCCTCTTCCTCCTGCTGGTCCTGGAAGTTATGCTGCTGCTTCATCTGCAACTCCTTATGCTGCCGTTCCTTATCAACAAGGTTACTACCAAGGATATGGGTATGACTACCCACCACCTCAACGCTATGTCGCTCAGGGATCCCACCAAGATGCTTATGTAGCCAAGAGAGCACATGGTTATGGAGGTGGATATGGATGGCACCCAGACCTTGAAATCCAAACTTTGTTCTTTATTGGAATCCCACTGATCATCATCCCCCTTCTTTTCTTGTGGCCTTATTTCCTCTACTCCCTTCATTACAGAGGTGGTGGTGGTGGTCACGGAGGTGGGGGATGGGGAGGTTACAGAGCAGCTTCAGGCGTACCCGAAGTCATTGCCACACCGGAAACTGAACTCAAAGCGAAAACTGAGGAGCTGACCAAGAAAATTGTTCCTAAGCTGTCGAAAAAATCTGAAAAGTCATCATCAAAGACAAAGTCTTCATCATAAGCCCATAATGTTGTTGATAATTAAAGCTTGACAAGTTGAGCTAGCTTGATATTGTTGGTATTGTATTTGCACTTGCACTAAGGTATTGTTTTGAATCGATTCTGGCATCATCATCATCATCATCATATATGCGTGAGAGGACTCATGACATGACATTGACATTACTGAGGGTTTATTTTTGTATTTATTTTGTTGTCGTTTGAATGTACTAGTAATTGTGTATTGTTACCACTACCACTTTATATAAAATGTACAAAAAAATGTTTTCCCATTTTCATAAGACAGATTTACTGCACAAGTATTTTTTGTATGCTGTATGTAATTTGAGTCCATTATCAATATTATGGAACGAAGAGGGGTTCATGCAAAAGAGGTAATAATTAATATATTAATATAGATATTAATATTATGTTGTTTGTTGTTTTGGTTTGTGTGAATGTATTTCAAAATATTAATTTGCCATTCCAAAAATGTTCCTCCATGTTTTTTTCCGGGAGTTTGCGTTTGTTTGTATTAATGATTGTTGTATTTGTGTAATTGTAATTGTGCGTTATTACTGACATGCCTATAATATTTACCTTAATAGTATGAAGCAGTTTTCATACTATCCCTGCCTTGCCAAACCTGTAAGCATGCATCATGCGTTGTTATTGTTGAAGAAAATAAAACAAATTTAAAACTATTTACGACTTACACTCTCCATCTCTCAATCTTCTTCCTTTCTTTGGATTTACTGCACGCACAAATTTAAATATGTGTTGCATTCGTATTGTAATTTGACTGTATAATTTTCTGGCATTAATTTTCATATAAAATGAGTTGGCATAATATTTTGATTTGACTAACTGAAGCCGAATACTTTAAATTCATAACTGGGGTGAAGTAAGCTATATCTATAAGGAAAGGCATGTAATCATATTTTTCAATCATATCATTTTTAGAATCAATTCCATCTCAATTTCTACAAATTGAGTTTGAATTCAACCATCAATTTAACACAGTAACAACAAAATTAGTACAGCGTTAGAAAGAGTACATAAAAAATGATAACTTAGCTTAGCGGTGCATATCTAGAAGGCTTATTTACTTAGCAGACCGTCAACTCATCACCTTCTGCTTGTAAAGTTTTTGTTTGTAGTTCACTGTATCACTGTTACAAGTTATACAAGATGAGTTGTTCTTGATTGTACGTTGGCCCTCATATTTTTGAGTTTTTTTACTAGCGTGTGTGTTTTACCTTTTTTAGTCTCAAAAGATGGGCTAGGTTAGTCCCATTATGTATGTACTTGGTATTAAAATGCTATGAAATCACACCTAAAACCACTCATAATACTTTAAATTATATTGTAAATGTGAAGCATTATTTTGTAAACATAAACACGCCACATTTACAATTTACTTTCAGACGATCTAATGCCAGATAGTACAAGGGGGTTCTAACCTATAATTGATATTAATCTAATTAACAATTTGTTGATGCAAAACTGCGGAAAAGTTAGCTTTTCTCAATCTTGATGAGCACTATTATTGGATTATTATTATTGGCAGATAAAGTTAGCCAAGTGTAAATGAAATTTAATATTAATTTGGTGTATCCTGCGGCTAAGCGTGGGTGAAATTATAAATGTTTATTTTTATTGACGCTTCTGTTTTGCTGATCCTTTTACATTTTTGCTAGCATTGTTATTATTTTTAGAATTGAAAAGTGATCTTAAGCAACATGCTATCAAAACTAATAAAAGAGTTGAAAGCAAAAAGATTGCTCCTATTATTGCAGCCCAGACATCCAACAGCCTTCTTTGATACCATGTTAAGTTGTATGAGGGAGATCTAAAATGATCCAAGTCTCCTTTATGCCGGAGGACATATTCTGTCCAATATAATGCCGTGTCTACTGGTTTCATTGGTCGATCTCTGAAGATTGTAGATAACCTCTTCATAGTTGACTTGAATCTAAATTTCACAATTTATAGTTTCCAGGTATATAGAGAGTTAGATGAGTTAGTAATTAATCTACTTAACCCCATAAATATTTAAAATAATAAATACATCAATGTTGACGCTTTAGTCATTCAAGTCTTACTTGGGATTAGTTGTAATTTCTCGAAGTGCGTTCTCAAACTCTTCCTTTGTAATTGTTGCAATTTCTAATTTTAAGCCACCGCCCATGTCTCGAACCCTTTCCGCAGTATAATCCTGGTCTTCATACACAGGTATAGCGATGACAGGCACGCCATGAAAAATGGCTTCTTGAGTAGAGGGTCTTCCAGCTTGTGTTACAAAAGCTAGAATTTTCTTGTGTGCTAAAAGGTCTTGCTGGGGAAACCAAGTTCCAATATAGAGATTTGGAGGAATCGTCTCTGCTGGCATTGTGCCAGTCCATTTCCACAAAAACTGAATATTTGGAAAGGCTTTTATAGCATTGAAAAATGCGTCACGATGTCCCTGTGGTAAATTTCCAGGAACCACTGCACTTCCAAAGCTGATGTAAATGAAGCCATCCTTTCCCTTTTGAACTATTTGTTCTAAATCCTTTAAAAACATTAATTTATAGGTAACGCAGGTTTAAACCTATAAGATTTTTTTTAAATAATCAATTAAATTTTGAAATAAATTACTTTGGGCAATGGATCAGTCTTTTCTTTGCAATGCATTCCGCCTACAGTTATCCAATTTGGTGGGAGAGAATGAGGATAACCTTCAATAACGGACTCGCTCCACATCATTAGACTAGCATTTCTAATCATATCTTCAACAGGTGGCATATTCGGGAGATCCAACTTTTCCCTAATCATATTCCCCAACTCTTTATAATAAGCATTCATTTTATATTGCCAAATGATTGGCTGCAAAGCATTATCAGCTCTTTGCCAAAAAGTCATTGGTGGTGTAAAATGATGCTCGAAATCAGGAATGCCAGCAGAATCCGGGAGAAATCCAAATGTCTCATAGTAAATGGCAACCATTACCGTCGGCGCATACAGTATAAACGGCGCATTCATTTTGTAAGCCAGCCCAAGAATACATTCCGAAACGAACCAGTCAACAACAAATAGGTCAATTTTGGGATCCGTTTTAAGCCACTTTTTAACTGCAGGATCGTCCAAGAATTTTTCACAACTGAAAAGACCCATCCTTGGCCCATCTTTTGCATATTTATATAACATTTTTCATATTAATAGATTTCAAATATTTTTGGTAGTGAACAATATTTTATTTATTTATTTAGCAGATAGTTTTTTACGGTCATAGCACGCTTCCAGCTCGCCACTGATTCTCTTTGTAATATCCAAGTCCCCACCTTGCATATAATCATTTATATACTTTGCCATTTCCTGAGGAATGACCTCTGTTACATTCGGAAGCGGATTCTTGGGTGGATAAGAGCTTATGAAAGTGATCTGATGACCGTTAGCCACCAATTTCTCAACCAAAGGCCACAAGCTCACGCGATGACTGTAAGAGCCAGTAGGATGAAAAAATGCAATATTTTCTCCTATCACGCCGCCGCTGAATAGTGCATTTCCTATTAGAAGCGTGAACAGTAGTTGCACGTAGGGAGTCATTGATCGACAATGACTTTGAGCGGATGCCATTTTTTGATTTTGTTTTACGAGAGAAAACTATAGAGGTTAGTTAAACTGCAGTTTGTTTACTGCATTTGCTACTTGGCACACGATACGTTACAGACTCACCTAATTAGGTGTATACGTGCGTGCCAACAAGTTAACACTTTCACTGATAAAATTATTATGAACAAGACAGCCTGCTGCAGTTGCCTGTTTTGTCAGACACGAATCTCAAGTGGAATTTAAACATGATTTTGTCGTACATTTTTATTATTATACATTAATATTGTAATTATTACTAACTTTCAATATGTCATTAATATCCACACGATATGAAGCAGTAAAATGTGTTGGTTATCGCTACCGCGTTTCATTGCATTTAATATGCTGCTGCAGCCGGGTTTTTTATCAAGTTGAGCATAAACATGATCATCTGCTGTTAGCTTATTCATTTACTGTCAATGAGGATAACTGAGCTACATGATTTGATTTAACATTGGACTCTTGCGGCAATATATCAATATATACATATGCTTATGATTAGTATTCATTTGTTATCTTCATTTCACATGAGCTGACACGTTACTTGCATGTTAAGCTTGAGACTACAACTATATGTATAGATTGTATATATCTGGGTACAGCACAGCATACAATCATCAACACAGTATTGAATGAAGTTTCCAACCGTTTATCATCTAACAAGAGTTTTCTCATCGTTTTCAGCAAATATGACGATAACTTATTAACTTTTGTGCTATCAACAAAGAATGAATGACGGCTAATGTTATGGGACTATCGTGATCAGATAAGGAATAATGTTAATAAACCGAAATACAAGGAAAGGGTCATTGAACAATTTCCCATTGGCGGAAGGATGTAAACTCGGATGTAATAATACAAATTTCAAAAACTAAAATGGCAATGTGGCATCGCATTGCCTTCATGCTGTAGGAATCAATCAAACATTGAAGTTTTAACTTTTAACAACAAAAAAAGTGAGGACTAGATATTGGACAGTGTATGATAGATTCATATAGTCTAGTTTACGACTCTTACGCATGTTCTGACTAGAAATGTTTGGCCCTAAGCAATAAAATGATTGATACGCTAAAAAGATGATGAATGGGGCATATGGTCCATTTTTTGTAATGATGATCAAATCAGGGACACCATAACTTTGCCAATCTTGGAACTCTTCCATACACATGCGCTTTCAAACTTAAAGAACATATCTATTAATTAAGCCGCTTTGTAGGATTTGTCATTTGCAAAGATCCTCAGACTCTGATCATAATTCGAAAGACGACGACGGTGACAAAACACCTCGTATTTTTTGGTGGAATTTAGAGTAACGTCGAATATGAAACTCCTTGTAAGCATTTTAAGAGTTGCAATTGCAACTTGCATTGTTGGTCTTTTTACATTTCTCAATGTCGAAGCAAAACTTCCGGTTCAAACGGCAAAAATACAATTTAAACTATCAGGAAGGTTATAAAATTTCAATTTTTGACTTTGACTTACGGTTTAGAAACTGCATATGAAGCTAACTTGTATTGTACTTAATATTTAATTCCTCATCTAGAAATTTACTTGACTTGGACGGATTTAGTGAGTTTCTAACTTAAATTAACGGGGTCGATATACGGACTAAAAATTAAGCCTACGCTCTTAAACTAAACTTTTTGTTTTACTCATTTGTTACATCCAGGTACAACGGATGGATACGTGGTAGTGTATTACACTAATGACGAGGGTAGAACCTATAGAAAGTTGGGGCGGAGCGAGACAGTTTTTGATAAGGTTGAGTCGTCTTCTACCATTTATCTTTTTAATAGTGGTTTGTGTTGTAATAATAGAAAATTAATTTTTAACAGAGAAATCCAGACTGGAACTCAGTTTTTGATTTTCATTTCGACAGAAAGTTGAAACAGGTTGAATCTTATGAATTTTTATTAGAGCTTGCAATTTAAGTTTATGTTTGGTTTATATATTTGGTGTTGTGTGTGCATTCTTTCAGTATTGGTATTTTCACGTTTACGACGATGACAGCTTGGCTCTTGATGAAAGTAATAATTTTTCGAATCCAAACTGAATTGAAAATATGCTATTTTATTTCGGTGTTTGATAATTACTATTAAATATTCAATATTGGTATTATATGTTAGCGGTTGGAAGAGTTTGGGTAAATGTAGCAGACTTTATTGACAAAAATCAAGTAATCCACTCTAATCTTGATAACGGAGGGTAATCATACATTCGCGAAAACCATATATAATTATAAATTATATATTATGTGAAATTGACTACATTTTGAAAGCTCTAATTTTAGATATTTGACAGTAAGGGGTAGCACGATCAATCCAAAAACTCTTTCGGGTGTTCTTCCTTTCCCTAAGGGTACTCCAAACAGCAAAAAATTGAAATTTATAGTTACTTCCAGGTAAATTTTTTTCTGCATCGCAATGTAAAAATCGGATTACGTTACCTACCGTGTTTACATATTATTTGATTTCAGAGGACTTGCACGGAATTTTAACAATCATGGTAAGATGATAGAAAGTCTGCATTAATTGCGCACAATACCATTTTTGAAATGTATGTAGCAATTTGAAGAGTTTTTTAGAAACATTAATCATAACAAGCTCTGATGGTGTGAATGGAGCCGAGAAGAACGTCGGAAAAGCAGTATCAATTACGGGAAGCTTAAATCCAGGCTGGAAGCAAGTTTTTACTTTAAACTGGAACAAAAGCAAGGATCAGGTATGTAAACGTGTAAAATAAAACAACGTAAACTTTCCTTTGCTTATGTAAAAGTCAATTATGAATCATAATTTATGATAGGAAAATCACATTGATTACTTTTTTAAATTTAAATAATAGCGACTTCATTTTAAAATTTACGATGGAAAAGGAAAGGGAAATACACTTGAAGAAGCAGATAAAACTGGGGACGCATGGATTGAGGTTTGTTAATTATTGTAACCGCTTTCATAACTCATCTTTATAGTATAATAATATTGTACTAAATTAATTATAGCTAGCATAACATCTTGTGTTTTTTTATGCAACCGATTTGTGATAGGTCAACGATTACGTGGCGAAAGGGGAAAGCTTCACAGTTTTACTTCCAACGAAAGGGTAAAAACACACTAAAAATGTTGTAACATATGCGTGCATTTTTACATTTCATAGTCGTAATTGCATGGTAATGAAATTAAAAAAGGTTTCTCCTTATAATCGGCAGGATTTATTATGATTACAGAAAATTGACAATGACCAAGGTGTAACACTAGGTACTATACTAAGAAGGCTAACGATGAGTGTGCTGACAAAATATTATCTTAATTACTACAACGTTTATTATGTTGATAGGAAAGTAGAGTAATAAAAAGGAATCTGCAATGCAATCAAGTAATCAGTTATGTATGTTCATATTTTTGTTATCTAATTTATAAGTTTTATCTCATGCAACAAGTATGTGTATGTTTACATAATAGTTATTAATAGTCTTACACATGAAAAATGAAAAAATAACTCACAGTGAGTTGGATGCAAAATTACAGAAAAATGATTCAAATAAAATTGATCAATATCCGCTATCTGTAGAAGTGGTACTTTATATTTTACGCAGTCAAAGTTAATGACCACATTTGATACCTATATAGCTATATACGTTCTCGGTCAACCGAAGCCGAAAGCGATCTAAAAGAATACATCAATCAACTGCATACACGAATTAAATTATTATTTTTTACCACTGTCAATTCTTCTTGATACTCCTCAATCTTATAATAAAATTCAATCAAAAATAGCAAGCCACTTTCAAAAAATAATAGCATAAAACCCATTGCTTTATGAAAAGATAAGTTTTATATGCTTAGAATGTGAAAGCAAATGTTGATGGTTCCAATTCCAAGGTTTGTATTGATTATTAATTTTACCAGTTTATTAAATTAGAATGAGGCGGTGCCAAATTTCTACTCTACAATAATCTGGAGAAAGTGTTAGTCCATATAAAACTACTCGAGTATGTATGTAAAACAAAGTGGCATCAGTGGCATGCATAATATGTCTAAACATTCCCATTGTCCAATTTTGGAAAACTGTTGTAAGTAGCACACACACATAAGCATTCAGTACAATAATCCAATTTACTCGACTTCGTGGCCTACTATGATCTATGAAAAATATTATTGGAAATAATGCAATTACTTTGCATAAAGTAAGCATACATATATACTACACACACTAGCTCCGTATTCGCATGACATGGAAAAATAATACATTTGAAGTTATCACAGCCAGTTAGTTCTACGATCCATCAAACATGTAAATTAACTTCCCCAGGCAAACTTCAATGGGGAATATCATTCGGGAATAAACGAGCAGTGATTTTTACTAATATATTATACTTACCATCATTATATGGTTTATATGTATGGTACGAGTTGGGTATAAGAAGAAGCTTTGCTTGTTACTATTGCATTTACAAAAATGGACGCTTATTACATTTTGTTCGTGATAGTTGTGTGAAAACGATACTAAAACAATGTTTTGGGTGCATTTACCTGTGATGATTGCGATATCTTTTTGCGTCTGTACATTCCACAGATATGATGATTATTCGCAAAGATGAATTTATATTTATGCATATTTTCCCATATTGACAGGGGGCTGAGACCAGCCTCAAGCGTTATCAGCATTTTGTAGCAAACAACAAGCAACACAAAATTATCATAAGTCTACCTCATGTGATACTATACAGGACTACGCACATGTATGCAAATACAAAGCAAAGTATCATCGTCCATGTCCATATCAGTTTTGTAATAATGGTTTGGTTTCCTAATTCTACAGCAAAATTGTAAGCTTTCAAGGCGGAGTACAGCATTATTATTTTTTGACATGACGAGTTTTGATTGTTGCAAGGTCAACCAGTTGGAAGCTTTTTAAGTTGGCCTGTGTTGTGGCTTGCATCTGAAAATGAATTCAGCACAGGAAAACGAGGAGGAAATATCAACATTCGACATTAAAATTAGTATAAAAGAGTATATTGTTTCTTCAAGTGAAAGTGATGATGATGATCAGAATGGTCAAGATTCGGATACAGAGAGTAGACTAGATCCTAACAGAGATTACACAAGAAATAGAACTAGCAATAATAGTAGAGTCTCATTTACAATTGGAGACTCAAGTGATTGTGAAAGTCAATCTACTGTTAATAGCTCAATATCCGCCACTAGAGACGTTTTAAATCAAGGTGGGGAAGCAGATGAAGATTATGATACTACTCCTAATTTAGTATGCAACCATAACAAATGGCACAAGTATCATTTTCATGATGGTGTTCCAAGTGATGTGGATCATGAAGATGGAAAATGTGTGCGGAACTCTGGTGGTATTAGTGCCTCAGCTAATAATAGTACTCCGATTGGGAACAAATTAGTGTTGGGTAGTTTTCAGAGACGAAACAGTGAAAATATTGATAATGAAGAAGACTATTCCCGCACAACAAGAATGAATGCGGATTCTGACTACCATTTTAGCACAAGAAGGTTAACGGATGTAGATGATGATGATGGTGATAGCAGGGTTGATGGAAACAAAATTCGTACAAGTTGGGGAAAATGGAGGATTTTAGTAGCTTGTGCAATGGTGCAGCTCTTTGCTGGTTTAACTATATCCCTACAGGCACCGTTCTACCCTGCAGAGGTATTGATAAACTCAATTCTAACAGAAATTACATTATGCAATGCAGTCGATAACGCTAAATTTTATGCCATGATCTCCTTTCAGGCAGAACGAAAAGGGGCTACTATCACCACTGCTTCGTTTGTATTTGGAGTTTTTGAATTAACAGTGTTCATCATAGCACCACTTTATGCATATAAGGTTACTTATTAATAGCAATTTTTTATGATTTTAATTGTAAGACTTACATAATAATAAGATGTCGTTTGCAGATTCACAAATGGAACCTGAAATTAGTTTTCAACTTGGGAATTTTTACTACTGCAATCGCGTCAATCATTTTTGGGTATGATAATGATGATCTGATTATGATGTGTACTTTTCAATAAAAAAAATAACTTGCACGGAATTTGAGGTTTTCAATAATTTTAGGGTTTTGGACAAAATTGACAATGGAAAGTATTTCATTGCAGCGTCTGCCATAGTTCGTTCAATAGAAGCCATGGGAGAATCCGCGTTAGTAATTGCTTGTTTTGTAATTGTCGCTTCCGCCTTCCCGGAATCTATTGCATCAACATCTGTAAGCAAATTATTATGAAAATTAAATAAAATCCCATTCAAGGACTCACACTCTAGGAATCAGGAACTTAAAGACAATGTTGTAATTTATGTTTTAATTACAGGCAATTCTCGAAACGTTTTACAGTATTGGTCTAGTCTCTGGTCCCATTGTTGGCTCGATTTTGTACCAGGCAAGATAAAATGATTAGATTTAAATTTACGAAGTCAAAAGGTCAAAGTTTTACTCAAAATTTCTCATAATAAATTTTTTAGATAGGAGGTTACTCCTTCCCGTTTATGATAGTTGGAGGCTGCCTTCTTACAACTGCAGTATTAGCCTTTGTTATACTTCCTAGCTCTGAAGAGATTTCAAAATTTGAAGGTGCTGAATCAATCGTCATTTCCAGTCACAAAAGCTTTAAACTCTTGAAATCCTCAGCAGTTTCAGTATCAGCTATTTGCATTGTGACGTCTGCAATGAGCATTTCATATCTTCAGGCTACGTTGGAGCCTCACTTAAGACATGTAAGATTTAAATCATAGTAGATCATCTTCGTTTTCATGTAATTTAACAAGGCTTCTCAATTTACATTAATCAACCTTGTCATTTCAGTTTGAAATCTCACAATTAACAATCGGAGCAATACTAGTGATTAATGGTGGAATTTACACAGTAACAGCTCCATTTTTTGGATTGCTTTGCGATAAAATTTTGCAATTGAAAGTAGTCACTTTTACCGGAGCAGCAGTACTTTTATGTGGATTTTCGCTTATTGGTCCTGTACCAATTTTTCATTTTAAACCGTAAGAAACTTTGTTATACAATAAACATGTGTGTCAATTTCTATAAAAATTAAACTCGTGGGTGTCGATATTTTATTATTTTCAGGGAGCTCTGGATAGTTTCATTGGGTCTCAGTTTACAAGGTTTGGGACTAGGTGCAGTTCTTGTTTCCTCATCGGTTTCCATACTTCGAAATGTCATGTAATATTTTTCTACACATAACCTAAAGAATAGTGTAAGAAATGGTTGCTAATTATGATGAAAATTAAATTCGAACATTTTAGAAGCTCTGGATACACTGATTCGCCATCAACCTACGGTCTTGTTTCCAGTCTCTGGGCTTCCATGTTTTCACTAGGATCGTTTATAGGTCCCATAATATCTGGCATTTTATATGATACAGTTGGATTTCAATGGGGAACACTATCTGTAATTGTAGTTATATTGATAATGGTAAGTTTATTTCAAAAATACATTTAAAAACAGTTTCTACATGAAAAACAAATACTAACTATAAATTCAATTGGTTTATGTAGATGTGTGCGCTTTTAATCTTTGTTTGCACCTCCACGTCCGAGATGGAAAGCTTTGTACAAAGTGAAAACGAGCCGCTTCTCAATGGAACTACATTTAGTGCCTCAGTTTATAGCAGTGATCAACAGCCTTCGAGTAGTGGTATTGTTAATCAACATGGGACTTCATATGGTTCAATAAGAGCTTGAATAATTTATAATGTCTTCCATGAAAATAAAATTACAAGCCAGTTTTAGAAATTCGTAGTCATATTTTTTTATTGATTGGGACAAATGTCACATACACAAGGTAATAAAAAATGTCACACACATTACATTGCACAAGTAGTCACACACGTTCATAAAACCTTATAAGCACAACAAATAATAAAAATGTATGAAAAATGCATCACACTGTAACAATAATTAATTCAATAATTCTTAATCCTACAACATTAAAAAATGACGATTGCGTTCGCTTGTTTAAAACACGAATCTGTGACTTTTGTTTTCGGTTAAGAGTTTTTTTCTTATACATTTACATCAGTTTCTATTTCGCAAATAACTTTTTGCATAATATAGAGTAATATTATTAATATACGTACATTTATAAAATAATGCGTTGTCACAAAGAGTTTGACGTTGATGATGATGATAATGAAGAGGATGATGATTGATTGACTCGATTCAGTCTAAAGATTCTTTTCCACAGATTCATAATGATCAGTGAATAGAGATGCGCTTTACTTTCACCTTCAATTTGACATTCTATAACTTAACGTCAAAATTCACAAAACCAACAGGCCAATGAGATGCAACTTTTTGAGGATCAAATTGCCTTCAGTCCGGATGTGGGATCCTCTCCGATCTCAGGCTTTACGATTTGGTAGGTTACCAAATATTCAGGATACGCCTGGAAAACAAAAAGATGGAAGAAAGCTTTAAAAAATTGCTGCTTTATAAATTTGTATAAGTTTATAAGAAATGGAGCTTTGCTGTTGAATGCATTAGAATAAGCACTATAATAAAAGGAGCTATTTATAATGCTGCGTATAACATTCTTTTAATTTACCCCATTGTAAACTTTAGTCACTTCCAATAGTATAAAGGAACTATTGAAGCGTGCCAAGGGGGATGGATAATGAGGATAATAATTATTGTAATATGCAAACTATTTACCTGCTCCCCACGATAAACCACGTATTCTGGATACGTCAGTCCACCAGCAGAAGGACGTCCTACAACAGAATGATGACCTGGAGGAGAATGTGCCATTTTCAATGCACTAAATTGTAAAAATGACTTTCCAAGAGTGACTCGACAAAGGAGAAGTTGTCGGTGACACTGGTAACAGGATCTGTCCTTGTGAACAGGACAACCTGTTCCACCACCTATGCCGTAGACATATTGATTGCTTTTGGATGAGTGTTCCGCAAAGTATATTCCCGCTCCGAACATTCCTGTGAGAATTAAAGAAAATAATAAATATTATTTTTTGTAATTTTTACATTTAAAACACTGAAAATAGTGTGACATTGCATGTATTCATGAAACATACCTCCGATGTAAGCGTGCCTTTCATCAAATCCTTTGTGGACAATGGCTGGTATGAAAGGACTACCATGAAACAGCACTCTTTCATTTGGACCTTCCCTTCCATTCTCTTCGGCAACTTCATTTCTTCGGTGAACATATCGCTCCCAGAGTTTAGGATTTCTGACTTTTTGAATCTGAAACGAAGAATATATTTTGTATTATGTAATTTAAATTTTTTTATAAAAAAACCAAATTGCATGATACATACAGGAGTTTCGCTATTTTTACCTTGATAATATTATATCTAGAAAAGACTCCTCCAGCGTGGCCATTATCACGATGATTTCTCACTGTAGATTGCATTTCATCATCTACAGCTAGGAACTCACGATCATCTCTTGGAAGCTCGATCAGCATGGTGCCACCGCCCATACTAGATCTTATCTTGTCTATCCCCTTCAACAGCAAATGTCTATGACCATATGCATTTACCCCAATCCCCTTCAAATCATCATGAGACATTTCCGCCAAGATTTCCAAGTTGATTTCTTCTCTCTCAAAAATGTCACGAAGGTGTTCCAATCCAAGATTTGAGAGGAAGCTTGCCATCGCCTTCATTTTCTCATGTTCTTGCTCTGCTTCACTGACAGCATTACTTGATGAAGAGGAACTGATAGGACCGCCACCACCACTACCACCACTACCACCGTCACCAGATGATTGTGCATCACCATCTCCTCCCCCAGAAGAGAGGAGGGAACGAATTGGCATTAAAAATGGATTTCCAGAGGGCATTATCACAGTTTCGTTTGCAACGGGAGCAATATTAGTGACACTTCCAGAGGCAGTAGTAGGCCCACCACTACCACCTGTAGCACCGTTAACCGAGGTGGGAGGTAAAGTCGGAAGATTAATGATTGAACCTGAGGTTTTACTTCCAGTCAAGCTCTTGGTTGCCACAGGAAGTGACTGATGGGTGGTCATTGCATCTTGAAGCAAGGAGCGAACATCTTCCGCTACTGCTAGGTCTAGAGGAGTATGACCCTCTTGATTTTTGGCAAAGGGATCAGCCCCATGGGCGAGAAGTAATGCGCACAAATGCGTTCTGGATTTTTGAGCACTCTCGTGTAGTGGTGTAAATCCCCATTTATCAGTCGCAGTGATTTGAGTGTTGAATTTTATCAACAGGGCAGCAATATCAAGATGGCCGTATGAGGAACTATAAAGTTGTATCAATACAAACCATATTACAACTCTTGCAATTATTCAAGATTATATTATATGTATTAAATTAAATTATTCTTACGCGTTATGCAATGGAATAAGGCCACCCTTGTCTCTAGAGTTGACATCAGCACCCTTTTCCAACAAGTATTCAGCCACCTCCAGATTGTTATAGCCTAAAATCATAAAAAACCGAATCAAATTGGGGTGAATTGAGACGTGTACCTAACTATTGTTATTTTTAATGAAATTGCTTCTTTTTAACAACAAAAAATGACAGTTGTTTGCACTTACCAGCAGCAAGATGTAAAGCAGTCGAGTTTCTGCCATGCGTATCCCGACAGTTTATATTTTCTGGTGTGAGAAGGTTCTTAACTTTGGCAAGATTTCCTTTTTTGGCAGCTTCGAGCAACGCAGAGTTCCCTTGGAGTAAGTCTCCTACATTCTCATCCTTACATAGATCAATGGGCATAGCTCCATCACGGTTTTTCTTGGTGGGATCCGCACCATGTTTCAGAAGAAATTTGACTATATCATATTTCCCTTTGGCAGCAGCCTCGTGAAGCTACAGACATATAAGTACGCACCACACCACACCACCGCATCGTACGTATTACACAAGACAAAAGAAGAGAGGAAAAAAACTCATGAAAACAAACTAAGGGAAAATGGTTTGGTTAGCCGATAGTAATTTTGTCACGATGACGCATATAAAAAGCAATATATTACTCCCTCGTGAGTAATGATGTCAAAATGAGTAAACATTTCCTCTTTTTTGTTTACATTAGCACGTGTGCATGTATCATAATATATATTTTGAATCTGATAAATCTAACAATGCTGATGCTTATACTAAAATACACAAGCAAAAAAGTGTATACTCGTACGTACCGGAGTAAATTTCCACAGGTCGGTGACATTGACGTTCGCACCATGACTTACAAGTAACTCTGTAACCTCAAAATGGCCATATGAACAACTGTTGTGGAGAGGGACCAGGCCACCTTTATCTTTTGCGTGGACATCTGAATTATGCTGTAGTAAATATTCTACAACGGCAACTCGATTATAACCTAAAATTTATATAAGAACAAACATAGTTATGTATTTGTATATAGTCAAATATAATTATCCTTTAATAAGGTTCTTTGCTAACCGCTTGCAAAGTGGAGAGGAGTTGAATGTCGACCTTCCATGTCACGACAATTGACTACGTCTGGACGTTGACTGAGTATTTTCACAACCGTATCGAGATCACCTGAACGAGATGCTTCCAGCAATTGGTATTCCAAATCAACTACTGGAGGCTCTGTACGAAAGAACGAGCGAAAAGGATTGAAAGAAAGAAAGAAGAAAAAAAGTTATAAATAATACAGTACACTAAGCAAACAAGACAACCGGAAATATTTATAGGGAAATACAATACAATACCTTGAAGGATTTTTAGGAGATTAGGAGATGCAAGTTGAGATGCAGTATATCCTTGCAAAGAAAGGATGTTTGGATCCGATCCATAAGAGATGAGCAACCTGCAGCCGTGGGTATTATCCGATCTTGCGCAACGATGTAAAGCTGAAAATTTTATATCAAAAATTTTATATAGAAAAAAGTACTTTTGTTTATCATATCATGGTTCATGGTAAAGGGGAAATCCCAAGAGGGAGTCGTTGGAAAATGTATTATTATATTGTATACTTACGTGTTTCCCCATTTCCATCGATGGCATTTACCAAGGCTCCATTTTTCAACATGATTTCCATCATCTCATACATTTCTGGTCGATCTGCTACAATATGAAGAGCAGTTACGCCATCCTTCGACTTGTCATTAACACCTACCCCCTTTTTAATGAGTATTTCTGCACTTTTTCTCAGTTGGGGATGGGGGCAACAACTGAGGGCAGTGTGGAGGGCGTTTTCCAGGGTGAACGGGTGTTGGAACTGTTGCACCAATTGGTCCGAATGCTTCTTTACCCTTGACACGTCTCCCATTCGACAAGCTTGAAGAAGTGTGTGACCACGATATTCATATGCCAACCTTTCCTGCAACTGACGGGATCCGGCCAGATCGATTGCAGATTTGGAGTGGCAGTTTAGTAAAGTGGGATCCGCTCCGTGAGCTAGTAAAAGGGAACAGACGTCGACACGAGACTTTTGAGCGGCTTCATGAAGTGCAGTGAATTGCCACAGATCCGTTGCTGCAAAGAGTTTAGAATGGTGAAAATTAAATGCAATTGTTTCTTTTTAGATTGATGATGATGGTGATGGTTTTAACTTAACAACACACGGTGAGTTACATACATATATATAGGCATTATATATTTAATCGCATATAAAATTTACTCACCATTACAATTCGCCCCATGGTTAATCAGCAGTTCACAGACTTCAAAATGTCCATAGCTTGCAGAGTTGTGTAATGGGCACAAACCACTATATGAGTTGTCATTATCCCAATGAAAAATCAAGAGCCGACCAAGAATATAAAAAAAACCATAAATATTTCAATTCTCCCATTAATTCAAATTAATATACACGTAGACGTGGTGCTCTGTTATCTTATCGTCGTCTTCCATACATAGATATTGCACAGCAAATATATGCATGCTTTGCAGATATTCACACAGGCAAGGAATATTGCATTTCTTGCAGCACCCAGAGGCAATATATAATATTCAAGTAAGTACGTTTTTAATTGAATTAGAACACAATGCCCCGTTTCACAAAAACTATATTTTTATACACACAGCACACACTTGTCTATAAGTTCATAGATGCATTATTATGATCTCTGGCTGCAAAAGACACTACGATATGGATACATATATCCATACGCCTCAATTGAAACAACAGAACTGGAGTCTAGAGTTCATGAATTTATGACTGCGTACACAACAGAGTACTCAAACTCAAACAATAATCGTGCACAAGATTTGGAGATGAGAGACACAAGGTCAAAATTTGAGACCAGACCGCAGACCAGGCCATTGCCACTGCGTGTATAGTATGAATACAACATAATAATCTTGCTTCAACTCCATAAATATTAATTTTGCACTCACCCTTTATCTTTTGATGAGACACTTGCCCCGTGCTGGAGTAATATTTGTACAATTTTCAGTCGGTTATAGCCTGAAATGTAAAGAGCAATAAATCATTTTTATAACCCTTTTTAAATAACATTTGCATGTAGTAAATCAAAAAATCAAATAGATTTCAGACCGGCAGAGAGATGTAATGGTGTGCTTTTCCGCCCATCTTGAGCGTGACAATTTACGTTGAATGGAGTCAAATATTGCATTAACCTAAAACCACAAAACCATAGAGTCATTGCATGTATTCTCCATATAAAGAAACTGAAGATAACCTTTGAACTAGCTAAAGCATGCATACCTCTCTTCATTTCCTGATCTCGCCGCCTCCAAAACTTGATGTTTCATATGCTCTCCAGTGAATACTGCTTGTGTGGATCCTGGATCAGCTAGGTCATAAGGAGTCTTCCCTTCAGAATTTCTAATTGACGGATCAGCACCATTCTGAAGTAAAGCTGTAAAAAAATCAATAGGAGCAGGACGTACGGACGTGTTATTATTTCACGCTTTTTTATAAAGACAAAGCACAATATTTTTTCTCTCGCAATATATTGCTTCTGCTAACAAGAACAATTTATGGATAAACATTGACTCACCTATACAAACATCAATTTTCCCTTTAGCAGCCGCTTCCTGTAATTACAGAACAATATAATAAAATATAAAAGCCTTTTATTACCAATTTACCCACACTATACAACTTGATACCTATTTTAATAGGTTTTGAAACATGTAATAATGATAGCAATAAAAAAGAAAGCCTTTTTTTACGTCAAGCAGTCATCTGCTTTATATTCTTAATTATTATTATTATTTTCTTTCCTTTTCTTTTATTTATATTGTAGTATTATTATATTATATTATTTTTGCTGCTCACTCACATGCAACGGGGTGTAGTTCCAATTGTCTCTGCAGTTCGGGTCCGCTCCTCGTGACAGCAACAGTTTGACAACGTCCGTGTGACCGAAAGAGCAACTGGTATGGTAAGAAGAAGCAGAATAATAATAAATAATTGAACAAAGAAAGAATAAAAATGGAGCACTTTCAGATCATGAAGGATGATGAATTGGCACTGTTGACTCTCAATTATTTTTTTCCCTTCGTATTCGTAGTAGTAGTAGGCTCAATCTCAACCAACTCCTTTTACAGGTAAATTGTACTGTTAGAAGATACATCCACAACATCATATCCTCTTTCCTCATTTATTATCCGCTCATTAGTATCATACAACATTGCATTGCAATGGATTGTTTTGTTCACTCTTTCGTGCAGTAGTAGACGAGAAAACATGATGATGATGATGTGGATGATGTCTTTCTTTCTACAACATAACATATTCAACATCCTTTTCTTAACAAAGAAAGAATCCAAGTGGAAGAGTTAAGGAATAAGAAGTACTAAAAATGTACATTTGTAGACAACCAAGAAAAAATTCCCTATAAATCTTTTCGGCAAAATACATATCTTTCAGAAGAGGGTGCATGGTGTTGTGAAGTGATAAGTATCGCATCCCAAATCAAATCACAATCCCATCTTGATCCCTATCATCCCTATCTTGTCGATATTCATTGCAAAAAAACTGAGTATTTCCCTGTGGTACACCATTACCATCTACTATACAAGATGCTACTACGAAATTCATGAGAGATACATTGGACAAGGGTTGGCAAGTAGTATTACCTGTTGTGTAGTGGATGAAGTCCTCCCTCATCTCTCGCATTTCTTGATGCTCCAAGTGACAACAAGTACTCGACCACGTCTTTCCTCCCGTATCCTATAAAAGAGAAGAAGAAAAAAGGATGAGGACATGATATAGGAATTAAATTGCATGCAAAACTTTATCATCATGTTCACTTCATTTGAGCAAAGGAAGTTGAGCGTAAAAAAAGACCAAGAAAAGACCCCTTCCCAGTGTTCCCATATTCCCACTTTCAATATTTACTTTTTATTGATCTTCTCAAACTCTCAACTCTCTCAGGAATAATATGGTTATGGCATGGCTTTTTCTTGGTACCTTGCTTGCTTCGTATATGATTGGGTGAGCGATCAAATTCATATTACATGACATGAGTCTAACAACATGATTTCATTCCATGAAAACCTTTTAGCACCTTTTGGCGAGCAAGAAAGATGGTGAGTGGTGTGTGTGCTACATTGAAAACTATAAGATACAAGGCTCGATTACTTACATACAATATACACAAGACAAGCAAAGTAAAAGCCTTTTGATTTTGATGATGATGCTCTTTGCTTCTCAACGAAACCAAACCAGAACAGTGAAAATGTGAAACAAATCACAGCAATAGGAAAATTGCCTTTTTTATCTATCATCCCCCCATTTATTTTATTTCTGCCTGCCTACACACGCATTTTAACAGGTATCCCGATTAAATCTACGATACGATCCCAGCAGCACCGTGTCACGAATCCCAATGTACTGAGCCCAACTGTACTCATGCCTCAATCACGATTGACGATGTTTTCCTTTTGTAATAGTATAACAAATTCAAATTCTCTCTCCTCTTGTTCTTGTAATAAAAGTAAGTAAAAAGTACCCAGTTGCTAAACACTCTGTTACATTTTCATGTAGTTGGCAAATTACAGCCGAATGCAAATATGTACGGCTGCTGCTGGTATGGTGGCGCTTGGTAATGTAAAATGTAATGTAATATTATCGTCTGTTAAGTTTACAACATAACACAATAAACGCCACGTCTTTGTCGTCATTTGGTCGTGCTGTGTTGTCTTGATCGTGTGCTCTTTGTTCCGTTCGTGGCTTTGAAAATGGAGAACAGCTTCAGAAAGTTTATTACTCAATTTAACGTGAAGTAAACATTTCTTTATGTACTTATATATTTTGCTTCTTGCTATGCATTTCGTTATTTCGTATAATACATGAAAACTCACTGATGCAGCGAATTCAGAATTTTGACCTGTTTTTACAAAAAAAATGTGGATTTGAATGAACTTTCGTTAGTTGGGAATTAATGAATAAGTTAGTTATGCAATTTCAGTTTCTTTCTTTAAAAAAACGTTTCTAAAACTGAATAGAGTATAACTACCTGGCTTGGCTCGCTCTGCGTGGCGTGATGTAACAGAATTCACTAGTGGCTGACTGATTGTAACAAATGAATTATTTAAATGAAGTGAAAGGTTGAGATGAGATACAACTCAACGGCTGAAGATAGATGTAGGATGTTGGCTGTTGTATTGCATTAAAAATTCTTCTAGGACAAATAATGTTGCTGTTATATTATGAGATTCGACGGTTTAACAGAAATGCCAAAAGAACATACGAACATACAAACGGATCTTATTCATTAAGACGGAATTGGATACATGCTGCTGCTGCTGCTACATAACACCATGTTCAGTTCAGGGTACATCCACCACCAAAAAGTAGAAAAGTTTGACTTGAAAATTAAGTACAAAGGAAAGCTGAATGAATTAGATTTTTCACTTGTTAGTTTTTAACTGTATGAGAAATACTTAACGAGCAAAATGGAAAGGATTTTTTGTACGCATGAGATGATGATGGTGATGATGAAGGGAAGGTAATGTAATGACAACAATACATTACTCATACAATAAGCAATTTAATGAAATGTAGGTAGCAACTCTGAGAATATAATTGACTAATTTAAAGATACAATAACATTTCTTTCTTTGACGTGACTTTCACAGCTACTGAGTTACGTACTGTGCATTGCAATAATGCATGCGTGCTATTAATGATTGCGATCATCCCAATGCAACCTACGGAGACTGTCTTTATGCCAACTTTTTAAGTTGTAATGTAAATGTACTTGGTTCTGTTCTGTAAGATAGAACCTTGTTTAGATTGACACCCACGACAAAATTGACCGTGACAAACATCATGTACAATTAACACTAACGACGACGACAACAAGACGCTATTACTTATCACATATATGTGTGTCTCATCGTTTTCTACTGAAATTGAGTACAATATCAAATCACTAGAAAGGGAATCTATTTAAAGTTTAATTTGCTAAAAATGTCCTTTGTCAGCTTTTGTCGTTTTGTCCTATAAACATAAATTGCGTAAGTCAGTAAAAAAGGTAGACGATGTGAGTTGCGAATACGAATGACAATTCCCCTCCAAGTTCATCATTGATAACCAGTGTCTCTCTTTCAAATGAAAAATCTTTTCAAAAAGATGCACGGTTGTTGACGCTTACTTTAAGACTATGTTTTGTTATAATTTTTTTATCTGATTCCACTATTCATATTATTCATCAAGCTTACATTAGCAATTCCATATCGCCTATTGCCATCATCATCATCGGTTTCATCAAAGCGTTAAAAGCCCATTAACATTTTTTAAAAGCGATTTCCATTCCCTACCTCAACTTAACATAATTGACCATTTCAATTTTTAGGTTTTGAAAGCAAGTCTGCTTATTATGTACCTACGTGTTTATGAAATCACCGTTTTTCAAAAAGAAATCGAGAGTTTTATGAGAGTAAATATTATTATTATGCCATATAAAATGGGGAGTTAACTAACAAAAAAGGCAGACACAACTATGGGATTTACTATTTACCTGATCTGATAATATCAGCAGATTACGTGAGGTATTCATACTCATGTACCTACGAATAAATCAATTTAAGTTGCAAAAAAATGAATACAAATTAGCCCATCTGTTCAGCTCGCCCAGTGAATTATAAAAAGGAGTCGTCTTCTTGGTGAATGATTTATGTATACTATGAAAGAAATCGAAAGCCACAGAGCCAACTCCTCAATGTAAATATTTGTTTCATATTTTTTTTATTAGGTACTATCTCCATAAAGTACACTTCAGGAGGATTGATATTGATAACCCAAAATGGGATCTCACTAAAATGTTAGATGCTCCCATCCAAAATCTAACACGGTAATGGTGGGCTATTAAAATGACATTGAGTACCTTAATTGTTGTAATTTATTATTATTATTTATTAATTTATTATTAATTGAGCTCAATTATTATTTTTAACACAGTCGTAAGCCCACAAATTTTACTTTCTTAACCTTTCCTGTGTACCGATTCCTTTTCTATTAAAATCATCTTCCGGGCGAGATTTTTTCGGTTTACATGACAATAGTGAGAATGTTTCTCCTCTCATTTTGTGGTCAGCAGTTGCAGATACATTTTGAGTTGTCGTGATCAATTTTTTTTGTGCTAACAATAACAGTACATCATATTTTTGAGCAAGGATTGGATTGTGCTGACGAGTCCCAATAGGACGAAACAGTACTGTCCACAATTAGATCTGAGCTCAATTATTATTTTTAACACAGTCGTAAGCCCACAAATTTTACTTTCTTAACCTTTCCTGTGTACCGATTCCTTTTCTATTAAAATCATCTTCCGGGCGAGATTTTTTCGGTTTACATGACAATAGTGAGAATGTTTCTCCTCTCATTTTGTGGTCAGCAGTTGCAGATACATTTTGAGTTGTCGTGATCAATTTTTCTTGTGCTAACAATAACAGTACATCATATTTTTGAGCAAGGATTGGATTGTGCTGACGAGTCCCAATAGGACGAAACAGTACTGTCCACAATTAGATCTGAGCTCAATTATTATTTTTAACACAGTCGTAAGCCCACAAATTTTACTTTCTTAACCTTTCCTGTGTACCGATTCCTTTTCTATGTTGTAATTTAATACGCGAGTGGAGAAGATGATGATCGAAGGATAATTAAAATTGTGTGCATCTCTCATCGTTGTAAGCATGATCGATGATGTTGTTGTTACGTCATAGAATTGATAGAATAGATGGTTAATATACATATTGCAAAAAAATCATGTGATAAATTACTATTATTACATTTTATTACGTTTCAACAGCATCCAAATCAAAACCGATCGGAAAGGGTTATTCGTGTGTCGTGAAGATTTTGTCGAAAGTGCATCCCTAAAATATTGAATTGAAGAACGCATCACAGCAGTAGTCGACCCAGAGCGAGTAAACTGTAGTTTGCATGCCAAAATGTCAAAAGCCACAAAAATTAACTTTCTGATGGGCATTTCAAGAGCGATATCATAATACTGTTGAGTAACGTAACAATACAAAAAGTAATACTGCTGCTGAGTGAGTGCTAATGCTAACTTTGTCTGTCTGCAAAAATGATGAATGACTGCTAATAGCAAAAAAATCTTATGATCATGATGATGATGATGATGGTGATAGCGATGAATGGTGGAGTGGAGTTATTACAAATAACTCCACCAATGTCAAAAATCATGCAATCGCAATCGTGTTCTAAATCTTTGTAAGAAAAATTGGGGCTAGGCTATAGTAAAGTTCAGCTGGTGGCCAGCTTTTTTTAGTTGGCTTGCGGTGATTTCAAGGAATTATTTTTCAAGTGTCTTTCTTGAACGGATGGATTTTTTATGCATGTAACAAAGTCATCAAACATCACATCTTACGTATGTAATATGTGTCTTTATCACCCTTTTTGTTGCAATTATTGTTACATATATTCATCATCTCTATGTACATTTTTATATTGTTACTTCATACATACTTTGAAGAATAAGCCATGCCATCAGCAATTTTTTCTCTCCCTTTGTTGAAAGAACTCACATGAAGATATAGGATGAAGGTCACATAACTTCATTCCAAGAGCGTTTTTTCTACCTACAATCAAACCGCATTTGCAACACTTGTCAATTCAAGACTTTTTAAAAAGAGATCCTTCATAATATGCTCAAGAGTAGCAATAAAGACTGTTTTGTTGCTGAGGACTTGACGAAAAGTGGGTACTTCATATTGCAATTTGGATTCTTTCAATTTCATACTCCCATCGAATATATATACGTATCGTATTTTGGCACATGAATGAAAATGTCAGAAAAACAGAACAAGTATAGAAGGGTCATTATATGCTTCTGTTTTTACTATCATACAGTGGTCATGTCCTGATATATTGTATATGAGTCGTGATGATGACTAATATTCAATTAAAGATGATTGTGTGAATTCTGTGGCCACGACTGTACATGCATATATTTGTGCTACCGCAACCCGCAGCTAACTACGCAATATATAGTAACGATCGCTCAACCCAAAACTACATAACAGTTGAGTTCTTTGTTTGAAAAAAAATGAAAGTCTAACAATTTCAAAAGTTAGATATTCCTTCCCCTACCTGCGGTGTGGTACAAGGATATGTGATTATTGATGATGACAGAAAATGTATACAAAATCTTATTTTTTTTATTTCTTCTTACCTGCAGCAAAGTGGAGAGCTGTACTCCTTCTTCCTGAGTTATCCCTAGCGTTAACATTCCTCGGACTTGCCATTTGTTTAACCCTCGTCAAATCTCCACCCTTGCAAGCCTCAAACAAATGTTTCAGTTGGTCTTTGGCAGAAATTGGAGTTGACACTGAGGAGTTGGGAGCACTTGAGTTTGAACTAATGCAAATAGTATTGCCATGTCCGGAACTACAATTACTACCCACACCAATGTTATTTCCTCCCCCTCCACCACAACCATTACTAATACTGCTCACGATACTCATATTTCCTGGTGACATTTCCCGAATTTCTCTCAACGTCCCGTGACCACAACCATTTACACCATTAACACAACCATTTCCTCCCATGCAACCAACACCACCACCCCCGTTACTCCCACTTGCCCCGTTTAGCAGCATACTGTGAAGGCAAGATAAACTCGTGCAGGTGGAGGTGGTCATGGTTGAATTTGAAATTGATGTTCCATATCCCACCCCTCCTCCTACTCCAATGTTACTCATCATCCCTCCCGCAGAGGATGATGATAGGGGAGGAGGTGGAGGAAGTTGCATACCAGCAGCCCCAGTGATTGAGCGACAAGGGCTGCTACCACATTCTGATGGGGTGTCTAATCCACCGTTTCCCCCTCCGCAGAGACAACTTGATCCGGAGCAGTTGTTATTCAATGATATGCTTCCATTTGAACCGGGACAGTTACATGAGCAGCTTCCACCACTGTAGTTTAAACCGGAGTTGTTGGAACTGCTTCCTGATAGAGGCGTACAGGGGCAGGAGAGACTGTTGTGGCTGCAGGAATATCCTCCTGATGTGTTCAAATGATTATTGCTGCTTCCATCCATTTTAGCACGGTGGGAGGAAAACAACTTCCGGTTTTTATTGGAAAGAGCGAAAATTTTGGCCGAGGACTGCACAACTACTACATTTAACTGACTTGTTGTCCAACATTTAATATGAAGCGTAACGTTAAATACGTAAAAAACTTATTGGCTTCGTATATTGGGATAATAAAATATTATGTTGTGAAAGTAATAATATCGATTATCGACAATTTTGTGAGAGTATAATAATCAAAATTGAGTTTGAGAGTTCAATATCTTTATGTTACAGCAATATACTCAGGTCTAGTTGATGATGATGATGAGGTTGAATAATGGTGACAATAAATAAGACGAAAACACATTTATCCTTCACAGTAGCACAATAAAGTACATATAAAACATATAACACTAATGATTCCAGTTATTCAGTCTTAAAAAAAGTTTTTTTGTTTTTCTTTTACAAAATACATAAATTATAAAATTGAATTTGATTGGTCACATCCACTAATATCACATTTATGGTCGTGTTCTCGTTCTCCACAAAAATATAATTAAATATCCTCCTTCTTGTTTTCACAGCCCATCATATTCATAAGTATTAATTTTTTGGGGGTGTCCTTTGCTTAAAGGTTTCAAAGGCCAATAATAATGTTGTCTTTTTGTGATCCCAAAAAGAGAGCTTGAGTTCACCCTTGGTTGTCGTTCGTGTGTCGCTAAGAAGACTTTGATAGTAAAACAGGCTTGCTGCTACCGTTGGTGTTGGTGTTGGAGTTGACTTTTCTCATAATATCTTTTGCGTGTGAAGTTCGCATGTTAAATTAGACTTCACTTGCTAATCAATCAGTTATGAAGCATAACGAAAATTTTTAACCAAGAGAGACGATGATGAGCCATATGTATCGTATCGTATCCCACCGCAAACCAGGCCAATGAACTCAGGTGAATTTAAAACTTACAATATTAATATTGCACACATAAAATAAGTTTACCATATATATTTGTAAAATTCCTTCCAGCGTATTTGATTTGTCAGGTTAGGGAATTCTTCCTTAAAAATTTGTGTTACTGTGTTGTTTTATGATAATGATGATGATGATGATTATATGTTGAGCAGGCTATGTAGGTTCTAATTGATTGTTGTATAAAATGTTTTCCTTGTTATCTGAGATCCGTTTTTAATAGTATGATGGGCTTGCCAGACAAGAGTTCACCCCATTGGGTTGTAGTTGTAATATCTGAAAAAATAAGAAGAAAAAAAATTATCATGAGAACTTGAGGGCAAAATTAAAGATTTCTTGCGAAAAAAAGTAGTGTATAAAAAAGTACATTGTTTTAAAGAGTTAAGAGACTGCTGCTGTCTGTGAAATACGGTTTTTGGCTGAGGTTATTGCTTTGTGTCTATATGCATAAGGAGGTGATATGATAGGTAAGTGAGCCAAGCAGCAGAGAAATTGTACAAAAATGCTTTTTTCAAGCTTTACTAATTACCAATCAATCCTTTTCTCTGATAATGATCCCCAATTAATATCTATGACTTGGAGCAGTTTTAGTTTTTCATACAAAAAAAAGTTCAATTGTGATCATTTTCCTAGATCCTTGTGCATAAAAAACATTGAATTGCCATTTTTTTTAAAGGAACATCCCACTTCTTCAGATTTTGGATTGATTGGTAGGTAGTAAGGTAAAGGTGAGGTGAGATGA
Source organism: Orchesella flavescens (assembly GCA_964034955.1). Lineage (NCBI taxonomy): Eukaryota > Metazoa > Arthropoda > Collembola > Entomobryomorpha > Orchesellidae > Orchesella > Orchesella flavescens. Next base: position 8,330,728 of record OZ035958.1, on the reverse strand, counting down.
TATGAGATCAATATAGTTTGTTTCACTAATGTTTTGTGGCCCCAAAACGATATCATTTATTGTACTCAATTTTCTTGATTTTTTTTCTAGGTGCGTGGGTGCATATTATTATTATTATTAGTTGTGGATCATTAAGATATTTTATGTTTTGTACAGTTCACTGCTAATAATCATAAAGCATTTTTTAAGGCTTGGTGTTTGGTAATCACCTTCAAGTTTTATTGTATACTTAACTATTGCTGGTTGTGAATCCAATCTAATGGAATGGATGAATGAGCATTCATTTGATTTGATGTGAGCAACAGTTTTTTTTATAAAAGAAAGATAAAAAGTTTGCAGTGCACGAAAGACCGTCATTTTATGCATGAATATTAAAGTTTATTGTTTACTTCACTAGAAAAAATGGCTTGTCCACCATAATTAGCAGCTATCGGCGATAATAAACTTATCATATGTATGTGCACTTAAAACGAGAGTGACCAATGCGCTTTGACGTTCATATAACGGTTCATTATTATGGGATATTTGAAATTTATTTGGAATAATGCAAATGATAACATAAAATATTTGAATATCTGAGTGAATAATGAAACGAACCACAAAAAAACATTCAAAAAGTAAACAGTATGGCTCCGACACTGCTAAATTTTGTACTGGAAGAGCAAATCAAAGACTATGGATACAGGTGGATTCTTCATTTTGGTTGACTGAGAGAGGTAAATTAAGTAAAGTTTTAGGTGATTAGAGTGACTATAATTAACAGAATCAATCTGTGTTCAACTAATTATGTACTTGTGCATCTTATCATTATTATAGCTTCTACTATCAATGTTTCAAACCTAAATTACCACCAACGAGCACGCTCAGTAGATAAGATGTATCTCAGCTCAGGTGTCTTATAGGCTGGTACATATAGCGTAAATAATGGAAGGCAACAGGTAACTTTTTTTAAAGTCAAGCCAAGTCAACGCCAATATAATCTTAGGTATTAGAACAAGCACGGAAGCATATAAACATGAAATCACGTCATCATTTAAGTACAGTGCTGTGCTTTACATTGTGTATTGTATATTTGTACCACAATAATAATTGAACACAGTAAATGTTTATCATTATCATTACCAACACACACACGGTTTGAATTTGAATACACTTTACTATTATAACTTTTTAAAGTAATAATCAAAACCGCACCGGCAACTCTTCACTTCAACTGATTCAACTTTAACGTACAAAGTAAGTATACACCCACTGCATATCATCATCATCATATACTTGACTCGACAGACAGCAGCAACTGTTGCCGTCGTCAACTTTGGTCTTCGTCATAGTTCTATCATCAACTCAAGAAATGAAGCTTGCAAGTAAAGTAGCACATGGGAAAGCTTTGGACATCATAATAACCATCAATAAATTTTATATCAAATGAAATATCGATCCATAATATAACAATGGAATTGACTTTATCGCTTTATACTTTTCTATATACATACATAAAAAAATATGTTATAACCCTACACACCGCAATGATGATTGACCGATTCAGAATGAGAAGACGAAGAAGAAATCATGCCTCCGAGCTCATTTTCGTATTGAGGTCCACGATTACGATACTTTTCTTCTTGTGTGCAATGCTGGTGCTGCTCATGATGATATGATGACCAGTAATCATAATATGAAGGTAAAAAACCTATGTTCTTCTTCGTCTTCAATCTTATTATTATTATTTTATCATGTCTCTCGATTTACTACTGCATCTGCTCTTACTTATTAGCTTTCTAAAAAAAAGTGCGTTACTTTGTTACTTAAGGCCTTCCCTGAATCTACCAAACCAACTACCTACTCATCACATCACATTACATCGTGAGACATCTGCTTTGCCAACTGATGATGATAATGCTAAACTGGTGATTCTTCGTTGATGCAGAAAGAAACTGATACTCATATGTCGATCTGATGTCCGATAAATAATGTATCAACATCAACCTCTTTAATGATGATGATCATCGGTGAAATATAATGAATGCCAATTTTCATGTCATCATCACCGTCACCATCAACATTCAACTCAGTCCTAAACTTATACTGCTTCTGATGATGATGATCCCATATCCTTCGATCATATTTTTTCTCGTAACACTTTTTTTTAATATACTGACTGATTCCAATTTTTTTTAAATGTTTCTTACATTTGCATAAAAAGAAAGGGATGGAAAAATTTGGAGTAAGCATAAAAATTAGGGCAAACATGGCACTTTACAAATGAAACAAAATATAACCTTTGTCAGGCAGGAATAGGAAGTAAGTTTTGCTAAATGTTGATAGTTGTAGGTAGGTGGTTATATAGTGATGGTGGTGGTGGTTGGTAGTGTTTCTCAAAGACTCAAAAAATGTTAAGTGGATTGGATGATATGACATGATCACATGATGATTTGAACATCCTGCTATCAACTCTCTGGGTTATGCATAATAATAAAATACTTAATGCAATGCTGAGAAAAACGTTACAAATAGGCGTGCACATTTTTTGACATTTAGCTCTAAAGATAGTGGAGATGATTATTAAGATTCGTTCTGAATAGTGAATATATATATACATACACGCTTGCAAATTCGAGTGAAATACAAATGATGCAGAGCAAATCATCATGATCATCATTTTTCTACGTGCATAACATCCCATCATCCATCCCCAACACTTTTAAAGTGAGCAACAAAATAGAAACAACTGGCAACTACCCTATTTAGGTACGTATTTTAGAATTATATTACTTTTATTTACTGGTTCATTTTGTACAAAACTACATGATGATGATGATAATACACCATGCCATGATATGCCATGCATCATTAAACTGCATGAGATATTGTTTGCAGTTTTCACAGTGGGACTGCCCCTACTGCTCTGCCATTGTTGACTTGTCTAGTTCAGGTTTGGTCTAGGCAATAAAGGAAGGCAGAGTACAACATCAACAAATCATATAACATAACCATTGACACGTAAAAACATTCGTAATGTGTGAGCACCAAACTTAAAGTATATAACTTGCAGATTTTTTTGAAGAGTTTAAAAAAATCCAAATGAAGTTTACATGTCATGATAATATGATGATGATTGTTACCTGCAACAGACATTTACAAATATCAGAGCATTATTCTGGCTCTGGCTGACTGTAAAAAACGGCTGTTAAAAAAAACTACCTTCCTTAACCATCTAGGGCGAACCGTCGTCTTGTCAGTCACTAGGCTATTCTTTCATTTCTTTCCTCAAGTTAATAAAAAAACGGAGATGATCGTACAAGTACAAAGCCAGAGTCATTCTTAGCATTTTGAGCAGACCATTAAGAAGTTTATAGGAAAAACTTTTTTTAAAAAAGCTTGTTCAATTCGGCTGTTTTAGCAGTTCCGTGAATTCTAAATGTGATTCCGTATATGTATACCTACTGGATGACATGAAGATTGCATGGACCTAATTTGAATATTAAATATTTATTCTCTTTTTTTTTGCTTTAAGATACCGTTTCTATTTTTGGAATGACTTAACATAATCATACGCATAAGGTAATCTTAACACGTAATACATTCTTATAAAATAATAATAATGATGATGATGTGAAAATGTGCTTATAGAATGGATATATATGAATATAATATGCTATTCATTTTTTAGAAAACAATAATAATGTTCAACATGTTAAATTGCAATCATGCACATTTTTCGCTTGTTATCTCTTAAACTAGGTAGTTACATATATTTTCTTTGAAACTAACAAGAAGAAACAATGCCATAAGCATGTATTTTTCCTCCAACCACGACCGTTTTTTTCCGCTGAGCTTTGAGTTTCGTAAAAGAAATAGCCATGAGGCATAAATCAGCAATAACCATCACGCAAATACTACAAACAGATTACTCAGAACTTATACTATACCAACGCGATCATCTTCTTCATCAGTCAGAGGATCGCGGCATCGGATATGCCTATATAGAAATTGTGCATGTTCTTGTTCTCCATTGTTTTAATTTCATAAGAATATTATGTACAGTTATCCCTCTTCGGGAAAAAAATGTTATGAACATGGCAAAAAATGGAGCACCAACCAGAGAAGTAGTGAGTTGATAACATGAAGACGAAGACACGTGATAATCATAATCATTTCTTCATCTATATGCTTTTCAGCGCACTCACGTTCACTTTGACCATTATTATTATTATTTGCTTGATAACGTATGTATATGGTTAGGACGAAACCAGGAAAAATATACTGGCTGTCAAAGAGTAAACATGACGATGGGATGTGATACGATTGTGTGTAAATATTGCGAAAAAAATTGCATCGCGTTGTTAGCTTGACATGGCTAGAAGAACTAGAACCAATCCAATCCAATACAAAAGTACACGTTATCCTTTAGTTGATCCAAGTCTTAAAATATATTTCATGTTATTACCGTTGACCGTATAAGAAACTAGGTAGTGGAAAACACAACAAGAGAATGGCATTAGCCTGCTTGCATAAAAATTGAGACAAAGGATGAAAAATGCTTAGCGTTTTTATGCAATTATGGGCAATTGTGTATGCACACTTACATACAAATGTGTGCTTCACTTTGGTTTAATGTATTTCTTGGCTCTCCTTTCAAGTAGTTGACCTCGGTTTTGACAATGTCGGAAAATTTTTACTACCATATTGTTGCAGCTGAACTACTAGTAACTATATATATAAATGCTTGTTATCTATCTTGGACGTGGACTTTTAAAGGGCTCATCATGGTCATGAGGATCACCATATTTGTGTTACACAGAGCGTTGAGCAATTGTGCTCACCAAATTGATGGTGTTCCTGATGAGGATGATGATGGTTGTGATGATAAGAGCAATAAAGATTTTAGCATAGCGGTTGGTTTTGTTGGAGCATTGTTGTCTTGTGTTTATGTATATATTTATTTATTTATTGTTTGATGCCTTCCTTTTCTTTAGAAAAAAAATAGATTTGCAGAATAATTTTGATTCTATCTGCTGAAAAATTGGTGGTTAAAAGGTGTTCTTATCCCAATAATACTAATACTTGACTAGCTTGGCTTGACTCTTGGTGTCAAAGCTTACATCTTTGATGAAGTACTAGTCTAAAAGTAATATTTACAAGCTTGTCACTTGTCAATCACCTTTAAAAAACAACTTGTCATCCTCATTGCACTCTTCTTGTGTGTTTGACATCATTCATTCAATGTGTGCATGTGTCTTTTTAATTCAAAATGACTATGAGTGACTGACTTCCTAATTCCTGAAAGTTAAACAGTTTTGTTCAATTAATTATTACGTCTGATTGAACAGATAGCGGAGTGAGTGGAGAGTGGATTGGGTTGGAGTGGATTTATGAGCACAAACAAACATTGTCTCACCGATTCTTCAAGTGTATAAACAAGTCCATTTTTGACTAACCCAAATGCAAATTTTAGATGACCCAGACAAAAGTCGATAAAAATGCTAGTACATTGTACTTAATGTACGTACATAAAACTTTAAAAAATCTCATTCATACATACGTACAAACAAATGAGAGAAACAAAGGTTAGGTATACAAATACGTACGTACACAGTCCTGTGTCGCGTGCGAAGTTAAGTCAATCATAAAACATGCTGATCACATGGTTTGAGCGATAATGATCATCATCACAGAGGGTCTAGTCTGTTTGCAGCGTGTCTGAGTGTGTAATCTCACAAAAAATTGTTGACTATCAAAACTCAGTCAGTCATTTATGTTTCCTTTAGAAAATCACAAGAAGTATAGGTATTACTGTGACTTTTCTTAAGTAAATAATACCAACTACCAGCACAAACTTATCCCTCTATCATTAAATTCTATCTTTCTTGCATAAACTGAGCTTTGAGAGAAGAAAAAAATCATGAATGAAATTAATTGAAATGGATAAAGCACGAGGGGTATCGGATATGGGAATAATTGGCTTTAGTGGCTTGGCTTTATCATATCATATCATATGAAAATTCGATTTGAAATGGTATAGTAAAAAAGTAAAAAAATAAAAATGTTTCTCTTTCTTTTACAGCCACAGCTTATGTATACCTACTACTACTTTTGGTTTATATCATGTTGGAGGGCTTCATGCCAAGACGAGTAATTTCTATTGAATTGCATATAGTAAAATTGTACTTATATATATGTATGTATGAAAATTAAAAACTTTCCGTGATACCTAATCCCTTAATTAGCATAAAACACATCTGTGAATTTCACATCTGTCGTGTGTAGATATCATCGAAAGTATATAATAATTTAGCAACTAAGACTGATGAGTGAAGGCATGGCTGTCTTGATTTGATATTCCTTCTGATGCTTTCAAATTTTTAATCGCGTCCGCACATTCTAATCTAGACTTGACGCTTTCCATATATACCAACACCAACTACCCACAATATGCTAAGCAGTCAATTCAATACAATACACACAGAAATGAAAGCAGTTGTCAGTTTCTGAAGCCAACCCAGCCAGTTGCCAGTACGAGCCGGTACATAAAATAAAAGTAGATATCCAACATTGAACATCCACAGTTGGTTTTTTTTGTTGTAGTAATAACGTAATAATGCCGGTTCGAATAAGAAGTTTTGTAGACAGACATGACACGGTGATCTTTGATCTTTCATGTTTTCCCGTGTTTTGTTCACTGGGAATTGGAACCAAACCAGTGAGTCGTGTGTGACTCCCATCCTTATCACAAAAGAAGCCCTGATTATGAAAATGATGGGGCGTATACAAAACACGGAATATAACATTAGAAATTATACTCATCTCATTTCCATCGCCTCTTCTGTGTTCACCCAAAAAATGAATGCTGCTCTCATTCAATCAAAAAACAATTGATTAGGTTGGTAATGGTGTGTGATGCCCGAAGTAAAATATTATAGCGAGCCGAGCCGATCTGAACTAATTTTATCGAAAAGTAAACTAAATTAATGGAATTTAGGTAGGAATAATATGTATATATTCCCTTGTATCAATTTATTTGACGGTTCGTTACATTTTCTGATCAAACGCTTCACAAGATATGTACAGAGATATCAGAAGAAAAAATCTTTGAGTAAATTTGTGTTTGTACCATAGACTATATGCCATATTGCCATGTACGATAACTTATATATTGTGTTTGGTTTGGTGTGTGAAAAGTGATGCGATGATGTAAGCAGACACAGTTAAGGAATACCTGTTGTAAATACTTACATCGTATTTAGATAGATATATATCTGAGTATGTGTATGGTGGTCAGCAGTAGTCAGAACTGTGAGTGAGACAGGTACATCCTTTGGTTGCCGACTCTTCTTGTAAGAAAATATATATGAGTTTAGGATCCTTCAGAAGCGTAATATGCATAGCGAATACACTTTGGTGGAATGGAAAGACACGGGAGGCAGATGCTAGATGTTTAAGATGATGATGATGATGATGCAAATGCTACGTGAAAATAATGTTCACTGACTGACTCCCTTTTTGAAACTAGCGTTTTTCTCCTTTTCTGTGCACTTCCTTGCCTGAAGGAGTTATTAAAATGTTGTATTACGACTACAACCATGAAGTGGAGACAGGTGAGCATCATCTTACTGAAGTGCACATGGTGCTATTGAAAACATACAAGTTCAAAGTTAAAAACAACTTATTTGATGCTCCGTTTTTATATTCACATGCAATGCATATTATCAGACATTCAAATTGAAATAACAATATATGCTCAAGTGATATTTCTTGTTGCTTTTCATGAATAAAATATTAATACGACTGGGTTATGTTGTGTCTCTGTGTGGCCAAAATATAAAAAAAAGGTTTTTACCACAGTCAATAGCCTCGCTCATCCGATCCAATCCATTCCATTCTACATTCTTAAGACTGAAATCCGTTTGTTTTTTTCAAACTGGCAAAAAATTACAATAGAAAATTGCAAAACGATTTAAGGCTATTTTAAGATACTACTACGAGGCTTTTCAACTGAACACGACCATCTGGCCAATGATGCCAATTTATAAAATATATATAATATCTGTTCGGTTCAGTCCGACAGATAAATCCTGACAACGATTACTATACACACATGCTACATACCTAAGACTTCTTTTCTCACTGGTCGCCCACGCTTTAAAAAAATTGCACAGTTAACATGGACGATGATCGTCCCAACAGCTATTGAATAGTAGTAAAGAAGGCGTTTGTACATGAGTTCTTTTTTTGCTGTAGATCGTTATAAATGATAAGCCATTCTCATGACAGGTGATTCTCGCGTAAGAACCGTGAAGTCACGATATTTAATACGCTATAGCAGCTTGCATATACACATGATTGTTTCCTTAAGTCCATTCTTTTATTTTCAAAGCATATACATATATATTCCATCCACCAACCTAAAAAACCATGGTATGGTTTATTACATATTTGGCGTTTCCGGTCTTATATATATTATGTAGCTTCTTTGGTTTGGTTTGGACAATGGATTATTTTTACGTATAGCAAACAAGCTTGTGAATGGAGCTTCATGGATTGTTATCAATGCAAATTATCAATGCAGCTTCCGTTGTGTTCTGCTCTTTGAAGAAATTTAAAAGTCTTGCCCTTTTTCTCCTTATCCCAACAATCTACGAAATAAAAGGTGTCTCCGTGTATTGCATTATTTGCCAAATAAAATGCGTGTACAACTTTTTATACGTTTTGGGGAGGATATGGGAGGAGGAGAAAGACATACTGACTGAGTGAATGCCACATCACATCATCGTACATATATTACTGTAGAAATGAACAGCACACATGTATATACATGTCATGAATGAGAAGACGTAGTTAAAGTTGCAGAGAAAATATAATTTCATTCCATCTACTTTTCTTACACATCCCGGATTTACAAAGAATGCACAATAAGAAGTGGTGGACATGGTTGGCTGACCAAAAGTAAGTCCCACACCCGTGGGAACTTTATTTTTGAGGTTTACACAACGGGTTCATTTAATCTTTAAAGGGACGGATATGACGGAAGTGGCAAGTGTGTAATTCAGGACGTGAAATGTTGAATGTGAACGGGAGAATGCAAAGAAGAATAAATAAGATATGAATGGTGAAAGAAACTTTGAGGATTCATTTTTCAGTAATTTAAAGCTCTAAATTTTTCGGTTCCCTTTAAAAAAAATCCCCCATTGAAAATAAATGAACGTTAATTATTTAAATCGTTATTGAAATCAAAACACTAATCAAATTAACGGATGGTAAAACGCCTGAGAAATTCTTTACCCTCCTCCCCGTCACACATTTGCATCGTAGTATATGATTTTGATGGTTACAAAAACATTTTTAAACTGTATAGTTCATTGTACAGTAAAATGTAGAATGAAGGTATAATATAAGAACATTAGAATCTCGCTCAATCGCTGCCTTACATTTCAGAGATTATCTAAGATCAATAACTGTTAAACACAATTAAATGAACTGAGTCATTCATAGTGAGTATGAGCACGAAAGAGAGAGGATCTCTCTCTCTCTCAAGGAGTTCTTCGTGCGTGTAAATATAATCATAATCAGAATAACACATTATCTAACCCAACACCCAAGCTTCAGCATCAAGCATTAGCCACTGTTTAATATCTTTTTGGCAATCACTATGAAATAATAGTATAGTAATAATGCAAACGCTTAAAATATCAAAACAGATGTAATCGCTAAAAAGTTTGTAATATTAGGTAAGTTCATTATAAAAAGTTTAATCCATATAATCGACAATTTGGCATCTTTTGGAGTTTTATTCGCTTGTGGAAACATAAACAAAAAAAACACTCTCGTCTTAATGATAATAGACCCTTTTCATATTTTTTTAGCCTTCAGTCGTGGATTGGCAGACGCCAACGATATGATATGATGGTAACTAAATGGAACATTGCATATTGCATTGCATGGTGTGTTGTCTGTATAAATTATTAATCAACCTTGCATGAGGAAGTCAATGAGGCTTAATTACTGTTCTGTAATTACATCGATTTCCAAATCGGTATTTCTTATCTCATGTCACATTTTTGTTTGATAATGAGAACATTTTCTGGAAATGTCGTGCTAAATATAGCAATACATTAATAGTCAAGTACACTTCAATTGCACTTCAAATGCTTAGCTTAGCGGTAGCACGCAATCCTTGGAAATCAATAAATTGATTTGGAACCATGATCAAAACGCGAGAGGAAAATGACGTCGCTATTTCCATAGGCATTAATCCTTTATGCAGCCTCTAGTGTAAATTAGTAATTATATTGTCAAAAGACTAACTTCTGTTTTTAGCTCGAAACAAGTTGAAATATGCTACCAGCAAATAAAATGAATTCCCTAATTTGGCATTTTAATCAGATCTGAATTATTGATGGAGTATGCTTCCCATATAATTAAGTAAAAAAAACTTTGAGATTCATGATGTTTTCTGTTATACATTGTGTCTTTGTATGTAATATATTCTTCATAAATATTAAAGTTATCACCGTATAAGGTATAAGATATCTACTGCACTGTCACTGCCATCACATAAAGACAAGTTCGACAGCTTACGTTTTAACAGAGACTTAATGAAAGTCAATATGTATTATGCTTATATTAGATTATAGACGCTTAAGCCGTACCCATAACTTGCTTGCTAATTAATGACTTGTCAATAATCAGCAATGATGGCAAGCAAAGCTTGGGATTTCCTTCGAAGGATCTCAGGGCCGAGGCCAGATTACGAGAACCAAGGCATATCACTTCAGTTCATGATCATGTAACCTTTGCCTTGAGTCCCTAAACTTGCCTATCATTTCAATTCTTCAGCCAGCACCCTTTCAATTAAAGATCTAAATCTAATTAAAGCCAAGATGTAATGTAGCCAAGTTAAGTTGTTAGGAGGTAAAAAGGTTTTGTAATTTACCGTAAACATAACGATCCATTCACAAAGAGCACACATCACATCAACATCACACACTTCACAAAACAAACTGCTCTACTCCAAACTTCAACTGTATTTGATTATATTACACAATATTGAAATCGGAAGATTGGAACTGTTGTGAGTAGTACGACCTTTACGAGCTTTTTTGACGGGTTTACTACGGGTAGTCAGTAAGATGTGATGGATGTTGCAACTACTACTGTTGAATTAAGTATTGTCTGTTAAAAACTTAACTTTCGGATAACAATCCATGATAAGACAGACGTTTTTGTGTAATGTCAGACAACCCTTTTCTTTCTTGAAAAAGAGTTGTGAACTACAATGACGATAGGAGCAGCCAGGATCATCACATCTCACATCACATCACTACACAACTACAACAACACAACACTACGTTCAAGGGATCATCCACTTGAGGAGTAAAATTTACTTCTGTTGAGACACCATTCTGATTCCTTTTTTATTAATTTAATACTTGATCAATGTGTGTATGTGTGAGTGTGTGTGTAAAAGGTAAGTAAAATGCATTTACCTTTCTACATGTAGTAGTCTCTCATACTCACGTTCATCGTTTATGTACATCATCATGTGGATTATCATCATATTAGCCACAAATATGCTACAGACAGAAGTAGACAACAGCAGCTCCAACAGAAAGCATCATCCTCATATACTTTTTTTTCAAGCCCCTCAGGCTTCGTCTTAGCCTTTTGCATTGCATATCCATCTCTGTATATATCGACTTGAGTGAAAATATGAGAGGAGCAGGCAAAGAGCATCGCATTGCATTGAGAGAGACGACCGACCACATTTCATGAAGTTATACATGGATATGTATTTTTATGCAGGTTGTATTGAGTTAGTTCTCTGTATGTATATTTTGAATGGTAGTAGAGAGGAGAGCTAATGCAAAAAAGGTGTACACATTTGTCGTGTAATCCTTTATGGTAAATTTGAAGGGCTTAGCAGACCACAGATGCTTGAATGTTGTTATATATTATGCTGAGTTCATATATAAAAATCTATGTACAAATATAAGTATAGAATTGGAATAGTCGTCTTGTCATGCCTTCTACGTCCTAGCACACTGCATGAGAACCAAAAATGTTCTTGGTTTGGTTGGTTGACAGAGTATCAACCTCGATGAAATACTTTTCATGCATATATTTTTTGTGTTTAAAAAACCCAGTACATTAAGAAAGCAACCATTGCCAGGCTGATGAGAAGAGTATATTATCGTCTTGTCGTGAATATGTATGTGGTTGTAAATAGTACTAAAACCAAGACAAGCAAAAGTTTTATACATGCTGAGTTTTTTTTTGCAGTAGTAGAGCAAACAAGTCAAGTTTCAGGAACAACGCAAGGATGAGATGCCATACGCATGTACATATAAGGCTTAGCTTAGACTAGCTGTCATAAAAAAAACTCATGGATGGAGTTGCATGAACTGAGCAGCCAAATGTCTCAGAATAGAAATTACTTTCAACAAAGATATTCCATAATATATTTCTCTGGATGAATGGCCTACAAAATAAATCTGTTTTCAGCAATCATGACAAATAATGCGAATGAATAAACAACGGTGCTTTTCAATATTCATTGGTTATCTAAAAACTGCTTTTGAATAAACGATGTACCGATTTGGGAATCAAAGTATTAACCAGCTTGATTAGTTAGTAATAAAATGAGTAGGCAATTAAGTAAAATATATGCATCACTATTTCGCAATTTAAATACGGGCAGATTTATATTTCCGATTTTCAAACTACAAATGCAATTGATTGGTGTGAGTACTTTAATTGATTTCTTCATAGGTTGCACCAAAATTGATATGCTACAAAACAAATTCGATAAGGTATAAGATACATAAATACCATTAGGTTTCTGAATAATTAACTGTTAACTTTCTTCTTTCTCTAAATTCTCTCTCCCGCTCACAACAGGATTAAAAAGCTTTTGTACATTCATTTAAAGTCAAATACTTCCGTATTTAGACCAGTCGTAAGTCTCCAGAACGATGCAGCTGTAAGTGGCCACAAGGCAGTTATGTTCCCTTTCGGATTCGCATACCAAGACCCACAGTCTTGGTTTCCCCAAACTGTTTTTGAAAGCCCTTTTTTGTAAAATTGCATAAAGTCATCCTCTGCTGAATTCTTCAAGTTAAAATAACTAACTTTTTTCTTCTGCATTTCTTGTAGTAGTCTCACCATCCACTCCACTTGGCATTCAATGAGGAACAGGAGAGAAGTATGACCAGTGCTCTGATTAAAAATTTTCAAAATTATCAATAACTAATCTCAACCTCAATCTGGACTGTAAAAGTAAATAGGTTATTAAGTAATAGATTCGGATTCCTACAGCATGAGGTCCCATTAAGGAGAAATAGTTGGGCAGTGAGCTACAAACGGTACTCAAATAAGTTTTTGGTTCTTCCGTTTTCCAGGTATGAAGAATGTCCTCTGAATTTTTCCCAATGATGGTCATCGGAGCAAAGTATTCATGGGGTTTGTAACCGGTAGCCAAAATCAAAACCTATTTGATCGAGTTTTGCAAATGCAAATTATTCATGATTCGAAGACTTTTTAAAAAGGAAGAGTTAGCGAAAGCAAAAATCTTTTTACTCACGTCGAGATCCGTTCGTACTCCATCATCAGTCCAAATTGTTTTTCCCTCGATAAACATCTTTTTACTCGAAATTATCTCCACATTAGGTTTCTGAATAGCTGGATAATACTCATTTGAAGGTAAAATTCTTTTGCAACCGATCTCATAATCCGGGGTCATTTTCTCTTTTAATGCTTGATCATTCGAAATTTGATACGCTCTCTGAGCGGCACTGATTTTATTTGCAATTTTGGCTCCAATTGAATTATGTTGGAAGCCAATGTATTGCAATTCTTGCATACAAAACAAAATTGCTCTGGTAAACCAAATTAGTCCAGGTACTTTTGCAAAGGCCCACTTGCAAACTTGCGGGTAATCATACTGAATTTTGGGAAGAAGATACGGAGCCCGTCTTTGGAATACTGTTAGCTTATCCACGCGGTCCACGATTGCGGGCACGATTTGTATTGCACTTGCCCCTGTTCCCACGACCCCAACTCGTTTTCCCGTGAGTTCCAGATTTGGGTTCCATTCCGCAGAATGAATGAGCTCCCCAGTAAAGTTTTTAAATTCTTCGGGGTAATTTGGAATGCGCAACATGCCGGATCCATTTATAACAATGTCAAATGACAAAGTTTCCATGCTGTTTGTTACAGTATCATGAACTATTGCTATCCATTTCAAAGACTGTGGGTTCCAGTGAAGGGACTCGACCCGAGTTTGGAAACGAATGTGGGGATAAAGGTTATGCTCTTTTGTGACTGCCTTGAGATATTCCAAGATTTCAGCTTGGGACGAGTAACGCTTTGACCAATCTAACGGTAGCAAATTTAATTCAATTTACTTTACATTTTAACAGACTGCAAATAAATGTGCACCTTTTTTACAATACCTGCTTTTGGTGCAAATGAGAAGCTATAAAAATGGCTAGGTACATCACAGCAGCACCCCGGATAGACATTTACCAGCCACGTTCCCCCAACTTCAGAATTAGTTTCGAAAATTGTGAATCTAGTATAGTTTAACGCTTCCTTCAACCTTATTCCAGCACACAGGCCGGCCAAGCTATACACATCCAAATTTACGTTTTAGATGAAAGTTTTAAAAGAAAAAAATCAATTAAATAAAAAATTAAATTTAAAAAATCTCGTTTTTCAGAATACCCTGCTCCAATTATGCATATTTGTGGCTCTGGCTCCAGCTTCATGTTTTAGCAGAATCCAGGAAGAAGTGAGGAATTTAATATGTTAGGAAACCCAAAACAAGTTATGGCGATGCGAGTGAAACCTCTCCCCTTGTCCCACATGTAATTATTTTATCTACTATAGGACCTAAACTGCTTTTCAACAGCAACTAAAACTGCATTCGCATTCTCATTGGAGTTTAAATCCAAATTAAACTTCACAGCAGCTATGTGTTATGGGAAAAGGTTTAGAGAAGTGTGGCATCTAACACGCGATATTTTTAATTAGGCTTGTAACGCTTATAGTAAAATGTACATAAAAGCTAGCCTTGATTCAGATTCTGGATCGGTATCCTCATGCAATGCATTAGTTTCCATCGTTGGATCTAAAACTATTTGATTCTCGAGATATTATTCATGCATTAAAATTTTGATTACCCAAAAGTGCAACTGATTACCAGATTTAGTTATTATCTATAATTTTATCTAAAGAATATTTTGGTTTAAACCCGTACTTACTTTTGAATAATGTTTCAATATTTTGGGCTGAATGTAATGCATTTGAATTCACTTATTATCCCAATATTCCCAACACTTAAATCCATTAAGATGCAGAGTACCTTTACTTTGTATTACATTGTTACGAATCAAGTTTAATGAAGCAGATTTTTTCCAAAACCACTCAATGACGTAGTTGAACTGATACAAAATGTAAACTGGACGTCACATATATTAGGAAAATACGCATTATTTAGAGTAATTGGATAGAATACTTACAACATACTTTCAAGATAATTTACGGAAAGTTGCACACATTTTTGTTTCATGATACATGCAACAATATTTTAACATTGTTTTAAATTAAGATAAATTTAGCTGAATAAGCAATATGTTGTCTTGCGTCATACTTATATGAAAGTATATTGTTATTTGGCTATGAGCATAATTGTTTAGTTATCTGTTGCAGGTTGCAATCGGGAAGATGTTTCGTTGCAATCAAACGTATCCTTTCTGTAATTTTGGAATGTTTGTCTTCCTTATCTACTTTGGCAGCTTCAATTAAACTTTTGTTTTCATTATCTACAATTTCATTTCTACTGGAGCTATCGGAATCAGGATACAATGCAGGTGAAAGCATTAGCCCTAAAACAAATCCATAAAGTTTGTAATCTTGATATTCCTTCAGAAAGTTTTTCCACGTCAAACCAAAGGTTTTAGGTGCTAACCCAAGGTTTCTTAAAAATGATTTGAACTCTTCATGGTAAAATCTGAGCACTTCATCTTCCTTATCATTTAAAATATTCATTTCCACACTAGTAAATAAAAAGTAACCCACTTCCATTGCTCTGCAACAAGCTCTGGCCAACTGAAAATCCACAAATTTCACGTCAGTTGGTTCTCCTTCAGAGTCGTGGTGAAAGAGAATGTTATTTTTCCAACAATCTCCAAAACCAATCACAGCATTTTTCACTTTTAAATCAATTAGATTGTACATGAGCTCAAAGTAATTTAAATCTTCGTTAAGACTCTCCCACATTTCTGCTGCTTCCTGTTCTGCGGCTTCCCGTAAAATAGATGAAACGGATGAAAAGGCCATTTTCACGAAGGATTTCTGTGAAGACGTTACTTCAGATGGGTGCCTGAACATCATATCCTTCAAAAATGGATAGCCAGAAAGAATCATGTCGCCATCCCCATGAAACATTGCAAATGACAGCGCATGAAATTGAGCTAATCCCTTTAATACAATCTTTGTATGAGACATATCCAGCATCGAGCTTCGTTCCATCATATTGAACCTAATTCCAAAAAATAATCCATTTATCCCTAATTACAAATATCATGTATTAAGTATTAAATACTTTTAATTAAATATACCCTGACTCTTGTAAATTTTTCATTGCCAAAAATTTAAAATCTTCTCCATTATCAGCAGCATATACTTCTGGATATCCTTTAAATATTTCACATTCTGTTAGTCCTTTTGATTCTTGGAATGCTATCATGCTCTGAAAAACTCTTGTATACATTCCAACTTCTTTTTCAAATGAGTTACAGTCTTCCACGATTGTTATGCAGAGAGGGTCACTTGGAAGACATTTTAGCATTATGTGAAGTGTTTCCTCTACATCCTCCAATGTTCTTTGCTCGTTTAGCTCCAGTGTTTTAATGTTAATCGTGATTTTGTACATCACAGACATGAAATTGTCTCCAGGTGCTGTGCCTCCTTCCACACAAAAACTAACCACATGAGCGTTTCGTTTGTACCCTTGGGCAATGTTATCAATCACATTAGGTGGAATATTCATCTTGCTAACTAAGTAAGTGCGTAAGTCACATAACCTGTCGATATACTTTTACGTGTTAAATTTATACCTTGTTATTCGATTCGATTAAAATAATGAAATTTTTAAACAGACACAAGTTGGAAAGTAATAAAACGGAAGATTAAACTACGGTAAGATGAATTGCCACCCGATGTGACTTGTTTGTGCTTCACACATCTGGTTTGGAAGTTTAGCTTTCAATGTGTTTTCAAAGTAGCAAAATCATTGGAAACAACACAATATCATGTATATGCTTAATGTGGCACATGAACAAGCTTTTGAAAACCTGAAGAGAAGCATACACAACAGATACATTAGAGTAGAGTTCGTGCTAAACACCATGAAAATATAAAGATATCGTGACATTTTGCTCTAACGCATGGTACGTTTCTTATAAAATGTTCTTCTTAACGATTGGATGTGTGCCATGTTTACGAGTCATATTTTTACCATACGGATTCATGTTGTGATTTCCATGAACCGGGATGAACTATGAGTTATGCAACTTAGGAGTATATGTATGTGCGTTGACTTGCTTAAATAATATGATACACTCTTTAACTTTTTTTCATACTGATTGTATTCGATTTGATTACAGCGTTAGGTGGGTAAGCGTTTGTGTATACATTAATGGGTCAGTCAAGTCAGGTCAGATCTCTATAAAGTGTATGGATTTGATGAACAACACGAAGAACATTAACGAAGGCGAACTTTCTCTGTTGCAAGAGCCAATTTTCTGATATTGTGCATAACACCAGCAGCAGCACGCTGTAATTCATTATCCAACGATCCAATCATATTAATTAAGTACGGCACAACACCACACTGATGCATGGTTATACAGTTTCTCGCGTCACTCGATAATGCAGCCAAGGCTTTGGCAGCAGCCCTGTGTACCAATGAATCCTCACTTGTCAAGTAACAACAAAGTGGACTGACAGCTTTTCGTCGCCCAAAATCTGTGGAATTATTTTTATAATTGCAGCACTCAGCAATTGCCGATGCGAGACATCTTCGAAGTTGATCATCCGTCTTAAAAAGAAAATATTTTTTGAAAACGTTAAAAATTTCAGATTGCCCCATAATTATGAAAAGTGTAAATCATACGCAATAATGGTAACTTACGGTTGGAGCTAATTTAGCCAAATTCATGACAACACCATGATCACTCATTATCCCCAAGTTTTCATCGTTTGTCGCAATCACAGCAACAGCTTGGGCTACAGCTGCCTGAACCATCATTTCGTTTGACTTGAGCAGATTGACAAGAGCCTCCAACCCACCGACAAAGTTCCGAACCACGTCCCCACTATCTTTGGAACTCTCAACGTAAGGGCAGATGGCCCACGCTGCACTGGCTTGCACACTCGAATTCGGATGTTTGAGTAGAGACCACACCAATCTGAATCCATCTTGTTGATCCATTTCTCGCCTTGCTTCATCATCAACCGCCAACTGTCCCACAGCTTTGGTCGCATTTACTAACAAGGCAGGGTTATTTATGGTAAGAAGTCCAATTAATGGTGGAATTGCACCTGCCCGTTTGATTAGACGAGCATTTTTAGGGTCTGCCATAACTATTTGTTCTATTGCACCCGCGACATTGGTCAATACGTTTTCAGGTTCGTCGTCCAGAAGATGGACAAGCATTTCAACTAAGCCTTGTTCCAGGTATTTGCCTGCTTTAGCTATTGCCGAAGCACATTTCCATATTGCCCCAGTTGCGGCTGATAACAAGGGCTGTTTAATAAACCAGAATGTTAAAATGATCAAATTACCAAAAAATATATGGTTTACTGATTCTTCAAAATATTGAGCAATACTTTATTTTTGCGTAGGTGGTCATCCAATATAATGCTGATTAGTGGATCAATTGCGCCTTTCTCATATACGATTTGCCGACTCTCTGGATCTTCAGCACACTAAAGCCATTCCAACTAAAATTTATTAGGTTGCCCAAGCTTAAATGAATATCTGAAATATCATACAAACCATGTAGATGGCTGAAGCGCAAAACTGTGTTAAATCGTGATTTGGAGTTTTTAATCCTTCAACAAAGTAATCCAAAAGTCCTTCCGTCCGTATAGCTAAGCGGAAACTGGCCTAAAAATTTTCCCAAAATACGCGTTAGTTAGAACATTGAATAAATCAATTTTCTATCATGAAAATGTTAGATAAAATACCTCTGAAGCACATTCATGCAAAATTCCAACAACTGGTATAACTACGCTGACTTGTCGTGTTTGCAAAAGCTTTGCAATGAGAGGAATAGCACCGGCCCTCCGAATTGCATCCTTGTTTTTTGTGGATTTGGCAAGTGACCACAGAGCACAGGCACCACATCGTGGTACTTCAAAATCAGTTTCTTCATCTGCACCCCCGGTAAACATTCCAGGCTGTTCGAAATCCAACATGTCAACCTGAATAAAGCAATATAACCTGCACATTATATCTCATTTGTAGTTCTATGGTTTTGTAGGTTTGCATTTGCGAAAAAAGTTTACCAGTCTGCTAATGCCATCACCCTTCCTCATAGCCCGTCGTGCTTTACGAATTTTAGAAATATTAGCAATGGTTTCCGCAGAAAGTAGTTTGAGTTCTTTTGCCGGATCTCGCAATGTGTGAATCAAAGTCTCAAGTCCCTATAGAAAAAAGAAAGTAAATATGAGCACTTGATGTCTTTATGTTAAAATTTTACCAAGAAATAGCAGAAAATGTATTACCCTCATGTTATAAATGTTACGAGATATTTCCGGATTCGATGAAATTTCTCTGAGCACAAGTAGCGCAGCAATTTTGCAACGATTTTCATCAGTTTCTAGAATATTCAAGAGAACTTCCAATCCTCCAGCTTCTTTGATGGCCAATTGCACATACTTATCTCTCAGATTAAAATCTCGGAGGGAGCTCATTGCAATGATTGTTGCAGTCGGATTACCAGCCTTGACGTATTTAATTAATCTTTGTACTTGCCAATATTCTGCAGGAATCTCTGAACTTTCTGCCTGATCTGCTTCATCATTTTCAGACTCTGGAGAAGACTCTGCATCAGAAGATAGGACTTTTTGCTTTGCAGACTTGCGTGAAACTGACGGCTGGTCGTCATTACTTTCACTTAATTCCAAATCAGAATAATTTATTTCATCCAAGTCTTCTTCATCATCTCCCTCCTCATCCCCTTCCTCTTCGTCTTCTTCAGTTATGGCAGCTAAAGCATCATCATCTTCGTCGCCTGTGACTGCAGTGATGTTACCCGTACTGGGAAGTAAATCTTCGTCATCTTCTTCATTAAACCCTAATTCTTCATCCGTGCTTTCAGGAGGTTCTTCTGCCATGTTAGCTTAATTTAAAACAGCAACAGAGAAAACTGTACGCTTTATGGTGAACTTTGTAGTGAAATAAATAATCGAAACTTATCAAATATTCCAAAGTCAAGAGATGTCTAAGATAGCCCCAAATTAAGCTCCAAACGCAACCAACAAATGCACTTGGGACATTTTATGCATTTTTTCCAAAAAGTTGTCATGCAAATGTGCTTTGCACACATCTCTAGACCAAACCTCGGGATGTGTGAACTGATACGAACTGACTGAAAGTTGAAGAACGGAAATGATGTAGAGTGCAAAAATGTTGAACGTACACAATTCTCACAATATACAAAACGACTTGCTATACTATATAATCCATAATCCTAGTAAAAAAATCATTTAGAAAATTACATTCAATTCAGAATGAGCCCATAAAAGTGCATTAAACGAAATCATACTTCAGATAATACGTTGTTGAAATGTTCAGTTTGATACATTATAAGCAAATATGTACATTTCACAAGCACCAGCTTTAATAGCTTTTACCTTTCACTTTCTTTCATTCCAGAAAGGATACCAGGACATTCAACAGTCAACAAAGAGGCTACACAAAGTGTGATGATTTATGAGAACCGATTTGTGGTTATGCTCTATAACAGCCACAATCGCTCCAATTTTTCATTTTCCTCACACCGGGACTTCTTACATCGACAAACTCCCTTCCTGGTTGTCATTGTCATTTGGAAATGTGTACCAATAAAGAATTATGCTTGAAATGCATTTTTGGAGACCTGCCACTGAGAGAATTACATTATTCAAGCCTTTGTACTCATCTCTTGATATTTATGAATAGAGGTTTGGATGGGAAAGGTAGAGCATGCAGGCAGTGTATGTAAATGGTGAATGGTATTCTCTGCTTGTATTAGTTTTAGAGGTGCTTAAAATTAACAAAGCAAACTTATATTAACTATATCATGATATCACACTAATACCTTTGCACATTAGTTTTTGGTGAAAGTATGATGATTAAACTAATGAGGATGAACTGCGAAAGTTTCTTGCTTCTAGTAATCTGATGAGACAGAAAATATACATCCAACCAAATACATTGTACATTCGATTAAAGTATTATACATGATATTTGGTTCTTATTTCACAAATGTTATTACAATAAAGTTTTTGCAGACATTTTTACATAATACTAAATTTTAATTTTGATAAGAAAATTAAGGAGACTTACGACTGTAAGCAAATGGCTTCTACTGATAAAAATTTGGAGAAAAGGAATATAACAATTTAGTCAATACGACTATGACACGAAAGTAAGACTACTTGAGACATGAGGTATAACAATGAGCTACGAGGAAGGTACCCCCTCAGTTACAGCTTGAGGCTGGGAAGTAAGATCTGGTTTTCCAAGCACTTCATCCAAGGTTCCCAAATCCCTCAATTCTTTGAGAACATCAAGCCCACCAACCAATTCTCCCTTCACATAAATCTGAGGATACGTCTGCCAGTTGGAGAAAGTCTTTAGTCCTTGACGAACAGTCTCATCTTCCAAAATATCAAAGGTATCGAAAGGTACTCCTACCTCTTTAATGATCTCAATGACTTGCCGACTAAAGCCGCATCTTGGCTTTGCAGGAGTCCCCTTCATGAACACCATGATTTCTGCCTTCCGTGTCAAATTCTTTAGTCGTCGGTTCAGCAAAAGTTCCTTTCCATCACTTGACGCCAGGGAATCAGTGGATTTTGCTTCTTTTACAGGAACCTGTGGCTTAAGAGCAGCAGTACGGACTGGCTTTCCAATGCTAACAGGAACATTGTTGGCATGCTCCAAGACCTTGCTAGTATAATCCTGAACATCTGCTCCAATCAAGCGCTCGCAAACGTGGTTATCTCGAAAAAATAGAATACTGGGGACTGAGCGGATGGCAAATTTTTCAGCTACATCTGGGAAATCTTCGACAGTGATCTCACAGAATAACATATGCTACAATAACCAAATAATCGACAATTAATCATTTATACTAATTTATTTACACCAGCCAGTTAGCTTCACAACTTAAAAGTTTGCATTCGTGTTCGTCATTCGAATGTAGAATTGTATTACCTCCAAATCTGGATCCACCACAAACTCCCGAGTCAGTTCCATTATAGTTTTGCACGTAATGGACCACGGAGCCACGAAAGTGACAACAGTCAAAAACTTTTTATTAATATCCATGAGGTCATACAACTCCTCAGCCTTCGAAATAAAGACAGGAGTCAACTTCTTCTTGTCCGGATCCATCATTAAGCGATTTAGATAATCTTCAGTTTCAGTCCAGTGAGGAAAGTGGGGTCGGTGCTTTGGGTGCGTCTCCAGAAACCGGAGCATCTTCCAGCTCCAACAATGACGTCAAAATGGTGAATGTAAATGGAAAGTTGGTACCAAAAATATTGAATGTAAAAGAAATGGGATAACAAAACACAAGCAACAAGCAGCTCATGAATGTGAGTCACTCAGCTCAGCTTCGTATGTACAATAAGCCCAAAATCAGCGCATTCTTTGATTCAATATGCCCCATAATACTCCCCACAACAGCGCGAACCAAATGTAATCAAAATTTTCATGAAATCTCGGAACTTGACACGTCAACTCTAGTTTTTGTTTGTGCAGCTGAATTAAGTATTTAGACTAATGTAAATCAGTTGTGCAAACATTCGCAATTATACTTTTCCATTTCCATATTCCATATTGCGTCTACCTGCTTCCGAAAAATAATCATTGCTACAACTTAATTTAAATCTGGGAAACGAAGAGAAATCATCAAAATTGTGATTAGTTTAGTTTAAAAGCGATTTTAACAGTTGACTATTATAGTACGATACGAGAAAGGATACTACAATCAAATTAACAATTGAACACTGCCTTTAGTCGCAAGCATGAAGCTCGAGGGAGAAATTAATAATGCACCTTCAACCGTGCCTACAGTATTCCAAGGATTTAAGCTGCCGTAAGATTACTTTTGAATTAAAATCATTCATCATTGGATATGCTCAAGAATCTAAATTCATAAAATAGATTAGCGATTCATTGCAGCCAGAGTCAGTGTCAGTTGTCAGTACTCCTATTACTTACGATTAGTAATGACTGTTGGGATTACTTTTTGTGTTTAGGAATGATGGAAACATTGCGGGTCTCCTCAAGGTGCAAATGTCCAGACAAATGCTTTATGAATGGTACTTGAAGAGGAAGGAAACAATTAGACCATGGGGAACATTTTTTGCTTCGAGTAAATTCAAGCAACCAATTTCAACCAAAAGATTGCCGAGACGCGTTGTTAAGAACATTGAGTACTTCCAGAGCAACTACTTGTTCGTGTTCATTGGACTGTTCACATACTGCTTGTAAGTAGAATTAGTAACTTTCCTTTCTGAGATCTTAATGCTTTGTTATCCTTGTTATTATGATGTAAATTGCTGTAATGTTTTTGTAGAGTGACCAGTCCCCTGCTCCTATTTGCCGTGATTGCCTCTCTTGCAATTTGCTATTGGATTGTTGTTCGAAACACAGAAACAAAGTTGACAATCTTTGGGCGTCAATTAACTTTGGCTCAAAAGTATAGCCTTGTGGGTCTTTGCTCAATGCCCGTGCTTTGGATTTGTGGAGCTGGTGCTGCATTATTCTGGGTGCTTGGAGCTTCCTGTTTTCTCATCATGACACACGCTGTGCTTTACGATGTGGAGAGTCTCGTTGGACCTGAGGAAGACAGTTTTGAATTAACTATGGAAGAAGTAGTTTAGGTAGGTAGTAATTTTTACGTAACCAAAATACAAAGTCGTAAAATGTTTTAAATTTCTTCCCACCGCAAGGAATTTGTCGCATAACACAACCTTATCAATCACATCAGTTATCAAAATGAACATCGTACCTAATATTTATTGAAGATCTTTGGTCAGTTTGCTACACTTTTAGAATAGTCGTATATGAAAAAAATTCTGAATATTTTATTAGCTGATTGCAGTCAGCTCAATAGCTTTGTTTTAGTAAATAATTCCAAAGTTAACCATGCAAATACGAAAAAATAGCTTGCAAAACTTATGATGGAAAATAATTTTATTGGTGTTTTGGTATGTTTTATCATGCGGGCATATGAGAAAGATAGATACGTTATAATTTGGTGGATAGTAGCGGCTGGTTTTAGTTTTAATTCCTCAATAGCTGTTTTAATTTGTTAATACTATGTATATTTTATTGAATACCTTATATTTATTAAACGCGACTTAGTGCGTTATGCACCTCACGTAGAAGCACATTAATTTGAGTTCGATATAGGATTCTAATATCAATTTGCAGGCAATGATAAAATAATTGTATATCTCTAATTCAAATACCCTGTACAAAACTGTATTGAGAATTTCAGAGTTTTGCTATAATGAAAATTTGATCTAGTCTATGTACAACTCCAACCATTGTCACGTTTATGTTTCTGAACTAACAAAGTAACTAGCTTGCACTTATGAATATAGTTTCAAGATTTTGTCAGAATTATGACTATGAGAAAAAATATTCTAATTAACGTTAACGTTTGAAATCTCTACTAAAATCTCTATTGCACTTTTAGCAAGAGGCATCAAGATTCCTAGCTTAAAAATATAGAAACTTTTTCACTCTATCCAGTATTTGGATGGAAATAGTTTTAATATATGGACCGTGCATGGTACCTTACATAATAGTTGCCAAATCAAAAGATACTGATATTTATGTACATTGGCTATTTATTGTACTTTTTAATTTTAATTCCTTGCCAAGTTGACTGTACTGTGAAAAATGTATACATGTCGGAAATGTAATAAAATCACAATTCGTACTAGTAAGGTTAAAATAGTTGAATGTAAGTACTGCTGTATTTTTGTAGTTTTAGTGGACGTATTAAATGTATATGATGCACTCATTGCAGCATAAATATTATGATTTCGTACCTGAATAATATGTGGATTGAATACATTCAACGTATCATCATGCATCATTATCATGAAATGTGATCAATGTAATTATGAAAAATGAACAGTTAGTATCCAAAGCTTTTCATTTTCTTGATTTTCTTGTATTTTTATAGTCCAGTACAAAAAGGTTAAAAATTATAATTTATGCAAACTATGTCATGTCACAACCACACACAAATATCATTAAATTGTGCGTATACAAATAGAATACAATTTTATCTCTCGCAGGAACATACTTATATATATTTAATGTTATATAATATTTATCTTCGTATGCTTTTTGAAAAATACTGGTCATGTACTTTAGGATCTTTAGGATTAACAACCGGATTGCTTTCACTTTAAAACTGGTATTTCTGTAGTATCTAATTTAATTAGTTTTGTAGCCTATTCTTATAATTTAAAGCTGTACAGTACGTTAGTAGCCGACCAGATTCACAACAACTTTGTTGAGTGTAATTCACCGGGCTTCATTTGGTGCAAAGCTGTATCTGTAAGACTGGTTACATCCTAACTTAAAAAGTATGATATCTAATGAAACTTGCAAAAGTTTACTTTGCATATCATAAAGCTCAATCCATAAAAGACAGTAAGTTAAGCTAAGGTTGAAGGTGACATGGACGGAAGTTTTTTTTTGAAACTATAAACTTACAACTATAAATGCGGTTAGCAGCTACATTAATTATATACATTTGTGCGAAAACGCAATGAGGAGTAAGTTCTTAGATGTTGAAAACGAACGGTTAGAGTTTATCACTACCCATTTGTTTCTCAGTTGAAGTTGAAAAGTGTCGATCTGCCGGATTTTAAAATGCAATGAACACATACGGAACAGGAAGGATATTTTTTTTAAAAAATCAAAACACTACCTACTCATAAAGTCTGTAAAGTAACCTGTCATCGAAAACACATACATAGAGAGAAAGTTTTCCATGTCATGGACGGAACACTATTTCATTTTCCTTAAATAAATATATGGCATTATTTAGCTACGACCAGAATGGTCAAATACCTAAGATAGATCTCCTGAGCTGGGCT
Organism: Orchesella flavescens; assembly: GCA_964034955.1. Taxonomy (NCBI): domain Eukaryota; kingdom Metazoa; phylum Arthropoda; class Collembola; order Entomobryomorpha; family Orchesellidae; genus Orchesella; species Orchesella flavescens. Next base: position 8,304,325 of record OZ035958.1, on the reverse strand, counting down.
TATAGCTACTTTGAATTAATACTAAAGGACATGTACACATTTTACAGACAAACAAATAGATGCAAAATTAATCAGTGCAGAAACACAATGTATGCGATGGATATAGCAAATGCTGCAATGGACAGTCGATTAGTTGAGCCTCCGCCTAATCCTTTAAAAAATGTAATGACCCGTTCACCTTCCTCCTTGTAAGGATTTGATCCATCATCAAAATTCATGGGACATTGATCACCTAAAAGTAATTTAGTAAACTCATAGTAGTTTGTAATTTTTATGCTTGCATACAGTGAAAGAGTAATTGTTTTAAAGTCAAGTGATAGGGTACTTACGCTCACGCTCATACTCTTCCATGATTAGAGAAACTGCTGCTCCTTCAGTATAATTTGAACTAGTCACATCTTGATTTATGGAACAAAACGGACCTAAAGCTAATGACATCCGAATTCGATTTAAATCTTCCCTTTGATATACCCAACAGCGGTATCTGCTGAATGCATCCAGCTCATCGTAAGTTATTAAATAGGACTTTAAATTTTCTTTCCAGTAACCAATGCACTTCATTTTGTAATCAGGGTCACCTGAAAATACATCATTTTTATATTAGGTTTTTTAAGTAGAGAGAGAAAGTGAACGAAAGCAAAAGAATGGAGCAGCAAAACAGACTGAAATACAATAAAAACTTTGTAACTAACTAATCAGTTTTCAATAAGCTAGAATTAGCATTGGATTAGTATAATGATCAAAATAAGTTCAGTAGAAAGATTAAATGAAAGAAAGTTGTAAGTTAAATCGTGCAGTTAGATTGCATGCACAACGTGTGTTTCTACGAAAGAAAACTTTATAAAACGCAGACGCAGGCTACGATTTGATTTCACAAACCATATAAATCGAACATGACTGATGGTCAAAATCGAAAATGGGCCATGTCATAAAAAAGCTCATGAATGTAAAAGCATCAAACCTTTGTTTGCATATTAAATATTTAAGTTAAAAGTGACTCGTGACTGCGTCACTTAATTCTATTTTACGTTTGAACCCTATTCAAAAACCATTATCTTATTATTATTAGTGTACAAATATTATTCCCTCTCCCCTCCCCATGAAGGTAAAAGTAATAAAATCATACTGTAAATGTCCACAGGACGACCCAAGTAGTCAACAGTTAGACAATAAGTTTCATCAATAGTGACCTCCTTTTGGTCCTGATCACACACTGAGAAATCCGATATGTTTACTTTACAATAGGTTCCAGGTCTTGGAGAATCAGTTACTCCTCCTAAAATCCTTGTTTCAAAGGGATTTTCTCCCTTTTGTGTGAAATTAAACTTTCCAGCGACTGGACATCGAATTGGTACAGGATTCTTGGCTGCATGCATTTCAAAGAAAGATCAAATATATATAATTTAATTTCGGTGTATTACAAAAGAGTAAGTAAATTACGAAAACCACCACCGGAAGTAACAATAGCATATAAGCTTTCGCCCAGCGAGTAATGAATGTTTTTCTTACTGCAGTCGCCATATTATTAGTAAGCACACCTATTTCTACTCTAATACTTAATAAATTATTGTTTAGTATTGATTTAATTAATAGTAGCAGCAGCATCATTTTCTAATAAAAAGGATAGGTCTTTAGAAGGAAAAGAAAGCAGTTCAGGTAATGGAAATGGCTTGATGGAAAGCTGGAACAGGAGAGTCATGCTAGTCAACAACATGGTCATCTTTACTGTAAATGTCAAGGGGTCTTCCAATGTAGTCCACACAAATGTTCTGCTCCACATCAATGAGGATCTCCTTATGTCCAATGTCACAGTTTCGAAAAGAAGAAATATTCATGTTGCAGGTTAGTCTTGGTCTTGGAGAATCCGTAATACCATTCCAAATTCGAGTTTCAAAAGGGGAGGAGCCCTGCTGGAAGAATTCAAAGTAGCCTCGAACCGGACAAGGAATTGAAACAGGATGCTTTGCTATTTGTTAGGATATATGGTTAGGAATGTAATAGAAAACATGAATTTTAATGGGTAAATTGGTAAAAAAAAACCATTAATGGATTAAATAATAATAATTAATTGGAATCACATCGAGGTTTGTTACATGTTGGACCTGCAATTGTCTACTTTCTAAAATTGCTGAAGCAAACCACACATGTGCGTGCCCATCCCCGGGCTTTGTACACACGTCTTATCAACTTGTATGCAGAATACCGTCAACCTTGTACCTCATTTTTTTTAACCCCTTCCCAATATTTTTAAGCGACCCTTTCCATTGCATATATTCGTAGTTAACACCAAAAGTATAGCTCGTCATTTCCCTTGCTTCCCCTTATCCAATCCATAATTAATCTAATTTTGCCACACCCAACGAAGCACCCAATTCCGTTTCCGTTAAATTAATAAATGTGTGTCTTCCTGTAAAGATAATGTTTTCATTTTCATACCAAGCATCAAGTCATATTTCCAAGCATCCAGATTCTTGAACTGAACCCATGAGCAAACAGTTGAAAAATCATCGTTAATCAACGCCAAACTTTTTCTGTAGCGAATGATGTTGTGATGCCGGGAAACGAAATCAAAACAAATGAAATCCTTTTGGCTGTAAATGAAAACGAAAATATAATTTAATGCTATATTTCATGCCACGATGAAATTACAATAATAAATATGAATTATTACCATCCATCTACAGTTAATCGAGCCATCATGTAACGACTTCCTCTGGCTTCTTTGCAAACATACACAGTTTTTCTGTATCGACCTTCGTCTGGCCACCATGTTTCTACAACATGGGTGGAGTTAATGACAACGTCAGCATCCAAATTAGCTGTGTTGATCCAGTCACCACTGTAATTTTGAGGTAACTTGCAACCCGGTGTCACAATTTCAGATTTTACTGGAACGATTAAAAGTTCATTACATTTCATGAAAGTTCAAAGATGGATGCTATTAGTAGCAAATGACTTTCCATTTCATACCTGGTGTGATTCGCAATCTCTCAGGCGCACTTTCAGTTCCTTTCAATGTATTACATTCTGCAGTAATGGAAGCCGCAAGGAAAAGGTCATCATCACGATTTCTCAAAAAGCATCTATACTTTTCATCCTTTCTGGACTCTTTCGTGTTGACCACAGCAAAAAAATGATTCTTTCCCACAAACCAGTCCCCTAAGCAGCTGTACTCCACAGCTAGAAATGTCATTAGAAATAATGGGATCAGTTTGATTTTTAATCATAACTAGACTTTCATAAGCATTTAAAGGTTTTCAATCATTCAGTGGCTCATTACTTCCATCAAACGTTCCTGTCATGCCCTCACATGCCTTGTATGTGATATTAAACTTTTGATTTGTGATCAAAAATTGTGTTCCAGGTGTTTGACAGGATTGAAGCAATGCCTCAGGATGGTCACATTCTCCAGTAAATCGAAATCGATTCTGGTATGCGAATTGCCATACCCCTTCTAAACTGGATCTACAATTTACTGGAACGGGGTTCTCTGAGAAAAGTGTGATAAGATTCTGATCTGGATTGAGACTACGACATACTTCGTCTGCGGATGGACGCCCACGTCCTTTTGGAAAGTTGATACAGCCAGCTAAATTTAACGATCAGAAAGATCATATTAATTTAGTATGCGGTCTTTGTGCTCAAGTATTGACATGAACTAATTTTGACAATAATCGTGTGGACCCAATGCGTACTCTCAATTTTCTCCAGAATATTGACAGTGCGGACAAAGATCCTCACACAGTGGTAGCAATTATCCTGTTGAAATATTAAAGTGAAATTGACATGATGCTCTTCAATGATATCAACAAGAAAGCCACGGTTGTTCATCCGCTGGTCATCGAATTCCGTATATGTGTTCACATTCTTCTCTCTGGAAAACCATGCTCCACGAACCACTTGTGGTATCATTACATCCTTCTTTGGAGTTGATTGGATTGAATTGAAAGGAAGCTGACATGATGCAAGGTTTATTATGGCAAATATAGCTGCACAAAAAATTGACAAAGATTTACAAACCACATTAAACCAAAGTCAAACAAACCAAATGTGTTAACTCTGCGTGGATGTAAGATAAATTTGTTCCTCTTATATGTACCTAATGCGGTGTGCATTTCTTTAATTCCTTTGACGATCCGAATCGTCCACATCGTGTTATATAGATATCAATCCCCTTCGTTATCTATCACTACCAAACCAATAACTTCCTACTTGACAAATTATTATATAAAAATATTTGTGCACAACATTGGCTTCAAATATTTAATTATATATATCACGCTGATAAAATCACATCACATTGTCACATTTTTGTGCTAAATCGCTCCTGTTGCTGGAATGACGATGATTCATCCAGTCAACCTTAACATTGCAACGGCTGAACTGAAAACATGTTCCTTCCTACCAAACCTAACATAGATAAGTATGTACGCAAGTGCATATGTGTATGCATTACTTTATCATTATGCTTCGTTCATGAGCACACAAAACACAGGCAAATCAAATTTTTATGCACACCCTGCAGACAACTCTAAGCAAGTTACATTAAAAAGTATTCGTAAATTCAATGTTGATAGCAACGCAGGTGGATCATTATGTTTATAAGCACCTTGCCTTGCTTGTTGTCTTGCAAAGTGAGAATGGAGAAGCATATATATACACATAAAACTTATATATAAGAAGCTTGCCCGTTTCCAATAATGCTGTAGCAGAGCAAGAATACATATTAACTTGCACACCTTTATTCCCCCAATGACTCACATACATGATACTACAATTAGAACACAATAGAAACAACAATGAATAGAATCCTTTCATTTTCTACTCATGGCAATCATGGATAGCTGTGCCTTGCACAGTAAGACATGCAGGTGCTTATATAATGTATGTACATGCAATGCATTATGTGAATGTATTTTAAGGATCGGGATTTCATGAATCTCAAAATACCCCACACAGGTATCATATAATAAATATTATGATGAAGTGATAGGATACAATACAATGTGTTGTGAGTCATTGTGATGCTTTGCGGCATGGTAGTTAGTAGCATATTATGTACTATAGGTACAAATGTACGGAATGAATGAGAGCTACAGTAGTGAGTAGACAAGAGTATCCTGGATGATTTTTAGGAGCAATGTGAGCCCTGACATTTTATTATAGTCTTGGTTTTTATACATAGTTAGATTTAGTGTAGAATGGGAATCGTAGAAAATAACTAGCTGGTGACGAATGAACTCTTAAATATTCAAGGAAAAGGTGAAACGACCTCTGAAGGAGGAAGCTCACGCATAACGATAGGATTAACATCATTGGCATAAAGTCAAATATTTAAGTACATGGAGAACAATTAGAAAGGAACAGGTGAATGACAGAACAAATTTAAATTAGGTTAAACTGAGAACACGGAGAAAAGATTGTTCAACTTTACAGACATACAAACGTATGCATATTAAACTTTAACACATCATACATTGAAAATTTTCATGTGCTTCAGTACCTTCAAACAAAATGATATACATATAAATACGTGTGTGTCAAAAACTTTGTCAAGTACAAGTTTAAACCAAAATGTAATTAAGATTCGTCGAAACATGGATATATATATATATATTTAAAATCATTTAGTAATAAAAATGAACAACTAATTATTATACAACATTGACAGCAACATAGCCAGACCCTGGTGCTGCAGTTGGCTGCTGGACGACAACAGTTTGGTGATGAATCACTGTTTTATCTTGGGATACTGTAAAGAACACAAACAACCATAAAAATTGACTTTATTAAAATTGATACACTGAATCGATAGTCTAAAACTTTATTTTCTATCAACCACCTTTCTATAACAGACTAGCCCTATTAAGTTAATGCACAATCAAATTAAGTTTTAACTTACCTATGTAACACGCATGACAGCAGCCAGGAATTCCACCCAAAATTGTCAGTAACACATTAATTAAGCAGTCACATCCCGCACCACGTTTGAAGCAAACTGCAAGTGGTGGAAGAAAACAGGCCAGTATGTGTAGACACATTTTTAGAATCCAACCGCAACAATATTTAGAATCTCACTAACTGCTGACGTTTACACCGAACTAGACGATTTCTTAATAAAACAAAACCTAAAATGCAAACTTACAAAATCAATTAGGCAATGCTCTTTATGGGATCGGATGTCAAAGCTCTGCTGTTGTCTGTTGAGGTTAAGTATAAAATGAGGATATGATCATGAACAACCATGAACGCAACAAGTCAGCTATGAGCTATGAGGGTAGAGTTATTTTGTGCTGTGAAACGTTTTTCAATACTGCATACTGATAAGATAGTACTGTGTGCATGAAGCAGAACTTCCGTTGAGATTTGGAGCAGGGGCAAACATGCAAACGGGAAATACCATACAAAATTGAAAAATGGACTGTTGCATTTGATTTGTCGTCATCCAGCATTATGTTGACTTTACTGTCCATCAATAGTTGATAATGAAATGTAAATACACACATGCACTATATAACATATTTTATGTTAAAACTCAAATGAAGAGGACGGCATGAATCATCCCCAAACTTACCAAATAGACAGAATGTAAATGTAATGTATTTTTTTTGCTTATCTATATTTTGTGGTTGGCATTTTTAATAATAAAGATATGCGAAAATGCATTGTTAGATTGATACACACAATATTTAGGAGATACCCAAAACCAATAGCAAGAGCCAGTTACATGTTACACGTAGTATCATTTATTGTGCTGTTTTCTTGAATGACAAAAGGTAATACTTTATTACTTAATATTCATTTGCCGAATAACTGTGCTTTGTATTGTATAGTATATCTAGTTTTGAAATTATGCCAAACGTTTGAAGTAATTATGATCTCTAATGCAATAACAATAACCTTTGGAACCTGATAATACTGTTTTTAATTATGAGTAATGGACGATATATTCGATGCATTATAATTTTGTGTACGAAATCAGTTATTGGTAACATTGACAGTAACAAAGGTTCCTGGAGGAGGAGCTGCTTGTGGTTGTTGCATGATGACGGTTTGATTAATAACTGTTTTTTCATCTTGGGACACTGTTAGGTAGATAATAACAACGTTAAATAGGTTGTCTCTCTCATAAACTTTCAGTGATTCAAATTCCACAGAATTGGAAAGTAGAAAACATAAACATACCTATGTAACACGCGTGGCAACACCCAGGTAAATATCCGATGATGGTTAGGCAACAATTAAGACAGCAGTCACCTCCAACTCCACGTTTGAAGGCTACTGCAAGGGGAGGGCACAGGCAAGCTAGTATGTGGAGGCACATTTTAGCAATTAATAGCTAAAGTTCTTTTGGGGTAAAAAAAATATTAATAAGTGCAAGAACTAAAAGGGAAGCTTCAACTTGATTTTCAAAGCGGACGTAAGTAAAAAACAATTCACCCGCTTATGAAAGCAATCAGAGGAAAACTAAAAATGAAATTGAAGATTCGGTTGACATAAGATGAGTTGTACAATGTAAAAAGATAAAACGGGCTTCTACATAAAGATATCTTTATATATATATATTTCACATACTTGTATTGTTATAATGTAATGTAACCCTAATGGAATGTAATGTCGGACCTTGTTACAATGACTTTGAATAAATCCTTCCTCTTATCATTTAGCCCGTGCCAACAGTAAATCCTTGCATCAATCCTTAATCAACTGATGCATTATAATATAATGCGGGTTTAGCAACTAAAAGTGATTTCTGGTCCTCTAAAATGTGGACGAGAGAAGCAGCATAACAAAAGATAACGAATGACAAAATCCCAACAAAATGGATCTTCAGTTTCAGTTGTAGTAATTGACCCTGCATGTTTGATAAAAGGAAAACGTGCATAATACAATACATGCCTAATTACTTAAAAATTTGCCGTGAAAAAATTATCATCAATGATGACACTAAATATAATCTAATGTCGATGATGCTTTTTGAGTAAAATATATCACTTCAATTTTTGATAGTCTACAGTCGACTATGTCTGAAGTCTCAAGTGTGTTGGATATACTTTAATTCTCCGACACATATATATTTACATTAGTAAATTCTTTCCTTAATGATAAATATATAAAAAATATACGTTGCATCGAAATCCTAGAAAATATGATCAGGAGACTTGTACAATGTTGTGTGAAAAATGACTATGGATAATTCGCCATTGCGTATTAGGCACCAACCGCATTGTAAAAGATAACCGATTCCAGAGAATCAGTATTGGGGCATTGTGATATTTCCTGTGTCTTGGGACCTTCAAACCTTCACAAGTTAAAAAATGAGGTCTTGATGGACGTGTTGTTGTTGTACATAATTTGTTCTTATAAAAAGCAAATAGATGCGTTTGTATCATACACTAAAGAACGCATTGTGACGCGATATTCTATTTCATGTCGAATTTTTGTAAGACCTTCATTCAACAAAGTACATGAGCGATGTATCATGTTTTTCGGCTACTTGGGTTGATGCCTTGTTATACTTAATACTAGCTTTAAAAGCTAATGGCTGTCAAAATTATCCTGATACCCAGACTCAGACATCACACTGAAAGCTGGCTGCGTACTCGAGAGATGGTGTATGATAATTACATTAAAAGCTTGACATTAAGGACTATTCTCCACTCCACAATAGACTCTTCTTCAATTTCAGTTTCGTGGTGAAAGATACTACTGTACTGGACCTGCACAGTTGTTTATGCATTTATATGGAGTAGGGAGATTCGTATTCATACTGAACATTAGTTTAATGAAAAGAATAGCGAGAGAGAGATACATATATGGGAGAATTGTCTAGAGTATGTTTTCCACATCTTATGGGCTATGGACTTAACATAAAATCTAATGGCGTTTATGATAAAGAAACAAGAGATTAACGATACAAGCAAAACTAATGCGACGAATTCAAGAGGTCAAGGTACAACTACAAGTACATGGGATTATGACTTTCTGTTTAGACAAACATAAGAAGCACCCGACAAATGGGATAAAGATTTTTTAATTTTTCGTTCACTAGTTCTTTCTTCGCCTACTTCAGTGTGAAGAGGGAACAAAAAATTGTCCTATAGTTCATGAAATGTCTCTGAAATTAACAAAAAAAAATTATCGTGTTTGCTCAGGTTGTAGCTGGCTTACATGTAAAACATTTTATTATATTCCCTATGTCTGGAGTGACGAGTTATCTTGAGACAAATGGGTCTTAAGTTAAAGTAGGAACTGAGAGCATCTTCCTCTATGTTAAAAGTTGAATCCAGTCCAGTCGTTTGAGTAAACATAGGATCCATTTCAATTTACATTCAAAGAAAAAAAAACGTTCATCATATATGCCCCTATCTCTATTTCTACTCCCCTCCTCCGTCCTCCGTCCGTCTTTCTTTACCATTGGATTCATTCTGAAACAAAGAAAAGAATTGGAACGCAAGGGAGAGTGGTGGAGTGATCTACCTATATGCTTAATCTACTGTCAGTCAGTATTCATATTTCACACATTCATGTCCTTATATGAAAGGAATATGACAAACTTTTTTCCACAGCACATCAAAATCCATAGCATGGTACGACGCACAACACGCATTTCGTCACTGATGCTCCTAAGCTAAATTTTAAAGCAAATGCAAATGAATAAAACGTTTTTTGAAGTTCTTTTTTGTGTGTGTAGTGTAGTAGAAGATGACTTCCTCACTTCCTATTTCCTAACCTCCTATCTATGCTAAATGAAGGAGCTGTTTGGTTTTTCTTTTCCTATTCTTAATATATGAGAGTCCTATCTGAAACGATACTGATGCTGTGCTGGAAGAAAATATCACCTCATTCGCAGACTGAGCACTGAACACGAACACTGAGCAGTCGACTGTCAATTGGTAAAATCCGTATTTATCTCCACCTTCACTTAGATATCTGGAAGAAAGAAAAAAATTGAAAGGGAAATTGACAACTCAAAATTTTTAGCAGTTTGAGTCGCGATCTGTATTTTCTGAAACTTGAAGCTGACGGTGACGAGTAGGTTCGTGTGAGGTTTGCCGTTAATTCTTATTGTTACCACCAACCAAGAGGAAGAAGAGTTTTGGAACGGGTTCTACCTTTAATTAACGAAGAAACTTCTATTAAAGAGCTGTTGAGCTGTAATAAGTTCACACTTTCAAGGTAGTAACCACATACCGTATTATACCAATGACATGAATCAATTATTGGCTGTCAATGGTTGACGATTGTTGTGACTTGCTATTAGTTTAATAGTACTTTTAATATACAAGCCTAAAGGTTTTGTTCGTATTCCATTTTCAATTCGTTTGATGTTCCATCGTTAAATATTTCGACTTTTTATGCTAATTAATTTATTCTATGTTTTTCCTTCCAGATGAAGTATATACTTCTTGTCGCCTTCGTCTTACTCGGGTTTTCTGGAGTTCAAGTGATGGGAGGAGGGGCCTTAACTAATGGGGACCGGTGTGAATTCTTCGCACAAAAATGTGATGGTGGGAAGGGCCTTGTTTGCTCTCCTCTCTCCACCTGTACCTGCCTACCTTTATTCAGATGGGAGGGCGGACCTTTCGGACTTGCTGAACTGGTTGGAGGGGGCACGTGCGTCAACGGTGCCGTTGGGGTTTTTGCTACACCTCAGGCTATTGCTATTACCGTTGTTGCGCATATTATCTACCGAGCATTGTGGTAATTATTATTTCAAAGACCGTTTACAATGTTTTCAGTAAGATTTGCTATATGTCATGAATTATTGGTAGGTTTCCATTGTTGATTGTCTATTGTCGAATGTTATGTACTTTTAGATTACTTATGACGTGTAATGCCAACTCGGTGTTAATTATTGTTAAATTACCTACATGAATGTTTTATGTGTATCATAACCCTGTATATTCATACTATTTTATCATTGATTTTTCTTATACATTTATATGAATTGGACTTAAGGAACATATTGTTTATTCCTTCATTTATTCTTTGCCTTTGTTGGTGTAAATTAGATGTTTGATAAAATGAACTAGTTAATTGGAAATGAAAACATAAATTTTGATAGTATATGCTTTCTCATACTATCTTCGTTCAATGTGGTAAATAAATTTGTTTATTAGAGTATCAGATTCTTACGTAAATCAATGCTACCTGAAAAATCATTTTTATAGCACATAATTCATCTTTCATAACTATGGAGCAAAGCAGTCTCTTATAAAGCTTGGTATGTACTAGGAGAAATACATATCAGTCTTTCCGATTGCATATTGCATTGCTACTTTCTCCTTCAAAATTAATTCTTAGGCTATAGAGTAGTATAGAGAATCAAATCCAAGCTTCTTTTTGCTCAGTTCGGTCAAATGTCAATAAAAATGTTGATTTAAAGTCAAATGTTGTTTCAATGAATTGGCTGGAATTGAGTAAAACTGTTTTTCATTCTCATCCTTACCAATGCATGCACTTGCGTTCTTGTAAGATCGGAGTTTTCCCCCGTTGTCCGTCTAATAGGAGTAGGAGGAAAGGGATCCTCTTACTTTCTTATAGGTATAATAGGTCACCCGTACCATATAAACTACAGTCACGTGCACCATAGGAAGCTCCAGTCATATAGTACTATAGGTTCGTATGGCAAGTCGAATATATATGATATCATAGATATACTTACATAGAACCAGAATCAATGATACGGTCACCAAAGTGCTGTAGGCCCTTTTATGAGATGTGTTTGAAATCGGAGGATCCTACCCAAGTAATATTGTAAATGATCAACGATACTCATTCTGCTTTCATTGGAGCTTAAACACGGTCAAGTGAAATATTGCAGTGTGGGATATGGATACAGAGCTACCTTATACACTAGCTTTCTAACTCCAAGTTTTGTTGGTCACTTGACAATCGATTTTCCAGGTTTAAGTAGTTACACAAGAAATTACACCTACAGCGAGAGCTATTAATTGGAGATTTGAAGGTAAGCAACAAGAAGTGTATTTACGTACATTTAAATGTACATGCTTCTTGGAAAGCAGGAAACCGCAATACATATATGTTTTAGTACATTTCGTATCGAGGTATATATGCATGATGTGACGGGAAAAATAATATTCATCTTGCTGTATTGTTTTTACTATCTGTATACCATTAGTAGGTTTTGCTAATAATATACTAATATTAGTACGAATATACTAACATTCTTTGATGCTTATCAGATGAAGCAATTGCTCATCCCCACCACGTTCATTCTACTTGCAATATCTGCAGACAGAATATTAGGCCAGGACTTAACTGAGCTTGTAAAAAAGGGGTGCAACGGGAAGCTAACCTTTGATGATCAATGCAAGCCAGAATTAGCGCTCATTGGTACAGTTCACCAACACTGTAACGAAAGCAAAGGACTGGGATGTGACTTGATGAAAAGATCCTGTGTGTGTTTAGCCTCCTTAGAATGGAAACGGCAATATGATACCTGTGTTTACGATCCTGATTACTTTGAAACTCACGCAATCGGTAACGAAATGGACAGAACAAAAATTGAAGTGCTGAAGGTCGTAGTAAATACTTCAATGGCTATGTGCAAGAACATCTTAGAAAATCAAGGGGCAGCTCAGGCAGCTGCCAGTGCCAGCTCAATATATTTCTGTGTTCACATGATCTTTGTCACAATTTTTGGTCAGTGGATATGGCAAAAATAACAAATCACTTAAGGACATGTGTACCAAAAAGGTATGGGGAACTCATAAAGGGATCAATGCATTGCGCTCACGCCGCCCATGTATACTACAACCCGGCAATGCATTAGAGCCAAAAACAAAATCCAAGATTGTGTAACTTGATTTATACAGAAAGTTTCGTGGTCAAATTGGCTTTCAGTAAAACAGTGATAGTTTGAATTTTAAGTTGAATTTTTGAAAACGCCAACGGTCGTTGATTCAAAATCGCTTTTTCTATCAATTCTATCAAAAATTAGCTTTTGAAACACTGTTTTCGAGGTAGATAGGTCCCTTTGAAAATCCTAGAAATCAGTCATCTTTTAAGGGACCTAACTACCACAAAAACAGTGTTTCAAAAGCTAATTTTTGATAGAATTGATAGAAAAAGCGATTTTGAATCAATGACCGTTGGCGTTTTCCAAAATTCGCCTTATAATTTAAACTATCACTGTTTTACTGAAAGCCAATTTGACCACGAAACTTGCTGTATAAATCAAGTTACACAATCTTGGATTTTGTTTTTGGCTCTAATGCATTGCCGGGTTGTAGTATACATGGGTGGCGTGAGCGTAATGCATTGATCCCTTTATGAGTTCCCCATACCTTTTTGGTACACATGTCCTTAAAGTCTTCAGTTTGAATTTCAATCATTGTTGATTTCACCTATGTTGCTGAATTATTTATTCTTGTCTGATTATCATATCTTGGTAAGCATTTGTATTTGATGACTAATTTTAGACTTACTAATTAGACTAATATTAGAAAGTAATTTTGATTCGGCCATTACTGACAATATTGAATACTATTTTATTGATATAGTTTTATTAAACCGTTTCCTTACAAGGAGAAAGCAATAGGTGTGTTTAGCTTGTAGTTTTTTATATTACTAAAAAATATTTTAATTGATTAAGTGTATCTTGACTCTTGACCTGATTTAAAAGTGGACCTGAGGTATCTAGAAATGTAGTCGTAAATTATCTTGTCGATAATTTAGATTTAGATTTAGACACAACCATTTAAAGCACAAACTGATTATAGCATTTTCAGTAAGATGGAATTCGAATTATGAGCCATATCAAAAATCAAACAAACTACAAATTTATATACCTGAGTATGTAATATGTACAATCAATAATTAATCTGCAATAATAAAAACTTGGAAACTGCAAATGCTTATATCACATCCATAAACAATTTAATGAAATGATTCACACTTTGATTTTATTACAGCACATTCATATTGAAGAGTCATATTTTAGCATGATAATTCATAACTCATAAAAGCATAAATGACGGATTCAATAAGTATATTTATAAGTTCTCCAGAAAGCATATATACCGTAGTCTGTATTTTGATAGAGAAGCAAGGATACTCAACTGCTACCCTACAACTATTCGTCTAAAGGTGAATGACATTTGTACAATTTTTTGGGGCATTCTGAATTTACATGTTAAAACTTCATTTTAAGTTAATAAAAGCTTAATTTTATTATGCTGTACTAGTGGATATGTAAATGCTGAATGCTGAGTCATTATGCTAATGATAACTATTGATAAGCTTTAAATTTTAAGGTGCAGGATGAAACCAACTATGAATATAAAAATGACAACTTTCTGCATGACCAAAGGATCTGGAAAGTTTACTACTAGCTACATACCTCAACTCAACCACGGTGAATTCAATAGTCTTCATGTAAAAGGGAATGGGAAAAAAGTGCTTTTGCTGCACGTAGGAAGTTTACGTATAACGCGTACAGGATATCTAGGTGCTCGCTCGGGTGTCTGCTTGCTTGTTATATCGTATCGAAGTGTATATCTTATGAACTGAACCACATGTTTTTCGTATGACTTTATCTACCATCCATATTACACACTACGTACAAGATGCGCTGAAGAAGGAGATGATGTTTTGGTAGTTTTGTTTGGCCACAATCTGTTATGATGATATGTGTATTTAGATGAGTGAATGTGTTCACAAAATTGCAATACACCAAACCAAAACACATTTCTGCCTACGATGTCAATGTCAAAAAAATAGTGAAAGGATATTGATTTGATTTTCTGCTTACACACCTAATATTAGACTTGCCGTTCGCGTTCATTCGTCCACTGGTGATTGGAAATTCTTTAATAAAATTCAAATTATTTTGAAAAAAACGATAGTAGTAGTATTTTGGCATAGTCCTACAAGAATTAGTCAACTCTGGTGGTAAGTAAATAAATTACATAGCAAAGTTGTGAGAAAATCTTCTTGAGAAAATAAAATGCATAAATGCTATGATGACAAACATCATAAATAATCTAGTAATCTATTACTAATTACAAGTGATTAAAGATTCATAATTTATTCTTATTTGTGTCTGTATGGCCTAGGCGTGAAGAAAAGGCTTCATCATGGGGAATGTTGTGGATTTAGCCCGTCCTGCGTTTGGAGGCCCTCCACGAATTCCTAAAGATAACACATGGACTGGCATAACGTGGGAGGACTTTATTAGAACTAGGGTAGCACAAAATAACATTTCTCCAGATAATGGTTATGCTCTTTGCGGATACGAGATTCCAGAGCCTGTGCTAGAATCGATACTGTGCAGAGTACCAGAAGAAGACATTTTAAAATGCAACTTTGTAAGTTAATACTTCAAAAAAATCATTGTGAAACTTTATAATGTACGGTGGCATGAGGTTCTATAAACGATTGGTAATGAAGGGATGCCAAATTTTTTTTATAGGTCTGTAGAGCTTGGAAAGATCTGATTACAAGGAAATCATTTTGGAAAAAATGTTTTGAAAATAAAGGAATTAATTGGAACACTATTCCAACACAAATTCGTGAAAAACCTGAGGGATGGATGGTATTGTATTCTCATTTCCGTTATGAGACGTTCTCCAAAAATTTCATAAAAAATCCATCGGGTAGACGTACGTAGTACAAATTTTAATAATAACATAACCAAACACACTGACGAATGTATTAATTTATTTGCTTCTTGCGCTTTTATTGATCCATGTTTTTTTCTAGTTGGATTTGATGGATGGAGTATTTACACAAACGGCGGAGATAGGTGGAGAGTTGAAGAGGTTCCGGAAGGGTGCAATGAATTGCCTGAGAGTTCCTTTTTCGGCTTGGCAGAATCGTCGTGCTTTGCTTCGTCGTTCCAGTGGTGTTCGAAATATTATATTGTAGATCTGTGGAATGAAGGACTGAATCCGACAGTAATGAGAATAAGCTTACCGTTGCAAATTAAATGCTCTCAAATGTAAGTCATTTCTTGCTCATAAAAACGAAAAGAATAGTCTATATTTAATAATTTTAGTGTGTCAATTCTTATATTCTTGTCTTTTTGAAGGTATACACCCCGGTTCGATTGTGGTGGAATCTTTAAGTGGGAACTAAGACTTTTGGATGCACAGGAGAAAATTATCCGAGAGCACAAAGTTTACATTGAGCGTCCCCCAAACGTACAATGGGAGACGGCTGAACACTCTTTCAAATTTAAAATTAGTCATGCTGACTTTATGCAACAAATTCGTTATCTCGTATTTATTCATGAAGGGTAAGTAAGCTTATTGATAGCAAACAAGCATTTTTTAGATAATGCGGTTATGAAATTAATTGCTATTTTAAAAAATCCCTTCCCACGTTTTTAAATAGGCGCGACAGCCAGTTCTGGAAGGGCCATTACGGTAAATTTTTCTTTCTTTTAATATACTCATTAAAAAACCACAAAATTTTATTCTTACCAACTTTAATTATGGGAACTATTTCAATCTCTATGCATGTATACATGCATGCATGCATATGCATACAATTATGGGAACTATTTCAATCTCTTCAAATAATTTGATTTACTGCTTGACTAGGAATGAAGTTCGCAAGATCATGCGTAACCGTCGAATGCCTTGAAAATGACCCTGACGACGAATCAGAACTGGAGGCTGATGAAACAGGACATGAAGATTCTTCAAGTGATTACGGACATGATTAGTTTACTTATGCCAGTTCTTAATCTGTGATGGAGTGTTATAGTCTTATTATGTTTAACAGGTTTACATTATATGTTCGCAAGTTGTTGATTTGTTGTTGTCGATTCTTTTATGTATCAGTATCAGAAGGAGCGTAACTTTTTTCATAACTTCAATGAACCTTTTTGGGAACTTTATTATTATTGAAATATCTATTATCATTTAACATTAGTCGTAATTCAAACAAGTGATCAAGATTTGAAAGGCATCGTGTACCATAATTTAAAGATGTACTGTTAAAAAAACCTTTTGCCCAAAACCATTCCAAATCTCATACCAAGTGCATGACTGTTGTAATGCAGTTATTATACTCTTCCACAGACTTTAACGGGTAAACGCTCACATTATATTGCAGTGCCTAGAGGAGGATGTATTGCGTAATATTTTTTATGCACTAAGCAATGAATTGTGCATATACTTAATTATACATGATGATTATGAAAGATTGATAAAACATAATCGAATATGATCGAAATAAACCACACGTTCCGCAATAAATTCAATTTTAACTTGGACATAAACCTTTTTATTTGACAATCACGAGCTCACTTTTACGGTTACGTAATTATTATACGTAAGTAGAAGTAGTACCAATACCTGTACATATTTTTGCATAAATGAGTGATGTATGTATGTATATTGTAATAGGCTACCAATAGAATAGGGTAATGAATTTTTTCACAATTTTTCTTAGCAATTTCTCAATGTTTAGCGAATTCATGTTTTCAACTCTGTAAAAAATTCATTTTCTTCAATACAAGCTATCATTGTTTTTGCATTTGAGAGCGATGCTGTCTTGTAGCAGAAGAAGACAAAATACTGAAACAAATCATCCAACAATAATTTTACCAATTTACATGTTTAATTTTCGTTACAATTTTAGGTTAGTTTTTTTTTAAATCTTACAATTTGGGATTCGCTGTGCCTGATTTGTATTATCAGGAAATACAAGCAATTTGATTATCATATTTTCGGTAAAAACATTTTTTTTTTCGAATTTCGAGTACAATAATAATATTTTTAAACCGCAAAACCTATATAGAATGACTTAAGGGATATTTTACTTTCATGATTGTTTGTTGCTTTTTTTTACATTACACACTACAAGGAATCCAGAGTCAAGTCCTACAACAACAACGTAATAAAATCATTTCGACCGTTTATGTACCAGTTTATATGCAACAATAAGGTAGATTTAATCAGTATCAAGTGAGGTTGCCACCCACTGTACACACATTATTTATTTTTCAACCTCATTTTGACAACTATATAATGGTTCCATATTATAACCAAATTATTACTACTATGGATAACAATACTTCATGAAATTCATCATTATGGATGTCTATTACTCAAAAATCATTTTTTTTACCCTTCCACATTTTGTTCGTTCGATTAGCCGTATTTCGCATATTGCCATCATTTCAATTTAACTTACAAAGCTTATTACAGAATTCCCATATTTTGGCTTTCTCTTTTAGTAAATTTCTGCATAGACGTTGATGATGATGATGATGATGAGTACGGCTTATTTAAATGTAAGCCTTATTCCCACACAGCATGCATTATCATCAAGGTCTATGCAGAAGAAACAAAAAAATCTTGTCTTAAACATTTTAAGTTAGATTGTATTAAACTGAGATCTGTAATACACAGTCCATTGTCTGCTTCCCTGAAAAAACAAACAGACTTTTTCCCTTCTCTACTTGATTATTTATGAACATATTTTTTTTTACTACACTGAAGTATGTAATAATACCAGTAATCATCATCATCGTCATGATAGCTTTTGCTTGCATGTATTTTTCTTCTTCTCCTCTTTTGCATTCACCATATTTACCAAAGATCATCCTGAGAGAAGTGAAAGTAATTTTTTTTACATATATAAATTATTATTACAAAGTACTGCCTATGTTTGTAAGTATGAGTGACGAACCCACAAACCCACACATACTTTCTTCTTGATGATGCCTATACCCTATTTGTTTTATATTCTTCACAAAAAAATTCCATACTGTTTCTTTGTCCATAGTAGTTTGTCCTTCGTAAATGATTATATAAAAAGTACATACAATTCTTTGTTTATAAAGAGAGCTACAAAAAACCTCTAAATTATTCAATTTTACAAATTACAATCAGTTTACAAGTAGGCAACTTAACAGTTCTATTACATAGTACACTTATGTATATGGATATGAAATGCATACACTGTGTAAGATATCGTCGAGTGTGTGTGTGTGTTTATTCAAGTTTTTTTTACAGTAGACGACAAACCCAATATAGTTGTTTATATGATTGTAATTTTGTAATACAAATATATAGCTACATAAATATACAAAGTAACTAATTACACATTTACAGTACACAGTTTGCTGGCAAGTATTATAAATGCTATGCTGCTAAACCTTTCATGGGTTTTACTTACACTTTACCTGGTTTTTTGAAAAGTATCCCTTTTTTTACACTCCAAATTTTATACTTTTAATGCTTCCGGCTACTTCAATCATCATCATCATGGTTGATACCATTTTTTTTTGGTTAATACTCATCATCAGAATAATTTTATTTGTATGTAGCTACACATATATATAATATTACAAATACACCAATAATATTTTAAGCCTCTTTTTTTCAATAATGATAAGAATTTTAATGCATATAATATTATAAGTAGTAGTGACTACAATGAAAGAATGACGATGATGATAATAATTATATCCATTTTATTTTATGTTATACTTTTTCTTCTAGGAAAACTTTTTCTTTTGAAATACCAAATACTTCATGATTTTTTTTAGTATGTAATGTATGAAACACGACTTAATGTTATTAGTTTTAGTAATTGATAACAACGTATCATGATATGTTTTAACGAATGCAATTTTCCGTCTCACAGTTTTAACAATCTGTCTCCACTTATTTCTGTGTAGTACTCTCAATTCAATCTATAACTTTCTTGTTTTTGTATCGTACCAAATCTAACTAACTTATCTAAAAACTTTCTTCTGGCTACTTTTCTTATGTATTCTCTCAAATAACATACAAAACACGCTGGACTTTCTCCGAAGCTTCATGAAAGTGTTGGTTTGAGAACGAAAAAATGGGATGAAAAGACAAATGCCTATATATTAAATATTAAACTGATATAAAAAATTAAAATGGCATGTAAAACTTTTTCCGAAAAATTTTAATAATTGGTGAGCATTAAAATTTGGCCTACATTTCTGACAAATATTGTGCCTGAGTTTTTTTGGCAATTGGAGTCTACACCTATAGTTTACTAAAAATTGCAGTGCAAAAGACAAGACAAAGAAAAGGGCAATATGCGGCAGTTGCAATAATTATTGCGGATTCTACATTATATGCGGTAAATATATTTTACTGTTGGTTTGGTTTTGGTTAGTCTGCAAATTTTGGCAGAAATACATTTTTGATGCTTGCATATTTTTTGGTAGGTTTAAATTTAATTAACATTTCTAACAAATGTGTGGCCTATAAAAACCACCACCATAATAGGCAGACAATTATTCTTTCACCACCCCAGCGTGATCACCTACAATTTTATATATTACATGAATATTATTTTCCTGAATAATTTTTTAGCACACTGCTGTCTCTTGACTTTACCCGCTTGTAGAGAGCATTAATTGTGAATACTTATAAATTGATGTTTCACAGTTCCTTTCGAAATCTTATTGCTTTGATTCCACTGATCAACATTTAAAAATTCTGGTTTGAGTGTAGTTTTAGTATCAGTTTCCCTTTTTTGTCTTAAAGCCTCATTGCTACTAATGTATGAATGTATTAATAATGTACGTTATGCATAAAAGTACTAATCACTGGTTACAAAGTTACAAATCAACTAGTTTTTTTATCAGGCCTTTTGTGAGTGAAGTGTATTTTCTAACGTTCAACAGTGTGCAAAAATGTGTGTTGTGCTTTCAATAGAGAAAGAGGTTCTATAATACCTACTATATATTTCTATAGCTTTATAATAATAATAATACGATCTTTTATATCAGTAGTGCATTGCATGAGTTATTATTACTATTTTTGTTTTGTTAGAAAACGTTTTTTATATGCTCAAAAAGTTATTTGAGTACCTGCTTAATAATGGGTTTTATTTGGACTTGCTCTAATGAAAAGTGTATAATATGGTGAATGTGTTTTTTTGTTTGCTGACTACTTGCACGCTTGCATTGCATTCTGAATAGGATGTGTGTATTTGAAAAAGTTAATACTAAACTCGTTGCCTTTAACAAATTATTATTCATTGTAGATATACAAAAGTTTTGAATCAAAAAATGAAAAAGTTGTGTTTTTATAGCAAAAACATACAAAAAATTGAAGCCACATTCGATTAGTCCATCATCGTAGCAATTTGGTTTGGCCAAAGTTGTAGTTTTTCTTCTCTCTTGTTTTGGATTATAGGAGTAGTACCTATATAAAAGTCTACCTCAAATTGCTTAAATTTTTTAGGTTATTTTTTTTATATATTTGCATTATGCCCGGCCAACTAAATACCGTAGTATATCAGTATGTCAGTATTGCATGTACTTGTAGTATGTATGTATTTTTATGTTATGTAATTATAATAGTTTCTGTACTGTAGGTTACCTGTACAAGCGTATAGGATGCACCATACCTAACCATATTCATTAAATGACTGACTAGACTAACAATATCATGTACTAATATCCTTATTAAGTAGTATTGACTTCGTAATTTTGTAATACTGCTGATATATAATAACATTTTTTTAAAAAAATGTTATGTGTGCTTTATTGACTACATATTTCTCCTCCTTTCTAAACTATCTAAAGTATCTGATGATGGAGTACCCATTGGAAAATGATTGTGTGAACAACTGAATATTCTCATCATTATTATATAACACAATTATCTTATGATCTTTCATAAAAACTACATTTTAGTTAAATATATATATGTACATCAGTACTAATAATGAATTTCTTAAAATAAGTATGATACTACTACTACTAATCATACGTATTATGATATATAATGAATATAACTAATGATATTTTGATATTTCACAATGTTTAGACCCGCTGATAAAGAGACAAAATGTTGTACAATCTCGTAAAGTTCTAGGTTTTTGGCATGGCAGTGGTTATGAGAAACCCTCCCGACCATGAATCTTCCACAGAAAACGATGAAGTTTTTTGTTTCCCATCTTCAAAACTGAAGATGAGGTTTTGTGGAAAGGTTAATCTGACCTCTTTGTAGTTTTGGCAGGCTTTTACTGTCTGTGACGTGACGACTTGTTTTTGCTTTGGGTACAGGACACTGTTGACAGACTGATTTAAACAGAAAATATACTAACGTAGTTCATCCTAAAACAACAACACCATTATTGGATCGCTGACTCCTCTCTCACTTTTAAAACTAATTTATTATTTTCTCTCTCTGTAGTCTCTATTTCCCATAACACACTACCCCAATTATAATGTATTATTATTATATTTGCTCACTGAAGTCAATCTGTGACATGACATAATAATGTAAGTATGTACGTTACTACATCTGTACAAGAGCGGCCTACATCTTTAAGGCTAAACAAAGCTTTGTAATACTTTTCATTTTCCTATACATGTAATTTTTCATCATGTGTGTGTGTGTGGCCTACTTTGTCTACGTTTGTTAGCATGTTTCTTGCATTCTTATTGACAGTGTACAGTATTATTTGCTAGAAGGAGTTTTAACGTTAGTTTTTAGTAGTTATTCATTTAAATTTTGATTTGTTACATTTTGTGTTTTTGGGTGAAAGCATGGAGAAATCCAATCCACTTTCACTTAATTTTCCCCACAATGCCAAAATTTTAAAGGGATAAAATTATTACATTTTCAAATTTTTGTTATAATAGATAGCCTACACATTTTAGTCACTAAAGTCTTAGTAATACACAAAGTAGGTTTGTTTTTTTGGTTTGGAATAGAATAGGTCTGATTTGATTGCATCATTTTTTTGGTAAAGTATTGCACAAGTATTTGCCATTTTCAAAAAATTTCTGTAGCATATATAATCAGCTACACAATCCTGATTAATTCGCATACATTATGTATGTACGTGAGTACCTATGTAAGATAGCATTATAAATATATAGTATTATCGTAACTGTAAACCATTACTTCATCTACTATTCAACTTTTTTTATACTGAATTCCCCAATTCAGATAGGTATATTTTTTTTGTCTTTACAAACTCTCAGCAGTATTCATTATTAGTACATTTTTTTTCACTTGACAGTCAGCAGTCAACAGTTTTTTTTACATCAAAAGTACATAGCTTTTTCTAGTTGTCTGGATTGGATTATGTATATAATACACACATATAGTTATTTTCGGAAAATATCACGTTTCTACTAAATTTTACTTTCACTAATTTTGACTACGTTATTTATGGGATCTCAATAAGAAAATTTCTTATCACCATTTTTATTATGTACGTTCTTTTTTTACACGGAGACTGAAAAACTGACTGTTCGATATTTGAATAATAATCTTTTTCTAAAAAAGAAACCAGTTTGATTATTGATTTGATTATTCAAAAGTAGCTTAGCAAAGGGGTATAGAAATTTGCGAAAAATACAAAATTTCGAGCCGTCAATTATTATAAACAACATTGTTCCATCACTTCCATAAACGCGATTAATGTTAACAATGAGTTTGAAAAACTTTCACATTTTCTTACAATGCAACAAGCCACATCAAGTAAAACGGGTGTCGCATTTTGAGAATAGAATAAAATAATTGTTAGAGTAAAATGTAAACCTGGCTGCTTTATCTTTTGGCAAATACAAATTTGCGCAAACGCCCATGGAATATGGGATATTGCAAGAAAAAGATCTTTTTGAAACTTACACTACATTCTTTTGGTTTCTAATTACAATACTGTTGTGAATTTTTAATTGGAATTTTATATTGGAATGTCAGTTTTTAGTACCGGTAAGTATCGTATAATAATAATTGCTTTGGAGGAAACTATTTTCTCTTTTTTTTCTTTCATCAAAATACAGTTACTCAGTCATACCTTGTAAAACCAAGATTTGAAGGAGCTGTATGTATAACAAAGCTTAATTATGTAGATGTTTGATTTTTTTGTTGTTGTAAAAACAATACAAAACTGCAGTCGTTTTCATGAAGGTTAATGTTACACATATAAAAGCTACAGAAAAAGAGACTTTTCTCTGAATATAAAAAGTTGAAGAAGTTATACTGATTAGATGACAAATATTATTATGGTTTTAGTTCTCAAAAGGACTGTATTGGATTTAATGTAAGCTCTGGGACGGAGGCCGTATTGAAAAAAAAGTCGTCTGGAGTAATTGATATAAGCCGGAATTTTTGAAGGCCGGCCTACAAAGCCGCGTGTATTTATTATATCTGGAGCCAAGAACGGCCTAGTGGCCTTTTTATCAAAAAACGCATGAGAACGATAGACCATAGCAACAAAAAGCTTATACCGCCCAATAACGACTATAAACCACCAGAATTAAAGAAATTAACAACCAAAATAAAATAAACGTCTACCAAATTAAAAATATGGACTTCCTAATAAACAAAAGACCACAAGCATAAATAATTACAAGAATAAATAAATAGACCACCACATTAAAATAACAGACCAGCAGATAAAAAAATATATCATCAAATTAAAATAACAGACCATAAAAAAAATAGACCACCAAATTTAAATAACAGACCATTAGATAAAAAAATATATCATCAAATTAAAATAACAGACCATCAGATAAAATAAAAAAATATATCACCAGATTAAAAATATAGAATACTAAAATAAAAGTATGTGCTATCTTAATAATACAATATATCAAGGGAATAAAATATAGGGTTACCAGAATGTAATAAAAGGCTACGAAAATTAATCAATATGCCACCAAATAAAAAATATATACTACCAAACTAAAATAAACTTTGTTAAAATTTAGAGTACGCAACTGTTCTGCTGACTATACAGATGTAGAATCTAACGACCATATACATATATGTAGACATAAAACGACTTAAATTGTTTTCGAAATACACTTAGAATTTAAAAACTAGCACTACCAGTTCAGAACGTCAAATAACCTGTAGGTACTGATTTTTTAATTCGATCCTTCGAATTCAAAAACAAGTGCTAGCCTTTGTCACTAGGTGACAAGCCGGTTAGCCAGATCTTTGAAATGGTTCAATAACTTGGTTGGGATTTCGAACCACCATAATTATTCGTTTTTCTGAATACAACTACGTCCGTCTGTCCTCAGAAATTTGAAATAGTTCCACAGTATGCAAAAAAAAACTTTAGAACGATTCGACTTATAAAAATCGTATTTCTTTTGATGGTTGATTAGTGTACGTTGTCATTGTCACTACTCTTAACTTCAAAGAAACGTACTAAGGCAATTTTTCGAAATTCAAGTTTACGAATGCAAAATTATTACAACCAAGTTATTGAAGATTTTCTTATACCTGTACCTGGCACCCCATGGTACTACCAACGAAATGAAGCAATAGAATACAAGAATGAAATAATAGACTACTGAAATAAATCAATAGACCACACCAGAATAAATCATAATAAAATAATACCGTACCACAAAAGAAAGAAGACTAGAATAAAATAATGACCATCAAATTGAAAATGTCATGATTTTGAAGTAACGTTCTTAACAACTTGGTGGCACTTGGAGTTTTGAGTGGTTTTTAATTTAACCTTTAGAATAAGTAATTCCCCTCAGTATGGAATGCAACAATCAAACTGCTTGTAAGCAGGCCTGGAGACGTAGCGGAAAGCATTAAATGCCTTACTACGACTTTCTGGCTGGTAGCCAAGCCATTTATAATTTTGGCGCAGTTTGTAATTTTTGAAAATAATTTGCAATTTTAAAATCAATTTGTAGGAAATTAATATGAAATTTTAAAAACCAATTTGAAGGAAAGTTATTTGTAATTTTCACCATCAAATTAAATGAAAGTAATTGCAATTTTTACATTTAGATTTATTGAAAGTTATTTGTAATTTTTGCATAAAAATGTAATTTTAAAATATCGGCTAGTGCCATATTTTCCTATTTGGTGACACGTCCTACAATTATAGTGACATATCCTATTAGTCTAAGGGTATGGTGGCACATTCTACTAAAAAAGTAATATCCTACTGCGGCGGTTTAGGTATAGAATAATCTGGTAGTAAACTCTACCAGTGTAGAGACATATCCGAGTGGCATGTTATCTTAATTTGGTGGCATATTTTGCAAGTCTGGTGGCGTATGCAGTGGTCAAAATATTGTGAATGGCCTTTCCTAAGACTAATTCGGACAGAAACCAGTGTGATCTTTATAATATCCGAAGTCCATGTATGAACGCACTAAGTAAGCAAAGAAGAGCATGCTAAAATTGCTAGTACGATAATTTATTACATTACAATGGCAGTGGTAACCATGCATTTGTCTGGTAAGTACAGTCTGACATTTGACCAGATCGGGGCAAGCTTTGGAATGCCCTAGCGTCTTCATTGATAACATTTATGAAAATATGAGAGCAGATATCGATTCTTCATAAAATTTTGAGTCTGCTTAACCTAAAATCTCTCAAATAAACAGAATTTTTGACAAGGTTATGACATTCCAAAGTTTCCACTACTACCAATCAGATCAAATTGCTCGGGGTGGTCGACGGGAAATTTTTGGAATGCTGTAAATTTTGTTCGACTTAACTTACACAAATTCTGAAAGCAGTGTCAGACGCAGCGTTAAATTTTACGTCTGCTTAAAAAATAATATAATGTTGTTCATGAAAGACTTTGACGCTAATAGGTTCCAAAAATGACACTGTCACCATCCCTATTGTTCGTAATGGTAACGGTGGGGAAATTTTGGAATGGTGTAAATCAAAAATTTACGGGTGGATTTGAAAACTGAAAACGGCATTATGCTTCCCATACGTTTATCTGTCTGCTTAAACTTACTCCGGCAACTTTGATAAACCTTCCCAGCCGTAATACAAAATCCAATACATGCCTTTAGAAACCTCTGGATTGTTGGAATTTGGAATGTATAAAGTAGTTAGTACGAATGATGCCTTGTACTTGATAAACGTATCCATGTACACACACATGTTAATTGTTGCCACTAAAAGATCACCACTGGGTTGGACTACGTCAAAAAGTCCTCCTCTCCATTTTCTTCTTTAATTGTGTAACAGTCTACCTCGAAAGCTTCTCGTCCTGTAATAATAATAATTCATGAAAATATAGTATCAAGATGTGCACTTTAAGAATAACGACAAATTTTAAATATAAGTGAAAATATTATTATTAATATATTATTACCATCCAATGAAGGAGTTCTAACTGGTGCAGCTCTACCAAGTCTTGGAGGCACAGGAGGTGGCATACTCGGAGGCGATGAGGACGGAGACGGTTGCGACGGTCTCCTTTCCAACCTTGGTGGTACGGGTGGTGGTGTACCCAAAGGTGTGGTGGTTCCTGGTGTGGAACCTTTACTGCCTCCTGCACCCGCTCCTCCCTGTGCAATCTGGCTTTGGGTGGTGGTTGGTGTTGTACTTGAGCTAGAACTGGATCCTCCATTGCCAGTAACTCCATTACTTTTTGGTCTAGAGCTTCCATCCTCTGAGTGTGTTGGCGACCCGTACTCCTCATCTGAGGAGGAGAGACGTTGCCTCACACTACTTCCTGGTTTTGGAGGAGGTACAGGTGGAACAGGGGATGGTCGAATGGGCTTTCCATTTGTGGTAGTAGTTCCGAGAGAAGGTGACATTTGCATTTCCCCAGCGGTGGAATAGCTGGGAGGTGGCATTTCTGATTGTAGGAGTGATGATGATGATGAATCTTCACAAATTTGTGAAGGAGGACGCATTCCATTATTATTATTGTTCCCAGAATTATTTGAATGCATACCATTTGTCGGTTTCGACGAACTGCCACTACCAAACTTATCACTAGAGGGTTTCACTGAACAAAAACCAAATAAATTTGCATGATTTCTGTCATTTTCTTCTTCATCATCATCTTCTTCTTCTTCTTCTAGTTCTTGCTGTTGTTGCCGAATATTTTGCTGTTGTAACTGAGGTTCAGGCATTGAATACTGTTGAGGTTGAGACAAATTATTTTCAGACTGTGGTGTCATTTTCATCATGTCTGGATGTGCAAAACTTTGCGGCAGTGGAGGAAGTTTGCGTTTGCTACTTATAGAGTTATTACTGCTGCTGCTGGTTGTGGTGCTCATATCCTCCAGGGAGTCTGCTCGTTCGGCTCTTCCAGGAGCAGTGATTGGATGACTCAATTTCCTCATCGGGAAAGGAGAAGGTGGCACTGTACCACTTTGTTGCATGGGTTGTTGTTGTGGTGGTGGTTGCTGCTGCTGCTGGTGCAATCGTGGTATCTGCTGTTCCTGGAATTGATGTTGTTGGAACTGCGGTTGTAGTGGATATTGCTGTAGTGCTCCTGCTCCGTTCATAACCTGCTGATTTTGTTCTTTCACAGCAGAGCCATTTGGCATAATATTTTGAGCCGGTAGTACATCGTCCTCTGGAATTTCGAACACGTTGGCACGATTCCTCACATTAACATGAGCAAACACGTCCTCCGAGCTCTGAGAGCTGGTAACATCTCCACTGCCAGCAGAGTCAATACTTTTTGCAATTGATGCTGAAGGGGGCATTGAAGGGGTAGGTGAAGTAACGGAAGTTGTTGAAAATTCTGAAGTTAGAGAGTAGTTAGAGGATGTTGTAGCTGGGATTAGAGACTTTGCCTGCGGTCCTACGGGGGTTAAAGAGTTGGGAGTTGTCACAGATGTCAGCGAGCTGGATGTTGTAGATGGGGTGAGTGTGAGAGCGCCGGATGTTGATGACGATGTGGTCACAGAAGCTGCCGTGCCTCCACTACCACCCGGTGGTATTGAGGCCTTGGAATGTATGCTGGTCGGACTGGGTGAGGCTGTAAATATACGGATCGAATACATTATGTCAGCTCTTTGATTGCTTGTGATTTTAAGCTAACCTTATACAATATAATTATATGCATATACTGCACTTACATTCGCTAAGAGAGCCCCCAGGTGACCCCTTTGATGGGCTTTCCAATCGGAGAGAGGTCTTCATCGACGTCTTCTGGGATCTGGACAAAATGGAAGCTGGGCTGGAACGGGGGAATGGGCGTCCTGGTTTGCCCAAAAGTGAAGGGCCCTTCAAGGTCCTCACTGTTTCCGCTCCCACTCCCCGAACTGTCTGCAACAAATGCACTGATGGACTATATCGACCGACTTTGACAAAGCCAAATGCGCTTGTTCATTATACATAACGCATTCATACTAATTAGTGCTAAAATGCTTTATACAAGTACTACGACTACTGTAATCTAAACAATTTAAAGTGTGTTTCACCTGGTTTGCAGTGTTATTTTGTGAAATTCATAATTCATTTGTTAATTTGTAAATCGATTGAAAACTTTTGTTTTTACCTTCAGATGGTTTTCTTTGGTGTATATTAAATGTTGTGTTTTTCATATAATTGTCCATGCATCTCTATATTCTAAGTTATTAAACTACGTAAGGGTTTTGATAGCTGTGATCGAAATACTGTTACCTGATTTGGCTGGCCAGACTTCTAGAAGATATTGAAGCACCTTGATTGGAGGCTGAAAATCTATGCTCTCCGGAGTATTATCAAATTGAATCATGAGGATAGGTCCGAAACACTGGGCAAGCTGGGTAGCACCCATCTTGTTCCGATCACTTAATGAACACACGAGGCTTAAATGCTCGAGGATGAGGAGAAGTGTGCACTGCAAATGCAAAATTTCGATAAGTTAAGTTATAGCATTAAAATGCAGACGCATAATAATTCACTTTGCAATGACCCAATCCAATTTAAGATTGAACAGCAACATTCAGCAGACTATAAGTTTAAGGAAAATACAGGACGAATTGAATGAAAAAAGGAATTTCTTTTTCAACGAAATAAAGCCATTATCGCTTTATCTATCTCTCCCAAAAACATCATAAATGCTGCCCACGCTTCCAATCAGGAGTAGCAAACACCTTGTGTTTCATTTCAACAAGAAGATCTTCTCATAGACGTAGAAAAGCATTACTTTTACATTAGAATCCAACATCCGCAAGCTAAAAATGTGTCTCAACTCAACTACTTGGTTGGTAGACAACTGGAAATGGCTTTAAGTGTGATTGTGTGATGGAAGAGCTCACTAAAAGCATTCAAAGACTTTCTTTTGCCTTGTGCCCATCTCCTCAAACCAAACGATATAATAATTGAAGAGCAGAGAAAAGTGAAGTCCATCCTCCCCGGAAAGAAGTGATATGGCATGGCTTTGGCTGCTCAACTCAACTTGGTGCATCGCATCGCATCACATTGTGGTGGTGGCTGGTTTTTTGGTGATGTGATGGGCTCAAAAACGATATCTCACCACATCCTACACATACCTTAGCCTCTTTAACGGCTTGTTCTTGTTCTCTCACTTAACTCTTATGTACTTTTTTTCTGTGGTTTATGTTGTATGAGATGCCTATCGAGAGACTAATGTCTCCACCTTCACCCTACCAAAAATAAAGTAAAGAGCTCACTCAGTTCAGTGTAGCTGACATGAAAGTAGAGACATTCCGTGCGCCATGTCATGACCAAGGTAATAACCATTGCCCATTTATTACTTTGTACGAGCAGCAAACCAGACTTCAACTTTGTAGTTGGAATCATGAGCAAAAATCAGGAAGGGATAGAAAGAAGAAAAAAAGAGGAAAGGACGATCAAAAAGGAAAAGTGGAGACGAAGAAATATTAGCAGCTTACAAGGTTCCTCTTTCCGTTGGATCAAAAAGGATTTATAAATTTTCTTTTTAAATGCTGAGAAATTTCCTGCTTCTATTATTTCCAAAGTTGTTAAACTTTCATTTGTTGTATGTGTGTTGCTACTATTATATATGAGTTTTACATTCCGTAGAGTTTTCGAGCGAAAAAATAAGAATGCGCAATTTTGATAGAAAATTGGAAAGTCAAAGGAATTAGTAGAGAAGACACAAGTGTTCTATATATCGTTATATAGGAACAGATTATATTATATATATATACGCAAGTTTTTTTTATGTTGGCATAAGACAAGAGAAAAAATTAATCAATAGCATACCCGATTAGGCTTTGGGAGACACTCAATAATGGAGAAGAGGAGTCTAGCATTTCCTTCTGGATCATCAGGGAGACAAACGCCAAGAGCATCGACGAGCATTTGGTACAAACATTTTGTAAGAAGAGGTTCAGGCAGCTCCCTCAGATAGTCCTTTAGCACTCCTACAAGACGGGAAGCAAATTGAACAGCAAAATTTAAACGGTGGAATATATGACAGGTATAAAAGTACATAGACTGTGATCAATATACGCTCATGATGACATGTTCATCGTCTTTTTTCCTTCTCCGTAGTAATTTTTCATTTCATGAAACCCAAGTTTCTTTCAAACTAATATCGTATTTCTATGCTCGCATATAGTACTACCAGAATAAGAGTGTTCTTTCCTTAAACCTGAAGAAAGGGGGGAAGCATATTAGAGCACTATTTATAGTGAACTTAACTAGACTTTTTCAGAGTAAAAGTTTGAGGGAATGGACTAGCCAAGAAAAACTTTTTTGCTGTCACCTTTGCTCTGACTCTCTCTCTCTCTATATGACACTTTTTTTTTGTTTTTGAACTTTCACTACTTTCATCTTTACGTTGGTGCTGTGTCATGTGAAAGTTTTGCAAGTGCAACACAGACAGTTATAACTACCTACCTAGTCCATTCCTCCTATTTCCGTTCATGTAGTGCGGGAACTTACAGCTTGCTTTTTATATCTACTACTATTGCGCTATCATAGCTTAACTTTTGGCACATAACGCACCATCTGAATCTAACTTTCACCATGGCCCCTTTTACTCTTAATGCTTTTGCCCACCAACTCACCTTTCCCTCCTTTCTCAAACCCAAGTATTACACTCTACCTCCCTATATAATACAGCTGTGGCCCCAACCAAGCCAACAGCATGGATCAACCTTTACGAAAACTCAATCATGTTTTTCCTAAAGTTAGAATTGGACATGAAGAACTTTTTCTCTCTCCATCTCCATACAACATAACACTCCCAAAGAAATATGGTACACACTGGTGCAGTTCCAGACACTTTCTCCTCTGTTGAATGAAGAGTGGGAGCTCAGATTTTTTTGTACTCAATTCACACACAAAATACACATTTCTTGCCAGATGGTACACCGCTTTTACATTCACATTATATTAGAATGGATAAATTATAGAATGGAGACAAGTTTTGCTCTTTTAGTGGACACCTTTCCTTTTGCTTTCTTTCCTATTTAAACACGAGTTTTTTTCTTCTTTTCGTTCACTCTTTTTTGCTTCTAAATGTATCATGTCATGTGTTTTGGTTTGGTGTACTTTTGCAGCTTTCCACTCATTCAAAGACCCACGCTCACGTACGTACGTAGTTTCCATTAAAAACTCAATGTACACATAAATCCACATTATATACTTTATATACCTATAAATGTGTATTTTTAATATATAAGATGTAGTATGCATGAAATATTTCATGTCTGGAAGTGAAAGGTGAGATTTTTTTTGGCCAACGTACAAGAAAAAAAAGTTTCTTTTACTTTCACCTCATTTGAAAATCAAATAATGCTGCCGACAAAGCCTTGTCACGCATATGCAAACGTTTTCTCATGAAATCATTTGGGTCTCTTCAACTCATATTAATGCAGTTGTTCGTTCAGGGTTTCGGGCGTTTTCTTCTTCCTCCTCTTCCCCATTCATTTTCTCTAGTTTCTTTTTGTGTGTGCAAGTAATATGATTAAAAATATGAAACTTTTTCTCGTTTTAATATAGAAAAAAACTAACAAATTTAATATGATAGAGTCGTCACGAGTCGTTTTCCTGCACGGAAAATAATATTAATGTACAGAAAGAAATTGGCACATGAATGAATGAATGATGAATTATAAATACCTTCTTCTCATCTACTCTCAATAATAATAATAAAGTGAGTGAAGTAAAGTAAAGAGCTTGCTTTTGGCATACTTACCTGTAATCACATTGATATCGGGAACATTTTCCGCTGATAAATCCACTGTTCTTGGATTTCTCTCAAAAGCTTCTCTCAAAGTTTGCTTTTTCGTTGCGGAGCCACAAAGGCGGTAGAGCCCAATGATATCCAAACCTCTCCTTTCAATCTCTTCAATGCATCGTTGTACAATAAGTGGAACATTGAGACCAGAATCCTCTTTCATGACAACATTCGCCACATTTGCACCAAACAATTCTAAACTCTTTATTTCACGCTTGAAAGCCTCCTCTGGGGGCGTATGCTTTAGCTTGACATACAGAGTTCCCCTGGGCTCAACTTTGATGGCTAGCTGGTGCACAACAGGATTGGAACCATCACCCAACACTTGTATCAGATTCACTGAGCCCTTGTAGCACAGCCTATGTCGGAGCTGAGGGTCCCATGAGTATATCAAAAAGTCAAGCTCCTTATTAGACACAAGATCCAGCTCAAAAATTTCATCCCAGTCAAAGTTTTGATCACCCGTACACACCACAGTTCGTGCTTTGTGGACACGGTCACACTCAAGAACACAGTAAAGATCTCTTGTCCTTATTGAAGAATCTGTGCTACGAACGGTGGAGCGAAGGGCTCGACCTGCTAGAAGATGTACCCTTAAAATCCCTGAATGACCAACGCCTGAACCAAGGGAACTCCCTGGAATGTCACCAGTTGCCGATGAAGGGCGCTCTATTTTGTACCGTAGGAATTCGGACGGGTTGATCGTAAGGAGTTTGAGACGAGAAGAGTCTCCCGTCACTGAGGAGCTGGGAGTCCCTGATAGGACACCTGTTCCGGAACCAACACCGCTGCCACCACCACCACCACCACCAACACTTCCAACTTGTGCACCGGTTGGAGCACCCGAACCCATCCCTCCCATGTGACCATAACTAGATATAGGTTTTGCACCGCTGAGACGACCTGCGAGTAACACAGCTGCCGCAGAACCTCCAGCACCGACACCAACACCTCCCATCCCCACACCTCCAGAACTAAGTCGTGATGCAATTTTCTCTGATTTATTTTCCCCTAGCAAGTCATCTTTTAAACTTTCTCGACTTAACAAATCTCGTCCAATTAAACTTCGTGAAAGAATTTCCTTTCTGAGTAAAGACTCATCCTTTTCTACTGCTATTCTGTGAAGAAGGGCTGAAGCAGGGCTTGTTCTACCACTTAAGCTTTGGCGATCACTTTCCCTTCCTGCTGCGTGATGTTGTTGAAGGGAAGCTATCAAATCTCTGGAACGTGACGGTGTCATTCCTGATACTAGTCTTCTGAGGGGTTCGGAGGATAGGCTTTCTTTCATCGCAGAAGGAACTGAAGATTGTGGCTCTCGTATACCAAGAGCCGCTAATGCTGAAGTAGTGGAAGGGGAACGGCCAGCAAGGGCCCGGGCAAGGGTTGAGTCTCCACCAGGCATTCCCATCAGATGTGAGCGGTAGGAATAATAAGGCTGATCCTGTGCACACACATGCATCTATAGTGAATCATGATGCAAATAGGGAATTGGTTTTCTTTTGGACTACACAATACCCAATCAACCAATATTCATGAGACCAAACACAATTTTTGTTGTTGAAAAAACACTTACATTTCTTGCACGATCTAAAATACTCAGATTTTCAGCACTGAACGTGAACTTGGCTGCTTTCTGAGCTTGGAGAAGATCAGAATCTCTGGAGGTTTTCAGTCTCTCATAAATTGCACTGGTGGAGGGTGCTCTGGTCATCCAGGCCCGGTACTCTGCTGATGTGAACACACTTGGAGATGAAGGTAGCCTCCCTACATTAGTGCAGTTAGGGCAAGACATACATACACGTGCGTGGTGAGTGAACAGAGGTAAGTGTGTGAGTGAGAGTCGCAATATTGCTAATTTGTGCTCATGGGAAATTTACAGACTAAATATTTGCACAACAATAGCAAGTGAGAGGGGTAAGCAAGTTAGTTTTTGTTTGTGAACAGCTACATATAATACTATACAAAATACTTAATATGTATTTACACATACACTGATGCATGCAGAACCGTTATAAATATAAAGGATATCAACAAATGGAAATAATGCACAAAAAATGCAAGCACCCATAAAAACTATGTTCTGGTGATGGGGAGCTTTATAATCATTCTCATCCTTACTTAATAAATAGTATATACGACCGGCGTGTCATCTTAAGTTATACTCTCAAGTTTTCCTAATTAATCCTAATAATAATTATAAAATTGTACGACTGGCATTGGTCCTTCAAATAGTGGTCCTCAACCGTACGAGCACTTTGTTGAAGTATTTAAGTTTCCCGTAATTTGGAAAGTGTTTTGTGACAACATGCAATAAGGTGAAAAAGCTTATATATTTATAGTGGACTACTACTTCAATTATTGCTCCCCATGTTTCCCGACATATAATTAATGTATATAATTTATAGCTTTATACGGCAATTCTTCAAAGACCACTTTGGCCCACTCAAACTCTTTCTGTGTTTTAATTGGGACAGACACGTCCTTGTTTAGAAGGGTGGAATTGTTTCACATTGTTAAAGTTTACTCTAAATGAGGGGTGTAATGAACTGTCCTGTTTGCAGAATGAAACCCCTTCTTTTAAGTATAGAGTGCTCTCATAGGATGATAAAACTTAACTATTTCGGGTTCCTTTTCCCCAGTTCTAAATGAGTTCATATAGTTTTCATGTCCAGAGACATAATTAGATCAAAATTAAGTCTGCAACTTTTAATAAAATATAATGCAAGAGGAAACCTTTCGCTAATAATGCTTTGACCACTTAAAAAAAATCTAGCATCAAAAGTGCCCATGTAAATTTAGTGCAATGTTCGTCGCTGCCGGTCTAATTCAATCCCTTTTTCGCAGAGGCAGCTTATTATATTTTTTTCATTATTTTCCTCCAACAATCTTAGGGAAAAAGTTTGTAGAAAATGTCAATCAAAAGAGTTCCCCTCGTCCCTCGTCAACAATTAAATGTCAGCCGGAATTTTTTTTTACGTTTTAAGTTTACAAGGTGGTGGTACACAGCATATTAAAGTTGATTTACGTAGTATATGTATACACTTTGCAAACTACTTTCTTCCTTCCTGTTTCATTTTGGACCGCTCCCTTAAAAATATCCTCACTTTTTTAAGTATTCAAGTCAGCAAGTCGACATGCACGTGTGAATCTAAGCTTGTTGAACTCTTTCTCTCTAGAAAGGAAGGGGGAAAGTGAGCAGCAAACGAAAAAAAAAATAGTATCATTCACTACATGGTAAGGTAAGGCATGTACATTCGCATCCTGTACATCCATCCTCCTTTTTTATATCCATAGAGCAAGCTTACAAGCATACACGATAAGTATAGAGAGTACGGTGAAAGTCATATAAAAAGAAGTTTCACAAGGTATCTGTAGAAAGAAAAGGGAAAAGTAAAGGGTCTCAAGTCTCATGTTTTATTACGTGGAAGGCTGAAGAAAGTAGCATCATGAAGATGATGACGATGATCAGCAGGAAAAGTTGTAACAAGCAAAAAAAAGGAGAGGAGAAGAAGAAGGAGAAGGAATGCAATAACGTGGATAAAGTGATTGTCCTTCTATGTGCTCTTCACATGCCTTCATGTACATGCATATATAAGATACGCCCATAAGGTGGTGCACAGTCATACCCTTATACTTTTTTAATAGGATCATATAAACATTAGACCAGAAGAAGAAGAGTAAGAGTAAGAGTTGATATACGTAGAATAGAGATATATAAATATAAAATACGAAAACCAGACCAGGTTCAATATCCGCAAGACAAGGGAATAAGTTTTTTTGGAAGACAAAGCCTTGGCATGCAATAAAAAGACAGTGTAGAAGAAGAAAAGAGAGAAAAGGGGGGAGAGAATGCGTATAAAAGGTAAGCTGTACAAGAAGGGATACTTTTACAATGTACACATAAATGCATCATCTTACAAATACCAAAAGTGGGATTTTCTTTTCTCTCTTTTCCTTCTACCTACATGTCTTTCTTTCATTCTACAATAAGAACAAGATTTAAGATGGGGAGACTACAACTGCTGGAGAGTTTAGCAGAGGTAGTCGCTCTTCAAGATCAATATCGGCTAACCTCGTTCCCGCCGAGGAGTAAGTGGCATTTCAGGAGCAGACACAGCACCATCACTTTCATCTTGACTGTCCATTCCTGAGGCGAGAAGAAGGGCTCGTCGACCGGCGGCCGCAGCTGAGGTGACATCTGACACACCTCTCCTGTCAAATCGTACATTATGTTTCCTGCCTCCGCGGCCACGGATCAAATCTCGAGGAAGGGAGTTACTCCGTCCATTCGTAAGGCCTAGGGAGCGTCGAGTTGACGCTGGAAGTGAGAGACCTGCTGAAGAACGGAGGGAAGGAGCGTAGCTCATGGCTTCCGAGTCGGATGCATAGTCTACAGGCCCCTTCCGTCGTGAAGGTATTGAAAGTCGGCCTCCAAGTCCTGTGAATATAAAAAAAACACGGAGAATTGAATATCACTCAATTTTATAGACAAATTGAGGTCATACATCACTTTTACTCTAATTTTATATGCCATATATATTTTATGAAAAGAGTTAAAAAATTGCACATCAATTTTATACGATATATCAAAACAGACATGTACATCCTCAATATGAAGCCGCGTTGACATCAACAAAACATCTTCTTTTGTAATGCACCTATGTGGTTTGGCAACCCTTTTGAATTTATAGTCTTTTTGATGATGCAACTTGAAAATGGGGGAAAAGTACTACAACTTTCTTTGAAATAAAAGGGAAAACACAACTACTCCATGTAAATTACACACCTTGCCTCCTAGCATCATCCCATCACATCATATCATCATCCTCACAGTAAGGAGTCTTTGTGAGCACCACAAAGCATAAGTACATACATATGCGTACCGGTTCAACTAAAGAACTGAAGAAAGGAAAGGAGGTGGTGTCCTTGCTCTTTGTTTGAGCACCTATAATGTTAACAGACATCTCCATATACTAATAAGCAGATATCGTACCCAAAAATTCACTTGCCGACATGAAAATTACAAAGTTGGAAAATGAGGACGTGAGGCAAGAACAATACGATCCTATGCCATACCACACCACTACTAAAAGTGGTAGTGTGATGAACCGTAATGTAATTAGTCAGCTCGATTTTCCTTTTCTATTAAGTTCAAGTACCAGATAGCAAGAGCGTGCTAAAAATTTTGTAGTGAGAGCGTATAGCCAAGAGGAGGAGGAGGGAGATATTAACAGGTCTCGCCTAATAATGAATGTAACATAATATGCCATCATATATAGCGCACAACACCACACCGCACCACACTCACATTTTGTAGCCTTTCGACTTGATGGTGTTTAGTGTTATGTTCCTTTCTATTTGACCCATGTTATTTGATATAGGAAAGTCTCTCACGTCCACTTACTTACTTAACTCTGTAGTTAGTTTCTCTTCTGGTCATGTTTATTGTCTTGTATTTGTATGTTGTTCTCTCAGAGATGAGAACAACACTGCAGGGTGCGCAAACCAAAAAAAAACATTATTAAAATGTTGGACTAATCAGTTGGAAATGGTATTTTTGATATAATTTTACTTTTCTTCTGCCTTCTCTCCTCGTCTTTGAACTGCTTTCAACATTTTAATGTAATAATAAGTATTTTGTGTGTGCTTTCTTCCAGTAAATGTTAGTTTGTGCATTTGCGGAGCGTTTCTAGTTACAATAAAATTATGCATTTTCCCCATGAGTGAAAATTCGTTATGTTACATTAAAGATGGAAATTCATTTCATTAACTCAAACTCGAGTAGTGAAATAGAAGCATCATAACATATTTTACAAGTATGAAACAGCTATATAAATTTTAGTTTGCATAAAAAATTAATGCAAAATTTAGTGTAATTTGTATTTATGCAACCTATTTATGTTTTTGTGATTTGCACCCGTACATTCAAGACTTGCTGTACTTGCAATAAATACGAATTATTCAGGTTTTCTTTTGCATTTTCAAAATAAAGTAGATATATGCTTATTGATCGTTAATGTTTTCTAAATACTGCAGTGTACTTATCAAGGATCAAGCATGCATCAAATATGTCTATCTTTGCATGCATGCAACGGATATTTTACCCATAGTTTTAGTTTATTCGTTTAACCCAAGTTCCGTAGTTTGGCTTAACGAACCATTACCCTAAGAGCTAAAGGCAGGTCTTGACTTGGCATATATAATTTTTTTTGGTTCGCCCCTAATATGCGTATCATTCGGTTAGTAAAGTTTCCTTAGATGTCAATAAAAGGAAACTCCCATTATTTCTACATTTTCTTCTTGACATTTCCCCGCAGTACTCCGTGTAACTTAACTTGCCGACAGGGAGACGGTGAAGAAGAAGGGAGAGGAAGAGTATATGTACGTACATCTACTACCACTACATTCTAGCTACCATCTACTTTTGGAATGAAAAGTTAAACTTATTTATAATGAGTATCAGAGTCGGTTGGAGTATCTTGGCATGACAAATTTGGCCATAAATGAAAACTAAACGAGTTGCAAGAAAATTGAAGTGAAAGGGTGGTTAACAGCATGAGTAAATCCAGGCCAGTCAGTAAAACGGAAAAAAGTTGTTTTACAAGTTCTGAACAACAACAAACTAAAGATGAGAAGAATAATATGTTATATGTTATTGTATTGTTGTTTCTGTAATATTTAAGAATAATATTCACCCCTTTTCTCTCCGCATTAGTATATTTCCTCGTTCTAATCTTTAACTCGTACGAATATATATACTGCTACTATTCTTCTTGTTCTTCTGACTTTTTGTGAATGTGACTGAGGAAGAGTTGGGACTTTCAATCAGGAATTATGAAGATCGGTACCTGGATGTCAATACCTGCGCAATAGTAGCCCCTACAAACCTATCTTGCAGTAGTTTAATTATGTAGAAAAATGCTAGTCTTTCCTGAAATAACTCACTTCCTACTCCAATAACAAATGAATAGGCGGAGATAAAATACTTCTTTGTTTTACTAGTTTATTAACTACACAATTAAAGACCATTAAAATTTGAATATAAATCAATTTAACAAAAAATGACTTTCAACGATTATCAATTATTGAGATGACACGATCGCGTGCTCACTCGACAGGCTTTTCGGTAATAATCTATTCAACTCAACTTTGATTCAACTGACAAAAAGTTGCTTGCTTTTTTGCAGCCTGAACGCATCCAATCTGAGCGGGACACAGAACGGCATGCACAAAAAACATGCAACGGACAAAAATATACATAAGAATAAAAATGTAAAGATAAAAATGTACGTAAGGATAAGGACATTCCTATCCACAACGCGAATCTTCCACAGTGACCTACTTGTTTGAAATCATGTGTTGACTGCATTGCTCTTTATTGCTGACTATGTGTATATATGTTTATGTATAAAAACGGATACATATACAACATAGCACTTTTATTTAATGTCTGTGTTCTTCTTGTTCCGAGAACAATCCTCCAAAAAACGCCAGCACCAAAAAGAGGAGCCATGATGGTTGAGATGAAAAAAGGGAAGGAAAGGAAATGAGAAGAAATGGTTTCTGGTTCCGACAAGTAACCAGTGCATGAAGATGGAAGTAAATGGAATGGGAAAAATGACGGCTGCTTGCGGCTCTAAATATATATCTCTCTGTCTACAAGAATGTATGTCGCGACAAATGTATTTCTCCAGGACTTTTGTTTTATTCCAAGAGCCCTCTCATCTCATATAAAGCATATTATGTTCATTGGGTTGCTCGGCTCATGTACGATTTTTTCTGCTGTTGTCAATGATCCTTGAAGTGGTTTGGTTTCTGCTTGAATTAGTTGTCTACATGTGTACTTCGACAGTTGTAAGTATAGTGTTCCACTTGTTTCAGACAAATACAATATTCACTCACTGTGCTAATGAGTGGTTGTACCAGCCAAAAATGCTTGTTTATTCCTACTTTAATTTATATCTTGAATCAATGTGATGTTACCCCAATTTTTTCCAAGAAATTGAAAAGTTGAGTGAAAATCTACAAAAAAAATGCATTTGTGGAGACACATTACAAACCTACATATGTTTTAGAGGTCACTCCTACTATATACCTACCTTTGTCTAGTACTTGAGACGCTTCAGAAACATATTATATTGACAATTAGCATGCCTGAATTCTTGGAACTCTCCATGAATTTGACTGACTTTCAATTAAATTCAAAAGAGATTGGAATTTCGGAGATCCATGTCATGTTTGCTTGGCATGAGGCTAATAGCCTTCTATCTTAACCAAGACAATTAGTAACATAATACCCAAAAGTATCTGGAATTGAATGCATTGGCATTGGGTTTGGAATACAAAGAAGGAGCACACAAGCAAGCATAAGCTCTCCCTATCTCTGGAAGAACAGCAACCATCAACTTACGAATACGAACGAATCAAATAATCCGTTCTGGCTCTTACGTTGTCGTTGTCTTCCACTCAATCCATATAAGGACTACTATTCCTTGGTCATTGTATCCTATTCCATTCGATTGCAACCTAAAACCGCAGTCATCAATTGAATATCAACAATAGGATTGTCGTCCACAAAAGTCACGTCGTTTTATTGAATTTTACTTCGCTTCCAATTACACTACAATGATGTTCACAAAAGTTTTTTTTGTTGAAGGGAAAAGGTTTGCGATCAACATCATCACATCACCAACATCCATCCATCCATTCGCATCGTATCCTTCCTCTGATTTTCATTTTATCACCAGAGACCCAACAACACAAAAAAAAAGTCACAATCTAGCTACTTTTCTTTCCCCTGTTGAAAGCGTTAGTTCTTTTTTAACAAAAGAGGATGATGAGAGAACGCTTACATTCAGCACGGAATATAATATAAGGGTATTCCCATAAAGGAGAAATGTATTTGAAAAGTGCTTAAAAAGGAACAATGTACGTATTTCCTGAGTCTTGCATCCACAAAAGTGCCTTTTTGCCATGATTCAGTAAAAAAGGAGCAAGTTAACTAGAGAAAGCCTGCCACCAAGTAATCATTAAATATTAGTCCCATGGCCCATGATCTGTTTTCGTATTCTGCTGCTTACTTTTACTGACGGTGATACGACTACTAAAGTATCTTCTGGTTTTCTTTCAATGATGCTAGGGATGCCACTGCTACAAACTAACCCTGTAGGATCCTCCAAACTTTTTTTTCGGCTGCTGGTAGATTTTTTTTTGTGTGGAGACGAGATGAACAATGAAAGCAGGGAGTCCTGCCAGAGGAATGAGGAGAAGCAGACAACAGACAAGTCGCAGCAGCAATAGCAGAAAAGTAGTCATCCATAAGTGAAAGTAAAGGAGAATGAGGAAATACATGATATAGAAAGAGAAAGATGAGAATGGTCTGATTCACTTAATATAATGTAATGCTTAGATACGTTACATTCGAAGAAATTCAAAGAACCATTTTTCCTATTCGATGATTGTAACGAAGAATCAAATAACTTGTGAACAGGCACGAAAGAGAATCCCACTTTAGCTCGGGTTGATATAGTTGATGGGATGGGTGAAAACAAAGTCGGGGTGAGAGAAATGATGAAATGTTTGCACTTTCCATAAAAAATGGAAAGTTTTTTTCCCTGAAACTTTTAGCAATGAAATGATAGATTTCATAAAATGGTGCTATTGCACTTCAATTCATTTTTTTCAATTCTAGCACTACCAGCACTTATACCCAATAACCAACAATTATTATTGGATGCCAGAGTGTTCCTAACTGCATATTGTAAGTTAAAAGCCACAGCAATTACGTAACTTCATGCCTCTATATAAGCTACAACTTATACTTCCGTTGTATACTGGCATGTGCGTCAAAATAAAGTAACACAACCGTTAAACGAGATCTCAGATCACGTAATCATCAAAGATACGTAAGTATACATCCTATTCCTACTCCTTCGTACTGGAATCTCCTACACCCCTGAAGCATCCGGTATTTATTTTTTTGCTGGTAAGATTGTAATTTAAAAAATAAACTCCAAATTCCTTCCATCCCCAATTAAAAAGAGGAAAGGGAAAGCAAATAAAATACTTTAGGTGTATTTGCTTCATCCCATCATTCGAGCAATGACTGCTACTATATACTCCTTCCACATTATATACATATAGATGCGAGTGTGCTTACTGCTTACCATTTCATTATAGAAACATTCTAAAACAGAGTACTCATCTGGGAATGGACTACACACTAAAAAAAGTTGATTGTTGTTTGTATTATGATATTTTTTTGTTTGTTTGTAAGTCGTCAGTTAGAATATAATTTTGAACTTGTTCTGTAATTTCCCTTCTCTTTTATTTATGTACTTCTGGGCATTGTGTATTACTTTCCGAGAATCAACATAATATTATCATCCTCTACACATTATATGCTGTTATGTTATGCTTCCTACACACACAAAAACACACAGTTCAGAAGAAAAACATGTCGATGTCCGTATAGTTCCGCTTGTTCCTTATTCACTTGAAAAAGATGGAGAGAAAAAAAGGTTGTTCTTGTTCTCTTGTTCGTCTCAAAACGCCGCAGTGGAATGTCATTAGACAAGACAAGGCAGTAAGCAGAATGTTTCAAAGTCTAAATTAGTGCTCACTATTATGGCGGAGAGTATATCAAGCTCAAGTTAAGGACTTTTCCCTCATTCACATACCTAAACATACATGAGTACTCGCATAAACACAGAAGCTCAACATTTTTTCCTATTTTATTTTTCCTCTCTCTCTCACTCACTCTTTCTACGTGGGTTTTGAGAGTAAGTAAACGAGAAAAAGTTTGAGTTGAAAAATCCAAAAGAAAAAGCAAAGGCGAGCGTAGGTAGTAGCTATATAGCAGTAGCAGAAAATATTTTTTTTGAAACACTATGCTCCACATTATACTAGTTTTAGCCACCTCATAATATTGAATGAAACCTACACAGTTGCTCACGTTGCATGTTTTTATATACTTTAATCGTGCTAATGTCGGCGGATCCAGCCATCTAAACGACGTGTGTTAAAGGTTGAGGGTGTAGGATATGATATAGTGAGAGTGAGCTGGTAATTTTGGGATTGTGTGTTTAGGCTTGTACTTATAAAATAACGCTCCATGTATACACTCCTCCTACGCCTACCGTAATCAAGTGAAAGTTGGGAAATTGTGATGTGATCCTTCAAGATGAACTGGGTTAAGCGATTCGGTATATAAGTATTACGCTCAAAATATGTATATATTATGTATCTCTCGACAAGAATGGAACTTAAGTGAGTTATAGTGAAGAATGTAAGAAGTACATACTTTCAAAAATATTTTACATGCTTTTGTCCATGCTCATACAACTTTGAACACTTTATTTTACAGAAATAAGTATTTGCAAACTGCACTTTACTATGAGTATATATCGTGTGATGCTACACCAACCAAACCCAAAAACATTTTTATTGCCTTTCTTGGAAAATATGTCGCCGTCTCACTCATTGTATTTAAGAAACAAATTTAGACATCACATCACCCTGCTCTACTTGAGCTAGTAATAAAACTTGGGTG
Organism: Orchesella flavescens; assembly: GCA_964034955.1. Taxonomy (NCBI): domain Eukaryota; kingdom Metazoa; phylum Arthropoda; class Collembola; order Entomobryomorpha; family Orchesellidae; genus Orchesella; species Orchesella flavescens. The sequence continues at coordinate 8,259,876 of OZ035958.1, read as the reverse complement.
GAGAAAATAAAAAAGTCACGAGAATGACTGAGCTAGAGAGGAAAGGGGCGAAAAAAGTCTTGTCTGACAAAAAAGAGTCCAGAATCTAGACCACGATGAAGCTCAGTTTTGAATGAGCTGCCAAGAAATGCAATAAAGCGTATATTTTCTTGTTTCTCTACAAAAATATGCTTATTTTTTTTAGATTTTAACAAGGATCCGCATCCACCCAAATCCTCAAGCTTATGAAAATGGCATTTCTTTTAAATCAATCGAATAACAGCGATTCAAATATGAAGACAATTGAGTCTATTTCACAGAGTAAAGGTTGCCACTCAATAAACGTGAATGAAAATGAACCTGAACATATTATTATTGCACTCTGTACATATACATGCCAACACAAACCTATATTCATCGTTTGTTGAAATTCGGAAAGATAAAACGGAAAAGAAACAAACCGAAATTGGCAATAGACTCCAAGTTTATTGTAAAATATTGGTCTATCTGGTGTGCAATCTTTGAAAAATTAATTTGATTGCTGTTGTTCCAACTTACTCAAGTTAGATTGGAAACATGGGGCGAAGGCAGCCAAAAAAAGCAATGAACTTTTGTATTCGAATGTGAACTCATATACCGAAATGGTTAGTTGTAGTATATAGCACATAGCCTATCGTTGTTGAAAGTTAAAAATAAAATGGCTTGAATTCATAGTATTCCATTGGACTTGGACATGATGGGATTCAATGTAACAGGGAACCAAAACAGCAAAAACACCATGTTTTTCGTATAATAGGCGGAATAAAGTGTAGGATTAACAAGGCTCACATTCACCATATATGAAATTGGAGTACTTATCATCGTCATAAATAATATTCATACGTCCCTTGATCATTGGCTTTTGGATCTCAGCCATGCATAAACACATTTTTTTCACACATGGGTGTGTATGTATATGTTTTTGCTCTTTTCGGTGATAAAAACGGGGTCTGTGACGCGCAGAAACCAGATTCCAAAAAAAAATTGAGTTGCCTCTCTTTTAATGTTGTGTACACGCAGTTTTACGAGCCAGTATGAATCCCATCACCCATGGAATATGGTTTGAGCCCGTTATGGTGTTGTCCTGTCCTGCACCACTTGCACATTTTTTTTATCTCTGTAAGTTTTGAAGCAATGCCAATGACTGATTTTTTTCTTGGAATGATTAGGTACGTAACAGTTATTAGGGTCAATTTGATTTCAAAGTCAGTTTATGTTGGGGTACAACAGGACAGAAATGTTTTTATTTTTAGTTAAAAACTCTGGCCACACATCATATTTCAAGCACCAAATTTACACTGGCTACTGGTAATAATCCCACTATCCCCCTTGTTCAATTCCAGCTTAAACTTGACTTGGACGTAGATCACAACGGATATCCCTTCTACTGGACGCATGTTCCCAACGTATCTTATCCTTCTGCATGGAGAATCATCGTTTATCAAGATTTAACGATTGAGCTCTCTGAACGCTCATAAAGCATCCACTGAACAACATCTCTAAGCTCTTCAAAAGTGAATAGACTTAACTCTTTAAATGAATAAACGAATGAAATTTGAGAGCTTCATACTCAAGACTCAAACTATAGACTCAATCCCAACCCAAACATTACCATTTCGCCCATCTGTTTACTCTCCTAGAAAAAAATCTGAGATAAGAAAAGGAAAAATGGAAACCGCTTTCCACCATTATTCTCCCGATTTCTGTAAGGTCAACCAACATTAAGGAGAGCTGACTGACTAATATAATCACAAAAAGTTAGCAATAAGTACAGCACAACACACAATACAGCCCAAGTAAAAAAGTTCAATATAGAAAAGGGGAAAAAGAGCGTCGGTCGAAGCTTCAATAATCCATTACTGTGCATCAACCCATAATATCTCTCTCTCCTTCTCTTTTCTACAAGAATAAATACATACATTTGTATGAATCTACCAAAAACTACCAACATACATATAATATGGAATAAAGACTCCTCAAACTGAACGAGCATTGGATTGGTTTGGTTTGGTAGCCTCTTTCAAAACACAATGAACACATGTACATCTTTCCCCTTTTGTTTCCTTTCAAGTAATATCTCTAAGCTACGAAGTGAAAGAGCGAGAGAGAGAACCACTGCCTTGTTTGTTCGGACTGGGAGATACAGGAAATGTACGTGCCTTTTAAGTGCAACGTCATGTCAGTAGTAGAATATTATATTGATATAAAACGCCATGCCATGCCATGCCACTACTAGCCTTTGCTAAAGCCTCCTATTTTCTTTAGTCCTCAATCCTCCTAACTATACACAGCCAGCAGCTTTTACAGCTATTATTGCTTTTAAACGAAGAAACCAAAAGGGTATAGTATAGTCCCGATATGATATGGAACACCATGGTTAGGCACAAACATGCGATGATCATAAATCAAAACGAATCATCCAATGAATTACTTACTCTTCCACCGAATGCGTTGCATTGTGTGTGTGAGTGAGAGTGTATATATAATCTCCATGTAGTGCTGCTGCTGCTATCCATGATGGTGCTGCTGATGATGATGGGAGATTTCGTTATTATATACCTGCATACTTATATATTCCTTCAAAAGAAACAACTTTCTTTACATATCTATACCTGTAAGGGTTTCCCCATCCTATGGTTTGGTTGTTGGTGTAATCCTGATATCAGAAAATCCGTAATGTCTTACCCAACGATGCTAAATTACAAAAGAGCTCGACAAGACCTCACTGGACTACATAATATTAAGACCTGAAGGCATCATTCAGTTCAAAAGCTTTACCTAAGCTGCTGGTGCAGTCTCTATACTGCTCTATGAATGGATGTATGAACGCGCGTGCATTACATTACTCCAACATTTTCCTTTTCCGGGTGAAGTCTAGCGAGCAGAAAACACTTGTGTATATGTATATTAGTATTATGTACGGAGGATACTTTCCATCTCTTCTCTTCCTTCTTTGCTTACTTTACCTCCACACTCCATGCGAGCACAACCAACATAACACAACCCTACGTGAATTCAAACCTCCTATAGGGATTCACAATGGCAACTAATAAATATCGAAACGAGACGTATCACTGGTAATGCCATGCCAGGGAGAGAAAGAGAGAGAAAACCCAACCGACCAAGTCTAGGCAAAAGTAAATGAAAGAGGTGAAAGTAAAGAGTTAGCGAGCCTGGTTGGAGAGAGAGAGAGAGAGAGAGAGAGAGAGAGAGAGAGAGAAAACGAGAGCATGGATGAAGTGGAAAGTAGCAAAGTTTTTTAAGTAGCAGGACATTACAGAGAGATCCACTGAAAAGTTTAGTTTTTTCCTTTAAAATAAAAATGAATGTATTTTTATAGTCCAAAAATGCTTCTATATGTAAAGGTACAACCACGATATTTCTCTTTGCTTTATACATAAGTGCACTTAGAGATTAGAAGTAAAGCCTACATGTATAAAAGTATTGACGAAAAATCGGTTTGCTACATTCTACATTACATTTATCCGTGATGATATGATAACCATATAGAATAGTTAAGCATACATGTTTTCTACACACATGATGATATTATTGTAAAGTACTTGCTGCTGCACTGCTCTTGTGTGTAAAAGATATTATTTTAGTTTACAGGCACGGCATAATATTTCTTAATAAGTACGTTGGTGATTTGGTATTTATTCCAAAGTATGTATCACATCATCCCAACTTCCTTCAGATGTTCCTATGCTGCATCTAATACAGATGACTAGACTAGTTCACTGGATGTGAAAAGTTGACTCCCAACGTGTTCATTATATTTTCCTAGTAGGGAGAAAGTGTTGTTGTGTGAGGCACCAACTCGAAACTTAAACTGGCATTAATGTAATGGGGAGCCAAGATTGAGATTTGAGTGTGTGTGTGTGTTGGTATGTAGGTATTATTGGAGCACTAAGTAAGTTAAGGAAAATTTGAGCCAAGGGTTTTCTAGTGGGGTCATCAGAGTCAAAAACTTTTCCACATCTTTTGGTTAATATTGTGAAAACAAGAGAGTAGTAGTATGTGTACGGCGTTTGGGCCAGTACCACATAGAAAATGGGAATAAATGAAAGGCTTTTACAGGAAAAGAGAAAGCACACATGGATGAATGGCAGCGGCGGCATTATTATTAATAAGGGAACACCACCGCCTTTTTGATGTCCTGTGCCCGTGGGCTATCATATAATAGAGGTTATAATACATGACGTATGCTACACTGAACTGTTGCTAAATAACATGGTATCATCATCATCATCATCACCACACCATCGCCTAACCTCCTTTGTAACGAGTGAAATCTAGCAGAATATTAGTGAAGTGAAGAGATTCAAAAACATAATGGTCTGGGGGGAAGTAATGAGAATTTTGAATAGAAATTTGCAAAAAGATTCAAAGCATCCTGAAAGCTCATAAAGAGCCACCCCAAAGCTATCTGCAAAATGGGGTGGAAATTATATTGCAGAAAATCACAAAATTTGTAGAGTGCAATATATAATTTCATTTCGTTCCTCCTTCTCCTTGCATATATCGCTCGTATCTAACTATCGTGACTAGCTGAATTAATGCAGTATAGTGTGTTAATGGACTGAGCAGACATGTATTGTTTTCACCTAGAACGCCCAACCTGATTGTACAAAGTGACAATGGAATGATAGGAGTGATTATGAAGTGAAAGCAACACTACAAACTCCTTCTTTAATCTATGGCAAAGGGTCAACAACACTGGGAACCTATAATAATAATGTGGTAAAAATCCGAAATATTTAGGGGATACGATACGAATCGTATCGTATTGTATCGTATCATACGATACAAGAGAAAGTTATATATGCGGAAAATGGGAAGGTCCAGTTTTACCAAACTGTGAGAAAGGAACGGATGGTGGCAATCAAATAATTTTTTGTCACAATAGCCGGCCGGGAGGGTTCTACAAATAAATTTAAAGGCACTATTAAGTTTACATCTCTCCCATACCAGAACTGTATGGAATATGGAATCTGAAGACCCCAAAAAACTGTTAAGCCCACATGTGCATTTTAGTAGAAATGTGTACTTGTGTTGTAATAATATAAAGTTCTTACACACCTATACTATATGTGATATTATCACATGAAATTTTACCAGTTTGTCCCAAAATTTCGGTAAATGTGACTGTGAGGTGGTAACAGCTTGAAAAATCTAGTTTCAACTCCATAAAAGTAAACCAAACCTCACCCTTCTCACACAAATGGGGTAGGTACTTGAACAAAGATTAGCACATGATTACTAAACAGATAAAATGAGCTTTTTAACGATCGGTCCACTGCACAATACCCACCCGCTTAGTCAGCGTGTGGTATAGTGGTTATGGTGGCTAACAAAAAGAAAAATAAATTGAGTGACGGATATGTAAATATTGGGTTTAATGCGCTCGTAAAAATATTTTTCCGACAAATAACTTATATGTTGCTTATTGTATTGGAGCAATAATATGAAGTGAAAATGCAAGTATACTACCATTTTCTATGCAGTCTGTGCTATAACAGAATAGATTGTTGTAGCATAATGTATCGAAATTGGATCTAGAGTTTGCTACACGCACGCATACACGCTATAATAATGCAAGGGAACAAGTCAATTTATAAGCCCAGCTAATAAGGTTGGTAGGTAGGTAGGTAGTAGGTAGTGCAAGTCACCAGACATAATCCAGAATCTCATTAGCCAGAGATTTTCTTGTGTCACAAATGATTAAACTAGAGAAACAATCCATGTACTCCACCAACCAACTAACTACATGGTTGTAAACCTGTCAGTTATAGTATGAACTGGAGCTGAAGCCTTGTGACACTAGCAGTCAAGTCAAGTAGGTTATTTCTTGTCACACGCGGAAAATAAACTTTGCGAGGAGACTACATTAAACCCACCGGATTCATTGAACTGCAATATAAACATGTGAAAATGTGATATCTCCCCTCTATTTGTCATAGAAGCACTTGAACACTACTACTGCCGACAAAGCGTTGTTCGTTCGTATGAAGGAACTTGCGTTGGACAAATATTATTCTATGCATTTTCTTACAAGAACCAAACCAAAACTAATGCACACACACCACAGTCAGTTTACATATATTATGCTATGCTATATAGCTGCTATCCAGCAGCCACGGAAAACTGTCTGTCTATCATAAACAGGAAAGCTAATTTTCTGCTGTGACTGCCTGTAACATCCGTTACGGTTACACGAAAATCAAGATTATGGTTTTTTGTCCTTTTCCCCATTTTCTCTTTACAAGCCCATATTTTTATGTCGCAATGAAATGAATATTATATGTGAAAGTACATATATATATTACGTACGCGTACATGAGAATGCACACGGAATGGAAAGAATGAAAAAAACTGTGCAACTTTTTCTTCTTCTTTCTCGTTAAAAAAAGTGTTCTTACCTGCAGTGTATCTCGCTGAATGTGGTAGTCCACCAGGTCTTCCCCCATAATCCGGCGTGGTGCGCTGGCGTGGCATAGAGCCATACCAGTTTTGTTGATCACCAGCCCTACCAAGTGTTATTCTATGGTCACTTCCAGTTCTCGGCATTCTCATTCTACCCGGTCCATTCTGTTTGCTGGGTCGAGGACCTGTGTGGAACGTGTGAACTTTCTCAGCGAGAGACTCTAATGTCTTGGGATAGGCTCTGTCGAAGGGTTGAAAGTGTTGGGGTACGATGGATGACCTTGGCTGCTCAGTTATTACGGGTGGAGGAGGACGATATGAAATAGAGGCCGTTCTATCAGGCTCCGTCTCAGCAGTCCTATACCACTCATAAGGTTGATACGCAGACTGTTGGGATGAAGGCCTTGGAGGTGGCTCAGGTCGTCCATCATAGTAGTCACTATATGGACCACGTCGCATTGGGGGTTGGGGAGTTTCAATACGGCTGAAAAGAGTAGCCACAATGACTAAATTGACAGCTACAAAATTGACTTGCTATTTGTTTTTTCCAACTCACCTATAATCATCGTGACGACTGGGAACTCTTGTGTAGTCGGTGACATCAGGAAGTTGCTGCATCCCAACGGTAGCATATGGCTGATATGACATATGCCTTGGAAGCGACTGGATAGAAGAGGGTTGTTGGCTGGCATGATAACCACCAAGAGCTTGTTGTTGTTGTAGCGCACTCAATGTCCCAGCTCTCGGTCCCATTGGATGTGATGTTGAAGCACCAAATAATCTTTGGCCAGGTGTTAGATGTTGAGGTGTAGTAGGGGCCCGGCCCCTTCCTATACCGGAGTAGCCGAGGGAATGATGCAGTTGGCCTGGACCAGGGGAAGGACCTCTGGGATAAGAATGTCCCAGAGTTCCATACTGTCCAAAGGTATGACCATTCTCATCATTATTCTCATCATACTGTTGATCATCATGGTCCAACTCCTTTTTGATAACCACGACAGGCTTAGACTCGGAACGGAGGAGAGACTGACTGTGTGACAACATCCGACCTTTCCGCTGCCGGATGGTTAGCACAAGTCGCCGAGGAATTGACATGAGGATGACAACATCATCTAGGCTCATGTGCGTCACATCCACGAGATTTACGGCCAAGATTTCATCACCAACCCCGAGACAGCCGCTGTTGAACACGGCACTTTCTATTGCAATTCTGGAGATAAAAACCCCGTCATATCTGTCCAGGCCGTTACCCTCACGTATGTATAAGCCGAGCGTTTGCCCGGGGCGTTTAACTATCTCAACGAAGTGCACGGAGTGCAAGCCATCCTGAAAGTTCAAAGGAATACATTTATAAACCATGTTATATTTATGTATAAAAAAATCGATTTTAGCCATCATAGAGAGTAGTTAGTTCCCTTATCGTTGCCAAATCCCATACGAACTGTCTGTGAGCCTTGCCTATGCTTAAACTAGATTAAAGAACAACATCCGTTCCATGTGTCTAACGTAAGTGGAGGATTTCCAACTTCAAAGCGCACAAAAAAATTCACTACTATTAAAATTTTCTGCATTTTACAAGACTATGTGACCGAATTCTAATTCCCTAGTTTCCCATCTAGCCAAAGCCGTACAGCATCATCTGACTCTCTATTGTACTACTAGCGTCATTTGGTTCCACTCTATCCATCAAATTCAATCCATCCCCATATTTTCTCCGTCAGCTAACAGGCAAGTGGACAGACAGATCCTTTAAATGCCAATCATCTCAGACAGTTTAAGTGCTCCATCCGCTTATGTATCTCACAATCAAGTTGTAGATGTGTGGTATATCGTATCATATACTATTATCCACGAGATTCACCTATGTTTTTGCTATGCTTACGTCAACCACAAAACATCAGTTACAAAAAACCAACTTGTACATGACTTGTGGCGAGTAAACGGACATAATTGTGGGTGTAGTCTTGTCTACTCTTTGTAATTTAATTCTCTCAAGTCATTTCCAAATAAAAAAATGGGAGAAAATTCTATTACATAAAGTTTAACAAACGTTTTGCTTTATGAACGTTATGTATATATGTCATGTCATGTCATATGCACATGTTTGTGTGAGTATACTTCAATGATCAAATTTTGCTACGAGCTATTTTTTGTTAGTTTTCCTATAAAACATTGAGAAACAGACTTTCTTTCATAAGTACTTCCGTACAATACAAAACTTTTACAATAATCTGAACTGAAGAAGAAGGAAAAAAAAATGTGAAACTTTCTTTCACATTTGCACTGCTCCCTGTCAGCTTATATAGTAGTAGCACAGTTCTTGCCATAACATTTTTATGCATCAATCAACCATTACTTCCTACTTTTAGCTGTTTTCTTTTTCGTAGAGAGAAAGTTTTCGTTTGAGTGAAATAGAATGGATTGATATATAAGGTTTTCTTCTCTCGTTCGCTGCTGCTGCTACAGTACAATAAATAATACGCCACATTTTTCAGCAAGCAAGAAGAAAACGTATAGATCGATAATAATTTTCTTTTAATGTATCCTATCTGTCATTTTAAGTAAAGTAATGTAAAGTTAGACTTGAGCATGTCTTGAAAAACAGCGTGGATCGGGCAATGGAAGTTTGCTAACGTTTTTTTCTCATTTTGCGATATCTATGTATATACAAATTATTTATTACAAGTAAAATTATCATTTAGGATCGTACATTTACCTGCATAGACAGGAATTTCCGAACAGCATCTTGAGCAGGTCGGGAGAACTGTCGGGGATCCAACATGCGGACAAGCATTTCTCCCCTTCGTTCGACGGCACCCAGTGCGGCTGCTGTTGTGGCATCGTGGTCATTTTCAACAGATTCCAACTGCCGGAATATCTCGGTTGAGATACCACTGACCTGGAGTAAAAATAATTAAATGCATGTTACTAATAATTATGACAATTACAAACAACATACAAGATACTTAATTATGCATGTCGTCCTATAATATGCCATGCTTTTCCATATTCTCCGTTTATTCCACGTTACATTTGACATCATCTGTGGTAAGATTTACCCTAACTAATATTTCCCCTTTTCATAAAAGGAACTAAAAGTGCATTTTTTTCCTAGAAAAGTAATTTCATCCGTAACCTTAAATTATTTTGAGACATTACTTCATGCATATAAACATATTATTATGTTTACAGTTACAGCCCAACCATTCCCACTAGTCGGCTAATCATCTCTCTGATGTTTATTTCGTAAGACGTTGACGGAAGAACATGAAAGTTGAGTAGAATGAATGCATCCCATCCCATCATTCTACTCTCGCCTCTTACTCTTGTCTCTTTAAGGTTGAAGGAGTGAATGCCCTTGGTTCGTTTCCCTTTGTACGATCATCTTTTCTCTTTTCCTTGAAATGCTTGTTGTATTTTATTAGCCGCATAGTACACTTTCTTACTCTGCCGACTCATTTTGGGAATTAAAAGTGAAAGTACAAAAGTGAACCTCATATATACTACTGCTTTGCTGCAACACAAAACGACTTTTAAAACTACTCGTTGGGGACCACTCCTGATTACTATACACACTGCATTCATTTAGTGAGTCATTAAGCGCTTAATGACAAATGGAAAGTGCTTTTTGGCACCGAAACATTCAAACACCAACCAATTTTTTTTACATTCTGCGTAAAAACGAGAAAGTCGAGAAAAAACTATGAAGTGAAAGAAGGGGAGGAAAAATCAATGCTCATTAACGTTCCATCGTGATAAAAAATAGGATGGGGGGGGAAGTGATGGTGTTTAGTCTGTGTGAGCAGAGGGCATGGCATCATCATGATTATTATTATGATGAAAGAACAAAACTTGAGCAAAGGTTGCATTCATCTAAGAAGCTAAAGTTATAGAGGTAGCAATTTTTAAAAGAACATTTTTGGTATCGTCATCACCATCGTCATCATCATCATCATCATGATAGTTATAATAATTATCGTCATCATTTTGGTGGATTGTCGTCTTGTACTGACTGTAGCAAGTCTTTTTTTAGACCTATTTTTTTCATTATCATTTTCTTTACATTAAACCAGCGTAATACTCACTTTCAACTCAACAGTTCAATTTTCGTTGATGGCTTATTATTACATTTTTGAAATTATAAAATCAAGCACTAATAATGCAAGTACAAGTCAAACTTCCTGAAATGCGAGGTACTCGGTAATTACTGGGAATGAAAGAAAAGTCATGCAGTAAAGTGGTAAAAGTAGTAGTCTTGCATTCATAAAACTCAAAACCCGAGTAGCCCCAAACATTCACCAACTTGGAAAAGCCAAGCCATCAAAACCAAACTGTTTATTTATAAATTCACGCAATTTTCTTTGCAAGCCTTCGTGAAAATAAATGCTTGTGAAAGCTGTAGTTAAACCTGCTGACATACATTCATACTACAAGCCCAGTCATGCATGTGAATATGAGTAGTAGTGAGTACAAACTGTAACGGGCAATAAGGCATATATTTCGTTCTTTATCAGTTTCTTAAATCAAAGGGTAATCAATAACATGAACGCATGCAATTAGACAGGAGAGTTTCTATGTTCATAATTAGCAGTTTTGTACAACACATTTGGGAAAATTGCATTCATCAAATAATTTTATGACCTGGGAGCCAACCTACTTTCCCTTTACGCACACACATTACGTAAGTGTATAGGTTCCGATGTGGTTGTACATATTATGAATACTGTATTAGCGTCACGGTCAGCGAAATGAACACTGCTACTGCTTGCCTAATATATAACATAGCAGTCAGTGGTCTGTTTCTAACGAAGCGTAGAGTTTTCATTGTCGTAGGTTTGGTTGGAGGAACCGGTAATGTATGCAGCAAAGTCCGTTCAATTCAAACTTGCTGTTAATCCCGGTAACAACTACAACCAGTTCATATACTTTTTATGGGCATCATAATGTAAAACAGGAAATAGTATTGAATGGACAACTTTTTTGTTTTAAAACGTAATCTCACAAGGCCATGTTACCTGTGTCGGTACTTGCACCACTACAACTACTACTACATTCCAATGTGTTTACCTATTCATAAATACTCGTCAGTTTATGACTAATCTATGTGGAGAGAAAGTAAAACATGGGTGAGTGAGTACTATCTAAAATAACAGTTTATACTTTTCTTTTATTTGCGAATTTTTGTAGTCTCGATTTCATATTAATACACGAACATATGACATAAATTCGTACGTTGCATACAATGTACTATGTCTATGTATTTATAATATTTACATATGTATGTGAGTATGTCTGCATTATATAGTACGTACAAAATCCAACTTTTCTAGGTTCACACAGAGAAATTGCTACATGCTGCGATGAACTAATACAATTACTTTCTCCCTATTTGACTAGAATCCTCCAACAAAACTTTTTTAAGCAAGTTTAAGGAACGTTGCGATTACAACTGGTAACAAGTCAAAACTTAAAAAGAAAGTAGGAAAGATTTTCGTCAGAGAATAAAAAGATAGGGATCAACAGCAACAACTAAACTCCACCGCTTGTTCCATGATTTCGTTCTCGAGCTTGTTATACTTACTCAGATGTGCAGTTGGAAAGTCCATGCATTTAAGGTAGCTGGGCACAAACCTGACTGAAGTATGTGTATGTGCATCATACATACAGCACTTTTTTGCTTCCAAAACGTTCCTCCCAAAAGGGATATTTTCCAACATCCATGAAATAGGATTAAGAATTTTATTACGTTCTACACTATACCTAATAAAGGGAAAAGAGTTGGAGACAAGGCAAAAATCAAAAGACCCATTTGCTTTCATTTTCTACCAGATCCAACATCCAACCAACCCAATATTATATTTAAAAGAGGAAGTACATGCACACGTACAATTATAGTATAGTAAGCATATCCTCCTCCTATCATTCATGCAATTTGCCGCAAACTAGATAAAAAAGTATAAAAAAGAAGGGAAAGGAAAGGACGCACCGCACAAAATGTTGCAGACTTGCGTGAGCAGAGTTGAAACAAAGTAAGAGTATATACGAGTACCAACATCAGGAGAACAAGAATGTCGAGACAATAATTTGCATTTTCATATCTCTCTCTAGTCCATAGTCTTGCTTGGCAGCCATGTGCCGTGGATGTTACACGGATATTTCGTATCATACCATTATCATCACAGTGTCTTGCTTACACACAAGGTTTACTAGTGCCTAATGTGTGTAACGTGTATCAAGTCTAAAACACCGTTGCTCTAGGATTTGTTTCAAAAGCAAACAAGGACAAGATAAAATGGATAGTATGGTATATTAAGGACGAGATGAGATATCATCTGCTTCATCAACTGCTTCTTCTGATAACACAACAACGGGAATAAAACGACCGGATGAGGCTGTTACATTTTGGTCTACTGTGTATAATATGAAGTGAAGAAGTTTCAAGGGAAAGACTCAAACCGCAATGTTTGTACTTTAGGAGGAAATGCTCGATTTGCAAGAGAAAATTTCCACTTCCGTTAGACACGTGAAGGAATTGGTAAACCCTTTAGAGTTTATAATTTACATTGACATTAAGATATGCATGTACATTACACTCACAAATGACGTGGGTCATCAGATTGCCACAATTTTTAACAGGTTCAGTGACTTTATATACTCATGAAAACACGATATTTAACGGTAACAGGCAGATGAAGGTATCACAGGTGTGAATCCTAGTAAAACAGTGGCCCTGATGCTGAGACGTTTAAAAATGGAGTCCAGAAATAAATTTTACGTTCTTGACATGAGGATAATTATAGGCAAGAAAGGCCTGGCTACGGCCAGGAAATAATCCGTAAAAAGCAAAACGTAAAAAAACGGGAACGATGAGAGTGAGAGGATAAAGTAAAAATGTTAAAGGATTAAGCGTACACCAAGTTCATAAAAGTTTAGAATGTTGCTCCAAAAACGACTTTCACCTTTCACTAGTGCTTATAATTAGATTTTTAACCGTGTCTCTTTGACTCGTACATCATTTAAGAAAATTATAATGCAAAAATAAAATGCAACGTTTGACTGAAAATCTTGTTTGATAGGAAATGCAAACATGTTTATGTGGCATTTGTCGCAAGTTGCAACCTTTTGGAACATTGCTACACGGCTAATACATACATTGTCAACCGTTACACAATATGTGCATTTCAGTTTGGTCAAATACACCCAGCATCTTATCCCATAACGAGGTCAAAGAAAGTTTCTCACAACATATGTACAATTGCTTTACCCTACCCAAAGAAGCAAGTCAACTTTGACTTCAAAGCGAAAGTCAAAATTTGCTGAGGATGTCAAGCTAGACTAGAATGGTAAACACTCTTTATATTTCCCTGCTTACAGGATGAGGGAAAACATTGGAACAGAGAGGAGAGTGAGAGAGATGGTCTTCAAAAGCTAAGGATTCACTATTCCCTCTCTCTTTCTCTTTTCTCTCTCTTCAATCAATAAAAGTTCAGGAAGGCTTATGAGAAATGGAATAAATAAGAGTGGGAATCGAGTGGTTTCCTTGTTGGCTTTTCTCGTTCTTTCAGTTCTTTCCTCTTTTTTGGATTAATGCAACTGGAGCACAGGTACGCAAGAGTGAGTGAAGTAATGGAAGCCCACTCTCTCTCTCTTTCAAACATCATAGTCATAGTCTGCCAGCGGATAAAGTAACAAAGACGGTTTGTTAGAGTCCCTATTTTTTCTCACTATTATTTTGAAGAGAGAAAGTCTTCAGAATATACGTTGCTGCAATTTTACCACACTTGCTCCCTACTTCATACCTTATTGATAGTGAGCGGCTTGGGTGCACCACATGCACAGCTAGCTAAGGACTAAATCTTTGAATTAAAATTTTAATACTTAAAAGTGATTTTTAAAATTCTAACTTGAACGTAACGTATAGTTCAGAAAATGGTCTATCCACTGATTTACTCATTTTGAAATTTTAAACGATATTTCAGTTAGATTTTAAAGTTTGAACCTATTGACAAAAAAGCTGAGCAAGTGAGCATTAACATAAACATTGGCTGCACTGCCTATCCTGTAATGTATTTTGCTCTACTCACATACCACCTGTATACACTAAATTGGGAACGAAAAATTTAGTGGGCTCAACCTCATCGGTCCCGGCTGTTATTGCTAATGTACTAATAAAGAGCCGGGCTCTTTCCGAGGTAATTATCTTAAATTAGCTGAATTTATCCAAGTAGAGTTGCGTACTGCCGAGTCATTACTGTTGATATAGAATGAGTGGAAGGCGCACTGGAGTCAAATACCCTAGGATGGAGGATCAGACTGATATTGACTTGGATACTTCAACGGAAGATACAGAGGAGGAGAAAGAGGAACTGAAAAATATGTCAACTAATGATATGTGCAGAAAATACCTTCCAATACTGTCCAAAGTGGACAAGAAAATAAAGAAGATATCCTCCGTCCTCCGGGTTAATAATATGGAAATTATGGAACTCAAATCTAAAGTGGAGGACCTCACAACCGAGGTCTGCGAGCTACGAACTGAAAATCAAAAACTACACCAGGCTACAAACCAGCAGAACCTCTTTTTCAGTGGCATTGAAGAAGCTACCATCGAACCACCATCATCAATTCCAACCAAAATAACAAGATTTATTGAAGAGAAGCTGGGCGTGAAAGTAACTGTTGACACTGCATTCAGAATTGGACCAAAAACAGGCAAAACAAGAATGATCAAAGTCCGTTTCCAAACTATGCGAGACAGAAATATAGTTTGGGAGAAGCGGAAGATATTAAAGCACCCCATGTATATCAACGAGGATCTGCACAAAATAACGCGGAACACCAGGAGAGAGCTAATTAAAGCAGCTAAGGCAGCCGAGAAGGACGGGAAATCAACTAAAATTGACTGGAAGCTGTCAACAGTAGCAATTGACGGGGTCGTAAATAAAATAGTGGATGGAGAACTTGTGCGGGTGCAATCCACCTCAGCATAGGAACTCGGCCATCGTACACGGATAAATAACCAGCCTTTCACGGTGTGCTACTGGAATGCTGACGGCTTGACCAACAACGTAACAAATGATAAATTTAAATATTTAAGTAGCTTAAATTGTGATTTTTTCTGTGCCGCAGAGACCTGGTGCACACTGGAAAGGCTACAACAAAACTCAGGATTTAATAATATATGCAATAAATATGAGTGTCTTACTGTAGAACCTACGAAAGTATCTAGCAAAGGAAGAAATAAGGGGGGGCTACTTATTGGTATTCAAAAACACAAATTTAATATTGTAAAAACAAAAAAATCAACGTCGTATATGATTATATCGGTTACTAATAAGAAGACTGGTGCTACTGTCAAGTTGAGTTTTACATATTTTCCACCAGATGGCTCAAAGTCAGACAAGAACTTGGACGATTTTTTTAATGAAGTGAGAAGAGAAACACCGACAGTGATCATGGGCGATTTTAACGCTAGAGTGTCCAACAACAACTCCAACCAGCAAACCAGACAAAGCAAGGACTCTAAAATCAACTCAAGAGGAAATAAAATATTACAAAACATCTCAAACTACAAAATTTGTAATGGATCTTGCTCGGGAGATGTGGAAGGAGAGTGTACTTTTGTAAATAGAAATGGGAGCAGTGTTGTAGACTTGTGTTTAGTCAAATTGACAGAGTTTGAAAAGGTAAATAGTTTTGAAGTTTTAGATAGTGAGCTCTCCCATCACATGCCAATCAAGCTGACAATTGGTGATCAATGTAATGAAAATTTACTCACTATCCCTAGAATTAAGTGGAGGAACGAGTTTCGACAAAAATTTATCCAGCAGCTGCACAAGGAAAGGGGGAATGCTAGTTTAAAAAGTTTCGATGCTTTGTGTTCAATTCTTTATAAAAGTGCCAACGCAGCCGGCCTTAAAACTCAAGGTGTACTAGGTCAAACTACGCATTTACCAGGCTGGTATGACACTGATTTAAATAAACTGAAAGCAAACTACAGGTATTGTGTCAAAGGCTTTAGGAGATGTAACCCGCTGAAAGATCTTGACAAATTCCTATATTGTAAAAATACCATGTTAGCTGCAAAATCCAGATATCTGGAAAGTTCGAAGTCTAAAAAGGAAGCTTATTTTAAAAAAATGTATCATGACATAGTAAATAGTAAAGACAGCCAGTCATTCTGGGCTGGAGTGGATTTCTATAGAACTGGAAAGAAAAAACCTATTGCCAGTAATGAAATAGATTTAAATCAGTGGAGTGATCATTTCAGAAAGGTCTTTGAGGAAACCCAGTCAGTAAATGTGTTAACACATAGTCTAAATGTAAATAATTCTAGTAGCACTGATGATTATCTAGACAGGGAATTTAATATGTTTGAATTGTGTATTGCGATAAAAAAGCTCTCCATGGGAAAGGCACCCGGTAGCGACGGAATCTGCAACGAAGTTTGGAAAAATCTAACCACCTCGGTGAAGCAGGATCTCTTAAATCTATTTAATAACATTTATAAAAACCCAGTGGAGATGCCTCCAAACTGGAGTGAAATAGTAATAGTTCCCATTTTTAAAAAGGGTGATGTGAACCTCCCAAGCAACTACAGGCCTATTTCTTTACTTAATACCATCACAAAGCTATTCACCTCAATGTTAGTAAATAGACTAGATGTTTGGTGTAGGAAGAATAATAAAATTAGCGAATTTCAGGCAGGATTTAAAACAGGCACAGGATGTGTCGAGCAAGCTTTTTGTTTAAATACACTAATACAAACCCAACTACGTTTCCGGAAGGGTAAATTGTTCTGTCTATTCGTTGATCTTAGTCAAGCTTTCGACTCCGTAGACCATAATATCCTGTGGGAAAAATTAAAAAACAAAGGTCTTAGTAGCAAATTCATTGACGTTGTAAAGCAAATGTATTCCATGGCAAATGCCAAAGTACGTAGTGGTGGTGCTTTTTCCGACTCGTTTAGTATTACAAAATCGGTTTTGCAGGGTGAGAGCCTTAGCCCCAAATTATTTACTTTGTTTCTAGATGATGTGGTCAGTGAAATTGAAAAATCAGGTGCAAGTAGTATATGTATTGGGAACCATGAGGTCAACATGTTACTTTTCGCTGATGATATCGCTCTGGTTGCTATCTCCGCCCGTGACCTGCAGATCAAAATTGATAAACTAAAAGAGTACTTCGAGAAGAATAACCTCAAGGTAAATTTGGGAAAAACTAAAGTGGTGGTGTTCCGAAAACATCATTCGATGCGAAAATTTAAAACATTCTGGGGCCCAGAGGAAATTGCAACAGTACCTCAATACACCTATCTGGGGATCCCTTTTCATTACTCTGGTAAATTTAATGTCGCATGCGACCACTTTGTTGAAAAGGCAAGAAATGCCGAAAGCTCGCTGATAGGTTTATTTTATAAGGCTAAGATAAGTAATTTTAACACCCAAGAAAAATTGTTTGACTCACTATGTAAGTCAGTTTTATTCTATGGAATCCCATTGTGGGGGTCTAACGTGATTGATAAGCTCATTACATTCCAAAATATGTTCATACGTAAGCTATATTATTTACCTAACGAAACAGCTAGACATAAATTGTTACTAGAAACTAATTTTAAACCAATAGAAGCTAGTTATCTAAATATTGTGCTTAAGTTCCTGTTTAAAATTAAATTAAAACCAGAAGGTTCTCTTGTTAAAGACTGTTTCTACAAGCTCATAAGCATCCAAGAAGTATGCGAGGAAAGCTACAACTGGGTATCAAGTGTGAACGCACTATTAAGAAGGTGGAAACTGGGAGATGTGGATAAGACAATCTCATTCTTAAGAAGGAGCAGCGACATCGATGTCAAGGTCAACAAGCATACACGAAACCAAATTAACGACTTCGTAGCCACCATGAAAAGCGGAAAAGATAACTACGCCAATTTGAAGCATAAAGTTGGTACGGAAAAATACCTCAACGAGGATACTGACTTCAGCCTGAAAAGATTGTGCTTCCAATTGAGATGTGGACATAATTATGTGTATTATATAAAATCTAGCAACCTCAGAGGAAATCGTAGCAACGGATTTGCAAACTGTGAATTGTGTGATAAAAGTCTTGAGAATGTGTATCATGTTTTATGTGAGTGCAGGCATTATAAACCTGCCAGAAAATTATTAAGCCACAATCTGAATGTAGAATTTGAAAAAATGGATATGGCTGCGTTCAATCAAGTATTTAGTAAGCTCAATGTTAATGTAATGAAATGTATTGGTAATTTTTGGAAACAAGCTATGAAGATAAGAGAATTTATACTAACTTATTAGCAAAATTTTGTAAAATCATATTTGTATATTGAAGAACACTGATTATATTTATATTTTTCTTCGGAATCATGGAAAATTGTAAAACCTGAATGACCGTGTATGATGGCTGAATATGGTCAATAAATTATTATTACTACTACTACTACTACACTCACAAATGACGTGGGTCATCAGATTGCCACAATTTTTAACAGGTTCAGTGACTTTATATACTCATGAAAACACGATATTTAACGGTAACAGGCAGATGAAGGTATCACAGGTGTGAATCCTAGTAAAACAGTGGCCCTGATGCTGAGACGTTTAAAAATGGAGTCCAGAAATAAATTTTACGTTCTTGACATGAGGATAATTATAGGCAAGAAAGGCCTGGCTACGGCCAGGAAATAATCCGTAAAAAGCAAAACGTAAAAAAACGGGAACGATGAGAGTGAGAGGATAAAGTAAAAATGTTAAAGGATTAAGCGTACACCAAGTTCATAAAAGTTTAGAATGTTGCTCCAAAAACGACTTTCACCTTTCACTAGTGCTTATAATTAGATTTTTAACCGTGTCTCTTTGACTCGTACATCATTTAAGAAAATTATAATGCAAAAATAAAATGCAACGTTTGACTGAAAATCTTGTTTGATAGGAAATGCAAACATGTTTATGTGGCATTTGTCGCAAGTTGCAACCTTTTGGAACATTGCTACACGGCTAATACATACATTGTCAACCGTTACACAATATGTGCATTTCAGTTTGGTCAAATACACCCAGCATCTTATCCCATAACGAGGTCAAAGAAAGTTTCTCACAACATATGTACAATTGCTTTACCCTACCCAAAGAAGCAAGTCAACTTTGACTTCAAAGCGAAAGTCAAAATTTGCTGAGGATGTCAAGCTAGACTAGAATGGTAAACACTCTTTATATTTCCCTGCTTACAGGATGAGGGAAAACATTGGAACAGAGAGGAGAGTGAGAGAGATGGTCTTCAAAAGCTAAGGATTCACTATTCCCTCTCTCTTTCTCTTTTCTCTCTCTTCAATCAATAAAAGTTCAGGAAGGCTTATGAGAAATGGAATAAATAAGAGTGGGAATCGAGTGGTTTCCTTGTTGGCTTTTCTCGTTCTTTCAGTTCTTTCCTCTTTTTTGGATTAATGCAACTGGAGCACAGGTACGCAAGAGTGAGTGAAGTAATGGAAGCCCACTCTCTCTCTCTTTCAAACATCATAGTCATAGTCTGCCAGCGGATAAAGTAACAAAGACGGTTTGTTAGAGTCCCTATTTTTTCTCACTATTATTTTGAAGAGAGAAAGTCTTCAGAATATACGTTGCTGCAATTTTACCACACTTGCTCCCTACTTCATACCTTATTGATAGCTTTTCCACTTTGAGCTGGAATGTGTATATTTGTATGTATAGGTGAAGAGCGGTGGGAATCGAATGGATAAGAAAAAGTAACACATGTGCATGCATGCATACTTACGTGTAGATATAGACATATATTATTTTGGAAGCATGTATTCATGCATAACATCATACGTATCTTTTTCAACATTCTGTTCCCACTAGTTTGGACTATCATTCTTTTGCATGCGTCCATACATAGATATAAAGAGAGTGAAGAGAATGGATGGATGTCTATTTGCTGTTGGCTTTTGATATAATAGTGTGTAGTTATGTACATAACAAACAGGCTTTCTTTTTTGGTTCTGGTAAAAACCAAATGCTATTCATTCTCTCATGTCTATGAAGTAGTTTGGTAGTCGCACAAGGGTAAAATCGACCAATAACGCGATTCCCACCAGCAAACCAATAATGTCATGGGAGAGTAAGGAACACTGTTTCTTTTCCTAAATCTCATTGTATGAAGAAATCCCTGAGAAATCTATCTACATTATGGAGGCTTCCAATACAAAGCCACTCACTCCTATAACAGACCACGTTTTTTTTATATTTTTTGAAATTCTAAAATGAGATCAAGTGGATAGTAAGAAAAGAAGCTGGTAAATATAAAGGGGTATGGAATATCCATTCATCGACGTGGGTATAAAATTTCATAATTACATTATACAAACTACAGACCTATTTCATTTGGTTTCATTTGATCTGCAAGCATGAACGTTTACGACCAAACTAGTGATCAGTGCAAGAAATCTAATTAACTTATGACTCGACCAGTATTTCAATTTGTTATTGGTTGATAGCTTTCCAAAACTGCTCGTGAACAAGGCAAGAGCTATATAATTTGGTTGGGCTAATCTACAAAAGAAATATCACATTACAGATTACAAACTAGGCGATCCTAAACTTTAAAAAACTTTGATTTGCTGCCTAATATGATGTTCACTAGCCTTTCTTAATTCTTTAATAAAAAAAAGGTTCATGCGGCGAGAGCTTACTTAGACGTTCATAAAATTATGTGATATACATTAATCGACCGATTTTTCAATTAGATTCTTTTCTTTCCTAACTCTTTATCTTACATCTAGAAACCTACGGCACAATGACACAAGGTATATTTTATACTGAGAAGTATTAAGTAAAATAAATCAAAACTTACTTTTCTGAAATCTGGTTGCAAGACCATGTGCGGCAGGGCCTCCCTTCCACCCAATCGTCCTCCTCCATGACTTTGTCCGGTTGGTGGTGGTAAGGTGGACGCAAGCTGTCCGAGTTGGAGACGTCTTGGACTCGCAGCCGGCTCTGCGTTTGGTGGTATGTCCCTACCTTGATCCTGAAAAAAAGACAAGGTCAAGTCAGCATAAATCCAAAAAAAAACACTTTTCACTGATTAAAAACACGAAATAGAGCATCCAGTTTCAGTTTTCTTGTTAAACATTTATAAAACTGTTAGTAAGTTAATCACTCCAATTCTTTTCCGTTCCAAGCAATTAAATCTTTATCTAAAGAAAGAAAACTCTTAAAAAAACTTTGAAAGCTCAAAGATTAATTAATGCATGAGATGTGATATGAATGGCATGTTTTATGGTAGACCACATCCAACATCAATATAGCTAATTAGCTCCAAAGATTTTCAAGCCTTTTTTGTTGATTTCAAAGGATTAAAACATAAAGCTTTATTGTGCAAAAACTCCCAAGAATAAGACTAAAAGATGAACCCACAAAATCCCCCTCCTATTAAAACTACTACCAATAAAATCCACAGTAAAAGTGAAGCCATTACTTTTTTCGCATTTCTACTGCTGCTCCGAAATCTTGAAAAGAAGCACACTCCTGAGCCGCACTGAGATTTAGGGAGATCGTAAGTCTCACACATTCATTAATTTGTTCCTAAGAAAATCCGCTAAATTCACACATCAAGAAGAAGGCAACCACTCCCAATGATTTCCAAAACGTGGAGTAAATTTTTTTTATTTTTATTCAAATTGATTTGAGAAAACGTGACGGTTGCCGCCAACTCCAAAGTAAAAAGACAGACGTCGTGGATGTGAATCGACGAATGCCGAACGACCTGACCTGATCAAAGTCAAAACTGTTGATTATTGGTTGAAAGAGGGCAATTTTGTTTCTCAACATCAACTGACGAGAGTGTCAACTCAGTGAGCCCAGCGGTGGTTGGCTATTCAATTTTGCATTCACATATGAACCTGGAGGAATGCATTGGCAATGGAGATGTCATGCTGTGTTGCTGAAACTGTCAGTTGCTTGACATAACTCAATTTTGACATTCAGCGTGGTAGTAGTAGTGTAGTATGCATGTTAGGATGTGTGTGAGTATAGTAGTAGCATAGCATATTTTTTTAATGCTATGATATTAACACGTGCGCTCATCGATACCACCAGAGAGGAGGATGATATTCAATATTAATATGCGGATGAGTTTTAATTCTTTTGTCAATTTCATTAGAGGAGGAAGCATATCCTTGGCAAGTTCCAAATATTTATCATCAAAGTTGTTGCCGACACTTCCATCGCTTCCTGGTAAAGACTCCCTGAGAATATTTTTTCTTTCGTTTTGAAACTTTCATATGTATCAATTTTAAACGATGCACAAATATTGGCTACAAAGAGCTGCTGCAAAAAATTAATGAGGTGAGGAGGATTCTGAGATAATAATTAAAAACAACAAGAAGAAGAGGTGCATGGTTTAGTAGATTTAGTAACATCCAAACTTGATGATTCTTCTTGTCGCTGATCCCGTTTTTCTCATGACTGATGATGACGAAGGTAATAGCAATACTCAAACAAAACAAAATAAATTATTATTATTATTTTAATGATGATGGCAAAAGCACACTGGCTGAAGACCGGTGGTGGTGGTGGCTTGATATAAGCGTGCGTTTGCGTTGTGTATTGAATCGGTAGTGGTGCACATTAAAAAACAATGCTTTACACTTACAACAAACATCAAATTTGCGTAGTTGACTTTGTCGAAGCACTTGTACTTTTTAATTTTAATTTGGTAACCATTTGGTTTTGAAGAAATTTACTTTCACCACCAAACACCAAACCAAACCACTATTTACACAGCTGGATGATAATATGTGGATAGCATGTCATTGTGAAACTACGCTTTCTCTTTGGAACCAGTTTAAAAATTCACGACGTCAAACTCAAGGTGAAAGGTCGAAATGATTGCATCCAAGATGCATCACCTAAAAAATGCACTTTGCTAATTGTCCCACTCCATTTCTTGACATCACAACAACAACATCATCATCATCATCCACTGCTTTTTCCACGAATTTATTCTGGGTGGTGTTATGTTGTGCTTTCTCCAATTTCAGTAGAATCACTATTTTTTTCTTCCTCAGAACAGAGATAGACCGCACCCCGCTCAATCTTAAAAAATAAATGTTTATAGTTGCACTAGCAGCGGTTTGGTTTTTTTCACTGGCTCAAGAAGCCACTTGTAATGGGCTATTAAACGGGTCTTTTTCTCCTGGAGGAAAACATGATGAAATAATATTCCTTCTTGTTTTCACTATTTTTGGATCGTCATCTCCTATTTTCCTTTTTCTCAAAATTCTTCAAAACTTGCTACACAACACCAACAGTATTGCATAGAGTGGATCCACACACAAAACATGAAACTGACAGGAACTTAATAGTTGTATAGAGAGGTATAGTTATATGTGTGTGTGTCCAAATCCAGCTCTCCAACTGCAACCGTAATAGATAGTGGCCAGCAACAACGGGAACCGGAGTAGGAGAGTGAGTTTTTTTACTTTGGTTTGGTCTTGGCTGTGTGAATGCACAGAGCTTCTATTTTTGACTGTAGAAATTCACAAACTGAATGACTGACTAAAAAGAAAGGGAAAGTTAGAATGGTAATGTAATGTGATGATGTAAAAGAGAGAGAACAAGACTCCTTCTGCTGCTACAACTACTCAACTCAACTGATGGCCCTTTTTTAGAGAAGACTGTGTAACTGTGAATGTAGCATAGCAGCAGCACTCGGAGCACTACTGGAATATCTCTTGGTACATCTCATGGCTTTTTCTGTTTTCTCTCTTCGTTTCCTCTTCTCTCTCCATTTTTTAGCCCTCTCTCAGGAACAGTTTTAAAAGAGGCAAAAGATGTTTTCAGGAAGAATAGTTAGCAGCCTGGGGTACTTGTAGTATTTTACGTTTTATTATAGGTATATAGCAGATGGTTTCTTCATTGCATTCGGTTGCCGTTGTGCTTCCTTATACCGAACGACCGAACCATATACCAGATACATCCATCCACACATAACTTTTACACTGCTGCTTCTTTCTACTTACTTATAATATGCTGGCTTTAGTTGGACTCTCTCTCTCTCAAACACACACACACACTCACAACAAACGGCCACTACATACTGGTTCGACGGACGTTGGGATGTGTGTATATTCTGATGTTGGTTGTTCTTGTTGGTAATAGTGAAGTGCATAAGCACATATACATAAACTGGAGAAACGGGAATGAGTTTAATGCAACCAAAACCAAGTCATCTTGCCATTGCTGCTGCTTGGAGTAATAGGGAAAAGTATGAAAGTTGGAAATATATTGTTACTGGCTTTTCCCAATTTTTCCTTGCTCTCACTTTCTCTGTCTCCCTCTTCTTCATGCATTGTAGGTATTGAGCATTGAAGTTTTTGTGCTTTGCCATGTTCAATGTTGTTCAGTATATCCATCCCGTTTTATGGAGGCAGACGGAGTTTCCTTCCTTGTCCTATTCTTATCCATGTATTTTTCCAGAGGTAAAAAGTAAAACGGGATGCTTTTCACTATTCGGTTTGGTTTGGGTTCTTCTTCACGTACTCATCCACACATAGTCGGGTGCTTGAAAAAGAGAAATGCTTCGTGTGCTCTATAGTATTCGGCGACAGTGATGATGTGATTGTGATATGTATGTACATATATATATGTACGGGAGGAAAGAGGGAACTTTACCCGGTTTAAATGTTGAGTCGGTTTCGGGAACTTTTTGGTTTGCTGCTGCTGCTGGTTGTTCGTAGTAGTAATATAGTAATGCATTTATTTGTGTGTGTAGCATGTTGTCATACTATATATACTACCCGTCGTGCCGCACAAAATTGTAAAGTACAATGTGTAGATGCAATGCAAGGTGGATGTGGATGCTACGAATGCTGGTAAGAATTTAGAAATGAACTTTGAAACATGCACATTCATATAAATATATACACACCAGCACATTGTTATAAATGTGCTGCTGATGCTGATGTAATATGCTTTCTTCTTATACGGGTTGCTTGTGCTTTCATATATATATATACATAAATATATATCATAGACATTTTTAGTTTTGCATTCATCTAGACTGACTCATACAGATACAGATGCTTTCTCGCTGTGTTGCCACTAGCTCGAACTACGTATGCCTGAATTTCTGAAATCAATGTTCAGCTTTACAAGCTTTCTCTTGACACTTTTGCTACGTTGTATGTAGTAGGTATCAACTTTATTTTGGGGAGTTTATGTTGGGCCATATAAAATAAAATAAACATGGATGTAGCCTAGCATTTATATAGCACTGACATTTGCAAACCACTATGCTTCTGTGTGGCTACTTGACAGATATATGGAGTGTGTTGTGTGGCACAGAGTAAATAGAGAGATATAGCCAAGACAGGCTCAAGTTTAGGAGAAAAAATTCATCCACTTCTTGTTTTACATCTTTTTGCTCAGTTCCGTCAGGGCAACTTTATGCAAAGCAGTCAATTTGAGGCTGTCTGCTGAAAAACTGTATACGTATATGAATGCATAGACTCTAGAATCGAATATTTGTATTTATATTTAAGACGGGGAGGAGAAAGAACCAAAAATTTTAACATCTCTATTTTCCTTCTCATGTCTCAAAAGAGGATGGGGGAATTATATTGAATGTTGTGTGTGTGTAGTGTAATCAATTTTAGGAATTTCTATCGAGAGACGCATTCAGAATATTATTAAAAGAAGTAGGATACATAAAACATTGTAAATGAGCGTATGCTCTATGAATTCATTAAATTGGATCACATTCGATTCACACTGTTTTAAGAAATGCTATCATGTGTGCAATTTGGGCTGTCTCTTGCATTTTAAGTTAGTTAAGTATTCTCTTTCTTTTGATCTACTTTTGGAACATGATGAAAGTGCATACATGCACTAAATATTTAACATTACGTGAAGCTATGTTTGTTTGGTTAACAACACAATTTAAGTACAACATTAAAAATATCGTGTGCAGCAATACAGTTGCTGTCAATTTACGAATTTAATCTCGTTAATATAGAATGAAAATGGAGTGGACATGGTCGAAACAAATTTTTAAGCACAAATCTGAATTAGTAATTCAAATACTGTTTGTTTTCCTTTTGTGGTATAGCAGCTATAATGATTAGTATGCATATGCATGCATGATTTCATACACATGGGATTGTGTACTTGACATAATGAAACACGGTCATAGAATCACTCAACAAGGATTTCATAATCGGTAGTAGAGCATTGACATTCATGCTCCTGCTTTTACTATATCATGTTGCGAATGGAGATGTAAGCACGTACTTTTAGGGGTTAATAAATAATCGCATTATTTATTTAAGGAACACGATTTTCTTCAAGTTATAGAATAAAAAAGTCGTACATGGCATTTCAGGATAGTTTTTTAATTAAGTAAAATCAATTTTGGCCCGACAGATTGTCCAAATCACAATATATTTTGGAACTGGTCAGGTATAATATCGTATAAACTTGACTTGTCTTTTCTTGTGATCTTTGCCCTTTGGCCAAACCGGAATTGGAAAGATTAAGCTTCCAAGCTCTATCGTATTCGGTGACGAAAAAAATGGAAGAAGTATAATTTCGTAGTAACTTATATAGCATTTTGTATGTCGTGAGCAACTGCGGTGGGGGAGGTTCAAGTACTTTGCATGCGACTGTGTAGTTTGTGCAAGTTATTTAAAGAAGGTGTCAATTCAACTTGTACTCATATTCACATCTAGGTTATACGGCGATTTTGTGCGTGTCGAACAACTTATTGCCACATTGTACTACATAATTTTTATGCATATACATACGTACAATTTCGCTCCGTCATCAGACCGTACACGATCAATTCTTTCATAAAGTTCGTCGCCAGTCTCCGCATAACAATACTACTCGTACAGTACAGAGAGAGAGAGAGAGAAAGCCTGAGTTAGAATACATGAACAAAAATTGGGGAATGTTTTTACACAAAAGAACTTTGAAACGAATGGATGGAGTAGTAGTGGCATTCATTATGGTGCCTTTGTGCAGCGAAATATTTCTGCCTCTATCCTCTCTGCTGACGTTTTTATAAAATCAAATCATCTATACACCATGCATTTTATTTTTTCTTTGATAAAGATGCGTCTGTTCCATTTTGACTGGCAGATCAATTTACTGACTGACGACTAGAAAGAAATGTCATTGTCATTATTACAACAAATGACAGCTTTATTTCTGTTCGTTCTAATTTTCGTGTGTAGTAAATGAATATTTTTTTCAAGATTAAAGAAATTATTTTTAGTTTTAATATCTATTCTAATATGTGCTTGAAAACGAGTGCCCTGCTGGTAAAATCACAACAGCTTAGGTTCATAACGTACAGAAAATCAGCATCAAATTACCTTTCGTTTTGTTAAAAAAACGTTCTTCCTCAATCCACCTAACGCCTATGTTCATATACTCTTTTCATATCTAATTCGAATGCAGTTTGTCTACATTTTTATTATTATGTGTTCTACGTGAAGTTCATCTTTGCCATTCCACAGGGTTTATTAGCCTGTCGGCGCATATCACATAGGAAATTCAAATGACAGTCACGAAGTAGTCGAAATGTCAACAGCACTTCATGTTGTATCGTCCAAGATATCAACAATAATTGCCTGCAATTTTATATCTTGTACACGGAGACTCATGGTCTGTGTGCCATGGCTGTTCCGCTCGCTCTATCTTGCTTTTCAAAGTGAAAGCTCTCCCATTTGGCAGAGCCACCACGTACATACACAGGGACGTTCTTGGCAACAGCGAATACGCAATGACTACAGTCAAATGGTAAACTTAGTAAAATTCGTGTACGCTGGTTTGCTCCAGGCTCCAGAATTGTGCCCACATCAGCCGTCTTTCTTTTTCTTTCTGTACGCACGATGTGTCAATGTCATTCATCCCAATTCCAGTTCCGAGAACTCGACGGCTTTACTACTTACTACTACTAAGTTTGTGTACCACCAGTTCTTCTGCAACGTTGCAGAATATCACAGAATATATACGGGTTCTTCTACTATATAGACTTAACCACCAAGATATAATATGGATTCGACTAACGATGTACAAATTAATGATGTGTAATTATGTATGAAATTAATCCTGTGGGAAAGCAAGTTTGGGGAAGACAGGCAGAAACAGTTTCCATCGTCTCATTCATTTTGTTCAATGTTTGTTGTAACAGTGTAGTTCTGCAGCAGCACATCACATTCACATTCCTGCTGAGGGACGCACCACGCACTGTTTACGCTATTTGGATTAGAGAGATAAAAATCTTTATAATTTTTACACAAGAACAAGATAAGGACAAAGGATCAGCCACTCTATATGTAGATTAGCTATATACATAGTAGACTCACTCACGTAAAATATGTGTACACTGCGTAGACCTATCCGGTGCTAATTGTAAAAGGGTTTAAAATTAATATGCGTAATAGTAAGTCGCAGTCGTTGGCCCATTATAGTAATTACTAGCTTGCGTATAGTAGAATGTAACACACGTGCTGTGTTATTGTGTTCAAACTATTTCAGACTTCCTACTTTAAGCTTCTTTAAACAATATAATTTTTAACATCCGTTTCCTTCTTTAAAACAGGAAATTATATGCAAATAGGGAATAATGAAATGTTTTTCAATGCCTAAATAATATAACGAAAAAAAATGAAGAGGCAGCTTCTCAACAGCAGACGTTTACTTGTCAGAATAAAGCAAGTGCCTGAGGATGCATGAACATCTTCTTGATATTGGAACAACTTATAAGTATATTTAATCTTTCAATCATTTCTCCAGAAACTCCAGAAAGGTCTTTGGGTGTAATAGCTTCCAAGTTGCTCTTAAATCTAACCTTAACCTTATGCCAGAGCAGAGAACACCCATTTTCCCATTCTTCTTCCCACACAAAAGGTTCAGCGACCAGAGAGACGTCGTTTTAAACGATATCGATCAGTAAACTTGACGGTCATCATTTGCATGTGTGTGGTTCTTTTATGACATGGTAATATAACATTACTAGCTGACTCAGAGCTTGTGTGTACTGAGGCTTTTTATGCTAAAAAGCTGTCGTTTTCATACCACCGTTATATGATCGCCATCATGTCAGATTTTTATGCTGTTTTGAAGTATGTAAAGTACGGCTACAATAATATTTTGCATTTAAACTCGTGAGCGGTTTTCAGAATTTATTTGAGCACTTTGACCATTTACAAAGCTCACAAATCTAAACCACTGAATTTTTGGACAGATGTGGTTGACTTTTAGTTGAACACAACTGCGTTTCATGGTTTGAAGGAATAAGGTAACGGATAGTTGCATTACTTCAAACAGTTTTACGTGACTGATATAGTTTTTTTAGTATTATTTTATTTCATCCCAATGCAATATATTGGCACATGATTCAAAGCCTGTCTATAGGAATTTGTTTATGCGTGTGATTACATTTCATGATGTCACAAAGAATCTGCTCTCTGCTCTGAAGGTTTGGCAAAGCTTAACAGTGCCTGCCTGCATACCAGCATGATCTAATTACTACACCAAAGGTAACTTTTTCTTTCATAAAAAATCATCATCTCATCGTGTCACGGACACTTGACAAAGGCTGTTGACGGTGGTAGGAGATGAGATGTGTGTGCGATACTCAATGATAATTCTCTGGAATACCTGTTTCCGCAAGCGATATTCTTTGAAGTATTATTTAGGTATATATGTTTGTAGAATCCACAGGCCACGTTTTAAGCCTCTACATGTATCATCCGATAAGTATTTCAGAGAATAATATGTACTTTCTCTTCCATAGTAGAGAAATCTGCTATAAATTAGTTGTCTATCCATCTCTACTGCGAGTTAAACCTTAAACGGTAACAATATCAAAGGGAATCCTTTGGATTAAGCTTTCGAAACTCGCTCAAACACAAAATCTCTTTGTCAAAGACATATAATATGTACCACGGCACGCCATGATGACTCAACGAAATACTTTTCCCATCGCATACATATTATATTATATATTTTTAACCAAACCAAACCACTTTACTTGGTTTTCGTTTATTTTGTCGGTGTCACTGATTCGTTGTTGTTGATATTGTAAAATGCTTACTTGCTGATTCCTCTTCTTCTTCTCATTCCCTTTCTTTGCTTCCATTTTCCATTTTATGGAGGAAATATGGCGACAACGACATTCAACATTGGGAGCAGCAAGCATTCAACATGATTCGTAAGTAATAGGACCTTGTACGTGTAGACAATCTAACTCAACCTCTCTCTCTCTCTCTTTCTCGCTTTTACTTTCACTGTTTCGTTGATAGAGAACAACAAGGAAAGGAATAAGGCACAGGAGAAAAGTACTTTGTTTGGTACAATTTGGCTTTGGCCTGGCCTGCTTGTGCTCTCATCTCATCTCATCCCCTCAACTTTGCTCTTACCCTTTCTCCCATATTTACAAGAAAGAGTGATTCTTCTCTCTGCTACTTGTACGACAGTGTTCCCCTGTTGTTTCATCTTGTGTTTACAGTTTAAATTGCGGAACGCGTTCTGCACACACCAAATAAATAAATGCCTGGAGAAATAAGAGGGACCGTGTTCCCTGTCTTATAGGTCCCACTCTGATATAAATCATTTCAAAAACAAATCACTGACATACACAACTGAACTACACAACGCATATAATATGCTGCATATATTTTCTTACTTACGTATGAAACGTAACATACGGTTTATAAGTACACACAAGCCTTAAGCAAATACTAAGAAATCTAGAAACAACAAGCTTATAACATATTATGATATCTCTCTCTCTCTCTCTCTCTACCTTATTGCTTTGTGCTATACCTTTGTGAAAAAAAGTAGAGTGGAGTAGCAACAAAAACCAAACAA
This sequence comes from Orchesella flavescens, assembly GCA_964034955.1. Taxonomy (NCBI): domain Eukaryota; kingdom Metazoa; phylum Arthropoda; class Collembola; order Entomobryomorpha; family Orchesellidae; genus Orchesella; species Orchesella flavescens. The sequence continues at coordinate 8,228,542 of OZ035958.1, read as the reverse complement.
AATGCAATTGCATTATATTATATCCTGATTTGATATACCTATACGCACACACTACATGATATGAATTTAGATACGTTGTGCCACCACCTGGCTCAGGTTCATATTTCATAAAAATTCACTGCATTAGCATTACATTATTTGTATCGTACAATTCGTACACATACGACATACGCATTAAACATGTGTTATTGTAGCGCTGATGTTCTTTGGCATAACTTATTTCTCGCTTCCTGTCCCCCAGGAAAGAGGTTGTCATTGCGTTGGAACGACGAACGTACGTGTACGTTTATTAACTTTCACTATGTTAGGTCTTCGATTTTCCTTGAGCAAGCACACAATATTTATCCATGTAACATTTGATATGGTTTGGTTCTGGTCTTATTTATAAATAGTGTATTAAACAGGAAGGTATTAAAAGCTTGTTCTAGCTAGCTACTGAGGTTATTGCGTCTTCTGTTTGATAATTTGTTTTACAAAGAAAGGTACAACGATTAAAAATTCATCAAAATACCAAGAATGAGAAAGCTGTAGTATTAGTTTATACTTATGCATATGTATAATTTATTTATGTACATTGAGCTTACATATAAAAAGTATAACTATTTGGAGTGGAATGCAGGAGTTGTGTGTGTGTGTGTGTGTCTTTTTTAATATAAATCTGACAAGATACAAAAACATCAAAGGAAAAACATTCACTTTTTTTTGTCTAAAAGAAACTCTCATATGTTTATTGCTTTACGATAGCGGTGGGTGACTGTGGTGTGGTATGCACATCAAAAAAAATCTGCTTAACATCCATCCATCTTTTTCGATTACCTCCAACCTCCCCAAAAAAAATTCTAGGTGGTGGATGATTGTAGATTGCATCTACTGTACAAAGTACATCAAAATAAGGTTTATATATAAATGTAAGTATGTATATGTACCTTGAGCATACATTACATGGGTCGAATCACAAACAAGGTTATGGAAAGGTGAAAGCCCTCGTTTTTTCAGTCAAATAATAAAGCTCTCAAAAAATAAAAAAAAAAGGAGATAGAAAAGCAAAGAAGGACAAGCATAATTTGCATTATACTCAGCTCAGTCTCTTGCTAGTAACAACACACATTTATATTATGCTTCTTTACTTTACAGACAGGACAGGCAGATGTACAATTTAGGCACACACACACTCATATTGTGTCCTCATTGGATATGTCACTAACAATTTCAGACCAAGTCACTCACAGCCACTAAATGCTAAGCTGGATACAATGCGGCCTTTTTTACACAAAATAATAATAATTCTGTTACCAAGAAAAAGCTACATTAAAAAAAGCTGAAGAAAGTACTTTTTTTTTGCTAGAACGAAACTATAGGAAGCAAATGAATGCTGTAATAATCTGCGCTCTCATTCGTTCCTCGCCTTTCTCCCAAATATAGTATATGGCTCGCGACGCTATATGGATACACATTATATGGATGTTTGTGTGTCTTGGCACACCATCAACATCAACCAACAACCATTTCTCTTTCAGATGATCGACTGGAACGAAGGAAAATAAAAAAAGGCTCTTTAAAAAGATGAGATAGAAAGATGATGATGATGTTGATGATGATCTCGATGAAAGGACGAGGGATATATTATGTACTCTCTCTCTCTCTTTCTATCTCTTCGTTTTAATAACAATGAGCCATGATCCCTTAAAATCTATTCCAAGAATGAGAGCAGATGGATGCAGTGCAGTAAAAAAAGAGCCACTTCTTCTTCTTGCTAAGACACTTTCAGTTTGTGGTACTAACGAATACCTAATATATGGGCACACATCATCATCCATCCCATCCCAACCCATCGGTTCAAGGAACTATGGTGGTGGGGTGCTCGTTATATAATGGGAAATTCCACAACGCTCATTCCAATCTTTTTGTTCCTTATTCCATGACCCTTAATAAACTAGCCTCTCTGCTCCTTGAATATAATGTACTAGCTAAAAGCATGTACTATTATTATTGGTTGAAAGGAAGAAGGACATGTGATGTGATGTGATGATGGGCCATGTGCCAAGAAAAAGTTGATAATGGGTATGTACATTTGTATTAATAAGGAGAGCAACTGGATTGGATAGTTTGCTGATGTTGCATCATGGATGATGTTGATACTAGCTCTGTGCCTATGTATATATGACGATCATCGTCATTCTGGGATTGATAGTGATACGCTTTTGATCCGTCACTCACTCACTCAACTCACTCACTCATTTCCAATGTATGTTGAATGTTCGTACACACGTACGTACGTAGGTTCAACATCTTAAGAAAAAACAGAAGAAAAGACGGCTGGCTGATAGATAGCAGATGTATGCAGCCTGGATTGGATTGGATTGGTAGGACAGTAAAGTAACAAAAAGCAACAGAACATAAGAGATGAGGATGATAGCATCCATCCATCCAAGCAAGGCAAGAAAAGAGCATCATCATAGGAAGAAGGAGTACCAAAACCAACATAAACATACATAATCTTTACTATCACTTCCAACTAAAGTTCTAAAAGTCCAACCCTTCTTCTTCCACGTCGAGTCTCAACGCGTGCAAAAAAAAGGAAAAGAGAGAGAGGAGACCTAAAAAGTCATTTCTCTTCCAGAGAAAAGAAAAAGCTCACAAGGATTGCTGTGATTGGAATATGAAATACACCGCATTGAGAATGAGCAAAAGAAGTTTGGAAAAGTTGACGTCGTCTTACGTGCCACTTATATGTGTATGCTTCTTGCTCATCTTTGCATGGGATGGCAAAAGCGATGATGATGATGGTAGTGGTGCTGTTATTTTTTGTCTATACAAGAAATGTTGAATATTCCTCATGCTTCCCAAACGTGTTCCCTCTCTCTTTTTTCTATATCCAACATTAATGTGTGTTAGCACAGGAACCATTATTACTTGGTGAAAATGCTATATATTTTCCCAAGACTGAGACTTATACTCTCTCCCTGAGAACAAAGGATGAACGTGTATAACGTGTGAAAATGGGGAAAGGCATTTTCCCTTCATTTTCTAAAAGGCCCCATATATACTTATTCTTACAGAGCTGAGCTGAGCTGGCGTCATATCAAACAACATATCATATCATATGATATAAAATGGGATGGCGGATGTTGTGTAGTTGTATGCAGAGATGTTATGCTGTATCATATTATTATTATTATGTGTCATATATGGGATTATGCTAATCAAAATGTATAACTCGGGACATAATACGCATTTTTTTCGAGCTAAAATGGGAAAAGGCAACACTCCTTTTTACATTCAGAACGAGGAGACTACTATATACTAGCTGCTGCTGCTGCTGGCGCTATATGGCATTACATTACATTACTGCACAAGCACAACATCGTCATCCTCATGATGGGCTTGCTTCATAGCTGTAAAATAGTTTAAGAGGCTTTTCCCCAACGGTTGAACAAAGCAATAATGACATTCACGAAAATGCCAGCGTCAGCATCTGGCATGCCAAAAAAAATGTGAAAGGAAGAAGGGAAAAGAATGCATGCGGGAGAATAATGCACAAGAAGAAGTAGAGTTTTTAGTTCTTTAAATGAGAATATAATATTATTCTCGGGATCCTGTCATTCCTTTCGCCTTCATTCAGTAGTAGTGTTCAGAGGAGTTTATCCTTTTATACAGTGGAAATGGGATGCATTCAAGGAAGAAAATATGAAAGCAAGTTGGTTAATGTTGATGCACCAACGAGCAAACGCAAACGGTATAGAGAGCTAAAGGATTGCAATTGCAAACGAGACTTTTTCTCATCATCTTCTTCTTCGTCTTCCTCTTTTCTTTGAAAGCTGAAAGAACTCCTATACGAAAAGAGGAGGCAAGGCAAGGCAGGAGCAGCTAAAAGCAAACAGAAGAGGGAAGCATTTATCTCCCGCTCATTCTGCTCAAGGTGCATAAATACTTAAACAGTATTTTCTCTTCCGTTGTTCTTTTCTGAGGGTATGCCATACATATTATCATCCTTTTGCTAAACATTATATAAGGAACCAAAAGAAAATTCTATAATAATATCATCCTGATTCATCCAAGAGAAGGCTCCTCTTATCATGCATGGAAACAACTGTGCAACCTCGCATCATCCCATACCTATTGAACGAAAGCACTTTGGTATTTTTTGGATGGTGAAAGTATATTTATATAGGGAAGCAAGCATCAAGAGCAATATCATTTTATAACGTTGACGGCTTTTGCTCTCTCTCTCTCTTTAGGTCTTTTTATTCAGATTCTCCCAATGTGCGTGAAAGTTTCTAAATCTAAAATTTTAGTTGACTTGAAAAGCTTTAGCATGTTATGTATATCAAAGAAAGATTTTTGGAGGAGATAGATAGATAGATACATGCATTCATCCATCCATCCATTCACATACTACTTTAAAAAAGGAGAAGAAGAGGAAAAGATAGACACTTTTTATGCTTCTTTCCAAAGAGTTTTTCTGACTGCTCTGATGGTTCAGGTTTGGTGTGGTAAAGTTTTAGTTTTGTGTGCACTCCCAAAATTCTTCTTACTACTATTGAGACCACTATTATTTAGCGTTTTTGGTGGCCCATGCTTTTCACATTGGGCATGAATGGATCAATATTATCCTGTGCCAGAATAAGTTTGTCTGACTGATACTTTTCCCTCGTTTTCTGCCACATTGCCACTGCCTTCTACGCACAGAATGGAATGACAACGACAACTCTGGAGCATATACATAAAGTATATAAAGTCAAGAGGCAGATATGTATGTATGTATATATGAAAGTACTTTTGTATAAAATTCGATGTAAGTATGGTTCCAACATGTGATCATCTGGATGTGATAATGGTATATATACTCCATCCATGCTAACATATCTACATCTAAGAAGTGGCATGAGAGCCTTTTCCTGGAAATGTTATTTTGTGACAGACTTCTTGGAAAAGCATCTACATATCTACAAACTATACGACTACTTATAAGACTACTCGCTATTATATACTCAATACTGCTGACGACTGCAAACTTTCTTGTGAAAATGCATTAATGTCCGATTTGTTCAGAGGGAGAGGAGCAAAAGCTCAAATGCGTTTTGCATTTTGTATGCATCCAAAATGTACCTTTTGAGCAGCATGATCCCTAATGTCACAATTCAGAGCTCTTTTCAGAGTCTAATGTCGACAGAGGATGATGATAAAGCCAAGCCACGGCTTACATTCAAAGCAAAGAATAGAGAGATTTGCGTAGACGGTGAACCAAAGCCAAACCAAGTGCCTACAACCAAACCGTTGAAAATTCGTTTGTCAAGATCACAAACAAACATCAAGCATCATCGATTCCTTTAAGTATTCGCATAGAAAGTAAAACCTAGGAGTCAAGCATCATGAAATGGATTTTATGTAGGTACTATATGTAGATACAGATAAAATATATATGTGCGTATATACTTAATCCATAATCATACAGTAGTATAGTAGCTTCTCCATTCAAATAGGAGGATTGCAAATTGCAACTCGTAATCTCACCCACAAAAAAAAATAATATAATCCGTGTCCAATATAAATGGGGGTTTGGCACCGAGGCGGAAAAGGGATTACCACACATGCGTAATTTAGTGATGATGCAAACACTATATATAAATATGTAGATTACTAATTTGCTTCCGTCATAACTACTCATGCAAATAAAAGTCTTAAGTCTCCATTTTAATAACTTAGGTTTCCCTTTCTTCCACTTTTATTTACTTTTCTACCCCAAACTTTTGTTTTTATAATATGATTCATATCAAGAAGACGGGAAGGGAAGCGGAGACGGAAGGTAAGAGGATATAGTTCTTAGCTTTGCTATACTTACTTATGTCTACACCGTCTACCTCATCTAAAATCATGATCATTTGTAGTTTAGTTAGGAAATGAAGAAAAACTCTGGTTTGTTTAGGAAAGCCAACAGGCAAGGTAAGTAGGAGTAGCAGTCTAACAATTTTTCCATGAAAAGCAGGAAAATAGGTTCTCTATTCGTCGTCAGGTCAAAAACCTTCCATTCCCCAACCAAACCAAACCAAACCTCTCTTTCGCTTCTGTTTTATTCTCTGATGAAATCTGCTCCTTCCATATTTTTTTTCGTTTCACCACAAAAAAAATTGTACATTATTATCATCATCATCCTCTTCATTCACGTAAGGACGAAGCGGTATAATAATATTATTATGTATAAGTGTGTAGAATGGAGGGAATGGTATTGTTGGAAGATATTTCTTCTGTATTATTATTATTATTATTATTACAAGCTAACATTGGATTTCAAATGTTGTACAAGTACGAAACTGTGTGTGAGTCATTTTTTTCCTTTGGAAGTGGGAATACAAAGTAATACAGAGAAAGAAAGATGAAATGAATAAAAAAAAACGCAAAAACAACCCGTTCGCATTTTACCATGCTTTTGTATTTGTATCAAAAGAGCTTTCCCCATCCCCACCTAACAGAGAAGAATATTTCCATTTCCTACTTCCCATTTTTTATTATCCTGTTCACGCTCAATTTTTTATAGCTCGGCTTGTGGTTTGATGGAATTTCCTTATCATATCAAATCATATCATATCAGTATATAATATAGTTGTGTGGGATTCGGAATTATATAGCAAACCCTTCAACACGCTTATGCAAAGAAGAACTATATACTACTTGTATAATTTACAAAGACTATGGGACTTTGGGCTTTCAGTCAGTCCCAAGACTAATTTGATTCATACGATCTTTAAGTGAAGTTATGTCAGCCTGAAAATAATGGGATGGGAGGATCAATTAAATGAGAGAGAAAGAGAGTGCGTAGCTAATAATCATAAAAGACATGCCTTTGAACTTAAACGCACGCAAATACTCCTCTGTTATCTTCAATTTACACACATAATATACTAATGACTTATTGATATTCTGTTGCTGCGTTTGTTAAGAAAAACATGTCATTACTAAGGTTGAAGCTATATATAGTCCTCGAGAGTTGTATTAACAAATGTTGTGCGTAGTCAGAACCAGCTTAAGTATGTAGGCAGTGAGAATTATATAAGAAGTTGTGTATATTGTCGATTGTCGCTTTCACTTCCTCTTTCTCTCAGCATGAATGAAGTGAGAATTACGAATGCCATGTCAAATTATTCATATTTTTGGGATTCAGTCCACTCTCCCACGTCCACATTTATTCGGTTATGCATTCGTACCTACTACCTACCTGGCCTGGTAACATGAACGTATGAAATTCTTATGGGTTCTGAGTCTACTCTGTTGGGTTTTGATACATACATACATACATGCATATATACATACTTGAGTAACATGGTTGGTTTGGTTGTGCTTGGTGTACAACTGTGCAAGATGTTTTTTCATTCATGCTCACACTCTATTCAGCTATGCATACTAAAAGTCAATATGACGACTTATGATGTGTGACAATGTCGAGCCATTGCGTATGGGAAATGTGAATGTACACACTTTCCTACATTAACATTAATATGGGCAGTGGCGGTTTGAGTGAGTGATGAAAGCATGTATTAATGAACACCTTTCATCTCATACCTCAAATAATAATAATATGTAGGTTGCAAGAAAGAGTGTGGGAGTTGGAGCATTGGGTTGAAGTTGGAGCCGACAATGCAATCCAATGATATCAGCAAGGAGAGGAATGGGATAATTGTCATAAAACATAAAAGGCAAGGCGGTGATGAAGTTTATTAGACTGCGAGTAGGACTATTATGTATAAATGCTTTGAAGTATCTATAATTAGCTAGTTTTATTACATTTTAGGTGTACATATACGAGTACATAAGAACTAAAGGTAAATGGCGAGGTGAGACAAATATTGTCATAAATTGTGACGTCAACAATTTACATACATAGGCTATAAAAGATTGTGGATTTGACAGAAAAAAATATGCATGAATAAAACAAACGTTGTAAATCATGGAGTTCAAAGTATTTCATACGTTTTAGGGGTAATTCAAGTTATTTTTAGGAGTGAGCGTGGCATATTTATGATGCTAGTTGTAAAATGGCTACATCGCATCACTATTACATGTTGAGCAAAAGTACATATATATTCAACTGTTTGGGGACGTCACGTAGCACATCAAATCACGTCATCATCACCTTTTACGTCTCACACCCACACCTTTCAGCTCTTCGTTTTCACTTTCACTTTACCTGTCAGGTAAAAAGTAGCAAATGAACTTATTTAAGCCAAAGCAACTGTATAAGTTATACTATGAAACAAATAATGAAATGGATGAAGTTTCTAACAAAACTAGAAAGCATTTTATTGTTCATTCCTTTTTGCTTTGACATACTGAAGCAAAGCTTCAAAATCAGAAGCTGATGAGCGAGATAAAGTTTAGCAGAGGAAATTCTAGTCTAAAGAACTTTTTGTCAAATAATTCAAATTAGAAACTTTTGGCTGTGATAAACAATATAGGAAATTAAGGAGAAAGGAAAAGAGAAAGTGTTAAAATGAAAGTTTTATTATCACTCGTCAAAATCATAAGTTGTATATAAAAATTCAATGTCAAGTCAGCAATCCTCTATAATATACAAAATGTAACATGGAAGTGGATGAAAATTTTAAGCAAGTGGAAAATCGTAACGAAGGGAAGGATTTCGGAAAAGCGATGTGAACTGTCAGGGTTCACAAGAATCCAATCGATTTCTTTATAAAATGTTGTCACCTTTCACGGCTGTAGCCAAGCATGGATTATCAAAAATAATTTGTATGAATATTCTACCTGTACTCGTGCTATATAGATCGATAGATATTGGATAACAGGCGTTTTATAACTGTATCCTAAAATTTATCGGACATACATGTACAAACCATTCGTTTTATGGATGCTTATGCTTGTTCTTTTGTAACTTTTATCGTTTTGTGATTGCTGTAACGGTGAACGTGAGGATAGGACAGGATCGAGAGTTTTACATAATTTACATCTATTGAACCATTTCATCCCGTCTCTTTCTAAATTCAAGGTATATACTTCAGCGTCTATATTTTCGTTATAGCCTTCATATGAGTATAAGAGGATGTTACCTTGGTCTAGTCTATTAAATATGTATAACACAACACACAGTTTAAACGTTGTAAACTTTACTAATAATATGTGAATGTAGAAATACAGCGTACATGTATAGGCACTTTGGAACAGTCAAGTCAATATGATAATCCCATGTTGAATTTTCACAAAATAATTTACAAGGAAGTGGGCCGCACACAATGATAATCCTAACATGCAATAATAAGCCATAACCATAATAATTTGCTGTGAATTAAGTACAAAGCCATTGAGCAGTAAAAGCATATTTCGTAGTATGCCGACTGCTTTACAATATAAAGTTGTTGAAGTTGGTAATTGGTAATAATATTGAGTTTCCACAAAAAAACGATAGTATGACAGGCTATCATCACGAAGCCTTTTGTAAGAATTAAGCCTAAATTATAGATCTCTCTCTCTCAAATACAGGGTTGTTTGAATTTGATGAATTCACAAGAATTAAGTGACAAACTTGGTTACAATGTAAATTTTACTTGGAAATCCTAAAAGCTAGTTTTCTCCTGTTTAAATTAAGTGTATATAAAAGTACATATATAAAACCCCCAAATTATCATGTGCAACTGGAATTTGAAAGTGAAAGTAAAAACCTTTCAATTTTGTTTCTGGCTTTTTTGATTTCACATAAATTAGATTCCACCTTATAAAGCATGCATTGCATACATAAAGGGAAATGAAAGTTGTGTATTGCATTACATACAATGCAAAAAAAAACTTTCAACAATTTTATTTTTATTCAAAGAAACCCAATTGTTATAGTTCTTTGTCATCTTCACCATTCTATTTTCTTGCTTTACATGAGCTACCCTATAAATAAATGAATAAACATACAATATACACCTCTTATCAATTGCAATGCTGAAGAATAAGGAAAAGTTCATTTTCATTTCATCCGATCTTCTTTTCCTACTTTTCCTTTTTTTCACGCAACATTACTCCCATACAAACGCACAAAATGGAAAGATATATATGTGTAGATTTATCAGTAGCAACAAACTTGTTCTGTACTCGGCTTAGTATTTGGTACGTACCCTTTTTCCTATTTACTACTTACGCAGACCTCCTTTGACAGCTTCAGTTTGCTACAAAGTACAACAACCAGACCAGACCAGACCAGCCTTGCAGTTCTACTCCTACATCACCAAACTCCAACCTAGTACAATATACAAACACACACATTGTTCTTGAGCGTGTGCATGAGCGTGTGTGTGTGTGTGTGTATACAATGCAATGGAAGAAACGAGAGATGATAAGGAAAAAGTGCGTGCAACAATATAACAAAAACCTCGGTTGGAAAGCAAGAGCAAGACCTCATGGAAAGGACACAAGGTTTCCGAAAAGAAAAAGCAGGAGAGCGATGGGATGCGATGTCAAGAGCTATGTGTAAATGGTTGCATGCGTGCTCCCGTACTAACCTAGCACTAAACTGTCGCTTCTCCCGTAATGAATGTGTGTAGGAAAAAGCTAAAGTAAACGTATACATTACAGTTGTAAGTACACTGCCGGAAAACTTCGGCTAGGACAAAAAAACTGCTCCGTTCCGTTGGATCGGATAATATATGTCTCAGGGTAAGGAAAATAATGTAATATAACGACTCTGCATATATATATACACACCATACCAACATGCTGTGCCGCTGAAGAAATATATGGGCAAGGCAAAGGGAAACTGATGTGATGGCAGACTTTTGTATAATATGGGAAGGTTGGCTGGTCGGTTGGTTGGGAACAACGACCTCCCTGGCATTTCACTATACTATACGATACGTCTCCGCTCAATGTGTTCTTAGTTCTTGTGCAACTTGTGTAATCTATGTGCATAGCTATGATAAGGCGATAGGAAATTTTCAGACTGAATGTACCTTTAATACCACTTTTCCTTGCTCTACTGATTTCCCTCGCCGGATCCAGTCTATCCATTGGTTTTCTTGGTTGCTTGCTTCCCTACTCATTTCACTTTTCTCTCTCTGAAGAAGAATGATGTAATAGCAATAGCAATGTAGCTACTACTACTACTACATTTTTCTTTATAGATATATAACATGCATCACCATCACCTCGGGATATATTTCCTGAAGCAATATATTGAGCGAATAAAATGTGATAAGAGAAGAAAAGAGAAACGAGGGATGGGAAATGGGTATAGAAAAGTAATGTGGTGTATCGTATCCCTACTTCAAAACTATTGTGTGTTACATACACACATGCAGACTTACTTTTACTATACTTTACTCACTCAGTTGGGTTGTATGTTTGTATTAATAAATCTGACGAAAGAGTTTTATATGAGGGAAAGTCGGATGCATGTATGTGCTCTTGCTCCTCCGGTATCAAATATAGTAGTTAGCCCTGACATGGGAATGTGAAACTGCATTTACTTTCCCGACGAAAATATATGTAGTAGTAACCTGCTTTACAAGAACGCATGGAAGGCCACATGGTAGTGACTTGGTGAAGGATGCAAGCAATATTATATTCTTTCGGATGTGCCTAACGGAAAGTTGCATAGATGGAGATGGGTGAAGCTCAAGGACTCGTTTGTCTCTGCACTCTGGGAAGAAGCGAAAGCTGTTGTAGCACTCTGCATGAAGTAATGGAAATACCTTGTTAGTATTTTGGTTTGCAGTTACATTTTCGGCTGCATCTCGTAGGAGAAAGTAACATTTAAAGACTTGGACGTGTTATAGGAAGTTCTGTTACTCCTGAAATGGCAATAGATGGAATGACTTTCACTAGTCAAAATCCTATGTGTACTAAACAAAGCCACTCGTTTGTAATACATAATAAACACACTATTTTGAATTTAGTAACAAACGCATGGATTTAAATTTAAACTAGTTATTAGTTTCAGCGCAATGTTTATCATCACCAAACCATCATCAAATCTACATCGTGTTTCAATTAATTCATGCTTATTTTAATGTATTAACGACTCATTAATGAATCCAAAAGAAGAAAACGTACCGTTGTGTGAAAAAAATATATTTTCTGTTGACCAAAAATGTATATTTTTTTTAATTTTCTCTACAGCCTCTGCAATAAGAGTTAGTTTCTGTCAATGTGTTATTACAGCATAATACATATACTCCTACGAGTACTTATTCCAAAATTTCAGTTTCATTCCACTAGTCTTGTTTGTTGGACATCCATTTTACTGGAACGACAATGTTACGTTATCCTAGAACCTACTACGCACTCTTAAAACCAAAAGGGAAGCCGTTGTATCAACACTCCAGCTCACTGTGGTTGTGGACCGCCTGAGGTGAGATAAATGTGAAAAGGTTCCCGTAATGGAATGTAATTTAATTAATTAGAAAAGGATTCATCTGCTTCTCCCATTAGGCAAGCCGCCACACATACACACAAACTTTCCCCGGAGTTTGGCATAAGCTATCACTGTCGACTTTTCCAGGAACAGTTCATAACTTTACGTCTCATTGTTTCCCAACAACCACGGTGAAACTCTACATAGTGTACACTACAGAGTGTGAAGTTTCTGCATCCTTTTCAACAAGGTAACACAATGAATAACAAATCAAGCCTCCTGAGAACCCGAAGTGGAGGCCGTTATGCAATTCAAAAGGGAAAGTGCAGTGGACTGGAACTGGAAGTACATAAAAGCCTATTATTATGTAACATATAGTATTTTGTATGTACCTATATACAACTCTTTTTTAAACCAATCAAGACATTCTTCCTACCATGTCACAAAATAAGTACATACATACATGTACATATCACATATTGGTTGGTAGTCTGTAAAGTCATTGTTTTTTGGACAATTGTTCATTTAAGCGAAACAACATATTACTTGCTACTTGAAACGAACAATAAGTAAAATTGGAGTCTTCAGCAATTTAACTTTCTGTTAGCAGCATTCTCCAAAACCGCAGAGCAGGGAGATATTCTCGGATGTTAAGAAGAGAACCTCCTACTTTCTTTCTTGGTAGGCTAACGACAAGTTATAAGGAAATGGCATGTATATATATCTTTTGAAATAAGTATTTTCTACAGCCCTTCCAGAAGTGGAATGCCAAACTCAATTTTCTGAAACGAGAACGTGAAAGCCATTCTACTGAAACATTAACCTTCATTGTGTCGTCTTCCTTTTCTTAATTGCGTTCCTCTCCCTGTTTCTCGTACCACATCACATTCATTGAGATAAGATTGAGGATAAACTCATTTAAGATGAGGAATGCAACCGGGACCACTTTTGTTTTATAAAAATGCAAATGAAACACCTTTTGTTTCGGTATTTTACTCTCATTATCCAGCAGGAAAATAAATTACTAAATACAAACACAAGCGTCAAAATTTATGTTTGTTAATTATTGTAACCGTTAAACAAATTGTGTCTGAATGAAAATATTTTCAAACCTGCATTACTGGTTTATGTCAGACTTAATTGTACGCTATCTATTTATGAAATAAATTATTAAATATTTCACTACTACTAGATGAGTCTCTGGATTTACATTGATGTAGTTGAAAAAAAAATCAACGCTTATTTAATGTCGGTGAATGGCTCAACTAATTTGAATTGGGTTGAGGAACGTTACAGAGCGTAAAAGCTCAAAGCATCTTCCAGCGGATTCGGAAATTCCGGAAAGAAAAGTCGGAGAAATGCAGCGTTCTTCGTTCGGACAAGAAAAATGCATGTAAAGAACGGCAAAAGCCGAACCCAGTTTTTCTCTTCAGTTCAGTCTCAACCAAAGCGTCTCCATCGATCCAGTTCCGCGGGACGGTCTCAAATTCCCCTTTTGCTCATATGTTAGTACTGAAGCAGGTGTTTTATCATCATCAGTTTATTGGGAAGATTGTAAACACAACACAAATATTCCGGTGTGTTCAATTTCTTAAGTGGTTTTCTCTCAATAAACTCACCAACTTTCAATAATTGGAATCAGTAACAATCATTTATATTTTGTCTGTTTAGTAAGGTGTGTAAGGTGCCTCCTTCAAAATGTACTACTTAATTGGAAGGGCGTTCCAAAACCAAAGCATAATTTTGCGTGCTTTTCCAGGCGCAATATCATCATCATCTTGCCGTGGAGCAGCTGCAGTTTGTGCTAATAATAACAACATTATAACAGGTAACTTAATAATTAATTAATTAAGTTTTGGTAAAGTTAAAAGTTAAAGTTTGGAGTTTGTTTTAATTTAATAAAGTCGTTAATTTTGTTGTATAGGATTCAATCTAAACGCCACCACCACTGGACGCCGGGACTATTTTAAATGGACCAAACCAACTGCCACAGTAGAGCCAACACTTTTGTCAAAATCTAATGGCTTATCTACTGAGATTTCAAAACGGCTGTCGTCCACAGGAGATCATGTCACGTTGTGGACGGCTGAACGAGTCCTTAGTGGTATTCTTGTTCCATTGGTTCCGATAACGTTTCTTATGCCATCAGCGCCTTTGGAATATCTTGTAGCTTTCGGCTTTACCCTTCATTCACATTGGTAAAGTGTTCACCTCAAAATTGTGAACATTTATAAATGATGTAATGCTTGTTGGAATTTTATATGATTTTAATCGAGTGTTTTTTTATTTTCACATTTTAGGGGTATTGAAGCAATCGTGGTGGACTACGTTCGAGAACAAATGTTCGGACCAGTTATCCCTAAGATTGCACTCGCCGCTGTTTACGGTCTAAGCGCACTCACGCTTGGTGCGCTATTCTATTTCATTTATGCAGATGTTGGTTTAGTTCAAGCAATTAAAATGTTGTGGAAATTGTAAAGAGCAATGTGTAATACAAAACAGCGTCTTGTTAAATGTCAGTCGGGCTTGTAGTTGTTGTCAATATTATTGCCTTTCTGTTAAATTAATATATTTAAACACATGTCCGTTATAAGTATTAAAATATGAATGGAAATCAAAGTAGAAACCCATTTTGCACACCTGAGAGAAATATTTATTAAAGACGTGTGATTATAAGACGAAAAGTTGAAGTTGAGAAAGTGCTAAATAATTTATAGAATGCATTTTTTTACTATCTACATACACTAATAATTTACCTTAGGAATAAATGTTTTAACTTTTTATGTAAGGAAGCCAATTTGCAACTAATTTGTAGATATCTATACAAACTTTTTGTTGTATGTTGGTCCAAAGGATGGCTACATAGAGAAATTAGGGAATTCATGTAAAATCACGCTTTCCTTCAACTGAAACATGACACATCCTACATAGTTTTCACGTACTGTCTGTAATGATTTGTAGGCAAAGTGAGTAAATTAATAGCGTAGTTTTGAAATTTTAATTTGCAAATCGTTAGGATTTTGTGCTTGCACTGCAGAAAAGGAAACTCATAATGAACACGAACAGTTCATGTGCTTAAACCAAACCAAAAAGAAAGTTGTTCTCTGTCCATGTCCATTCAGTAAAGCTTCAAAACTTCCACCACCACCGAATGAAAAACGACTCTATCATTAATTCCATCACTAATACAAAAGGCAGACCGAAAGAAAATAAGGACTCTCGGGAATCAAATCAATGGAGTACAACATAATGAAGTGAATTCATGCATATCAGGGTTAACACACCGTGTTTGGTATTACTAGCTGGGAAAACACATTTAGCTTCAGCAGCGGAGAAAGCTTTCCGTGTTCCAGTCCACGGTCCACGTACCACAATCAAAGCGTGCTTTTTAGATCCTCCAATTTGCATGCATTCAGTGTAGAAAGTTACAAACATACATATATTTCCTCCGTCTGTGCTCATCTCATCCGATCCAATTTTGAGATTTCCATGCTGCACCTAACATTATTAGCGAAGCACAAATAAAATTGAGGGAAAGCGAAATGAAGTTCCCATTAGGAATTACCGTTAATAAAATAAAATTGGAAGAGGACTTTGTGCATACAAGGAGAGGTGGTGCAGGAAGCGTAACTGATTTTAAGTGACATTGTGGCACTGAATATAAACAGGAGAGATAGAGAAAGCGCCTCCTTTTCTTTCTAGGGCTTCATACCCAACTCAAACGTAACAATACGTTTGGTTTGGTATACCATAGTACTACTCGCATAATACTTAGATTTAATATGAGAATCTAGTGTCTCGATTTAAAATGGAAAATTATTTTTTAGACATATCTGGTTCCAGGCTATATAGTTGAAAGTATCCATTTATCCATCCTATCGCTTTATTTCAAACTGTGTGATTTTAATCGAAGAGAAACATGAACTTATACATACACAATGTACATTCATAAGTAAATACATTACACATGTAACGCAATCACAATCATCGCCAGCTTTGTGAAAATGAATTTCCTTTCTACTTACTGCTGCTGGTTCCAAAAAGTATTGTACTTACTATTACAACGTACACGTCAATACAGCTCTCTTTGTAGACTACTTTCATCGCATGGTGTTTCATGAAATTGAATGTTTCTTCAGAAGGTTATGTGTTGTGTGTATGCTTGTGCTGTTGTGCACAATAAAAACAGCATTATAATAGGGACTGAAAAGCGTTTAAATCCATTGCAAGTTCCAGAGATTTTCATCTTGTTCATTCATTGCCTTTCATCTTCTCCTCACAAGCTAATGTTTTCTCTGTATCGTCGTGTATTACGTTTCTATTTCCATTCCTAATTCTTCTATACGTTCTTCTCTCTTTGAGAGTAGTGAAAGAGAATAGGAGTGATGCCGGGAGTCCAAAGTCAAAGAAGTGGAACTAAATCTTCATGTATAAGAATTCAATTCCAATATATAGCATGCATACATATACTACCAGAGTTGAGCTCCTCTATTTCCCATCCCATCCCATCCCACTTTACACTTTTGAAAAAGGGATATTAAAACAGCGTTGATATGCATAAGAGCCGAGAGGAACACTGGTATTCACAAATTGTGAACATGGATGATATGATGATAACCAAGAAAGAAAGTTAAACCTCCCATGGACCATGTTAACTTCCAAAATAACAGTCTTTTTTTCTCTCTCTCTTCTTCTTCTTTTCCTCATTCCCCTCAGTAGTTCATGATGAAAACGAAGAAGCAAGTTTAGTGCTTGCTTTTACAACAGATTATATATAGTACACCATTGCCAATGGTTTTGCATTCTTATCGTGAGAGTATATAACGGGGTAATTTTGCATGCAAATTGAACATTGAACTCGGTCACCCCTCACGAGACCTAGGAAAAAGGGAAGAGAGAGGCTGCTGCTATACTGTATCTACTCGTCCATGGAATGAAACTACATTATATCGTGTGAAGAGTCAAAACTTGCTACAACCCAATGGTATAATAATAATACAGAAGAGTTGAAATGAAAACTCAAATTCCATTTCATTATATATGTACATAAGCAGTCATGACAAGGTAAATACGCCGTGAATCCATGATTTGTTCATTTCGTTTACTAAAGCTTTGTCATTTTCTCTTCAGTTTGGTGATTTGTTGATTACCGTGTAGTGTGTGGATATAGTGGATTGTACGTAACATGTAACGTACCTACCTTTTCCGGATACAAGTTTCGAGACATTTTCCTTTGGAAATTGGTTTGGTTGGTTATGGTTTCAGTGGTTTAGCACTTTGGCTTTCGGAAGTGATGTTGAAAATGGGCTAGACCAGACCAGACCATACCAGTGCTAGTGCAGAACATGGGAGTTTAGGGATGATAGAGTAGCATCAGCTTCAACATCTCTCTCTCCAGTCTGGCAGTGGTAGAGGAAAACTCACCTCACCTACATTTATTCATCTTTCTCTCTCTCTTTCGTTTACTTTGGTAATCATTGATGATGGTAACCGGATGTTGCTAACTACCTTTCGACAACCCGATGAAAGTCTGGATCTGGCTGCTAAGACGGAATTTTCATATTATTCACATGTTGAAAGTCGTTGAGAATGTGCTCAATATTTTGGTCACCTATAGTATAGCTTCTCATGCATATATTACAAAATACAATACTGGTAGACAGGACAATATACTAGACACTGGCGCAATATTTCTTGCTCATCTCATGTGGTTTGGTGTTTGGTTATGCCATGAAGTTGGTTCCGTTGCTTTGCCAAGCCAAAATCTTCAAGTAAAAGAGAAGATGGTCTCTGACTTGACTTTCGCAGAAAACGAAGATACCCACGGGGTTTAATAGCTTCTCATTTACTGTTATATTACAAGTTATAACTTTATAAGGATTCATATTCACTTTTTGCACGCATAACATGATATAAGTGTATATATACCTAATACCAACATATAATGTCTTGTTATAGATGTCGAAGAGTCTCTCACATTTAAAATTAGCCGACATTAGCCATACGGATTCATGCCCATAAATGTGTATATACATACATCTATGAAACTGAACAGATATAGCGTGTGCCTTGATGTTTCTAATTATATACAAGTGTGAAGAGAATTAGTAGTAAGGTCTCTTTGGCCAGAAGCACTTAATGTCGTAATGGGAGTAATTAAAAGTAAAATGGACGTTTCTGATTTATGCAAATGTCGAGTCTACCAAAAAGAACTAGGGAAGAGAGAGAGGAGAACACAGCGACAGCGACTAAACATGGAACAGAGACATCGTGTTTTCTCTTTTCCACATTCTTTCCTTTGTAAAATCTCTGTTGGTTATATAGTCGAATCTTATGCCTTTTCCCTTTCTCTTTCACTCTTACTTAATTATTCGTGACCATGCTTGTGCTTTGATTTCTTTGTACTGTGCAGAGCACACTATATACACGCTTTAGTTTCAAGCAAATGAAATCCCTAAAATGTGTCGGATTTCTAGAAGACAAACACACACGTAGGATGTATTCACGAATGTTTTAATTGTATATAGCAGTCATGCCATGCTATAATGTGTCTCAGTCAATGGAAAAGTTGTGTCAGAGAATCTGTGCGATCCTTTTCACAATCACAATCCTCATCAGTTTAGCAAAATGGATTAGTTTTTATACACGCTATTATATCACTTGTACTTGATGAAGGAGACGTAATTTCCGGTGTCAAGTGATACAAATAGAAACATTGAAACGTAAAGACAAAGACAAAGACAAGAAAACTGAAACTGGTTCTATTCTCGAATTCATTGATTCATTCATTTCATGGTGCTTTGTTTCGCACTTGATTGAATTGTCATCAGTCTATGACTTGAGTAAAAGAGAAAGTTATAACTTACCTTTCGCCGCCCGCAGCACAACATGGAATCACCCGTTTCAACCCGGATTTTAACCTCCCGTCGTCCACGTTTACGGCGCACTCGACGTGCTGCAGATTCGCTCAACTTCCTCAAAGTCTTGGTGACCTTGTGGAAAAGCTTGAGCCGGATAAGGATAAGGTGTTGCTGCTGCTCTTGGTGATGAGTAACCTCAGACACGAGGCCAACCATTGATGCTGCATTTATGTTCCCACGTCTGAAATAGATTTAATGATTTAAAAAAATATGATTAAATTACTTAATAGTATGAGTAAAAGAATGAATTTATAAGTTTGGGGCATTGTGTGACAAATGATCCCTTTTGCAAGTGGTTATACATATCTGCTTATATTTGCAAGGGGAGGCATTTTATATGTGTTATACAGATGTATAAAAAAAATTCTTCCCCATTTTCAACAACTACATATATAATATCAACCGCAACAAAATTAGCTTGAGCATACACTCCACCCTACAAAAACTTACAACAAGGAAAAAGCCTTGAGGATATTGCACCGTACTTGGTTGGATCATTAACACTCGGGTTAAAGTTGACGGGAACTTTTTTTCCTCACTATTGAGATAAATTGTATCAGTAACAGTTCACATTTTTCAAGAGGTGAAAGTGAAACATGGAGAAATTCTCAACCCATCTTCACAGCCTTTCCTACAAATGTTACAGTGTTACTGTTTGGAACGAAAATGTGTACACTTTATAAAGCCAAACTTCACGTCTCGTGAGCTGACATAGGAAATTCTCCCCAAGGGCATTAGTCTGCATATAGTTATATAGTGTTGTATGTGTACACAAGAGTAAGTACATTATTACACGCACGCATGCATGCCATCCTCCAAATAAAATAAAAGTATGCAGCTTTGCAATGTAGAATGAAGAGAATGTGCATGTATGCATGTATATGTGTATTAAGCACGGATGAATATAAAAACATTGTATCCAGTAATAGACAAAGGAAAAAGGAGGAAAGTGCAAAAGGGTTAAAAAATTGAAGGTGAAATAAATACGGTAAAAGTTGTGACGCAGGCGGATAAAATCATCTAGTCCAGAATACAGTAAACCCAGAAATGTGAGATGTATCGTGTACCATACCATACCCCAAGTTTTTTTTATGTACAAAAAAGTTAGTAAGTGAGGAATCATCCCAAGACGAAGTGAAAATTTATCCACTTTTATTTCATTTCCATGAAAAAATGCAAAGCACAAGAAGGAATAGAATATATGTAGAAGAAATAAAAGCCTTATTACATTACCAACATTGAGCCGCTGCTACTGAACCTGCTCTTAATATACATACATCTCACTTTATTCTTCTCTTTCCCTTTGCCTTTTGCACTCTCCTCTTTTCTCTCATCTGCGTTTATGCAGATTCATGACTTTTACTCTTTTTATCCTTATTTTTTTAACATTCTCTCAAAAAAAGTCTTTTTATTCTTGGTGAAGGAATATTTCAAAGTCAGATTAAAGAGATGCCAACCACGAATAGGTATTTTATAGTGATCGTGAACTGAACCTACAACTACTGGCTCACGCTCTGACTCTGAGTTAAAGATGCTGGTTTGCCTCGTGCATAAATTTTGAAAGAGAGAGAGAGAGAGAAAGCAGACAAAATAATATATATTAGAGAGGGAAACAGAAAGCCCATACTCGTCCATCTTTCACTTAAGTTAAAATCGACAATTCCTTGATCACACAACTCTTGGGAGTGAAGGAAGTAAAGCAGGAGAAAAAATGAGCATGATCATATATACATACGGACAGAGAAAGAGTGCTACAGATTATACTACTTTTTTTTAGATACACACAAGTATTATCTTTATTGAAAGCCGGTGGAGCCAGACGAAACCAGCATCTTCCGGAGGAACCACCGGACAGTTATCTGTATCATGAGCAGTTCATATATCTTTTGGAATTCACTTTCTTCCGTCCTCACTCTTCCTCTCCTCTTTATAGTTTAGCTTATCCAAAGTATATATTGAGTTATGCATTGATAGGCAGCCAGAGTGGCACACACAAGTTAGAAAGTTTTGGGTAGTAGGAAAAAGTTTGAGAACCGGTTCCAGAACCAAGCCAGCACATTTTCCATAGAATAAAATAGCGTCTCCAACTCCAGCTATAATGTCTTTCACCCCTAGTCACCTATCTTCTTGCTACCTGCTACTTATACCTATTTTTATTGACATTCTCATCCTTGGAGGGATGTACTACAGACGTTTGCTTACGATGTATAACGTGAAATGAAATGTATGAAAAAGATATATCTTTATCTCTTCATTTCAACTTAAAAAACACAAGCACAAATGTAAACATCTTTGGTTGGTCTGATTTTGATTTAACTGGAAGAAGCAGTCTCAGCTCATTTTTTGGGTGAAATTCATTCCGTCTTTCACAGATGTAAAAAGGCTTCCCATGTTTTCGTCATTTCAGGTAAATGATATGATACCTAAAAAATATAGATATATACATATACAGATGAAAAGAAGTTTATCTAGCTCACTTTTCCTCAACGTATACATACAAGCACAAACAGATCTTTCTTAAAACCTAAAGAGTGTTTACGTTAAAGTCATCAGAAGAAAAAGAAAGATTTTTTGACGCGGAAAAGTTTTTAAGAAAATGTCTTGTTCAGATGAGAGTTCATTACTTTGGACGTCTTTCTCTTTCCTTTCTTTATCCACTATTTTTCTTTGTAATGCATACAAGAAAGCAGAAGAAAGGAGCTCTTTCACTCGTCTTTAAAACCATTTGAAATGATACAAGCCCAAGGCACCAGACATACTTGCCAAACGTGTTCCTATCCAAATATCCAATCCACATCCTGCATCTGCTGTTTTTTTGTTTCCTTCGTTGTTTTTTCAGGAAAAACACAACCTCCATCTCATCACATTCACATCGTCATAATATTAAAGGAAGTATAGTCTACCCATGTGTGCCATGGAAAGTGTAGAGTATAATATAGTATAATCGCATCCATTGAAAAAATGAGGAAAAATTGTGTCTTTTAACCTAACATTTACCTCTGGCTCGGTGCTTAATAGTTTCCACTCCCACTATAATAGCATCATCATCATCGGGCAGTACACAACCTAAATGGTGAATGGAGCCTGCGTTTATCAGCAGCCTTGTGTAGCATAATAACCAAGTTATATCTATCCTAATAGAGTTATTTAGTGAAAAGAAAACCCGGAGGTTTTTGCACTTTTTACATAAACTCCAGTTTTTTTCTTCACTGGATGGATGGATCAAATAATAATGAAATGAGGGAAGAAAAAGGCTAGCAGACGTCCTTTCCTTTTTTAACCTCGTAAGACGTACGTTTTGAGACTATTCATTCATGTAAAACTGAAGGAAACCTGTGAATTTTTCCTCCTCTTCTCCTTGCTTCTGTTCATAACGATTCATAACATAACAAAAGATTAAATAAGTGCGTGTGTTTCTCTCCTTTTTTTAGCTTTATTGTTCTCTCAATTTTAAGTTTGAGTTTTCTGCCCTTTTCCCTTGGAAAAAAAATTGTGTGCTCATTTGCCTGCCTTTCGGTTGGTTGATCCATTTACCACATTTATACCTCTGTTTCATACGACCATGATATTATACATGGGTATGGTCTTACGCATTTTTATGAGAGTAGTAGATGCAGTAAGAAGAAGGATGATGATGATGTTGATGACGATGTCCATGATTATTACGGCTTACTTACTCCCACTAACGTTCTTTCTACTTTGTGAAATGGCTCAAATGTAGCGTTTTTATGTTTACATTGCTCACGCACTTGACTCTTATTGTATGCAATGCACATCGTCATCCACACACACATACGCACACATACTCATAAACATTAATAAGTTGCGTAGTATTCTATTCCAGCTTCATTGCCAATGCCATAGCCAGGCCACAAAAATACGTACCATGTACTTACGCTCTCCCATATGGTGTATGGAGAAAAGTTTTGGGATGAAAGCTTATAGTGCTTTTACTCACACACACGACACCACATGATGCTCAATAACTTCATGCTTCTTAATACATAGATGTATTCTGTGAACGTGCATTCAATCTATATTTTTTTCCTTTTCGTCACTCACACAACAGCAGCATAATAGTGAGGACGAAGATGGGGACTCGATCCAACTCCTGGGTGAATAAACCCGGCTTTTTATGATACCTTTGTGGCAAGACATGAGAAATATAGGGTTTAGCTCTTGTGCCATGCCATACCATACCAGTATCATGCTGCTGCTATTTTGAAGATAAGCTGGGGAGAATTTTTTTTGGGCTGTGAATTTTTGTTATGCTACTCTTGGTGCAAGAGTTAGTAGGAGAGAGAGTGCTTTTTTGGGTGATGTGGAATGGTTACATTACATTACATTGTGAGGGATATAGACACCTCTTCATAATGCCTTTGAATACAGTCATAACCTTCATTTTCCTCCCTGAGAAAACCGACATCATCATCATGGCATGATACAGTGGTGACATTACGTATTACATCCACATCCTCGAACATTGTATCACGCGTCACATACTTTCAATGTCAGCCGAGTGTAATAACTGACAGACACGTTTTATCCTTTCTTTCTGTGAAAGGAGTGTTCTTCCAAAGACCAAGAGAGGCAATGTAATGTAATGACACTTTTTCTTTGAAACTTTCTATATGAAACAATACAAACAGTAGTGAGCAGATGCATAAGATTCATATTTATATAGATGGATTATTACTCAAGGCCTTGCCTACGAGTAGCTATATATTAGTTTCATTTCACATTTCATGTGCCCAGAAGATGAAGAAAATTCTATGTGAGTTCAGCTGAACAGTAAATATATGAATAAGAGGCAATATAATCATAATTCTAATCATCATATCAAGGTGGTGACTTTCCAATTTTTTTGGAAGAAGAAGTACAGAATGAAAACTATAATGATATTTAAAACATTTAAATATATTTATTAAATGGTATTGATCTTTTCAATCGTGTTTTCGATTATTCATATTATTTCGTAAACTTTTTTTTCTGCAGCTTTTCATCATGCATGCATTGAGCTCTTAAATATTTAACATAATGCATCAATACATTTAACAGGCTTCGACAACTTTGATTGCACACATATGGTTCCGAGATTTCTCACGGATATTTGAAGTTTAAAGTAACTACAGTCCCTATAATATTAGTTTCTTATTACTACCCACCCATTCGTATCCATCTGCTTTGAAATTCTGATCAGACGTCTTTTTTCAAGTGCATAAAACATGTATGCATGATAAATGCAATGAAGTGGAATTTGCTAGGTTGTAGTAGATACATAAAACTAGTAAAATATTTGATAAGCCTATTGAACCTATCAATTTCGGTTGTTGAGTAGGATATCACATATTGCTGTGTTACTACACTACAGCAGACAAAAAAGCACTAAACATATCCTCCCTCCAAATATTCCAATACATTCACCATTTTTTCCTTGTGCACAAATCCATTTCCTCGTGAAGCAGCTTAGGTCTTAGGTATACACACAAGAAGAAAAAAGACAAGTGAAAGTCTGTTTTTATCTAGATATTTGTGACTTGTGAGAGGCATAAAGGATTGCATTACTCGCACTTAAAGTCTGCCTGCCTTCCTCATCGTCTCGTTATTCCTCCGTGGTACATCCTACATCATACTTTTGGTGCATGTAAATGTCGATGATCCCAAGAACAAACAAAATATTGTGATGTACCAGAAGTACAGACACTTTTCTGAAGAGAGAGAGATAGATATAGATATATATCCACATACATAAATGGATGGAGGGAACGAGTGGTGGAAACTACATCAAACTTTTTTTTGCCAGGAAACCACAGTTTTTCTCCTATTTGTTCACTTGACACAAGCTATGTGCATAAAAGGGCTATATCGAGATTATAGGTACTTTTCCTGTGTACATTACCAAAAGTAGATGGAGAAATATATAGTATGTACCAAGTACCATATACAAACACATCCCTTCCGCTGGAAAATAAGGCGACGACGTTACGCTGCTAGCTGATGGATTTACAAAGATCAATTCTTCTCTCATATTTATAAACGTTTTCTTCTATCCGTCAAGATGAAAACGGAAGGAAAAGCGGAAAGGTTTGAGGAAGGATTTAATGGTTAGCTATGTTGACTATGAATGAGGAGTAACTCTGAACCATGCATGCAGTCTACCTACAACCTATACACAGATTTTTAAAAGTCAAAGTGAACACCATCACCACTACCATCCAATATAATAATATTAGAGTTAGAGAGCTCCAAAAACTGACTGTAGAAATTTCTGTAAACGTGAAAAATCCCACATCGATATGGATTATTCGACGAATTGTTGACTTGAGTTTTTGAGAAGCAGGAGAGAGCAGACAACTTTCATCTCCAAGCCCAAACTCATGTATATTTAGGTATGTACTTTTGTGTTGAAAATACAAATTGCTGCACAACCACTGGTTGTGGTGAATGATGATAATTAACCTTTGCAGCGACAACACACACATGCAACGCCTATGCTTGTACCTACACTCGCTGGTTCTCGTTCTTATGCTGCTGTAAATCTCTGACCTTTCACTGCATTGTCACTCTAAATCCCATCCCATTCAATGCATCTTGTCTTCAGGAAAGGAGCGTCATTTGTGTAAGCATCGTTGTAGATTGTAGAGTCTTTACCTAACTCTAGTCCAGGAGTAAAGTTGTTGTGTTGTGATAATTGCATCACATGCATGCATGAATTTGAACCGATTTCATATTCCCCCATATACTTACATACTTATAAGGTTACATGCATAAAGTCTCCAAATAATACAGAGCTTTTCCCTAATTTAGGCTTCGCAATACATCTTCCTCCTTCCGTCGTCCCGTCACCGCCTTCGGGAATTTATCATTAATGTATTATACATACTGCATGCATATTACTACCCGCTCGTATACAAAAGCGACAGACAACACAAGCAAAAAATAACTTTAGTCAACCAACCCACCATAAAGTTATGAATGGGAAGGCAAAGGGATAGAAATTTTACGTAATACAACAGAAATCTCTATCATTATTTCGCGTAATAGAAAGTCATTACTTCATCACATAATAAATTCAATACATTTAATACATATAAGCAACTTAACTATAAAGTATAATAATATCTATAGCATGTATGTATAAAACCTTATATAGATTTTCTATTTAGCTTGTTATTCTATTCCCCGAGACAAGCATCGTTTCCTTCACCCAATACATCAAGTGTTGTCACCATACATGAATTCGCTCACCCTTTACAACTCATCTTTGGATAGAGCATGCATGGTTGATGGTGGCAGCCTATGCACACGTTTCCCCAGTATAGACATTCTGTAGACTTGTTTCCCAAACACAATTCGTGTGTACACTAATATAATCAAGCTTGTAAAAATCCATCTCTTCACCAACCAAATCTGGTTTTTTTCTTCGTCTTTTTTTTGTACATTATGGCATCGCATGGTTGGAACTTTGTAAGCTAGCAGCAGCAGCAGTTGTTATTGCGAAATAGCCCCAGAAATTACTGGAGTAGTGTCTCCACATCAATTCACGTCGTCACTTTGCCTTGTCACAGCGAAAAAAAAGACAGGGAATAAAAAATTGAGTGAGTTAAAGTGCCTTTAATACTGCGGAGCCATATATTTCCTGGAGGATGGAAAGAAAGGCTGTATTTTTTCTCGTTATACCATATGCAGCTTTTTATTCATCCTTATACTTATATTATTTTCTTGGCTCTATATTCTTTCTTGTATTTACGTAAGCAAAGTCAAAGCCAATAATTTTCGCAGCCTGAATATAAGGCTCAACTTTTTTCTTCTCCGTTTTTTTTTGTGTGTGGAACAATTCCAATTTCAGCAATAGGCGTAGGATACTTATGTTGTAGTGTAGTATATTGTAGTATTATTATTATTTTTTCCCTTTGCAGACTTTCACTTTCTGAGCATTAAATTGTATATTATAATAAAAAAAGTACTCATACTCACTCTTCCCATTTCCCATTTAATGTACGCCTATGTCCAGCTACTATATACTCGCCCTTCTTTCTTGTAGATAGCCACCACTTCAAAATCAGAAGGCAACTACTATCTCAAGAATCAGATTGAATGAAGTTGCTCAGTTGGTGGCGGATGATAATACAGCATAAGCTTAGGTAAATAGAGTGCACTGTATTCCTTTCTCCCTGACTGTGGCGTTCCCCTTGCATATTATATATTATTTTCGCTTACTCCCTCCTCAGTCTCTCGCTCTTGTCTTGGGTTATTGCCTTTGAAGATGCAATTTCGTTTTGTTATAAAGAGAACAGCAAGAGTGCCAAAAGTTCCATGAAATACACACGACGACGACGTCGACGATGGCGTTCGTATATACTTAGCGCGATACGATCAGAAGACCAGACAGACCAGAGAGTTATTTCAGAAAAAAAGATATACACAATAGGCGTACACTTACAGAGACACATTACATTAAAAGAGAAGAAAAATGTTTTCTGGAATAATCTAGCGAGTAAACTAACAACAGAATAACTCCCTGTAGTAGGTAGTAGGGTTGGCGGCAGACGAAAGGGAAAGTAATGAAAAAATGGAGAAGGAAGGAGACGACGGTGGTGGTGGTGGTACAGAAAACTGCCAAATTCCTTTGTCATGAAAATGTTGCTTGGCCTTCTTTAGTTTTGGTTATTTGGTATTACTGGCTACAAGAGTGGTAATAAGTCCAGAAAACTTTATAAACCGGAGAAAGCATCAAGCGTTTTTGGGCTTGGGTTCCTAGAATAAAACAATAATTTGAAAGAGAATAAGGATTAGTAGTAGTAGTATTGTATTAGGCATGGAAATATACAAAGTAATGGGAGAAAATGACGGAGAGAGAAAGCACAACAGAAAAGTAACAAACTAGATGCTAATATCGGGGATAGTCCGCATGAACAAAACCCCTATAAACTTTTAAAGTAGTTGGAATAACTGGAATGAAACCGTTAGGGCAATGGCTTGGAAAGTCATCTGCATCCGCTGTCGCAGTTTGGATTTGGGTCACTACTACAAATACCTAGTTTACATTCTCTTTGTCCCTTTGATCAACATTTTTTAGCCGAAATAATTCTGCCGCCTCTCAATAATCTGCAATGCGTTGGAAATGGAATGTACGCATATATTTCAATTATTTTATTTACAACAACGAATTCATTTTTATGCCAATTTTTTACTACCGCTTGGAAGCCATACTAACACGTGGGAAAGAGCGGAATCAATATTAAATTTTCTTGGAACGCTTATTCTGTTTGGAAGACTGATGAGTATATAGAGAATGGGAATAAATTCCAGGTAAATTTCAAGCTGCACGTGGCTAATCCATCAAAGCTTTCCCAATTTACTTTGAACTCCAAACCTTTATAATTCTGAAGGCCCGTTCGGTCTGGACAAAAGGGTTTTACTTTCTTCAGAAAACAAACCGATTTCACAACACGGACATTCAATAACATTAGGAATTCCCAAAGCGTTTCCATCTACACAAAGTTACTTTGTGATCAAAAGACAACAACACAAACTACTGCCAGATTTCTCTACATGATGCTATATACCTAAGTTATGGTTTTGAACTACACAAGTTCACCTCGTCTAACATCATCTCTTCTCTTACATCCCTTATAGACATCATCAACTTTGTTTACGAGCACTAACTGTATGTCAATGATTAGCTCCAACAACAAGCTCTATATCTGGTTTATGAGCCATTAACAGTGGATTTTGACTGGGAGTTGACTTCAACAAAAAAAAATGGTGCAGTGAAAGGATGTAGTTTGGCATTGTCGAAACTTCGTGCTTGGTCTTTTACGCTCTTTCGCCATTAATGAACTTTACACTGGAGGGATGTATCTCATCATCATCATCATCATCATCGTTGAGTAATTTTGTCAAGATCTTAGAATGCCGATAGTACAGTGATGTGGTGTGGTTACTGTAAACCACTACTACTACTAGCTATCGTAGTTTCCTTTAGTTGGCTTTGGCTATGCGATATGCTTGTGGATGATTATGATAGTAGCGATAAGGGCAGAATCACCGGCAGTAGTAGTTGCAACTGTAATATGCCAAAGGTCATAAAAATGAGCAATGGCAAAGATAATAGCTCCAGTTATGGAGAAGGTGGCCTAGGCCATCTAACAAAATGCATTATTGTTCCCTCACTCAAGATTAAAGGCTGTGTAGGGCTTCGGGTGTACACACAACAATAGAATTATTGGATTACAGGAGAAAATTGGTGTAACAACACAAAGTTTACAAGCTACTCGATAACAGGTATGCAACGCATAGTATATACTTATAGTACGCTGTGTACGTACGTATGCGTCGATGACGTTGGCAATTCGACCGAAAAATATTTATGAGAAAATCGAGAATAATGGACTTGCTCTGCCCGCTGTAAGTAAGTAATATATCTAGTCAGCTCCATCGAGTAATAATGGGATTTCACAAGGTGAGGTTATATATCTTCAGGATCTGACAGATATAACATTAGGAATGAGAATCCATTAAGGTTGAGTTTTTCTGCAACACAGACTCAGGAATTGCTGTGGCTGATAAATAAGCATTTTGTTTTAAAAAAATCCATGGTTTTCCACTCGGAATTCAGTAGCTTGCAAATAATGAAAACATTTTAAATTCTTGATAGAAATAAAGTTGTTAGATAATAAATATGAAAATGATGTGCTTGATACACGTTCTGCAACATATATCTTATTTTCGAGAGGTGCGCGATTAAAACGTAAGTTTCTTTTTGTTTATACTTTGATTTAAATTCTGTTTGGTTAGCGGAAAAGATAAAATGTTTGTGTTATTTTAAGATTGTCTATTAGAGCAGTTGTTGCATTTAATATCAAAAGCGCCTTAAAAGATCATGTCATTCACTTTCTACAATTACATAACTGTACTACTATATAAGAATGCTTGTTTACCTTGAAAACTCCTTCAATAATACTTCCATTTCCCCTTTTACTCAATTAAAATCATTTGAAATTTCTTTCAAGCACATTCTCCATCCTCCAAAAAGTACTTAATGTAACATTGCTAAACAACTCAGGTAATATTCTCCTTCTCTCCGCCACCTTCATTTTCGCAGGAAACGACTTCGGAAATTACATTCCTCTTATGTCGCTCCATTCAACTGTTGTATCGTATGCAAAAAAAAGTGAGCAAAGGAAGGGGAAATGACTCATTTAAAGGAGTATATGAGTGGCTGTTTGTGGTTCACTAATTGGTACTTTCACAGTTTCATGTACGTTGCCAGACACATGTTATTATTTTCTTGAGAGAAAACAGCTAAAACAAGAGCACTTACTTTGTAAGCAAGTATACTATTCATTTAGCAGCAGCAGCAGCAGCAACTCTTGGCCAAATAAATGCATCATCAGCTCAGCTCGCCTTTCCATTCATTTTCCCTTGTAGAAATATAATATGACAGCGTAAAATGCGGAGAAGGTGGACAAAAGAGCAATATGCCAAGTTTCGTATTAAAGTGTTGAATAACATAATATTATTCATGTTGAGAGAAAAAAAGTAAGTCGGGAATTTTCCTTGTTTTAAATTTATAAAAACGTTATATGCTCCGTTCCGTGGTGGTAGTCAGTTGCCACTGCCACCCTCGCAGTTTCTCATTCCCATTCTTATTCATTTCCAACTACCTAATGACTTTTTACCAAAACACTACATGATCTGGACACCCGCACCCAGTTGCTGGTTTGGTTAACTTACGATAAAGGTTATAAGCCCCGGGTTGCCTCCTATTTTCCAGCACTTATTTCTCCTTTTTCGCTGCACCATTACCCTTTTTGCAGTACTGCTAGTGCTAGTGAACCTATCCTCCTTCCTGGTGAAGCGAAAAAGTAATGTGTTCTGGTAAAATGGAGTCATGCAAAACTTCTATAAATTAACTTGTAACTCCCACCCTAAATAACTGCCAAATAAGTACGTATATAGTACGGCTTCATGAACTCATGAGATACGATGAAGGTTAACGGTTGGAACGGAACCCTTTGTTTTGAAATTTCAAGCTAAGAAGCCCCATTTTTATCTTTTAATCATAGAGGAATGTACTGCTTTTTGCTCTTCATACATAATTATAATTGCATACACTTAGTTTCCGCTTCCCGTACATGTGCGGATGGATACAATAATACCATATGCATTCTTCCTGGAACAAAAGTAATATGGTAGTACACCACAGGATTCCAAAACTGGTGGGTCGTTCAATTAATTTGGAAAGCGGTAATGGGAATGATGGTATGGTACTGGATCCAGATAGGAAGCAATTGTTATAGTGTCTCTCTCTTTTTTCATTCCGCTTTCACTTGAATGAAGCTGTACTTTACTTTCATGAACAACTCCAACTCTAGGCGTAAACTTCCATTAGAGATAGAGAGGTGAAGTAAAATATTGTAAAAATGTTTCCTTTTGCAAGTCTGCACACTTGTGATATCCCTTCTGTTGGAAAAGCATTGTGGAAAGTTTATTGCTTGCTCATCTATTGCGTTTCATTGTATTGTGTGCTAAGTTGAGTTTGCCGAGAAAAAAAAATTGTTCATCTGGCACGAGACCATGGATGATGCCATGCCATGCCACGCCACGAGGCATTATGTTTTGTGTATCGTTTGGCGTCAACAATTGTAAAGGGTCTAGTTTAACCGTACTACCGCACCTTGATCGCTTTCACTACTACTGCCTTAACTAGTCCTATAATAATGTTGGGTTGTTGGAAGTTGGAGGAAGGTCGAAATACAATAAAACAACCCTATTTGACAGTGAATGGGCGCGTGGCTCGTGGAGCAGTGGGAAAACAAGCAATATCTCGATTCCTGAATGACCTCTCGTGCACAACTAAATCTTATAGCCAAACACCACCACCACCAACCCAGTAAAAAGGAGTTGAAGTTAACGTTTTTTCGTAGAAGTTGTTGCGTAAAAAATAGTTGTTTCAATTCCTTTCTCTATTCTTCTTTTTGTACACAATTTTTTTGGGGAAGTGGGGGAAAGGGCTTAGTTTAGTTTTTTTTCTGAAGAAACCTTACAATATCTCTAATGTCTATTTTCGTTGAGTGAGCTCACGCCATGTCATACTATCAACTATCTCCAACTATACAATATTGTTACAGAAAATCACTTTTCCTTTTTTCCGTGGGTTTCCTTTGTGTTGCTTTCAGTTGCAGACAGCTACTTTATAAGGCTATGCCAGTCCCAAAGCGCTACCACTGACTGCCAGGTACGACTTTGTAAAATAAAATGTAAAAGCATATGTGTGTGCTGTTCCCTATTACTTTCCCCATCTAAACTTTTGTAGAGTCAAGTGTGTAGTAACTAGCTGCATATCTACAATATATATGAAATAGAATAAGCTCAATGTACTAAAAATCGAATGGATCGTGATCATTCTAATATATCTTTCAAATTACATTTTATGGTATGGTATGATAGTATGAATGTACCGGCATTATTGTTATAAGACTTGAACTTCATGGCAGACGTTCATCGAACTTTGTCGACATATGTTGGCTGCTGGTGTATAAAATTATCTTGACTTGAACCACACAGAATCGTTTCCACAAGCTTTGAGAATTTGTTACGCGATCGTTATAATGTTGTAGCTGTAA
Source organism: Orchesella flavescens (assembly GCA_964034955.1). Classification (NCBI taxonomy): domain Eukaryota; kingdom Metazoa; phylum Arthropoda; class Collembola; order Entomobryomorpha; family Orchesellidae; genus Orchesella; species Orchesella flavescens. The sequence goes on along the minus strand of OZ035958.1, from coordinate 8,195,648 downwards.
CGTGGTTCTACAACCAAGACTTTTTTATCCTTCCTATGAAATTACAAATTACTATATATGGCATACTTGTAAATTTGATTGCTTGCTTTTTAAACTCGCACAGCTCATCTAATTTCTCAAAATTACGATGCGACAGTAATTTGCTTCTTGCCCAGCAGAAAACCCTGCTATACATACATACATAAATTTTGTTGCAAGTTGCCATTTGCCAGATTTTGATATACTCGTATAGATTATTAGGGGAAGCGGGGGAAAAAGCACACACCAAATTACTCTTCACAGCATGCACCCTCATAAATAAACCTTTCTTTACGATTGACCACGCATTTCTCCAAGGTTCATTTAACTTATCGACTTCTTAACAGTAAAAAATGTACTTTGTATGGGCTGGGGAAAGTACATGATAAGAGAAAGTTATGGGATATGAGGTAACAAGAAAATTATGATTTGTTTCGGGCCAGACACAGAAAACTTGTCAGCATTATTCGAGTACGTCCAAACCCACCAAAATATCATGTACATAAAATGCAACTATCTAACTTATATAGGCTAAAGTCACACACATCCTATACCCATATGTGCGATACTTGAGTTAGTTTCTTTTAAAAAGTAGCCAGTATCTTATTCCGCCATTGCATGGTTTCATCCAATTTTTTTTTCCAAAAACTAATTGAGAGGTTAAAGTAGTGTAGATGTGGATGGGGTAGGAGGGTCGTGGTAATACCCAAGACTGGTTGGTGGGTAGACAAATCTGCTAAAATATACGATCTCAGAAAGAAAGTAATGATCCAGGTGAGTTTGCAAGATTGGAAGCAAGTTAGCAACAAGATTCCGTAGCCATTACTCGAACCTGCTGGACTCTCTAACGGACGCACAAATAGCCCCGGAATCGGCGTCACGAGTCATGAGGGCCTGACATCGTAAGGTATGAGGAAAGTAGTCTCCTCTTGTTCACCTTGGCTTACCCTCATATATTTTAGGAGAAATAGTTTTTTTTGCTTCTCCCAGCTAGCTCCAGCCTACATGATGATGGTAAAACGCTATATAGTTAGACCAAAGTAGCTGGCTACAATCGTCCCAAATGGTGAAACGTGATATATTAGGAAAAAAATATGTGAGAAATATACAGGGGACGGTGCCAATACAAAATGGGTTCGTACAAGGAAGAAAGTGCATGTTCTCCGGTAGAAATAAAAGTCATCAATTTTCTCTTCAAGCAGAAAGCTTTTTTTCTCTATTGCTCACCGTGGTATAATAATACATGGGGATAGAGAGAGCTACTCGGGAGGAGAAAAAGCTAATGAATTTCATTCATACACAACAGTACACAACGCTTTATTTCAGGCCAACACAAAAGAAGAAGAAAAGAACCGACCTAACTTTCCTCCCTCGTCGTCTCCTTCTCTCTTTTTTTATTATGAAGTATATTACGTTTAGCGGTCGGAGGAACTATGGAAGAGGTAACTAACCAAGAAGATGTTACTTACCTTGTCCTCCTGTCAGATATACTCAACCTTGCTATAAGTTATATAGGTACTTGGCAGAAAGGAAGAAAAAATATAGTGGCAGTGTGCAGAGTGGTGGTACTAGTGTGCGTGGTAGCATCACGAACTAAAAGTAAGGTACAACAACTAACCAACCACACAACAAACAAATGAAAGAAGAGCCGGATATTTTGGAACATGTAGAAGCTGACTGAGAGAGCGTCAAGGAATAGAAATAAAAGGGAGAGAATGAGAAGAGGATAGAAGATGAAGAAAAAGGAAAGAGAATAACGAAAGCATAATGAAAAACCGGTACAGCATGGGAAAGGTAGCTCTAGGGCTGTATAGAAGGGGTTTAAATCAAGCTGTATATTATTAGCTTGCTCCATACTGTAGCTAAGTCACTTTTGAAAATCGAGTGTCTGTCTGTCTGTCAACATGTAAACACAATAGATTCGAATTCAGTTTGTGAAATTCTATCAGATTAAAGTTGTGAGTTTAATCAATAATTTTTTAAAACGTTATTTGAATAAAAATAATCTATTCGGGTTTGGTTTCACTTATCCTCAATTTAAGCGAGTTGCATTCATCCGGACAGAGAGACATGATGGTGTACAGTTTTTGAAAAGCTAGAGTAAAGATTATTCTTTGCATTTGGTAGGCTAGTGTCATATACCAGAGCTTATAAGTATTAAGTTCCCATTATTTTGAGCGGCTTCTGATGAAACAAGGTTGAGTTTGGGGAAAGTGAATAGTCCGTACGTATCTTGGTTTTTCTAATAATGATAATAATAATAATAACAGCAGTAGGTAATAATATAATACCTCGTAGAAAAAAGCATTTCTTTTTCCTTCTTGTGAGTTTTTTTTATTTAGTCACATAATACAAAAGGGTAAGAATATATGGAGGTGTGATATATGGAAGGGATTATACATTTGTGTAATAGGCACTACTCTTTCAACTTATTTTGCTTCCAGGTCACATTTCACTTAACTTTCGTTCTCTCGCTCTGCTTTCCATTAGCAAGATATTTACCTTGTTTTTTTTTCTCTCTCTCTCTCTACTTTTCCCCATACATGTTTCATTTGGTTTGCTTACACCACTACTACACACAGGGCAGCTTAACAGCAAGGAAGAGTCAAAGCCAAGGCAAGGCAAGCAAGCCATGCTTGTGCTTTTACAGCGGGTTTCGGTTCAAAGATCTTACAAATGCAAGACATGATATGAATTCTGTACTGCTGTCTGTGAGACGGGCTGCAAAAAAAACTCTCGCTTTGTCTACTAGGATCCCTTTTTTCTGTACAAAAAAATGGTAGCGATGCTATTGGTATTAAAGTAAAGTGATTTAGTATTAAAAACTAATGGGAATATGCTAGAGAGAGATGGGATTTTATAAAATATACAAAGCATCCATTACTTACACCAAGTCTGAAAGAATACATTATATCACTACAAGAATGTGTAGTATACTACAACTGCAGCATGTCGATATAATGATATTTAGAATAGTTTTTATCTTATCTAAACAATTTTCTGATCCTATTTTGAACGTAGCTCTCACTAAACCATAAGGAATGGCTAAAACTTTTGTAATGAACATAAACCTTCTTTTTTTCTTCCAAGACATTAGGGAAGATCTGGGTAATTAGGGCACAGGTGTGCTTGGTGGGAAAAACAACTGCTGGTACTAAAAGTCTCATGGACAACGCTACCATACCATATAGTTGTTTCGGACTTAATCTTCATTTTCTGATGCTAACAATATTCATACTTACGCTGACTACTAGAATAAAAGCAGTTTTGTAGTAGTCCAAATTCACAAAATACTGCAATAAGCGAGTTGCTTGTTCGGTTTGTAAATTTCCAACCGGTTAGCCTCCTTTCACTCGTTCTCGGGAATTTTTTCACAACATTCTTACCATGATGAAAGATGAGTCTGCTTGCGATTCGATTAACTTTTACCCAAATTACACCAATCTCGAGAAGGAGAAATATGGTGAAAGCCACCCGAAAATTAATTTTAACGACGAAATAGTCCGGATATGACAGGAAATTAGCTACGAGGGAAATGTGTACAACTGCCACCCAAGTTATAGTTAACGCCACGCACGCCTCTCCCTTTTCCAATTGCCTACTAATGTTGCAATTCAATTTGGCCATGATTTAAAATTTGGGCAAGGACTGGATTAAACCCGTGCAACCCAATTGCTACAGGGTTAAGCTGAATCAGTACGAAATTACGATTCAGTAAAAGTTGAATGAATGAATGGAGTATTACATCAAAGAGAGTTAATTAGATTATAGCCTTGTCAAGTATGCTCGTATATTTTTATAGTATATAATTAAGCATCGCAACAATATAAAACCATGTAAAGAAGGAAAGTTATTGCACAATTGAGGAGAACCCAAGTTGAGATGAGTATTTACAAGTGGAGTTCAAAGATCAACCAACTAATAAACTTCTTTTGAGCAATATGATACGGACTAAAACTGCACAGCATGTGGTTGAATAATGTTACAGCTACAGCCAGATCAAACTATTTCGAAATTGGAACCAGATTCAAAGTGCATATTATTATTCATCATGATACCATATCGAAAGGTAAGACGATGCTATCGAGGAAGGATAATGAGAATTGTGAAGCAAATGAGATGAGTTGTGTGCCCATGAAAAATGTCTGGTGGTGGTCAACCCACATCAAAGTAAGTAGGCATATTCCCTTTTCGCCTCTGCTCTGCCAGGGAAGTGTATTATGAGTACTAAATTGTGTGTAGTGGAGTATGTGCGTGAAGAATAGAGTGAAAGAAAAATTTTCAAGCTCGATAACATCAAATACTTATGCAATGTGCACCTAATGTAGCAAACCAAGCCAACACAGGGGTGGAAGTTGGTGGTTGATTTCGTGTGGAGTTGGAATGCACACACATCTCTTTGAAAATGAATCTCGGCACACGTAAAAGTAGCAACAATAGTAGTAGTAGTTTCTCATTCAGTTAGATGAGCACTCCATGTATTGGTTGGAGAAGAACGAGTAGGCATCAGCTTTCTTTTATATCCTCCTTTATCATCCCAAAAAGCTTGTGTTATGTTGGTTGCTGTTGCTCCAGGTTCGACCTGATGACGCGATAGGCAATATATATATATGTATATAGCTCTAAGCACAAGCAAGCAAAAAAAGTTCAAAATTACATCGTGTAATATTACGCAATTCAGGGAGCGAGATGATGAGGAGAACAAGGAGTAAAAGAGCTGAATTGTGAGGACAGAAATTGAAGGGGAAAAAGTTTCCCCTTTCGCTAGAAACCTGGATTCAATGGAATACCAAATTCTTGCAGAGAGATATTGTACACAGTTTTAAGGCAAAGGCAAGAACATGTACATGTACGGTTTTTGCTTCAGTAGTGAAGTAAGTGAGGTTTGAGTTGGGTTGTAATCATAGCAGCAGTTGGCAGTTACACTCATATATATAGTCATTAACTTTTGGTGGTGAAAATGAAATAGATTCGGTTGATGTCATGATTTTATGTTGGATTTGGATGTGAGTGAACTGAACGTACCTAGCTAGCCCTAGCAGTCTAGCACGTATCCACAATGTCATGTCTTGTGCTTTAATGTGGATGATGACAGATTCCACTGTAATTCTCTGGGCTTGTTATTGTCATAATAGTGCTGTCATGAAAAGGCACGATGCGATATAGCTATAAATGTGGGCTCACTCTACTACGTACACACACTCTTTCTTGCACAATCTAATCACACACGTATCCATTTGATACTTTTGCTCTAAACCTATATGCGATGAGAATGTGAACAACCTTGCTTTGGTTGGTTGGTAAGTTTTGGTAGATTGCGTGCATTAGGTGGAATTGAATGTCATCGTTTTACCAAATGTATGACGGTGATGGTTACATGTGACATGTGAACGTGTAGGTTTTGATTTTGAACCTTTATTAAACCGTTATTGTCCCGTTATGTCCTGTAACAAAAATGATGAGCATGTGTGGCGGCTGTATACGGTTGGAGTAAGTATTGGGACATGTGGTACAATACATGGAACAAACGATAGTGATATATTATATAGTTTCTTTTAGATTCTACCTACAAAAAGTACATGCATACATGTTGTTGATAGGAAACCACCTCCTCTAAATGTTCAATGTCATTTTTATATCAACATCCACAATCCAACCCGGTTGACTTGACACGTTACAGTGAAAACTTCAAAACCTGATGCATGACAATGACACAAGATCATATTATTTACAATTTGGTTAAACAGTTAAAACTACACTTAGCTTTGAGTAAATTGCATAAAGTTATCTTGAGCCGCAGATCATATCACATTATTCTCCGCCTAAAATGTCGTGTCCATCGATCCAAAAGTACAACAACTGTAAAATGACGTCTTTGTTTTTGGTTTTTGTACACGTATGTCATCAGTGGTTTGGTTCCTCTGTGTAACTGTGACTGTCACTCGGTTATTTTATCTGCCGACTTTTCCATTCAAAGTCAAAAGTTTTATCAATCTGGTGGCATTTCTTTTGCATGATTTTCATTGTTTGGTACTCTCACAGAGAAGTATTTAACTCCACCCTATTCCCAAAAATTTGAAAGTAAGCAGCTCAAATGTATTTAAACTTCTGTAAAACATTCTTTTCATAAGCCACTTTGGCAAAACTCCATGATACGATGTGCTGTTGGCTGGTTTGCTTAGGAAAACTTGAATAGAAAATATTATTAGTAAAAGGCCTCAGCCTATCTATTGTAACTATTCCTGTGGCTGTAAGCCACAGCTTAGAGAAAAGTATTGTAGAAAACATATTCATTCTATCATAACATTATTATTATAAGTATATCTCATCTTAATATAATTACAGCTCTACTCTTGGTAAAGCAAGCAAACATCTGCCTCTTGTGTAAACTCTTGTGTGGTAAAATATGATAGCGTAAAAAGGACGAATTCATTTGGGAGGAAAACTCATCTTTATTCCAAATTCTGATCACCATCCTCAACAACCAGAAACAAGTTTAGGATGAATAACTACGAAACCAAACCAATACTACTCTACTACAAGTGCAGTCATCGAACTCCAACTTAAAAAGTACTTCTTTTTCACTAAGAGAGAAAGAGAGAGAAGAGCGATCTCAGAAAAACTTTCTTTTTCCTTTTGGATCCACACACTTTCTACTTCTACACACCTCCTTAAGGTTTACACAGAGCCAGCTGGTTGCCGCCAGGAGATTTCTTTTTTTCTTCTCTCCTTTTGGAAATATGTAGCCTAAAGTCATCGTTCTTTCACTTTGCAATAAACATACTTCTCCATTTAAAAGGGTATGCTTCATTTAATAACATTTGTAAGTCTTTACACAGCCACCAGCCAAATCGTTAAAGTATATTTATATGAGTGCTTTAACTACAAATTCTTGAGCGGTACGTATTTACGCATGTACTCATATGTATAATACCCCCAACGATACATGAGGAGTGACGATGAGATGGGTAGCAGAAGGGGAGAAAGTTGTTGAACTTTTTTTCTCTCTTTCTCCTTCTCTCTCTCTCTCTCTCTCTCTCAAGTTGTTTCCGTATTCATACAATATCCAATATGAGCAAACAACTGCCATATAATACCTTTATTTCCACTTGTCATAATATACAGTCATGTTTCGTCTGGTGCAAATATTACATTTTCTCAACATTTCTCACTCTCACTCCGACAGTGTCATCAATTCCCGTGCCACCACTACTACTACCAACTACCATCATCATAGAACTTTCACATCAAGTGGCATGGTATGGCATAGCATGGCGTTTGGGGAAAAAAGTGGATCAAAAACTGTTTGATATGTTGCGAGTTGGATTGGAACATAACACATGTCTATCTATTGCGAGAGAGGAGAGGAGGCAAGAAGGTGAGAAGAATGAAAGGCAATATAATAGTAACAGTAAAGTAATATCTAATGCTTATATAAATGTATGTAAGACAGGAATGCATACATGGAGAAGAAAAGTGTCGGGAAAAGAAAAAGTTTTTCAATTTTGCTAATGCTCCACAAGCTCCAATACGATACGATACGTGGAGCAGTTTAACTCAATTCTGTTGGAAGGAGTAGTAGAGGCAGAGAGCTAGAGAGGAGACGATAGGTTGGCTTACATGGATTTAATATTACGCTTAAAAAAACTTTGTATGTGATGTGGATGTGCTTATGCCAAAATCGTTTACGCTACGTTACATTACATGGAGATGGAGTGTAGAATTTGTAAACGCTTAAATGCTATATAGTATTCCATTGTTGGTTGATAGAACCTATATGTATACTTTATACTTGAATTTAAGGATCTACGCAATTGTAGGTAAGATGAGCATATAAATTTTCAATATTATCTTTGTTCAGCTTTAATAATCATGCATAAAAATGGATGCAAATATGCATGGAATCGCGTGTGTGTTGAGCACTTGAACAATATCTATTCAGGATACCATTATGCTAGCTAGTTTCAGAACCTATACTGAACTATTGAAGTGAAGGAATTCATTTGAATGAAGGAATCAACTATATAGGTCCATATTTTTAGGAAATTGCAAGAAATAAAAGATTTAGCAATGAAAATTTTGGTAATGAAAAAAATCTATGGATGAGTCAAATCTGCAGTACACAAGATTAGGATTTTTTTCAAAAATTTTGTAAAGACGCTGCAAAACTCCTTTTTCAGAAAAGTCTTGTTGCAGCCACAGCCAATGCATAAAAATATAATGAGAATTAAGCTGGGTGAAAGTACTCGAGTTGAATATCATATTATTCTTTCTTACTATTTACTTGATGCGAATTGCAAGAGGTAATAAAATAACTGTTCCGACTCGTTAATGGCTTCTTTACAAAGTCTTAACAAAAAGTATTAGTCTCAGCTGGATTGCAATTTATGAGACCCAAAAGACAGACTCAAGAAAAACGTTGAGGATTAACAGGCCTTAAGTTGCGCTTCCTATTCAGAATTCTTACCAATAAACATACAAACTATTCTGAAAGTTGTAACATACATACATAAATGCGTGAATGTGTACATTATTACATAACATGTAAACTGAAGGCGTTATTCCGGTTGTCAACAAAATAAATACGAAAGCAATAAAGTGCAGTAACCTTTTTGGTTTATTGATTAAATTTTCTGCTGCTAATTTTGGTTTTGGATGAGTATTTAGAATCTTCACATTGTGTATTACAGAGAGCATGAAAAATGTGTGATCGTTAACTTCAGATTATGTTCAGTACAAATGATAAAGAAATGATTTTATATCCTTTTTCTCACTCTCAAAATACTATATTGATCGGCTATCATCAGATTGATATCTTATATGTTGAAGTTGAGCTGATAGAAATTTTTTGGGTAGCATAAATATAACTAAAATATCGTGTTATTTTTTTATCACTTTGATAAAACTGTAACTTATATTGATCTCCACTCTAGTGTGCGTATGTACGAATTGTAAACCAACTTTCGTGAAGGGTATCAGACATAATGTTCATATAGTTCATGACATGGTATGGCAAAGAGGCAAATTGATGATGACAGGTTTATGTAGCAAACCCGAGCTGGAGTCATGTGCTATTATTATATAACATGGTGGTGATGGTGATGATGATGATGGATCAGTAATAAAAGTTTCAGCTGCTATATGGAATGGATGTATCTTTTTTTGTATGGTCAATCGATTCTCCTCTTTTTCATCCACACACCATATCGTTTCAAGTGAAGTCAATCAGTCAGTAAGTATACTTGGAGTGAGCTTCAAATCCCAAAATGGTTTAGTCACACAAAAACCAAGGGAAAAGAGGAGACGAGATGAGAGAGATATGATGCATTTTCCAACCAATTCCAAGTACACAAGCTCACATGCTCTGCTCACTCAGTGTGTTACGTTACCCTCTTCTCGTCAACTTCTTTCCTTAATGGAACATCACAACTGACAGACAAGATGAAAACCTCTGGGCTCTCTGATGATGGAGCTTGCCAATACTTCTGTCATGTCGAAACGTAACAATGTCATAAACTCGATGATGTATCGATATGTATCTACTATAAATCCTCATATCACTGCCACTGCTATATCTTATCTGTTTTACCATCATATATATATATTTATGATGAATCTTATCAACATCAGAATCAGACTGACTAAATAAGTTGCTATATTATTGATGAAGAAGCAAAACAGGGTTGAAAGTCCCAGAGAAAAATGAACATCGCAGTGTCTCTGGAGAATCTCTCCTGTTTCACTGAAAAAATAAGATTTTCAAAGCGAGAGGAGAACAGATTGAGATAATCATGTTAAAAATAGGCACATCAATTTCTATTCATGTTAAGACCACCTATGATAATAGATAGTAATGAAACAAAGACAAATTATCATCATCTCCCTCTATTCCCCATACATTCATATATATCCTCATTTGCATGTCATCCATTGTGCTCGATCCCTCTTGCTCAGAGAGAATTCAAAATAGGAATATAGTGAAGGAGAAAGGGAGCCAGCCAAGCATTCCCTCATCCACCTTCTCTCACAATCGAAACAAAATGAAGTAAAAAAAAGGAATCTAGTACTAATCAGAATGCACTTTGCCAGCTCAGCACACAATCCCTCGAACAATGGCTTTCATCATGTTATAGTCAAAGAAAGGATAGAGTGATGATAAATGTTGGGAACAAATGGAGAATCCAGGGAATGAAAAGAGAGAGTAGCTTTAGCTTAAACAAACATTTCATCAGCAGAAAAGACACCTACAGCTGTGTGCACATTGAACAATTCATTTCAAAATGAAGGCTTCCAGCCACCAATTTACCATTCCACAGGAACATCACATCACATTGATAAATACAAACTGCAATGCAATGCCAATGGCACAACACCACACGTGGAATACCCTATTATTTACTTGTTTACATTTCAAATCAATCTCTTGCAATAAAAACATATTTTCAATGATAATCACATTATATTGACAAGAACTCATTAAAGGGCATGGCATGGGTGACAACTACCAACTACTACGCGCCCCGAAATTCACGCACATAATTTCATATACGTATTTCTTATCCATAATTTGTTTTCTTGACAAAACAAGACACTTGAAGCCTCTCCTTATCTCCACGCACCCAAAGCATGTCTTTCAAGTTTGCCGACACGACGGAGACATTTCGTTGTCGTTAGTGTGTGCATGCATACCACCTACTTATAGTTTCTTTCTATGTCGTCATTTTTTTTTCGCAACATGCTTAATTTCACAAACCCTCTTCTTCATTTTCATCTAACTACATGATTCATAAGGAAAGGAAACGCTTGGGAATATAAATATCATTCATATCTCAAGTTCTTATAGTTTTCCTATACTAGAATGAAGAAGACGCTCCTTCTGTCCAAAACTTCAGCAACAATCATATAGTTGGAGTTCAACCTTATATATAATTCAGTGGCGGAAGAAAAGCACTTTAAGATGCTTTCACTTTCTCATACACGAGACTAATATTGCACTAAAAAAACTCCAAATAATAGCAATAACAGCAGCAGCAGGTTATGTACCTCCGTAGAAAGTCAGCGAGCCGTGTACATCCTATAAGCTTTCAAAAATCCCGTCGTAATGATAGAAAATTACACTTTCCTTCATATCCAACATATCCTGCTTCTGATATTCAACAAGGCATCATACATATATGGTCATAATAACGTGCACCATTCCATTCATGTTCCATGTGCGTATATGTTATGCATGCGTAGATTGCACTCATAAAATGAATATTGAAGAACTTCAGTAGTAGCTGGAGCGAAAGCATATTTTATACATATCTGAAACAGTAAAACTGTCGAGTATTTCCTACATCTTTATTATACGACTTCCAAAGCTCCTGAATTGCGTTGATGATGATGCACACTAGTATATTTCTTGTCCAATTTACAGATACAGTTGTTTTCGAGAGAGAGAGATTATTGCATTCTCATCACACTACTGCATGGGATGTTGGTTGGGCAGCCTTTAATATTTTCAGAGAGTTTATGAAATATATACGCTATGAAAGTTAGAGAAAGTGCACGAGCAACACTTGAGGGTGATTTTGAAAATGCACAAAAAGCTCCTCTCTATGAGGTTAACGAAGGATGAATGTAAAAGGCATATGTGAGGCTCATGAAATTGTAGCCAGCAGCATGAATTGTAACGAGAAGAGAGTGTATTAGAAACACACATGGAGAAATCATAATAGAAAGAGAGAGTAACTCTTTGCTGATGCATGTGTGCTTTTCTATTATGTTATGTTGTGTATTGCATTGTGCGTAAATTTTATACCTTTTCTCTTCTCAGTAGCTTCACCGGAGGTATGTACGTACAAAATGTTCGAACTGACATAGACGCGTGCATGCATGCATGAATTTTCTATTAATTTTAAACATTCATCCTATTTCCTCCCGTACAGAAGAAGAAAAAAACAGGCTCGTTTCGTTTTCTTTTTTATCTTTTTGTCTTCTTTCCGCTTCAGAATGAAATCCAATAAGGAAGTAGTGCATTGCAATGCCTATTCTTGCTTGCTTGCTAGCGAGAGCTGAGAGGAAATACATCCATACATTTTTTTTGTTCACAATTCACAGCTTGTTCTACAACTACAAGAAAGATATTACCGAAGCCAGATTACATTAGTTGAGTTGGTAGCACGGAAGGCAATGAAAGCGTAGTTTTTACACTCTTTCTTTCTCGCTTTAGAAAAAAGCGTAAATGTGAGTATGTGTGTATAACTCCTATACTACGTACCATACCACCTATATTAGAACGTAACGTAACGTAACTGGAAACATGCCTCTAAGGAACATATATTGGTGAAGAAAATGCAATGAAACATGGTAGACTTGGCTTCTCATTCATCTTCCAGAGCCGCATATAACGTTCGTTTGTTGAAACTTGAGACTTTCATTTTTTCTCCTCTCTCTCTCTCGGTTATCCGGTTTCTCTCTTTTTCTTCAATGCCAAGTTTTATTCATTCGTGAATGTTTTACGGACAATGAAGAAAGGAAAGGAGACGAGGAGGAGACAGAGACTATCTACTTTAATATTAGTATAGAGGCTAAAAGAGACGCGCTGGTTTGGTTGGTAGCACACAGCACACAAACTCCTTGTTGTTTAATAAGACCGTTTGCTTTTCTCCGACTTCATAATATTCATCCTTTCTTTTGTTAGGAGGACGGTTCCAGGCTTGGCTCTCCTTTGTTGAGCTTAGAGGAAAGAAAGTTCAATTTGCCGACAAAAATCGGCTTAACTATTCATTCATTTCATCATCCACATTCACATTCAAAAATGCATCACTTACTTGAGCTAAGTCAAGTACAATAATAATACTTTATATGCTATATGCTGGCTGCTGTATGCAATAAAGAATGCACACTTTTTTTAGTTGTGTTGTTACAACCCTTTTTCTGCCTCCGGTTGAAATAAGAGCATAATAATATGAGGGAACGTATGCATGCATAAAAAGCAAGTGAGTGAAAGCTGTTTTCAGTACGCGCTCTCGAGCAAGATAACATGAGTTAACTTAAGTGGAATGAAAGTGATGTTTAACATATTTAACGTCAAGTATAGTATAAGCCCTAAGAAGAATATTCAGTATGATCAACAAATATGTTCATGTTCATATAGTTGCCCCTTCAAGTGTACACAAATTTATGGAGAGATGCGGTGAAGAAACGTGTTTATAAATTATTCAAGGTTTGCTAAATTATTAACAACTATTTTTTTCTCGGGTAAAAAAAGGGCATTACCATAATAGATGAGAATGTGTGTACAGTATATGGTAAGTACACACACGTTTCCGGCACGTTCACTTGCATAGAAGGAAAAATGGCAAGGTGAATTGCGGAAATGGAATGTAAATACGAAGCCTTCTAGCAGTAAAATAATATCCTGTGTGTACAACCTACCTATCTACCTACCTACCTTGTTGCTGTATTTGCTATCAGAACAGGTAAAAATGGTTATTACAATCTTACAATCAAGAACGTTTGGATCGATGCTTTTGCGTCGTTTCAATCAAGAAGTATGTAGTTCACACTTTCACCGTTTCTTATGCTAGGCCTACAATTTCGTGCAATGTTCTAAACGCAAAAAAAAACTTCAATTAATTTCACTACTGTGAAGACTATACGGCTTAACGTTCAATGTCAATTTTAATCTTGAAGGCCAACCAAATCTTTCATCCAACATGGGTAATTCATAAACGAAAAGACAGGAAAGAAGAAGATAAATTTCATTTTTATACACACGGCTTACGTTTTTTTGATCTTGTAAAAAGTAAGCATTAAAAATTGGTATGCATCTATGATTCTACGTCGTAAGAAATGTTTGTGTGACAAGGTAGATATTTGATAGTATATATATACTACTACATTTTTACTTATCGTAGTGTATCTTTTTTCTTCTTCTTCAAGAAGAAGAACATAATATATAGGATGGAAGCCGGTGAAACACGCAAGCATTACATGGCCCCTTATGGGAAAGGTGCACTGAGAATTTTAGATCCCTTTGGGACGTATAAATCACAGTCACAACGAAAGTTTTTTTACCTTTCCTTTTCCAAGCGCTAATGCTTACTGCTTACTACTTACTTTTTTCTCTACTTTTCCTCTTCTTCTCATAAGCTGCTAAGTAATATCTCTTCAGTCTATAAGGTGCTGTTCTCCACTCTCTGTGTTCGTGTGACATGTTCCTGTACTCTTCGTTCGTTCGTTTTAAAGAAAAAGGAAAGGATCCGAGTCCGATAGGGCCATTGCTCTTAGTGGATATTTTTTTTACTTGGTCTTGCTCTGTGCAACAAATCCACCTTTTTATTGTAAAACCCCGGAACTTTTTTCCTTTCTTACTTACGATAGAAACTAAATACACATATCCGGCATATAATGAAAGCTCTTCGTTTGCCCTTTCTCTATATATCTTACGTACAACAATATGGATTGCGTTTCTCAGGTCATTATTTTCATTTAACTTTTTCATCTTGTTTTAGCTCTTGCGTGTTTTTCTGTCATGCTGGCTGACTAGTCATCGCATTGCATTGCTATCTCCAGCAGCAGCAGCGTTTCTGCACATCCTGTCGTTTCCCTTCTTTAAAAAATGTTTATACCTCATCTTGATCTTAACTGTAAATATACTTTATATGTCGAGAATATTGCAAATCTGCAGTATATTTTCTTAAAAAAAACTTTAATTCACCAGAATAAAGTGAGGTAAGAATGTCTGTGGAAAGTTCATCGTTCTTTTTTGAGTTACAAAAGTTTTTGTCATCGCTTTCTCCTCCAGAAAAAAATTAGGTGGAAAGAAAATTTAATTTAATGAAGAAAATCATCATCGTTCTTTCTACCTATATACTCTCATTGATTCAATATGAATGGATAGGAACTAAGTAAATGAATAAGGGTTGTGGAAACAAACAAAAATGTAGGAGGGAGAAAGGAATAAAATAAACTTTTACTTCAATTTATATATATGTATATATATCTCATTGGGTAAGCTTGAGCCTTTTTAAGGATGTCAGATGTGACGTACCGCTCCTACTGTCTCATTTTCTGTGTAGGTTGATGGTAGTAATGCATCCTGTTCCATTTGATTTTTTCCGTCGTTACTCTTCTCCACCAATGCTTGTTCAGCAGTGTACTACTTGTTTCTATCACAAGAGTTCGTCTCATCTGTCCATTCAACTTGTTCATTCCTTTAGTCTCATTCT
This sequence comes from Orchesella flavescens, assembly GCA_964034955.1. Lineage (NCBI taxonomy): Eukaryota > Metazoa > Arthropoda > Collembola > Entomobryomorpha > Orchesellidae > Orchesella > Orchesella flavescens. The sequence goes on along the minus strand of OZ035958.1, from coordinate 8,180,412 downwards.
ATCGAGAGAGAGAGAGAGAAAAAAAAGTTCAGTGACTGAGTTGAGCTGGAATGAATGAAGTGTAGCATTTTCTTCTATTTCTCCAATTGTTTACGTTTCATGGAACTCTCAACTCATGCTATCTTGTTCAAGTCTTTCTTTTCGGTTGCGGATGTAACAAGATCATTTATTTGCTTTCCTGGAGGATTGATAACAGGAGCGATTTAATTGTGGGATGTGGTTGATGGGGAGAACGGGGTTCGGTGGGATTTTCAGGTCGGCTTTGTTCTTCTCTTTAATAAATTGTCTTTTTGGAGGCGGAAACAAGACCAAATAATTATGTTATATAATAAAATGGAAAAAAATGATGTTTGCTACAAATGTCATCATAACCTATCTGTTTTTGGATTAACCATTCAACTTATTCACTCGCTAATGGTAGTGCTTATGCTTCTGAAGGATTGAAGGATAAGTTTTCCCCAGATATTATTTCCAATCATTTTAAACAAGCATAATATTTTATTACGTCCGGTAGTGCCTTGTTTCATTTTCCAAATGATATCCTGTGAATTATTATACAAATCAAAATCTGCGATTCCCCATTTCGGGTTGTTTTGTCACTAAAAACCAAGAAAAATACAATACAAATGTGATGCTGATGAAGCAAAACAATATGCCATGTTAAGATGAAAGACCGGAAATACCCCCTGTACATTTTCAGATGCGCAAAGATAAACACAAGAGAGAAAAGAAAAGAGGAAAAATGGTGTTGGTGTTGTTGGGCTCCTTGTAGTATATAGTCAATAGTTTGATAGTATACTAGTGCTCTTTTAATAGTAATATGACACACGCAACGAGGCAAGAGTAAATCCTGGAGGATTTTCCTCTTCTGTTCTCGACAAAATTGATCTCCGTTTTTGTTCCTTCTTTCCGTTAGCACACTCCTGCACACAAGGAGAATATACAGTCAAACCACCACCACCACCAAATAGATAGATAGAAGAAGCTAAGTTTGGCGAGCAGACGGAGAAAAACACACACACACAGCAGCAGCATACATTCAACCAAGCCAAGGCAGTAGTCAGCTCGTCACTCACGTCGTAATGACTTCTTGGATGATTCTGTGTCTGTCTGCTTTCATCCATATAAAACTTATACTGAAGGCAGCAGGTAAGAATATATAACGTGTATGTATGTATTTATGTTCAAGATCCCACTGTTACTAAATTATGCTTCCAGCCTCTTCTTTTTTTGCTCGTGTAGCAAATTGCTCTCAAACCTGGGAGAAAAGCGGCTCCAAGCAAAAACTATAATATGAGTTCACGTTCCCGTTCCCTCCTTCCACTTTAAGAAAGGTGGAGAAAGTGAAGACAAAGGGAAAGTTACGTAAATGATGATGAGGACTGTATGATGATGATCATACAGTCCTCATCATCTAAATGCTAAATGCTAAATCAGCTAAATGCTGTGTCTGTAACTTAAGTACGCACGCACATATATTTTCAAGACGTGAATGTTTGCTATTGCTACCACTTCCACCACTGACTTTTTTTCTCTCTACAGTTTATTTCATTCCATGGTTCGTTGCACCTGAAAAACTTTCTCTAGTTGGAGTTTGCTGGTTCAAGCTGTGAATAAGATAAACAAAGAAAGAAATGCAGATAGTAAAAAGATACAGATGAAATCCTGCTGCCAGACTTTGGATGGACCATTTATAACTGTAGGTTCATTATCGGCATTATAAGCAGGAAAAAATAAATGCTCAAGTTTTCTCTACGCTCATTATGCAATCGAGGTCGTCCGGACCAACTGAGAGGAACGACAAGTGAGCATCATCGCAGTCATTGGGATGTGTACGCAAGCAGAAAATAAAATAAGAAAGTAAACTCCAGCCAACAAACTAAATCCTTTTTTTTTTGCCACGATGTGTTTGCAATGTGACGATGATGTGGGTTGAAAGGCTAGGCTAGACGGAGATGAAGCTCAGTGTTAATTTCTACATAAAAATCTACTTTTCCTGCCGTCTCTGTCAACATGACATGTTGTACTACTACTACTGACTACTGACGCCAACCAAGAGAGCTGAGATGAGATGAGACGACACCATTTCCACTCTAATTCTATTCTCATTTCTAGAAGCAAGGCAAGGGAAAAAGAGAGAAAATAAGGTAGTATCAGTACATCTTGCAGCAGCAAGGATAACCTTTTCTCTCATAAAACAGTAGGTCGTTGGGGTGCGGTATTAACCCCAAATTTTATTTGAAGCCTTTATATACATATAACATCAACTATCAACAACAACCCTTTTCTATTCTTTAGTCATTTAAATACAATTATCTTGATTGACACGAAAGGTTCTTTCAATTATGAGTAATTTTACAGTGAAAACTTGTTCTTTTGTAAACTTATGAAATCAAAATAACACTCTCGGAGAACAACAAGAGCCGACTATGCTGTGTGATAACAAACAAAACAAGTTGCTACTTCTTCTTCTTTTTCCTCATCTATTCAATTCATGCTCATCACCATCTTCTTTTTCGTCTTCCTCCGAGGAACTTTCAGTCATTAGGAAGAGCAACTCGTTGAAATCTCATTTACGCGTCTTATATGTCATGATCACAATACAATGTGATATGATGGCAAAAGCTCCTCTCGTCTCTCTTCTCTTCTCGATGCTAAAAGGATAGTAACTGCTTCCTTCCTTTTTTAGTATTTATTTGTAGAGTTTGAAGTAATGATGACGATGATAATAAGTTGGGGGAACAAGAATGGAAAAGCCATATCATACGTAACCATCTCCAAAGCAGAAGTCTTTTGTAATGCATAATGGGAGGGAAAAGAACACCCTATTTGTCTTATCTGTCTCCTCAACTGTCTCACACTCCTCTAGTCTCTAAGCATAGCAGAAAGTAAACAAGGTCTCTCAAACTTCTAAAACTCTAATATATATATATGAAAGTATGAAATAAAAGCACATGGAAAGAGAAAGAGACAGAAAACCTTCACAATCCGATACAACCAAACCACCACCAGCAGCAGGCAATGCAATGCAGCAATACGAAATATACGAAGAGCGAGCGAAGCATACAATTTTTTTAGAAGCACAAGGCCCAAACTCTATCGTGCAGAAAGGACCAGAACAGAAGAAGAAAAGGGGAAGCATATAAAAAAACAAAAGAGAAACTCGAGGAAATGGGAAAACTGTCATACCCACACACAAAAACAAGTTGGGAGTTTTTGGATCGGTGTGATAATAATCATGCATATCAGGCTTTCTGGCAGTAACGACAATTTTATGGTAGGCCTTAACTTGTATGGGGTATCACTAAATCCTTATCTCACGTCATGTACACAAATGCATATACGCACTTATGATGCAATGCATGCTTAAAATTTAGCTTCAACATATAACATAACATCAAAACACAAAATCCTATTTTATGTACTGCATGCCACATTATAGGATCTTGCCTTTCCTTAGAGCACTTTTGCTTTATTTTATGCATGTAGCAAACCAAATGTGCATCATTGTTGATTGTAAAGTAGTTTTTGGTCAATTAACACAACAATGTAGCCGTAATGACTATAAAAAGCTAAATAAAAATGTCAAAATAATGCAACGAAACGTTTTGATTTTTTTTCATTGGTTATGTTTTTAAGATTAATTGGAATTGATTTGATTTCAAAGCTGAAGGTAAATTACAATAAGCTTCAAAATATTACATTGAATTACGTACGTCAGCATAATAAAGAGATTGTGAGAGATGCATGGAATTTGATAACACCGTCTGGCCTTATATTATGGTCCACGGTTGAGGGTCAAACAAAATTTTATCCAGCACTGTTTACTTGGAGGTTAAGTTTTTTTTTCTGTGTGTTTGAGTTCTGCTGACCCAACCGTACAGTGTGTGATAATGTGACATAATACTGGTGTTGTATAAAGGAATACAACTTCCTTTACAATTCGACGTACACACACTTGCTCTTAGTCACTCACTCCAACCAAGTTGGGGGTTTGGAAAAGGAAGCCGTATTTATGACAGGCCAACCAGACCCGGCAGACATGCGATACACACGCTACGCGTGTAAAATAATATACCAATGTCATACAAAGTATGATAATATACATGTGATATATCATGTTATTATGTACGCTTGTTAATGGATACATTTTTATTTAAAAATGCACTACTGAGGTAGGTCAGAGGAATTATTCTATTTTTACTAATGTGATATAATGGTTTTATGAACAGGGAGTAAAAATGGATTACCCATTTCACTTTTTTTTTGAAATGCAATATGCAATGACAATATGCGTATGTGTAACATGAACATGTGGCATGGTGAAGTGAAGCACTTATTCTTACCTGTCACTAATGCATTCATTCTTCATGTTCATGAGATTGCAATGAAAAAAAAATACTTTTGGTTATTTGACGTAAGCATGCAACCCAGCCATAAATTTGTTGAAGTAAAAATGAGGTAACTCGCAAACTAGTAGGGAAACCATCTAATGCGAAGAGGTGAAAAGTCCATTAAATGAAAAGAAATCCATGTGTGTGACTGTGTTAGTTTGGTAGTGTACACCATATATATTCAAATTATTCTTCGCAAAGGGGTAGATGAAAAGCAAGTGAAATGGATCATTGCTTTCTAATTAATGCATTGATACCTTTGAGAGTATACTTTTAGAAAAATTTTAATAACGATTCTGCGAGCCTCATAAATATTCCATATTGTATTTCCACCATAAACTGCAAACTACCTTGTTGGTTTGGTTGGTTTGCTAGCTTGAAGCTTGATACAGTAACAATAACCAGCAGACAACTTTAACTTTTCGCTTTAAGCATTGTCGTAGAGTGTAATGCATGCCCATTATATCTGTACTTTGTTTATGTAGTAATCGTCTTAAAACCTATTTTACAACGAACCATGCAGTAACTTTAGAACATACCAATAGTTTCCTTCACATGGTAAAAGTGAGTCCAAAAGTTTCCTTCTTCTTTCCAAAGTCCACCAACACCACACCACCTCCGTCGCTTAAGAAGCGTTCATAAAAAATAGTAAAACAGCTACACACTCCACTCCAACCAAACACCCATCTTCTTAAACATTCCCTTCTTCATTTTCATATAGACCATCCAAAAAAACACCAACCAGACCAGGCAGACCAGCAACAGTTCAGAAACTTGTGAGAGAAGGAGCTTTTTTTGATTGTGAAAACTTGTCGTGTAAAACTCTGAAAATTTCTAACTTTTCGCCTTCGCCTCTCCTCCTCACTAATATTTATTTCCCATTAAGTACACACTTGTAATCCACCATAACTGCTAGAATCCAGACCGCTGGCAACACATATTTTATATTCAAGACGCAAACACAAACTATGTGATCAACCACAGTTGTAATGTATTTACCACAAGAAGAAGAAGAAGAAGAATCTACTTAAAATCTCTCAACTTGTTTTTCTATCTTCCACATGCATCGCATAATATCAAAACATTTTTCTTTCACTTTTGACTTTCTTTTTTAAAAAACAAATCTTCATAAATACACCAGATTAAGAAGACAACATTCATTCATTTCAATATAAAATCCAGTTTAGTTTTTAATGCAAAACTCTCCAAGCTCAGGATCAGCATGGCGTTTGCTAGTATATCGCTGCTGCTTAAATATCACAAAAAAATAATGTACAAAAAATTGTTTCATTCCCTCCGTTTACACTTACTCCAGTCCAATGAAAAACGATGTCGAGGAGAAAAGTCATTGTAAGTTTTAGGTAGCTAGAAATTGTTCACTTTGCACTGTAATTGGATACGGCAATTTACTAACAAAGCCCTTTTAGATTATTCACTTTTTTTCATCATCTTGTTCTTATTCACAGAACAACAACAATAACAGGAGAAAAAAATAGATGGGAGCACAAAAAAGTTATTTCAACGTAAAAAAATATGTTTCTTCACATTCATGATGACATTCAAGGATTCAACATCATTTGGAAAAAGTAAAAAAAGAGTAAGCAAGGCAGAAAAAGCAAGCAGCTGTACTCCAAACTTGAACCAACCTTGCACCAGACCACCGATGATTTCACTACACACAACCGATTTCAACCTCACCACCAGTTCTCTCAACGTCTCAACCCTTTTGCCTCTTTCTTGCTTTTCTCTCAACTTTGTTGGCCCAGCGCAACGTTGAACGTTACGAGACGTACATACGAACGCGCTTGGTGACGGGACGGGAATGAGTGAAAGTGGCAAGAAAGAGCAGCGTGAAGAAGTAAAGTTTTTTTTAGAAGACTTTGCTTTGCTCGCTCCACGTCTCTGCTCTCCAGCTACAAAATACAAGGTACAAAAGCAAGCTTGCAGCAGCTCACCAAACTGCAATACTGTTTCACTATCCTAAAAATCCAAAGAGAAACGTATTCGATTCACATTTACACACGCGACAGATACTTGCATGGTCTTTGTTGCTTTCTGCTTTTCCTATTCCAGAGGCAAAGTAGTTGTACCGTTGTACGTAGAATCCTTCTGGTTTTGTGGAGGGAGAGAGAGCTGCAGAACAGAATCTGGAATTTTTTGTCTGTATTCTCACTCTCTCTCTCTCTTCTCTCTCCCTTTTGCATGCATACTTCTTGTATTACTGAGGAAAGTCTCGACACCACGGGAGGTATACAATGTATTTTAGCTGCTATAACGAAAAAAAGTGTTGCTGAGCGGGGCTCCGCTTCTCTTACTACTACTTCTTCTTCTCTCAACTCAAACTCAAGTAGAATTACTCTGGTAATGTTTTTTGGGTAAAAGTAAGCGAGCAAAGTCTGCTCATATAAGTACATCCTTGGATAGGTTTCAGTATACCAATACAGTTGCTTCTAAACTATACTGAACTGGAGATTCACTGAGAGATGAGAGCAAAAACCCGCCACGTATCTCCTCATATACTATTACTGTTGCTGTGTACTATTCCACTACTACTGTCACTCCATTTTTTCTTCTTCATATATATTTCTATGTATATTCCTTGTGTAGCCCTAGCTCTGCTCCTGCTGGTAATATGCATGAATGGTGTTTGGCTTAGTTCTCCTTTCTCCATCCATTTGCCACGTTTCTCCAGGAAAGAAAAAAACTCACTCACACTTCTGCTCCTGGAAACACACACGCTCTTATTTCTCGTGTACACGTAGTAGTTGGTAAAGCAATAGACACAAATTTGTATATAGTCTGTAGAACAGAAGGAAATGTTTTATACATTTTGTTGGAAGTGTGTATGTGTAAGAGAGTTCTCCTACATTATACACGATTATACCCATTTTCTAACCCTGTTGTAAAATGCACGAATTGCACGAGTAATAGGGAGAAGGAGAACCACCGAGTGTATCTATATACAACATACTAGATAGTTTGGAGAAATAAGAACCAAGACCGTGTATCAACATTATCGTCATCATCATTCAACTTATATCCTTAACATTAGGATGGTTTTGCTCTCCCCGTACATTTTCCCTCTTCTTTTTTTGCATCTTTTGTACACATCTCAAAGCGTTTTGTACTCAGAAGAAGAGCAGCTCCACACACAACTCCAGTAGCAGTAGTAGCAGCAGCATCAACATTTTTTCTTGTGTGGCAAATAAGCACGTATACATATCCTCACGTTTCTCATTCTTTTCCGTTCACTTAACTATGTATGCACGCTGGAGAAGAGAGAAGTTGAAAGGATAAACTTCTTCTAAAAAAAGTGCATTACTTTATCTATATAACATTTTTGAACATGGGATGGCAATGGCAGCATCTACATTCACATTACATATTGGTACACACTTAGAAAATACTACTACTACACTATAACCACCTTCACAAGAGTAAATGAGGATAATCGTAATCATAATAATAATAATCATAATATAACGTCACATTCACACACCAGCAACTACAAAGTACACCACTGACATTCTCTACCTTTTCATAGACTCCCTGTTTGCTGGATATATAAGAATACGAATATATTCATGACTATGACTGGAGAAATTGGGCTCCTGTATACTGACTGTGTCTATCTGTATGCAAGAGTACAAAGTAAAGAAAAAGTCTTTTGTTATTTTTGGAACTAAAAAGGCGAAGAACACAATTCTTCCGCGCTATTTTCCTTTTATTCAGAGCGTGAGAGAGAGAGAGAAAGAAAAAAGGAGAGGAGAGAGAAAGAGTATTCCTTATTACTTTGCTTCTTGGTGGTGGCTGATGATGCATGCCAAACTACCGCTGTTTCTCCAGTCTCTAGTGTACTTTAGAATGTCTTCTCTTCTCCTTTCTCCTCCTTTGTTATTTTTTTTCTTGGAGACTTCATGCATTTTGTATTGCTTTTTACTACTTTGCTACACTCCTCTCGTAGTATGTCCCTTTTCTTTCTTTTTTCTTCTTCCGTCAACAGTGTCGTTATACATGTGTGTTGGCTGTAATAAAAATAATAATAATAATGTGATGAGTTGAAGGATGAAGAAAGTTGACTTTGAGAGAAAAAAAGAAGGAGCTGCTATAGGCGGCAACTACTGGAACGAACGTTTGCATCATTATTCCAGTTAGAATAGAAACTATCCGGTTGTATATGTGTATCTGTATGTATGCATACAATGAAGACAGAAAAATCATATAATTACATTTGGATTATAGTCCTTTCATAACCAACTACTACTGAAGGGAAAATATGGAATGAGCGTATGCAGACATTATGCCGCTCTTGATGTGTATGGTGCCAATGCAAAGTGCTTTTGGTTATAAAAGATCGTTCATTTTGATGTTTTTCGTTGGGTTTTTGATACTTACTTGACATGATCACGAAATGATGTCTGAATGCGTCGGCAGACTCCAAAAACTCTTAAATGAGCACGAAAAATGGGTCTGGACGGAATGTTGAAAGCAACGTTTTGACTTTGTACTTGATGCAAATGCTAAATACACGTTATGCTCTTAATGACTGGGTGAGGAGGGACATTTTTAAATGATCTGGATATTGAATTTTTTTGGGGGAAGTAGAAAAATGTTATAAAAAAGTCAGATTCATTTTTCACAGTTTCCTTTGAACTTAATCTTAAGCAATACCCATACCAAAAATACTAATAATAATCCAATGCTAAAAGACCTTGCAAATCACTTTTATTCAGATTTTGATTCATAAAAGAAAGCATTTAAATTCCTTGAATGTTTCTCCCATTCCCGCCTGAGTGTTCATATTCCGTTCCTCCTGGAATTTAAACCTGTTTTTAAAACGCAAGTCATTAAAAAATATGCGTGTGACGAAATCCAGGTGAAGTGGCACCACAAGGCGCAGCATCCCAACGGGTTTTCCTTCCCAACGGTTTGTCAATAGAGATGAAAGTCTGACGAATTTGCATAGGAAATCCTAAAAAAAAGCTTTATTAGGTTTACGGAGAGTGCACACTCTTAAATTCTACTTTTACTCGAAAAAACATTAGTGATAATGTAGCCCACCTTCAAAGAAGCTTTCATTTACTATTACACACACACACACAGTGAAAGTAAAAGTACAAAAACTGCTTTTCAATGAACAAAAAATTTACTTTTAAGCCTTTTTTCATTGTCAATCTCGTAGTCTCAACACCCAAACTTATTAAGAAACGCAGATGAGTTGGCAGCAACCTTGTAAATCTAATATTCATTCATGATCAATGTGGAAATATTTTTTATGCAAAATAAAAAAATAGTTGGGAAGGGGTAGATCCCACAGAAAGCCAGAAATATACTTCTCTAAGGAACTGCTGGGGTAGGTAGGTAGTCAACGGATTAGATTATACATTCACCAGTTTCACCACCAACTCAATTGGCGAGGTGGAGGACTACCAAAAGCCAGAAACTTATACTTTCATACTACTTTTCATGTTAAATTCTTTTCTGGTCGGTATCAGACAGAGAGTATCAGCTTACGAAGAAAAAAACTACTAGTCTTCTTGAATACGCTCCTAAACTCATCTTTTCTGACTCAGGTAGGTAGGCGAACATGAGATTTTTAGCCTAAAGAATATCTTTTGGTGTAAAGTTTGTTTTAGCCCAGTTCTGAAAGCCACTGGCTACACAAACGTACCTTAGTAATCTTTAGAGGTACACAAGGGGGCCGGAACGCAACGGAGTTCTCTTTGCTAAAAGCATTTTCTTAAATTGAAGGCAATAATAAAGATATATGAATAGATGAGGCTTTGTCGTCAGCAAGTAAAAAAAATGGGGGAAATGTGTGCAGAAAAGGGAGGCACAATTTTTACGTGAAAAATCACCAGAGAAAATGCATAAGAATTCACTTTTCTTCAGATTTTCTGTTCTTTCAACCTATGAGTAGAAGGTAGCTTGTAATATTTTTGTGAGTACAGACAAAACATGAGCAGCTAACTCAACATTTGATGCGGCTTACGTTGAGGATTTAGTTTTTCTTTTGCATTTCTTTTCTTTATGCTACTACCCCTTCTTATTCTCACATTTGAATGTAGAGATATATATAAGTACATTGAGATAGAAAATGCACACATTTTCGTCGAAAATCTTACTAAACCTGAGCAACTACGTGGACATGTGTACAACATGCAGATGCGGGTTTTACATTTCCTACTCTTTCCAAATTCACTTCCCTTTTCATTTCCTTTCCCCATTCCTTCATATTTGGTTGATATATACACACTTTTACTTTTCCTCTTTTTGGCTCCTGTTCACTTTGGCTTTGGCGTGGATAGTTGACTCTTAGAATTGTGCTGAGCTGCTGAGAATAAAAGCAAAAGGTAGAAAAGGGGCAGCTTCATCAAAAAATGGCAGGGCTACTGCTACTACTATACAATACTATATATACCACCACCATAGCACCAGCAACCTGGAATGCATGCATACCTGAGGGAAAATCAAGGAGGAAAATAAGTTTTTTGTATAAGCTACCTCTGGCCGGATTGTATGGCATGTTGGCAAAGTCGAAAAAAGGGCTTGAACCAAACCTTTTGAACAATGGCAAAAGAATGAATTCCTCTATTTTAATGTTGGCAAAGAAATATTTAATCCTCATCAAATACATTTTATTTGCAACAGTCAAATTATGTACATGTCGTAGGTACGAATCATCCACATAGAGTACAAAATCCACTCTTGGAAGCGGCTTCTTGAACATTTACATAAAATATGGCACTAGCATAAGATAATATTACCACGTTTTCTTTAATTCTTCCTTTGTAGTGGATGTTCGTAGTGTACTTTACTGAGTGGTTTTTAATTTCTTGTAACTTATTCTCACATTTACAAGTTTTAAATAGTGCTAGTGCTGGTCTCTTACGTTACGGTAAATTAAATTCCAGCATATGTGTTAACCTTTACTAACCTAACCTATTTAACCATGCTAATTTGCTATAATGTAAAGCACCCAAACCTGATACGGATACTCGTACCCAAAAATCATGCAAATGAAACCACGCGAAAAGACCTATTTGTGTACTAATTTTTTTGCCAACATGCAATACTCTGGGTTCATACGAATATTCAAATTTGCCGTCTTCATAAAGTTTAGGAACTTTTATGACGTTGGCAAATTTGCCAACTCAGAAAATTGCTTCTTTGCCAACAGGCCCGACCACGGGCAGAGCCACATGAATACAACATTTATTTTTAGCGTACCAAACGTCTTATAACTGGTAGATGAAATCCAGAAATCTTTTCTTTACTTTTCTCAAGAAATTCACATTCGTGGAATGTATAACTTATCGTTAGAGATATGCCCAAGTGTTCCGAGAATTCATTAATACGATGAGGAAATGATCGGCCATGAAAAATGAGATTTGATATAAGATTCTCAGTAACTCTTTCAGTTTCAATGGAACTTTCATTACGATTATGATTCATTTCATTATAGTTCTGCATTTTATGGACGTTAATGCCATATTCTTCGGCACAGTCCCATATCTTTTTTTCTGATCATTACAGTTTTTTCATGTTTTCTAAACATTATGTTTTTACAGAGAAAGTAGAAGAGTTCATCTTGAGGATCATCATGACAAGATATATAGAAATTTCTATTTTCTACACGCATAATACGTGTATCTATGTCTAAATTTTAGACCTATTGCTTTCCGAAAACTTATATGGCAAGGTTAGTTTTATCCAAAAGGATTGAAACATGACGATAGGATGCGGTTTCTGTTACAGTCGAAACCCAGGCTTTGAGTAGTAGTAGTAGTAGTTGAGCCAGCCAGACTCAATTTAACCACTCGAAAAGGGTTTTTGAAGTAAAGTAAGCAAACACAAGTGGATCTCATAATCCATAAGCAGATAGACACTTCTAATGCCTCATCATCATCTTTTCTTCTCGTTCTCTCTCTCTCCAATGCGCCTCATCAACATCAACATAATCATCATCAGAAACAGGAATGAATTCAACCATGCCAAAGCAGCTTCATTTCATCTCTCTTCGCTTTCTCTCTCTTTCTCTTCTTCTTTGCTTGCTCAACAAAACGGATGATGGCAAGTTTTTAGGATTTACAAATGTGAGAGAATACAAATGTTCGGGAAAGTTTCCCCAGACATCTTAATACACCTTTCTTGTTCCGTTATAAACTTACACATGGGATGAGGAAAAGACGGTTTTGAAAACTTGCCTTGTCTTTTCGCTTTCCCTCATTATGATGCATACAGCACAGTTTTCAGACTCCTAAATCCACATACAGCTCTTGTGAAATTGTTGGAATAACCACGTTCATAGCCTTGTTCTACAGTTAAACAATGTATGCAAAACTTTAGGAACAAAATCCTACTACTGACAACCAAGAAAGAGTAGAAAGTTGGAAGGCAAAAGGGGTAGTCGACGTCGACAGTCAAGATTTTCAGCTCAACTCATATACATACCTACAAACATCCACGTCGACTACGTTGCATTTTTCCCCATTCTTCGTTTTCCATAATATTACTTATGCATGACATTATGCAAGTTGTTTATCGCATTCCATTTTTTTACGTATGCATATTTCGTTTTCTTTCACATTGCTATCTGGAGAGTTGTAAGTATTTTTACACTCCTCATCTTCATGGGAAAAAAATGCAACATCAACATTCACAACTTATGTGATAGCAGGATACAGGGATACTATATAGCAATGTCCAAATCCAAAAACATTATCTTCATGTTAATAGCACGAAACGAATTACATGCATTTCACATGTGGGCGTTTTTGATGTGAGTTTTGAGATGGAATGTGATGTGAGAGGAACGAAACAACGATGAAAATTGGCTTAAAAACAAGGGCCATGCAAAAATATATATAAGGAATAAAAAGGAAGGTTATCCTTCTCCCTCCTCCTCACTCGCTCTGTTTTCTTTAAAATAAGCATAAGCATTTTGGAAAGGATGAAATGGGATTCTTTCCAGAGAGTGAGGGAATATGTAAGTGTGTAGCTAAAGCTGCTGTTTAGCCATTCCATCCTTTCGTTTACGTTAGCAAATGCAAAAAAGGAGGATGTTGAGAAAGAAGAAGAAGATTCAGTGTGCACTGCATCTTATGAATTGTACATGTAATGGGTTATAGATACTCTCAACTTTCTCGGGAAGTTAAAGCTGTCTCCGGCTTCCCTTCTTAACCCAAGAAAGAAAGACTACATATATGGGAAAAGTATATATGTAGTGATAGGGATGCATACAAAAGAAGTCAAGCTAGAGGAAAAAAGAACAAGTGCCCGTTAAGCTCATGGACTGCACAAATGTACACCACATTGCAGTTTGTAGCACGTACCAATTGAGAATTCCACGGATCGATGGGCGAGGGCAGAAAAGGAATTATATATTATATACTCAGTCCTCAACGTTGTAGTTGTAATATGGACACATAGCGTTACAAGAAGGAATTACAGTTTAGTTTCTCTTGTTTAAGTGAAGTAGCATCAGAGGAGAAAAGGCATCCCTCTTTCTTTCTTTCTCAGTCCTCTTTTCTAAAAACGTTATGATATGGTATACTCTTGGAAATGTAATATACACCTTCGATTTTTCTTACAAAAAGGGACGCCCGAACAAGGTAAGTAAAAAAAACATTGTGTGCTGCTGCTGCTGTTGCCGCACATTCATAAAAACCTGCAGATGATATATGCATAAAATATTATATTACAGGGACAAAGTTCACACGTGTATTCGTTATCTTCATCACAGAACCCCCCTGTATATTCTCAAGTAGTATACTACGGTGGAAAGTGAAACGTGTGTCCTTCTGAAAACAATTCCTTCTCAACTTTTTACTTAGCGAGTGGGCATAAAAACATACATATTTCTATTACGTAGAGATAGACCGTAACATTCGCAGATATATAACTTTATATATAAGCACTCTAACTTTCACGTTGGTTACTTTTGTACATATAGAAAGATGACATCAGCCGAGACCAAAGCCCAAACCAAAATTCTCAGCTTTCTACTTACCTTTGCCAAACAAGGGGTTTCCGCTCTTGTAGCCAGAAGCAGTTTAGAAATAATAGAAAAGAGAAAGTAAGAAAAGAACTAAAAGGAGAAAAAGCAAGTAAAAGTCAGACATTGTACAACATACAAAACCAACCAACCACCACCACACCGACATGGAATACTTTGCCGGACGAGCAGACAGATGACAAGTAGGCGAAAAGTGAATACGGAATGAATTGTAATATTATACTCTCCGGCTTGTTCCTCCCGAAAAGAAATCTCGGTTTCTTCTGCCATTTTGAGGGTACAAACTTTCAAACAATGTATGAAAGAAAAACAGGGGAGTCACTTGAAAACTCAAATAATATAGTATAATACAGGTATGGCTATATAGCTGCACCTATCTCTAAACCCGTTCTATTTTATTTTATTACATGAAGCCGCAACGAAACCGACTTTCAAAAGAGAGTGGAGACGGAACAGAACATTATGGATAATGAGCTAAAGCTGGAGAGCTTTTACACATACATAAGTACATATAGATGCATTCAAGATAAAAAAAAATCAAGGAAATATTTATTTTTATACAACATTCATAAAAGTAATCGCCGTAACAGTGGCATGAAGTGAAAAACTTGCATGTTATTCATTATAAAAATGGAAAGCAAGAGGCAGGCATGTAAAATGGAAATATGATGAATGCACTTTTTTCGTCAGCATTGCGTTACACGCTTTTCCCCATCCATTTTGGTGAATAAAGACTCTAGATTTCCTTCCTAGTAGAATTCTATGGAGGATGGATGGATGGATGGATGGATGGCTATTTTGATAGTAAAAATACACTAGCTATATAAAGCACATCAGCTTGTTACGAAAACCATACCAGCATAAACTGAAAAGGTTATTTTTCGTAGCTTGAAGGCATTCAACCTTAGAATAGAAAAGAAGTAGATGGATGGGTTTGTTTGGGATGGACAGAAAGTGGATTTGGACTTTCAAGATATCTTTGTCTAACTTCTTCCTTTATGGTATGGGCTCCTCTTCCTCTTTCTTTATCCAATCTTCTCACTACTATGCGCCGTGTTTGGCTGGTGGAAAGAAGAACGATAGAAGAAGGCTTGTTTTTTTTTCAAGATAGAAAATGGAAAGGAAACGGACGGACGGAAGGAAGAGAAAGCAATAAGGGCCACAGGGATGAGAATCATGAGATGTATGGTGAAAAACAGAAGAATTCTATTTTCTTTTGCTCGTCTCTTACTCCTAAATAATACTTCTCCTGTCTCCAGCCGTCTGTCTTTCCAATCCGTATGTTTATAGTTCTTATTTCCTAGCATTCTAAAGTTTTTTTTTCTAGTTTACTGTGATTGGTGTTACGTGCCTCTTACCATCCCATAACTTATAGGAGCATAAGTGTATTCACGTGGTATTGCCTGGCCTGGCCTGGTCTGCTCTCCTTTTTTTTCTTTTTCAGCAATCCTACTCGAATCCAAATAATAAGCAGTATTCAAAGAGATTCCTTCATCTTCATCCTTTGACTAAAAACTGGAGATATTGGATGCGCTTTCCTATTCAATTCTTCAATAAAATGGGTAGTTCGTACTCGTGCCTTGTCTCGTTTGCATTTCCCTGTAAGCTCTATACATACTCATTTTGTCATGGAGTGGAAATAAAAATGCTTTATAGCTCAGTGTTTTCTAATGAACATATACAATAGACGATCTATATGGTGGGTCGCTTTTATACCAACATAATTTATACTTACGAAAGGAAAACGTCGTACACAAACAAGAGCATAAGTAGGCCTGGGCGTACTGACATTTTGAAAGAGTGAAAGTAATTTTCTAAATAATCATGCAAAGTATACTTTTTTCACCATTTGTACTGCTTGCGTAAGTGTAAGCACCCACATATACGATGCATAAAAAATGAACACAAAGTTAATATATAAAAAAATATTGGATAAGAATAGCTGGAATGGAATGGAGTCCTGCTGATCTGCTTCATTGTGTTGTCCATATGGTGAGAGGTTGCATTTGAGTGATTACTCAGAAGATAATATGATATTCTGTTCCATTTTAGGTAACATACTGGCCAAAAGCGTGCGTGGTCCAACCAAAACCAAGTCCAGAAGCATCTGCCAGTTACAGAAATTCGACTGCTGCTTCTCATATGAATATAAATACATTTAACTATGTAGAGAGAGAAAGCAGAGCACAA
Organism: Orchesella flavescens; assembly: GCA_964034955.1. NCBI lineage: Eukaryota > Metazoa > Arthropoda > Collembola > Entomobryomorpha > Orchesellidae > Orchesella > Orchesella flavescens. The sequence continues at coordinate 8,163,810 of OZ035958.1, read as the reverse complement.
AGGTACCATAAAACTACAGAATAATATGATTTATTTAGGATCTCTGAAAGTTGTCTGTGTGAGGGTGTGCATACGTTCAACAAACTCAACTGCTTGCTTATATATTGCTATACATATTATATTATAACAATGACGCAATGTGTAATGCAATCGCAATCCCATTATATATTGTAGAGAGTGGGAATGAGACAATCCCAATCGGTTTCCTCAGAGCTTTTCTTTAACTTTACTGGACCATATGAAATGACGAGGCACAAGTGGTGATCATAGCTTTTGTGTAAATTTCATGGCAAAAAAGGAAGCACACATATTGCAACTCCCACTCTGGAGCAGTATAAACATCATTAATGGGACTTAAAACGGGAGAAGAAGCAGGATGAAGGAAGGAAAGGGAAAATCCATATAAATTTTGTTTCTGCCATTTTACAACCACCACCAATATTAATGTATACACGCACATTTTGAATTTGAAAAGGTAAATTGGCTTCAGGCTGTTATATAGATTCAGCCAGTATACTACATAATATCACAATGATTACGGAAGGAAAACGAAAGATAGATCGTAAGCTTGTGGCAATAGATATTTATACATGCATATGCCGAATACATAAGAAAATCTATACTATACTCCCCCGCAAAGCATATAACAACATAACTCTTAATACTTTCGCGGCTTATCGAGTACACCATGGAAAGTTTGAAAGTTTTACAAACGTAGAAAAAGTATCTTCCATCCAGTAAACGTTTAGAAATTGGCACGTGCCTTTCCTGGTTTACACTTTTTTTCACGCGAGACGGGAAAAGGGAAACTTATATATATCCATGCTGTAACAATACCTCTACGCACAACATTTTAACTTTCTCTACTCATCACCATTGTATGTAACGATGCTTTTGAGTCTAAGAATGTTGTGGTTTAGACCAGTTCATTTCCTGTTGTATGGTCTATGGAGAAAGAAACAACGGAGCTAGAAAACATGTAACGCATTCAATGAAAGGAAAGCATGGATGCATTAGCATTCAAACAGGAAGCAATATAATGTGACGTGATGTGCTGATTCTCTATGCATGTACGTATACCAACTTCACGTGAATTTGGGATAGCCTCGAGGATAACAAAGTAGTTAGTTATTCCCTTTGATAATGTTGGTGTCTGGGAGTCAGTGGATGAACATGCTGCAAAGTAGTAGAGGAACACTTGTCTATAATAATAATTTATGATGAAAAGGGAGAGACACCTTTCATTTTAGCGATATTTTCTATCCTTTCTTTCACACTTTCACTAGCCAACAAGTAACAAAGCGTGAAGCAGTCAAACCCATTCACAAGTGAAGTCAACTAAGCTCTTCATACTAGACATGCATAGAGCAGCAAGAAGAATGAATAATATGTGAGAGGCATCTAGACAGGAAATGCACCTTCACGTCTTGTATATACATACATACATATATACAAGGACAGAGGTCTGAAGTGGTAGTAAAAGTAAGTTCACCCACCGAGGGTCTTTTCATGAGACCAGCGTGTCTAAAATTGTGACATATCTTGACAGACATGAGTTTTTGCACCAAACAGTGTGGCAGAGCAAGAAAGTTATGAAAGTATACATATTCATAAAAAGTGCTTGGATAATATGTTAATGTGTTATGACATGACATGGTCGTCACATCACAACTTTTAAGTTTGCTATCGTATCGTAATAATTAGAAAGACACTATGACTATAAAGGTGACAAACTTGCAGAGATTTTCATATCGGATACAGATGCGTAAATACTGAAAAACTCAGCTTGCTTTTTTGAGGATGACAAATGCTGATGCTTAAAGGTATGCGTAAAATATGTTTGCGGCTAGAGTGATTACTATATATATGTCATAATATTAAGTCTGCGGGTGAAGCTAAAGGATTAAGTGTGAATCCTATTTGAATTTCATTTCAAGCGCAGAAAAGTCGTAATCGTAATGGTTTGGAGTAAATTTTAATTCGCTTAACAATGCATGAAGTATTTCAGCCTGTGGAGTGGTGGAGGAAGGCATTTGGCATTCTAGTCCAAATTCAGACATAAGCTACTAGAAAGATTGATGAATGGGCTTCATTATTAGTATGTACTTTATCCGTTTTTTCGATCCACGCCTTGTGTTGGCAAACGAAAATGTTTTATAATAAAAGAACGACAGCAGTATTTGTTTGCACTACAAATGAAATCTTATATTTAAAAGTATTCTTGATTTTCATTGTACATGCAAGCTTAGCCTAAAATTCACAGAAAAATCCTTTCGTTTTTCTAATAGTTTTTATCGAAAAATTGGCAAGATATTCGTTGGCCACTTGTTACATAATGCAGGCAAAGTTTTTGACCGACTACAGTCAACAAGCTAACTACCACAGTAAGAGTTACAAATACAACAAGTGAGCTGCACAAGAATGGAATATTAAACTAACTTATATAAAAAATGCGATCACTTCATTTCAAAAAATTGCGACAAGTATTTTAAAGCTTTCTTGAAATTGCGAAATGGAAGTAAAACGAATTCAATTTCTTTAAATTAATCTCTCGTCTACTAAAAGAACGTAAATTGGAATGTCAAACATATAGACTTAGTTATTGGAAGATAAAAAGTAATAAAAAAATCAAATCAAAGGAGTAAAATATTGTGATCTCGTTCAAGCCTCTTTTTGGCCTTTAAAGGTACTTTTCCCATGAGATCTGAAGGCATTGGTAAGCCTGGCTGGAGGCCAGCACTCTGCTGATAAAAAATTTCACTTCCAATACACTGATGTCCAAACACCACGTGATCTTCTCCTCTGTGAAAAAAGCATCAAGGAGAGTCATAATTTTTCTTTTTCTACAACCAAATGGTTTTTCCATACGCTACGCTGCAGTAGCTATAACTCACCGAATGATGAGCTCGCTGATGTTTGGATACACATTGAAGTCTTGATGCATCTGTTGCACCACATCAAAATCCATCGAATGATTTCTACCCCCATGAGCTAAACTGCGCCACACCGATTCATAATGCAAATAGCAATAGTGATCATGCTGACTAGCAGTTGTTGACATTGTTTGTTCCTCCACATTGGATATTGCTGTTTCCAGCTCAGACAAACTGGATGACCCAAATTCCCACTGTGAGGAGTCAAACAGATTTATCGTTAGCAACTTTGAACGTTTAAAGTAAAAAACACGAGGCTCACAAACATGAAAAAGCTATATTACCAGCGATTTAATCAATTCGTGATCAGCTCCTCGATCCTTTTCTAGCAAAAGTAGCAGTCGCATACTGCCCAGACCATAAATAAAAAGGGAAGATTTAACATGGTTTCTATAATTCATATTATTATTATTACTGCTGGCCGTCGACTTTGAGTGATGGGAGGCATTTTCATGACCCGATAGCTGAGCAGGATCCTTATTATTACTATTTCCAGACATATTCTGCTGTGAAATTGAGCCAAAGTCAATCACTGGCATTTCTCTAGAGGGCATGGAAATTTTTCCAGTCATGGACGGAGTTTGTGAATTGCTCACTATGTTTTTCATCATGGAACCGTTTGATTTCATTGTATTGTCAGGATAATCCGTTGGAATGGTTTGACTACTATTATTGAGTAATTCGTCGTGACTAGAGAGCTTGCGGAAAGACGAAAATAATTCTTGATGCGAAGGAATACTGCCATCTGTTACTTCCGTGGTAGAGTTTTTCCAACTAAAAAAATCATGTCGTGAAATTATGCTCATCTAATGCATTAAAAAACTTTCCAGTAGTGTTTATCTTACTTTTCATTAATATTTGGCAACACTGCAGGAAAACTTTCGGAAACTCTGGAAGGTGTATCAACTACAGGAGACATCATATCCTCAAAAGTAGACCATCTCCGCTTAGATTTTTTCCGTGAATATTTTTTACTATTCAACGGTAGGTCCGCAGGTCTACGTGGCGCTGTTTAGAAATGTTGGAAATTCGACACTTAATTGAAAAACCTTCAAATCTTTTAAAATAAAATTAAAAAAGTCCAACCAACCTCGAGTATTAATGGTATCATCCCCTATATCAGAATTCACAGTTTCTTCATTACAGTTTTCTTTAATTTCAGAAGAAATGCTAACGTTTAAGCTAAGAGAGCCGTTAGGGAGCGAAGTAGGAGGTAGTTTTTTGGGGACTTGTTCTAAAATATCTTCATTATTGGGTTCTTGTGGCGGCACAGGTTCTATTTCAGTCTCATTTTCTTTATCTTCTTCATTTTGCTTGGACTCGTCCAACCCCACATTGGCGTATACATCGAGTAATGCTTTTGATATACTTTTACCATCACAGCGAATAAATGGAAAATACGGGTCGGTGAGACTGGCACAGAAACAATTTCCAATCAGAGGAGGTGACGGCTTATCCTAAAACAAAATTAAAGAATATCCTTAAAAACTTGATCCAACTCAATATGATGCATGCTGCATGCATATAAGCTTCTAAATATGTCTCGTTTGTACCGTTGTACTGTCATCAGAAATAGATAGATTCTCCAAACTTTTAAAAATGCGAGATGATTTCATAGCGTTCGGACCACATCCGTTCATATGAACACATGGTGGCGGCACCGCTACCAACTGGTTTCCTTTAGTGATGACTTTCTTATTTACGGCGACAGGTTTACTTTGACCACCGTTGGAGGAGGATGATTTTCCTTTGCTCGAAGCTTTCAAAAATTTGTCCAACTTTGGAAGATTATGATTGGATCCTTGGATCTTTTCGGATGATGCTGATGCACTTTTATTTAAACTGCTGTCTGTGCTACTAGTTCTGTCTAGCTCTGCAATATCTTCTGAAAGTTCTTTTGATGATGATGGTTCAGAAAATCCTAAACTTGAGCTAATGTCAGACGGATCCTCTTCACTTATTGGATCAATCTTTCCCTTGTGATTTACTTCCTATTAATTAAATAATAATCAAATAGCCACTATTAGCATCATTTTTGGCAGCAGCTATTTCCTATGCACTTTTTAGTTCCAGCCTACCTTGGTGGTCATTATCTTTGGCTCACAGCGGTGAGGATTTTGAAACGTTGTACAATGCTTACTAAGTTTTTCAAACTCATCTTCCCTTAAATAAACCGTAAATATTTGAACACCTGGGGGACAAGCAAACGGGAGACTTGCAGGGTCCGCTGGCTAAAAGTTATGAATTAATGATTTTACGTTTAAAAAATATATTAAAATTTAGACTTTATCATGTAATAATTTTCAAACAGCTTACAGGAAGTTGATAAGGTTGAATAAACGACAACTTTTGTGCCAGTTCCTGCACTAACTCTACACTTAACACTCTAAAACGTACACGAAAAAGATATTGAACATTAAATATTATCCATTAAGAAACAAAATATACCATTTTATTTTGGTTAATTACTTACTTGTTTTGATACATCACAATTCCTCCGAGAACTCCATGTTTCATTAAACAGGTTTGTAAAACAACTGCCGCGCTTAGGGATATGTTACTAGCACTCTGTGAACCAACATAATTTTAGCTACAAACTAACGAAAACACATTTTTTTAATTTCCCAAAGTTTACTCCTTCCCAAGTATTAAACAAAACAAACAAACATATGCACGTGTATGAAGTAAGGAGCTTACCTTAGGAAGATTTAAAATGGGCAATATTCCAAATGTGAGTGCAAATAGATCTCCGTGATGTTGTGAAATAGGAATGTAATGGTCCATTATTAATGAAAGTCTTGAGGATAACACCAGTCGATCGCCATTGACACTCTGCAATATACTTTTTATATCTCGATGAAAAAAGATTGTAAGATTGTACAAAATATCCGCTTGCTTCTCCAGTAACCAGTCTGGAGTAACGCTGCTACATCCCAGTGCCTAGAAAATGGTATGCTCTTGAGTTTTGACCATAGAAATCATCATAGTAAGCTTATCATGTATCTTCAATTTACTCACCAATATATACTGCCTTCCAAATTTCCTCATTGCAAATTTTCCATTATCCAAAGTTAAAATCCTAGGTGCTGAAAAGGTATCCACCAAGAAATGCGTTATTCCCATTAACTGACCACATATTGCTATTCTCCTCTCCTCAGGAATACAATCTGGATGGAAATACAGTATAGCATCTCTGGGGTCATCCTCTTCCTTCCGGACACTTAACGTGTCATATATAAAAACGATTTGAAGCTCCCTAAAAGTCCCAACAGAATCGAAAATTCAAACTACAACAAAATACCAAAGTACTGCAAAAGATACACGATCAAACTGAACTTTATAAACTAACCCAGACATGGCTTTTTGCCAGTTCCTCCTCCGGAGTGATTTTCTCTTAGTAGCGCTATGATGCCTGCTGTCAATTGACGATGAGCCACACTGTTTCTTCTTTGGCAATGATTTCTTGCACGGATTCACCCCGTTGTTTACATTTTTGTTATTGCCAAGTGGTCTTATAAATCTGTAATTGTAATCCATAAACTCCAAATTAGCAAACATTTCCAGAACTGTGGGACCGCAATCATATAGCACTAGCTGACAACATTAATTAAATAAACTAACTAAATGCAGTCAACTGCACCCACTTGTAAGCATTGTATTCATCATTCATTGAAAATCATCTTATCCAAAAACCAGCTTATCTTAATTTACATCACAATTCAAATATGAGTATTCTTCTTTCACCAGAATATTTAAATGTGACCCTTACCATATACATACACACTAAGCTCTAGTCATATCCGGCAATCATTCGATTCCATATCTCTTCATTTGTAAATGCACTTCCAACTTTACCTCACTTTTGGCTTTTATTTGGCTGAAGACTCCTCAGCAGCAGCTGATTCCGTATAATAGAAAAAGGTACTTACGCACATGCACATAAAAACTAGAAAAATTTGGCTATCCACTCGACCTCCCTCGAACACATTCCTACTTTTAAACCCTCGGATAAATGTACATAAATTTTTTTCTGTAAACTTTGTTTTGTCTAGAAAAATATCCTTCTTCCACCTTCTCTCCTCTGAAGTCTTTATCCAGTCCAATTTTACCTATGGACCTAATCTCTTATCATTATCCTGATAAAATTACTCCTCCTCTCCTGCATGAATTACACAAACAAGGATTTGCATTTGTGCTGCATGTGCATACACAATATCACAAAACACGAACATGCATTTGATGCATTCAACATTCTCTTCTTCTTTCATCTGCTGCCTTCCTTATACAAAAGCATTCAGCTTCGCATCGCAGCATTGCATTGCGGCTCTGTATCTGTCTTGTGCATTTGAAGAATATCCAAAAGCATTTTTTCTGTAAATACCTTTGCCCATCTGTATAATCTCTATGTATGGGAATATATTGGGTTTGAATTGCAACCCCTCGATACTCGTCCTCTACTCTGCAAACTTGTGTTTGTTACCAGATACTTTATAAAACCAGCAGCAGCTACTCTCAAGTTGTGAAGTTGATCCAAACACGGAAACCGTTCTCAATGAAAATTTGCTGCTCAATTATTTGCACAACAAAGCACTCAATCCAGACAGGTAGCTTTTATTCAGGTGCTGTGTTGTCCACGTGCGGCTTCTCCCATTCATTAATCTGTGAGAATTTTGGTAGGAGTTATCCCTTAAGGGCGAAGGCAAGGCAAGGGTGAGTTGGTGAGTGCTTTGATATGCGACATTACAACAATGTAACATCTTAAAAATTGAATATCTCAATACCTTTAATATAAAGCTAAATCTTAGACTTGCCTATGCTAACCAATCATAAATGACTTTATGTAATTTTTTATTCTATGCATAATTTACTTATATCGTTACAAAGTGCATTTAAAGTGAAAGTACTTGTTTTGTTGATTTTTAGTAATAACCAGCAGATCTTAAAATCAAAGTGACTTTGTTTTAGTCATCATGAATACAGGAGAAGAGTTTGATATTGAGCACGGGGTGGTTATACTGAAAATGGAGAGTGACAGCGACGAAGGTCAAGAATCTGCGTTGTTGGAGGATGTCGAGCAACGTCAGACACTGGAGGATGAACGGAGGCAATTGGAACAAGATAAACAAGATTTAAAAACAGAAAAACTTGAGTTTCAGCGTCAAAAGGCAGAGTTTGAGAAAGAGATGGCTGATCAAAGGCGTGACCTCGAGTCCCAGAAGCAGCGAGTTGAAATTGGAAAGAGAAGTCTTGGGGAAAAGGTTTTGGAGATTGGACAAGGCAAATCTGAGCTGGATGCACGAAATCTGAAGCTGAAGGAGGAACAGAAGGAGTTGGCTAAGAAGCAGAAAAAGTTCGAAAGCCGTAGACAGGCTTTTAAGAAAGAGCGATCTGAGTTTAAAAAGCAGCAGCGAAATGGCAATCAGTTAGGAAAGGCGAAGAAGACTGCTACATTGGCGTTGGTAGAGTCAGAGATAAGCTCCGTTCCAACCAGCAGTAAGAATAAACGCTTCAATCAGTTCCTGGGCGTGTTCACCAAGCAGATTCGCCAAGAGATTGCTCAATCAAGTGGAGTACCATCAAGGAAGAAGTAAATGATCGATGGATAGTCTTCCGTTTTTCTGTGACTTTAATAATTGATGGTAAATAGTGATATCATTTTCTTCATTTTATTGCTTTATGATTACTTTAACTTTGTTCATGGCTTGATTTTTTGTTTATACAACTTTTTTTTCATTTTCAGACGCTTTCCTGATGACAATGCAATTTTGGATGGGTGGGGATGAAATGATTTGTGACTTTTGATATTAAAAGACCAATTTTTTTGTACGTACTTCTGTATTTTTGCTACATTATATTTACACGATAATAGTTGGAGCATTATACGTGTTGTTTGTGACTTATGAGAGATTAGAGAAAATTAATTTAGTCAAGTTAAATTATAAGCTTATGCGCAACTCTACTGTTCGTATCGTAGTGTTAGATGAAAATGTGTTTATACATGGTTTATGGTTTGATTATTTATCCCATAGATATAGGATACTATGCTGATAAACTGTCAGTTTAATATCGTATATCTCTGAATTATTCAGTGAAATAAAGGCTATATTTTATTGAAACACCAAATGATAATCTTGTTAAATCTTATACTTATTGCTTATTGAGAAAGGTAAGTTAAGCTGCTAAAGGAAAGGCTTTATTGCGTTTAATTGCGTAAAACATTTATTTTATGCGTCATTACGTTCCGTGTCTAAAATGTTAGCAAAAATAGCAATTCCGATATAAAAGCATAATGAATAGCATAAGCTTAGCTAGTAACTTACTTAGACTGTATAATAAGGTCTTTCCTTTCATATTGCTTTAAAAAGTTGAAAAACTAGTTCAGGATATTTGCATGTGAAGTTCTTGAATGTTTCTGGATCAGAAGCGAATTTGTCTTTGTTCCTATAAAAGTATAAAAAACACGATGCACATGAAAAGTGAATGCAAAAAAAAAGTTGTTGAAAAGAAGGCTCAACAAAAACTCCAATTACCAAATGATGATTTCTTTAGCTCGTCGCGATAGAACAGGGCTTCCATGCATTTGACTGAGGTCATAGACTTCCAGTGCGTTTTCTACAGTAAGATGGTTAAATAAATGGCGTTCACAAATACCTCTTAAATCCTCCATTCCGTACTTATCGGCAGCTGTGTAAAGTTCGCGAACAGAGTTTGACAAGTTTTCAACTTTCCCTTGATAAATGAATCTTAAAAACTCCTTGCATGTTACTGGGTCCACATCATCTATTCGAATGATCCCTTCCACAGTTTCTTTCATTCTTGAAGCCAGCATTGACTTGAAGTACTCGACACGAGCTTAAAAATTAAGACAAAATAAAACTGCATTGATAAGGTCTTGAATAATATTTAGATCTAACGCAGGTTAATCAATGTGTTAATTAATTCTTACTTGCAAGCACAATACGATGTGCGGGGAACTTTGTTGAATGGCACTGAATGGTTATGTCGGAGCAGTCGTCATTCATAAAATAATTACCAACTTGTATCTGGCCGTGTGAGAATTCCGTTGATGGAAACGTGTTTTCATCTTCATTCACAATTTTGGGTGCTTTGTACAAAAATTATGCAAGGATTGACTATTTGACCCTACTTAAAAGAAGAACATCTACATTTTGCAATCTAAAAAATATTTTATGAAGATAATTACGCAATCTGCTTGCCACATGAAATGTAAGAAAGACCAGTGTTGTTTTATCATGCCAGCCACATGTTGATAACCAGAATTCATCTCTGCAACCTGGTGCACTTACGAACGACGCATCAGTCTCTGGTGAAAGTTGTAAATCCTTTGGAGGAACACTTTTTGTAAGTGAGTCCTCAATACTGGTTTGATCAGAGGTGACGTAGCTCACGTCAATCATTTTGACTTGTACTATTTTCTCCACGTTGTTGTTGATTCTGATAAAAAGTCCAATTTTTGGCTCGTGGTATTCACGAAACAGGCACACAATGCTGGAAAATAACAGTTTAAATCCATTACTTTAAAGCTGAATGGATTTGAACAATTAAAAAGTAATACATACATACACATACATGGAATGCTCAACCGTTGCTAAAATTCCGGTATGGAATTTCACAGCATATTCCAGCTTCTCTAAATGGGAAGGTAGAATATTAAGAAGCTCGTTTTTGCAAGGGACCTTCAGGGATACCGAGTAACATAATTCATCTATTTCCGGACTTTGGCAATTCTGAAATCAAAAGTACTGCACATTTACTTAATGTAATTTTGTGAGAAAAGTTCCCCTCAATTCAGCATATAAGTAAGTATCTTCATGACTTAACTGAAACTCTTAAACTAATTGTTTCCATTTTTGAGAACCTTTGGCCTACATGTACTTTGCACAAAAGCGTAAATTCTTAAAAGTTCAGTATAGCCCAAAGACGTTGATATTGATTGGACTGTGTTTGCGTTTGCTGTGGAATTACGTTTAAAATTGATTGTTTTGAGAATCTTATTGACTGCAACGCAAAATAATTTATATGTATGTGCTTCAGACTTAAAAGTTGTGAGTTTGCAATTTTTACTTTTGCAATGAAATGAGCATTTATGCGATGCAAAGATATCGAAAGTGTAAACATCATGTGGGCTTTCTGATTCTAAATTTAGAAAGAGTGAACAACTACATTGCATCACGATTTTTACTACTAAATTCATGCGATGCGATATATCTGTGACACGTTAATATTACGTGGGACAAAGCAGATGTCCGGAAGAACGGAAATGCGCTAGAAAAATGTGCGTCGTGATGCAATGTTAATGATTTATATGATGCACGTGTGTCAGCTACAGTCAATAGTCAGAATATAAAACGAAATATATTTTATTACAATATACATAATAAATAGTTAAGTATTATACAAGTTACAATCTTATCTTAGAAAAGATCAGGCACTTAAATGTACAATGATAATCAAAACGTATGAAAGTAAGTACATGTTTAAAATTACAAAACACTTCGTCTCAGTTTACATTCTTGGCATATCAAAACACTTAGTAACTTCGCCGGGGCAGGACAGGACAGGGCTTTCATTGATTGAGAACTACGCAATGGCTTATATAAATTACAACTGTAACAGTTCGAAAACAACTTCTGGGTATTTGCGTGAAAAGTCTTTAAATGTTTTCAGATCCGACGCAAACTTGTCTTTGTTCCTGCAAATCAAAACAAGACCATATAATAATACTATGCGTAAATGGTATATGGTATGATAGAAAGTTGAAGGCCACATTAAATTAATCGTAGCATACAGTGAAAACACCACACACCACGCAATTAACCTTACCACATGATAAGTTCCTTTGACTTTTTGGCAAGGAGCCCTTGATTAGCCACACTCTGACTTAGATCAAACATCTCCACTGCGTTGTCAACATGTAGGTGATCCAACAAATGTTTTTCGCACATAGCTGACAGTTCTGGGATATCGTATTTATCGGAAAGGATGTAGAGATCTCCTGCGTTCTCACCCAAGTTTTCTACCGTTCCTTGGTAAATGAAACGCAAAACTTCCCGAAAGAGTGCTTCGTCATCATCTGAGATTCGCACTATTCCCTCATTGTTTTCACGCATCGCGTTGGCAAACATTCGAGCAAAAAAGTGGCTTCTTGCTACAATTTATCAATGATGTACATAATATATTCCGTCACTTTTCACTTGCGCATTACATTTTCATTCTCGTGAGTAGATGGAATTATTGTTGAGTAATAAAGACATAAAAAGAACCCTAAACTACCTGAGAGTATTATCTTGTGTGCAGGGAAAGTTTCTCCGCCGACTTGAATAGTAACGTCGGAAAAAGCATCTGATAAGAAATAGGGTGTTGATGAGATTTTGCTGTTTGGATCTTCCGATGACTCAAGTGAGCAACTGTCGTCGTTTACCAAGACTGAATCTATATATTATTTATGCAATATGAAAACCAATATTTTAACCATTTATCCAATTACTAATATTATGATTGAGAGGATTGGGAAATGTTTCTTTACATGTTGTTTTTGTGACTTTAATATGCAAATCCATGGTGCTTGCTACATCTGGCCAATGACATCTGCTTTCATAATACTCATAAGATTCCAGCTCAGCCAGTTTGGAAACCGAGTTTTTAAAGAAACTAAAAGGAAATATTCGACTTCCATCCTTTGCGACCGTTTCATTTTGGTGGTAGTAAATGTTATTGTTGTTATGATAGCTGCCTCTCACTTCCATACTTGGGCATACAGGTGGAGATCGGGAAGCGTCTCTCTGGGGCGACTTGGAATTATCCAGAGGTCTAACAGTAAATGTCCCTTTAACCTCTGATATTTCAATGATTTCATCTGACTTTGGAGTTAATTTTATGTAAACTCCAACAAATGGCTCTTGATAGTCTCTAGAAATGCGTAGCTTCCTGAAATGAATTTGCAATCAAAGCTAAATTATTAAAAAAAAACTTTTAAATGCAAAAGTTAGAGTTGACGACTAAAATCAGCTCTCTAAATAAACTTACACTGAATGGGGAACACGTTGAAGAATTCCAGTATTGTAGGTGGTATCATGTTTGGAAAATACATGGAAGGGAGGACGCTCAATCATGCTGAGCAAATCGAATTTGCCAGGAACCTGTACCGTCATCAGATACTGATTTTCAATTCTCCCTGGAACACCCTGAAATTTTGTAAAATCATTCCGTTCATTTGTTACTGATCAAATCATCACCTTCACCTATTTACAGCAGTACATATTTATGTATTATGTTGTAGACTACACGTCAACGTCAACCAACACTACCATAAGGATAAATATTCAATTAGTTATGCAAGCAGGAAAATCATACAAATTTGTTTCGCATGCTTGGTTTCAACTATAAACAAAGCAGCTTAGAGAGCTGTCTGAAGTGGAGTGGTGTATGCAACTAAGAATTAGCGATGCGTTAAAGGACGCAACGAAAGGAGTGAGCATTTTGGTAGCGAGATGAGACTTGTGTATTTACCTCAAACCGTAGAATTTTCGTTTCCATTTTATCACAGTGAACTTTAGCGTGACGGTGACGAGACGAAAGTCAATGGACCAGGTGTTTTTTTATAAAATTTTTATGAAGCTGTGAGGATTTTAACCTAAAAGTGCAACAGGTTCCTTTCTGTCTCTCTAAAACAGTTGCACCTCTCTTTGCACGCAAAGAATTTTTATCTCTGTGTAAAATCGCACTCTTCTATATTGGGGTTTGCATGTGTAGTTCTCATTTCTGTTGCCAAACACTGTTTCATGCGATGTCGATGTCACTGTCACAATATATCATGTTTTTTTCATAAAGAGTTAAATAATCACTCTTTTTCAGTATGAGCAAACAAAAAGCCTCATAAATACACGATGAAACTGTGTTATTGTTGCTGAAACCTTTTACATTGACCACTTTTTTCTCTCGCAAAAGTAAAATCCAAATCAGAGTCGAAATCAAATGTTATTTCCTTATCTACAAATAGACTCTTTCTCAATCTTATTGACACATGTTACCACTTTATGCTTCAACTAATATTACTACTTCTTTTCAATTTGGTTCTGTAGTTATAAACTATTTCGTTTGCATTTTTACACAAAATGTTCCCAAAAGGGATAAAACGTTAAGTTAACTCTTGGACAGCCAGAAATAAACTGACACTCGAACTTTATTCAACTCAAAAATGAAAGAAAGAAAGAAAGAAGGGCTTTGTGTGTATGTTTAGTTCATCATGAGATGAGAGTAAAGCATACGGAATGACATAAGTCACCTCATGTTTATTTTGGCGTTTTGTATTCATGCATTCCCTATCTAAAGCACGGGTACACACAATCGCACATCATTCTTCGCAGTTTTAATGCATCTCAAGAAACATACGTAATGACTACTATAACATTATGAGATTTCTGTTAATTTCTTTCGCTAATTGACTTCACAACAGACCACAATGATAAGTTTTCTTAGGACGGATAGAGGAGACGAGTTGTTAGCAACTGCATATGTGTGGACTATGAAGTAGTTTGTAGAAAATGTGATGTTTTTCCTTAGCTTAGACATGTGAGAGTATTTATGTATTCAAAATCTCTCTTGCATGTACATATGTCCGCATCTATGTTGTATGTCCATAATAATATTGTTGTGTGTTTGGTTGGCTCTTATCTCCTCTTTTTTTTCTTTACTTTTTTTACGTAGTATTGTATTACATCCCGAGAGTTACATCGTGTATCGTAATGTAATGTTCGTAACGTAATAAAGTGACTCTCCTGTTGTCCTCTCCTCATCGCTCTCCTGTCCATGAGAATGCGATGAAGCAAGAAACGAGTCAAGCGACTTTGACTCCACTTGTTTATGTTTTTGATGATTACAAAGACAACACTGCTAAAAAATATATGCGTTGTAAGTACATCATGTCATGTACAGAGCATTTATATGGCGTAGTGTGAATGTGAACTTTTTTTTTGTTATGCTGGGAATTCGTATTCAGTGAATGTATTTTGGTTTGACGAGTTATGCCTATATAACTTTTACATATAATATGCATCTTCGTATTGCATGACGTAGCAGCATGATTTTATTGTTGCGTCTGCAGTAATGGTAGTAGTAATCTTGTCCTTCGGAAGGTTTTACAGATTTACCCTTCACTTTGGACATATAAATGAAAGAATTGCAGGTATACTATCCTAGTTAGGTATATCGACTAGTTGCTATTACTTAACATAAAATCCAGCCATTCTCGAATGACATTTTGTTGGCTTTGTTAGTATTTTTAGTTTTGCATGGATGGGATGAATATTTAATGTAGTAATAATTCCACAGATATGTGCAAAATTCAAACTCTTCTTTTTGAAGAATTTATACTTTTCTTAAAATGGCATTTGAAAATATTTCCACACAAAAAACAACAACAATATTTTAGTTTCTTGGAATAAACTAGCATCATTGCTTTCTTTTTTCGAACTCAATACCTCCAACAAAGGTGTCGCATATTTCATAATGATCTCCAGCTTCAGAACTCAGCTCTGTGAATATGACATTGGTACTGATCCAAGTTTCACGGCATGATCTGTATTCGGTGTGCTATAATCATTGAATATCAGTGTGGAAAGATGAATGAAACATCATGAAAGAAATATGAATGAAAGTTGATGTAGAAAGAGTACAAAACCATATTGCCTTCTTCATTCTAACACCTTTCTTGTATGCATATTTTTAATATGACATTTAGCTCTAGTTCTACTTATAACTTATAAGTATGCCTAGAATTTAGCTCACGACATTCTTATGTCAGATAAATTTATCCAAACAGATAAATAAACGTATTTTTCAATTGCAAAAATGTTGAGTTTGGTTCGAAATGAGTTTGTTTCAATAAATATTTTACATATTTTATGCAGGGACAGCCTTTACATCCGCAGTAGAACACGCTCAGCGTTTACTTGCTTGCTATTACAATTGACTATAAAAACGGTAGTAGAGGCTATCATACAGTTTCAATTTTCTGTTTATTGCCATTATATTTCACTAAAAATGTAAAAATGAGTTTGATTCGCTTCTCTGTGGTATATGCATTTATATCCAGCATCACATCAGCAAGCGAGAAGTCTAACCTATGCAATTACTATGCTTTGGAATCATTATTAAAACAATGGAAAAATATGTTCCCCTTCTTTCATACTTTTGTGAGTGATGCAATCAGGTCAACGGCATAAGTTTTGGTCTCAACCTCAACTCATCGGATGACAAACTGTTTTATGAATAGAGTCATTTCAGTAAACTAAATACTTACCTATTGAATAGTTCTATCAAATTAATTCGTAAGCATGAGCATCAAGTTTGTATAAAAGCTTCACAAATTCTACTCTCCATATCCAATCATCTTCTCACATTTTCCAATTAAACAACCAAAAAAACCTGTAAAAAAGGAAAAAAAAATAAAAATCCATAAAAAGTAAGAAATACGAAAGTATATTTGTAAAAATGAAGAAAACTCTCACGTTTCTAAGATTTAATTGTAATAACATTTTTTACAGATGGCAAAGATCCTCTCAATCGCTGTGGCTTTGACTGCCATCCTTTTCATGGCTTATGCCTTGCCAAGACCACAAGAAGTAAGGGTTAATAGCAGGAAGCAATTAAAACGTTTGAAAAGTTTGAAATATTTTTTTTACTAATGTCTTGATTTCTAACAGGAGGAAACTTCTGCACCACCACCAGAGGAAGCTGGGGGAGAAGGAGAAGAAGGTGGCGAGGCAACAACTGCTAATCCTTGCGCTCAGTTCAACGAGCAATGTTCAAATGGAGGAAATGGTGCCTGGACATTTATTTGTAACTATTTCTCTACTAGATTGATTGATATAATACTACAATAATATGAATCTTTTTTCCCCAAACAGGAGCAACTGCACCTCCGGGAAGTGAAAACTCTACACAGGGACAAACAGCACCTCCAGCAAGTGGACAGTGTCAGCTTCTCCAACAACAGTGCGCCTCCCAAAATCAAACGCTTCCAGGGGGAATGACACCCCCAGGTGGCATGACCCCTCCAACACAGCCAGCTGCACCAATTTCCACTGAAATGCCAAAACAACCAGAAATGCCTAATCAGAACATGACCACACCTGCAGCTGCACTCCCTGGAGCTGGTAATATGACAACTATGGGAGCGGGTGATATTAACCAAAACTCAACAATGCCTGGTGGCGTTGGAGGAGGTAAGCAAAGCAGTAGCAATATATATATGTTGTCTTCAGACTTAGAAGCCAATTTTAAAATCTTTTCCCTTTTCAGGCATGATGACTCCCCCACCATATGGAAAATAAACGATGCTGACGCTTATCGCTGAAAAAAATATCTGTTAATCGGGGACTGCATTAATTGATAACTGAATATTTGGCTGATACCTAATTATTTATTCCAAACATTTTCTGTAAAAATTCTGCCTCTTTTATCTGTTTCTTCTAGAACTATTACTTATTTATTATATAACTTATTTTTTTCCATAATTCATGCTAACATGTCTCTACCCTTCTCATTTAAAACAATAAAATTGACTGTGACCTCCTTTAATTTCAATTATTTGCACTTTTTCTTTAAGCATCTCCTTTGCAATTCTTTTAATATTTCGGGAATTAGAAGATTATATTACATATCAATGACATGTCATGATGCCATCATTGATGCTCTGATGATCAGCTTCTTTTTCGTATGAATTGCAAAAGGAACAAATTTGAATAAGGATTCCATTTTTATTATATTCAACTATTTCTTTACTAGACAGATTAATTATTTTTGGAGCAAGATACCACAATAATAATGATAACACAATACTAATTTTTTTACATAATGTTTAAATGGTGGTCTTTGGTCCCAGTGTTACAGTAATTGATCCCCATTTTTGCCTTACCACTAATTTTTACTTTGTATTTCTACATTACATTGCTTTGCAACTCTACTGTACATACATTTATTTTTTGCATGCTCTTTTTCTTAATGGATTTTTAAAGTCGAATTTCCGTTATTTGTCACAATTTCAGCCAAATTGCCGTTTTCAATGCCTTTCCTGGTATTCAACCACTTTTCGAGCAATCTATAGTTGGAAAATGAATACAAATTTCAGTTATTTGTAGCACCAGTCGGGAGAAACCCTTATTTTTTTGCTATCCAAATGTTATTAACATGATTTCGTATTACCCTGTTATATGATTGAGAGGTGTCCATGAGCCAAAGTCTATATTTCCAGTTGAAAACTTGCGATTATTTGGAGTATCTATGAAACAAACATGATAGAAGTAAGCCAATGCAAATAGATTAACAACTTTTCATGTAACAGTAAATGAATCGTACCCAGTGTTCGAGGAAGCAATCCAACGACAACGCAGTTTTTTGGTAGTCCACTCCCTTCGGCTGCCAAGCTTTTTATAAGATGGTGTACGGCAGCCTGAGCCAAAAATATTTTACTATTTGTATATAAAAGATCGAATAAATAATTTTAGTAATAAAAATAGTTAAATTCAACCTTAGCCATGCCGTAACCCATCATTGTTGGAGTAGGACCTGTGGCAGCCTGTGCTCCCGTCATCACCAATAAACCCCCTTCCTTCAAAAGCCTTCCAGCCAAATAAGTAGCCACAGCAGAAGATTCAACACTTTGTTTCCACATTAGATCTACCGATTTCAGAAAGTCCTCACTGGTTGCATTCCCTCCCATCCATCCGCCAGCAACACAAATGATTCCATCTAAAATTCTCGATGAATTGTCAACTTGCAAAGCTTCTTTTAGCTTTTGCTCGATCCATTGTGCCTAAAAAAAGAGATAGTCAGTAAGTAGACAGTTTCCAGCTACAAATTTCCACTTTTTTTAAAATTTACCTGCTCTGAGGTAGTTTGAAGATCAACTATGTTGATATCAAGACTGAGATCTGCCTCCTCGTTTGGCCCATGGTCAACACAAACTACCCATATATTCTTTTCCTTAAAATGTCGTACAATCGCTTGTCCCAGTGCTCCTCTTCCACCAATCACCAAAAGTTGTTTTTTATCGTTTGACATTTTTATGCTACACTAAAGACGGGTTTTTGCACCTCCAAAATTCACTGTCGCTGTTTAAATGTCTACTACCTAAAATGAGATGCAGAGCCGATCGTAGAATTTTAAGCAAGATTTTCTGCTTTTATTATTACTACTCTACAAGTAAATTTTATAGAGAGGAGAAAGCATATTATGATGACATACTTACACATCATCTTCACTCCTTCCTACCCACATAACCAGTATTCCTATGAGATTCAGAAAGCAACATCATGGAGAATGCTACACTTAATGGCAACAAGTAGCTAGGCAAGAGTATTGATCGAAGCAAAGTCGCAGGGATGTGGGTACAAGGTGCAGTTCATATATGTACTTATCTCTGGAATATGTTCCCACAAGGATTGGAATGCCCCTGTATATTTTATATAAAGGCGACATATCTTCCACATTCTACTTTAATGAAGCATCTACGCCACAGCCATCGCCTTGTTTCTATTCTAAATTCCTGCATGTTTATCAAAATTTTGAAATTTATTTTTTGAATCAAGTGTATCATAAATTAAGGATACAATTTCTCTAAAATAATGCAACTATACAAATATGCGTTTCAAGGACAAACTGTTTTCAATGGAATGATTATACATTAACTGTATAGTATGGAAACAGATAATAAAATGTTTTATTTTTTAACAATGAGAGACCGTCTACTCAAATCGCTCATTTTTTGTTGACAGTATACAATATGACAGGAATATCTTGTACAGAAAGGTAAATTACTGCCTACGAGTAAAAATAGTAATTTGTTACACTCTCTCCACATGATTGCACTTGACAAATAAGCTACTATGATTGATTGTTTACTCAAAGTTTACTGAGAGGAGTGCCGACAATAATGAACTTCATGCTTCTTCTTTTTTTATTATACCCCGAATCATACAACATACATAAATGGAGTGCTAACAATTCTGCATGTTTCTTCCTATACATATATTTTGAGCTTTGGGAAGCTCTACCAAGCCTCATTCTATACTTTTACCTTTCTCGAATTAATAGTACATTATGATAGCCCTGATTCGGATATATAATCGATTTGGCCATTGTGGAACTCAGAGCTTTCAATTTGATTTAACAAAAGCAGAACAATTTTAAAGGGCAAATGGTTAACCCTGAATCCTCATTGAGTTAGGAGCATTGCAAACATATTTTAAGTCTTTAATAGTTATAATCAAATATTCACCAAACTAATTCATTTTAAAAAATGCACTCCGCATCTCGTGAGAGATTGATAAGCACTCCCAAAGGCCTAAATTCAAGCGAAAAAATCTTTGAACCGCTAAGTACGCCGGTAACGGTGGAGAAAGTGAAACAAAATGGTGAAGAAGAAGAAGACGATCTTTTCAGTACATTTCGTGGGCTTCTAATTCTAGGAAGAATTTTAGGAGTTATTCCCATTTCCGGAGTTTTCAGGAAATCATACAAAGATTTATATTTCAGGTAAGATCTGCAGAGTAGTACATAGATACGTTCGGAAACAATCTAATATCATATCATATTTCACTTCCATCTCATCAAATCTACCTCGTAAAATCAATTTTAAAGTTTCATATTTTCTAATACAGTCGGTGCAGTTTCGCAGGGATAACAAGTTTTTGCTGTGTCACACTGATTGCTTTGAATGCTTCACTGGCAATTGGGAATGCTGTTCGGGATCAAAAACAAAATGCTCTTCAAATCGCCAGGTCAATTGGAACTCCGTTGTTTAGCCTTTGGGGACTCTTTATGTAAGAAACCTACCTGTAATGCATTATTACTGCACTAAATATCATCTAGAAGGCACGTAGTAAAGAAAAAGTTTTTTTTACTCAAATACTATTTTAGATACACATATTTTTTGCTGCGAGGGGATGAGTTTTTGAAAATTTTCAAGTTTTGGGCATCCTGCAATTTATATTACTCGAAAAAGGACACCTACTTGTATCGGATTATTGTCATCATCAGCATAATCTTGTTCAGCTCGGCCGTTTTAGAAAATGCGATCCTGCACATGGAATTTTTTGAAGCGTTTGATGATATCAATGGTATCTAAAAAAAAGTTTAATGTGAGCTGTAGAAAGCATAATTGACTTCATGCAACTTTATGTTTAAAAGGTCATATAATCAAATACGGGAAGGAGACAGGCAATGCCTCCGTGATTAAAATGTACTATTGGCGAAGTCACATTCACTGGAACAATATTGTGGGCTACCATCCAATATTTGCTGTTTTGGCTTTCCTAGTCCATAAGTTTGTTCTCTACGGCTGGAATTACATTGATGTGTTCATGGCATTATTTTGCAGAGCCCTGTATTTTAAATTCAAAGTACTTTGTAGGGCGGCAGAAGATACGCTGTTTCTACCTTTGCCGTTGGACTCCCCTGATGTATACATTCCTTCAGAATTTGGTAACTGATAATGATTATAGCACTTTTATTGGTGTATACATTTTATTAGATCAAGTCCAATATTGGCTTGTGTTATTTGCAGATCGACAAGCTTGGAACCGGCTAGCTAAAGATCACGAGCAACTTTGCAATTTGATTGATGTTATGAATAGATTCTTTTCTCCATTGCTCTTCGTTTCCTATTCGACTAATGTCTATTTCCTATGTATGCAGGTATGAAAACAATTATATGCATGCTATTAATTACTATAGTACGCGGCAGAAGTTAAATAATGACACGTAATTGGGAAAAAAACTTCATAGCTTTTAGGTACCCTAAACCCAGACTTTGTGCAGCATAGCCTTGTGCATTCTATTTACGCCCCTTGGAGCTTTGTCCACATCATCTTGAGAGTATTCCTATTGTCAATTTGCGCTGCAAAGATAAATGAATATGCTCACAATATCCGAAACATCGTGCAGCGTTGCCCAGTGGAGCTTTATGACGGATGTGTAAGCATTTAGTACTACAATATACTAATATGTATATCGTAATGATTTTGAACTTGTTCTTCTCATGTCCATTTAGATTGCAAAACTTGACAAAAGAGTAAATGTGGGTCCAAAACTAGGAATGTCGGGGCTGGGTTGCTTCACTGTAACAAAACCATTCATGTTGAGCATTTTGAATGTGGTCTTTACAATTGAAATTGTACTTTTGCAAGGATTAACAGCGTCGCAACCCGCGAATTCTAATAATTGTCACAAGCCATAGTTTTGCGTTTGTTGGCTAACATTTCTATAACATTTGATATTGACCGTATGTAACAATTACAGTCTTTCAAAATGTTTTACTTGTTGCACAAAACACTATTCCAGAAGGCGTGGCATTTCCTCCTTTTTTTCATTGAATACAACTTTGGTTTCAAAGGAAGGGCTATACGTTTATGGAATTTGAAATCTTATTTTTTGACCATGCTTCGCCATATCTACCATTATAAAATCATAATTTGTTCGTGGAGGTGGATATAATAATACAAGCGAAAATAAAAATTAGCAAGAAAATTGCCGTTACGCCTTATTATGTCATTTTCATTTTTTTGTGTGTATATTCCTTCAAAAGTTAAACATATAGTTCTACAAACATCTCCATTCAAATCCATTCTTGTCATTGAAACTTTTCTTTACATCAGAAAGTTTCTTGAGTCCGAAAAAAGTTGTTTTGTTAGGATTAGAATGTGCAAACATGTTATGGTCACTATTTCACTAATGATATGATAACATACAGTGTCATCTGGAACTTGCTACCGGTATTGCAAAAGAGGAGGAATGTGCTTGCAAAAATATTGTTATGTTCAGAAATAGAAACGTGTGAACAAGAACAAATTGAACATACATATACCGATTTTCTACTAAGAAAATAACAGTGTTCAATTATTCATTTCCTCATCTACAATGGAGATACTAGAGGTTGACGCACGCATTGCTATAAGTTCATGATTAGCTCAGTTTTCACTGGAAGAGAGTAGAATCCCTTCCTATTGGTAAGCAAGGGATAAATAAGATAAATTTTATTATTAGTGGTGGAGTAGGTGGTCTAAAAGAAGTTATAAGTAAATGGGTACACATTGTTGATTATCTTATTTTAGCCCTTTGCTCAAAAGCTAATAAGCTCACATCGAGCATATATCGTGTAGAGTCAACAATACACGTTTGGAAAGGAATCAAGTATGGCTTTTCCTGTGGGCGATTTCTTTAGTAAAAATGTTTATACCGACAATTTCAAAGCTTTTGAGGCTGCTTACGGCATGAATAAGAAATCTGAGGTTAAAGATAGCAAGGTAGTAATGGGAGATGACTTATTTCTGAGTATGCGGGGCTACTTGATATTCGGAAGAGTGATTGGTGTCATACCACTGTCTGGAGTGTTTGGAACACAGAAATCACACAAGTCCTTGAGCTTCAAGTAAGTTAATGGCAAATAAAAGTTAATGATGTGTCAGGAACATATTGAATGAGTTATTATTGTAAAAAGTATTATTTTGATTTCTAAAGGAAGTTTAGTCTGCCTGCACTTGTGAGTATCTGCATAGTCTTAATTGTTAGCTTGAGCACTGTCCTGGCCTTGCTACAAACTATAAAACTGACCAAATCAAATGCTCTCGAGATTGCTCGCTCCATTCAAGGATTTGCTTTCCTATTTTGGGGGCTCTTTTGGTATGATATACATTCTACATTCACAAAGTTGTTGTTTTCTTCTCAAGTTACAAAATGAATAATTTAATATTAATACATTTTCTTTGACAGCTATGTGTATTTTTTGCTTCGTGCTGAATCCTTCATCAACATTTTCAAAACATGGACAAAGACAGATCTGTACCACTCGGTGAAAGACAAAACGTTCAATCGTGACATTATTTTTATCTCCGCCATAGTATTTATTTCTGCCACGCTTGAAACGCTCATAAACCACATGGAGTACTTTCCTCAATTCGACCAAATTAACGGCAAACATTTGAGAAATGTTTCCAAATATGGGTCAGCCCTTGAAGCTTATCATTGGAGGGCAAATGAACATTGGGGAAGATATTTTGGTTACCATCCAATGTTTGCTGTTTTGGCTTTTGTGTCGCACAAGTTTGTTCTCTTCTGTTGGAATTATGTGGATGTGCTCATGATAATATTTGCAAGAGGATTGTATTTCAAATTTAAAGGATTGTGTCAAGTAGCAGAAGAAAATTTGTGTGCGACAAAACAATCTGTAAAACTGCAGCCCTTTGAAATATCAGGTAATAAAATGGAATGCTCAAGGCATGAACAAATTTACGCATGACACATTTTTGTAATACTTTGAATGCCATTTCTATACAGATCAGCTAACCTGGGTTCACATCGTGAAGGATCATGACAGTTTGTGTACGCTTTTGGAAGCATTTGAAAAGTTCATGTCCCCAATCATATTCGGTATCTCATAGCATATTCATATTATTATATCAACAATTAAAAATGTATGTATATTTGTTATTAACCATCGCTCAAATTAAAATCGCTTATCAGGTTCATACACAACTAATGTGTATTACATTTGTATGCAAGTAAGTATAATCATTCCTGAGTTCAAATTATTATATTGACGTTAATCGTTAATGACTAATGACTTGTAATGTAATGTTTTGCATTCTCAAGTTAATAGATGGGCTAACACCTGACAAAATAGCTCACAGCCTTGTTCACTCTATTTTTACACCTTGGAGCTTTCTCCACCTTTCCATGAGAATATTTTTGCTATCGATTACAGCTGCAAGAATCAATCTGTATGCTCATGAAATCGGAAACCTTTTGAAAAAGTGTCCTATCGAATTTTATGATGCAGAGGTAACAATTTAACATATATTTAACGTAGTTGAAATTTTTGGATGGGAAAGTAAAATTACTTCGGATAAAGCGTGCGATTAACATTCTATGTATGGTTTTATGTAATGTAGGTAGCTCGGGTCGATAAGCACGTAACAGCTGGGCCAGATATTGGCATCAGTGGGCTAGGTTGCTTTGTAGTCACGAAGCCATTTATACTCAGCATTGTCAACGTAATATTTACCGTTGAAATCGTTTTACTTCAAGGACTGTCATCCACAGCAGGACCCTGCATAGATGGGTCAAAGAAAACGTAACGACGAAGAAAAAAACCTACGTGCATTTCAATTAATCACAAGAGAAAATTATGGTGTACAAGAACAAGCACGCTGTGTCACGCTTTGCATTGTTTTGAAAATTAAGTTGTTTACGTGAACACCTGAATAAACAATTGATGACTGATCAAGTACTCAACCTGTAATCAATCTCCTGTTGTTACACAATTTGACAGTTTGTCAAAAATATTTACCAATCGGTTACATCCTTTACCTCTTTGATGAGGCAATAAAACAATAAAACATGAAATAATTGCATCGTTACATACCGCATCCTGGGGCAATGCCAGAAAAAAATAAATGTTCGGACCCTCTAAAGCTGTTTTGATCCGATAATAATGCATAATCAAGCCTATAATTGGAAACATCCATCATTCGACAACCTTTTTTGTTATCGTCATAATATTCTTATAAATACTATGTTAAGGTGCGCCTTTCTGAAGTTTACAATACATATAATTAATTATGTGCTCGCATTATATTTCTTTTGTGATGCTTTGAAAGGACCTTCCGTGTTCTTTTGTCGAATTTTCATAGGTAACAAGTTCCAATCCCACCTGTTCTACCTGTATGTACTTCTACGATTATACATATTGTCAAAATTTTGGAAGGTGTGGCTATAGATTTGTCATTAATTGTAGTGAACACGTAAAGGAAGATAATCTTAAAAGAATAGTTACACGCTCTTTATCTGCATAACACGACTTTCAGTTACTGCAAACGAAGTTTGTGATGGAATAACGAATAACTACTGATAAAATTTTACAGTTCATTCTTTGGCATGATGAGTCCTCTTACAATGGGTGCTGAAAACCCTCAACAGCTTAAATCTAATTCAGCAGGTCACAACCCTTTTAATATTGATCCCGTGGAAGCAGCTTTTGACAAAATCGAGGAAGAAACTAAGGATGATTTATTTAGAAGTCTTCGTGGATTCCTAATTTTTGGGAAACTTCTTGGACTGCTGCCATACAAAGGGATATTTGGACATTCATCCTCCAATCTGAAATTCAGGTTTTAAATATGAATAATTATTTAAATAGTCCAAACGATCCAACCAATCTACATGACAGTACGTTTTTTAAACGATATGATTAATTTTTATAGGCACACGAGTCCCACATCTTTTATTACATACGGAATATTAGTGATACTGTTCATAAATTCATTTTTTGAATTCCTTCGTTCAGTGACGGCTTCAAAGAAAAATGCTTTTGAAGTAGCCCAATCTATTCGTTATATCTTTTACCAAATTTGGGGGGTATTGATGTACGAAACATGTCGTTAATGAAAATTCCTGTATTAAATCGAATTTACAAGCTTATTTACACTTTGAAAATATTGAATATACAGATACCTCAACTTTGTAACAAGAAGTAAGAGCTTTCTCAACATCTTTCATGCTTGGAGATCAATTTCAATATTTTACTCAAAACCAGACACAAAATTGAGAAGGGACATACGCCTCATTGCAGTTGTGATACTCACCTCGGCGATTCTGGAAAATGCTTGTTTGCACGTTTTGTTCACGGTGGAGTATGTGAACGAAACCAGAGGGGCTAAAGGTAACGGTTTCACCAGCATCCATGTACAAACTCGAAATACCATTTATTACAATTTTCATCGTTTTAAAACAGGGTTCCCTCGTCCAAATGCAAATTTAACCTTTTTGGAAGCATATTACAAAGGTTTTCACAGAAGCTGGTGGAACTACATCAGTTACAATCCATTTTTCGCTATTTTGGCTTTTGTTCAACACAAGTGGACTATGCTTGCGTGGAATTACATGGACATCCTAATAGCTGTGCTTGGAAGAGCCCTGTATTACAAATTTAAGATACTCTGTGAAACTTCAAAGGAACTTCTTGTAAAACAAAAAACGTCTCGGTTTTTTGACAACATGAATAAGGGAAATGAGCCAATTGGTAAGAAAATTTTATTTTTATGTTATTGGAAATATTTTCTGTATTGCATAAAGAGAATTATAACTCTTCAGAAAAACAAGGATGGCTTCAAATGACAAAAGACCATCATTCAATTTGTGAGCTACTTGACGTATTTGAAACTTTTTTGTCTTACCCTCTGTTTATTTCCTATACGGTCAATATCTACTACGTGTGTATGCAGGTAATTGAGGTTAAGACATTTTTTAAAAACAAATTTGAAACAAAAACGTTTAATCTTATCGTAATTTCCATTTTCATTATGCGTTCCTTCAATTCAAGCTTGTGGAAGGATTGACAGTGGATGCAACAAAACATTCCCTTTTCCATACAATTTATGCTCCTTGGAGTTTCGTGCACTTAATTTTGCGTATTTACGCACTTTCAATTTGCTGTGCAAAAGTTAATCATTACGCACATGGAATTAGAGATGTTATTCAACAATGTCCGGCAATGTTCTACACCACTGATGTAAGAAAAATTTCTCGCTCACATTTATTGACTTATCATCCCATGCTAAAATATAACTGAAAATTATATTTTTCCAGGTCTCTCGATTGGATAAACGTGTCATTGGAGGGAGGGAAATTGGTATCTCAGGCTTAGACTGTTTCACTGTCACAAAACCATTTATTCTGACAATTATTGGGGTAATATTTACATTTGAAATTGTGCTACTACAAGTGTACCCCAATCATGACCACACAAACAATAATTGTGCACCTGCTCCGTCTGGTTAATGACAGGAAATCATTCTAACATTCCAAACCATTTATGTACTAACAACTAAAGAACAACACCATAATTTGATTATAATAATACATTTGTAATTTATGAAAATGTACCATTTCTCAATAAATATACTTGTGTCACGTCAATGTCAGTTTCCATCAGTAAATTTATTTTGCTTTCCATTATTTCATCATTTGTCCTTATCTTCGTTTCATAATCCTCTGCCTTGTACTTGAGAACTGGCAGCATAAATAAAACTATACTATATGCACTCTAGTCCAGTTTTTGCATTTAATTCATTTCGCATTGACTCCCAACCCAGTATTTGAAAGACCTGAATAAATTAACGGTCCAAAATATACTTATAGATTTAAAAGTTGGTCGTATCATCTAAACTGACACTATGAAGTACACTGAAAAAATCACGGAAGAAGTTTTCCAAGTCATGAAATCAAATAAATTATCACAGGCATTTAAAAACAGTGCGAAATCTGAAACACCATCATCAGAAACAAGGGGAGTTGAGGAGGATCTTTTTAAAAGAATCAGGTCATTTTTCATTATTGGAAGACTTCTTGGGATTGTTCCTTTCTCTGGGACGTTCCAACGTTCTTATTCCAACTTGAACTTTAGGTAAAGTTTTACTGCTTTTAATTCACACGAACGATCTGTAGTAATATAATTCATAGAAGATGTGAAAAAAATATTTGATAGGCTTCTCAGCATTCCATGCCTGACAAGTATTTTTATCATTATCCTCCTGATTCTAAATTGGACATTGGAGATTGTCCAAGCAAGTCGTGTTCCCAAAAAGAATGCTTTGAAAATTGCAATGGCAGTTAAAGCTCCAATATTCTATGGCTATGGAGTTTTCATGTAAGATTATCTCTTTAAAAAGTAACCTTCTATATAACTTTTCAACTTTTAACCAATCCATATTTTCAAGTAGCTACTTGTACTTCTTACACCGGGCAAAAGCAATTATCGGTCTTTTTCGAACGTGGGTGAAAGCAAAAACATATTTCTATTTACCGGACAAAAATCTGAGCAGAGACGTATTTGTTTTATGCTTCTTGGTGCTAACATCAGCAGTATTGGAGAATGGACTTTTACATCTTAAATATTTCCAAAAGTTTGACAACTTGAATGGTTAGATTTATTTGTTTTCTTGAATTGTTTAGTCTAGATTGATTGATGGATTGTTTTTTATCTTCCCTGAAGATGTAGTGATGTTGGGCTACCATGAACAACTTGGGAGTTATAACCCACGATCATCCATACTGGAAATTTACTATCGCCGATCTCACTTTGATTGGTCTAGTGTGTTGGGGTATAATGAACTATATGCTGTGCTCGTCTTCATTTCAAACAAATTGACACTTTTCAGTTTGAATTACGTTGATCTGCTGCTTGGCGTTTGTGGGCGAGCGATATATTTTAAATTCAAGAGTCTTTATGAGATTACAAAGAAAGAACTTGCTCCTCTGAGGAGGAATTCTTCTTATCATATTATAAGTAACTTGGATTACCAAAAATTCAGAAATTCAGTTCAGATATTCATAATAGACAAGTAATGGCCATTTTGTGTGTGTATCAAATATTGTGAATTTAGAAAAAGGAAAGGAACCGTGGCTTCATATTGTAAAGGATCATGAGGCTCTATGTAACCTGATCAATGAATTCCAGTACGTGCTGTCGCCTCTCACGTTTATTTCCTATGGTATAAATGTATTTACCATGTGTACGCAGGTAAAGTACATGAAACAAAGTCGATATCAAATTGATAGCATAAAATATTTCAAGTCTCAGCCTGCCCCATGTGGTCTAACTGACTTTTTATTCACTTTTCACCAAGATTTACATGGGACTACATACTGAGGATTCTGGACCGAGGAGCATAATACATTCAATTTACGCTCCATGGAGCTTGCTTCACCTGGCGATGAGAATTTATATTGTTTCGATATCTTTAGCACGAGTTAATGTCTATGCACACAAGATAATGGACGTGATCAATGAATGCCCGATAGAATTTTACGACAAAAACGTACCAAAATCATTGGGTTCCTTTAGTATTTGCTTTTTAAAGCGATTAAAAATAATGATTAACGTTTTGGATTTGTACAGATCTCTAGACTTGACCGTAGAGTGACCACCGGACCTAAAATTGGAATTTCAGGATTGGGTTGCTTTACTGTAACAAAGCCATTCATTCTTCAGATTATTGGTGTGGTATTCACCTTTGAAATTGTACTGCTACAAGGTTCTTCCGCAAAGAACGGAGATGGCCTGTGCTGCTGCAAAACTACAGCTTGAATTTCCTCTTAATAATATTTATTTGGCCTTGCAATATTTCATTGTAGCAAAATTTCGTTGAAGGCATCAGCGTGAAATAATTTATCACATACTATCCATACCATACACATAAGCACAATAGGCGTAAATATTTTAAAAAGAATTTTGTTTACAACAAAAACCCGTCAAGTTTTCTGTTTTCTATACTTTCTACTTTCTCCCTACTTCATAAATGAAAGAACCTATCATATTTTTCAGGATTTCTGCAGTAAACTACATTGTGTCCTTTATCATCTTAAAATGTATATGGTTGCTGTTTCGCGTAACACGTTGCACATTTTACACCTGCCAACCCTTAAAAATGAAGAAGAAAGGGTGTGGCCCATTGTTGTCATTATCATTATTTGCTTTCATTCTAAATTTAACCACTAAAATAGTAAAAATATGATGTTTTCGTTTGTTCGTGCACAGAAATGCAGGCTTACCAGCAACTGCAAGTTGAAGAACTATTAGCAAAATGTTATGACATGACTATCCGTATTATTAAAATAGCTGTGTATATTCATATAATATATATTATTATTCTAATACAAATAAAAAATGGGGATAATCATAAGTTGCTTACTATTATTTGGATAGTTTAAGTTTGCTATGTACATTAATACTTAAATAATACGCAAATACTTACAATCCATCATACATCACACCACTCTGTGACGCTTGTTTACCAAAAATGAAAGTGCAAAAAAACATCGGATCCCTTTGATACTACGTACGTGCTTACCTACGCTTATATGACAGTTTTATTGAATCTCGTAATGATTGATATTACCCCCTGACAGTTGACACGCAATGCCCATTTCTTGGCAATTTTTTTGCTGTGGTATTGTCTTTTGTTATCATATCATGTTATATTTTGTTCCATGAATTTTTAAATTGTTTGCTTCGTAATATGCAGAGCTTAACAATGGGAAGTTATATATGATTAATATTTTGGGTATCGTCACTGTCACGGTTTTTCGACCCAACTGCCCTTCATACTGGGATTAACTACCTCTTACACCCTATAATCCATCAGCGAACATATAGCAGATACTAAACTGTTGTGTAGCACAATGTCGGCATTGTTGACACCTCAAAAATTACCGCAGGAGGAGGGTGACAAACATAAACTGACAAACAACGAAGAGGAAACGGTGGGAGCCATCATCATTTCAACTGATTTTTCAAGGAATGCCTGCTGCTCCAGCCAGACATAAAATTATCTTGTCTTTCAAATTCCCTAATCACTTCCAATCCCGTGTTATTCTGAAGAAGAAGTAGGTGGGGCCTCATCTTAGATTTGGATAGACAAAGATGACTAGACAGTATAATTTTTAACATTTGGACTGGTGACGGTAAACATTTTTTTCGCCAATTAAAATGGTTCAAAAACTGTGTCCAAGTTCTCACGTTGTAATTATGGAACACTCTCTTCGAACTAAAATCTCTGACTCTAGACAAGACAAAAGTATTTTTAATTATGGTAATGCATACTCTGGCTCCACAACTGAGAAAATTTCAGAGCCCAACTTTGGTTCTGAAGACAATGATCTTTTCAAAGATCTTCGGGGCTTTTTCATATTTGGGAAAGTAATTGGGTTGATCCCCTTTTCTGGTGTGATGGGAAACTCATCAACAAATCTGTCATTCAGGTAATACATACTAATTTTTTTAAGAGCAACAAGCAATCTATTATGCCTAGAATTATTTTAAATGTATTTTTATTAAATTCTAGGCGCAAAAGTGTACCATCAATTATATCACACATTATCCTAGGAATTATCATAATGAATGCAGTTCTTGGAGTCGTTGAATCAATTAAAGCAGACAAACGAAATGCATTAGAAATTGCTTCGTCAGTTCGTGCAACGCTATACTTCCTTTGGGCTTGCTTCATGCAAGTATCAGATATAGAGTCTATACAATAAATGACGAGTTTTCTCTGAAACACTCTAACAAAACCAAACTAATCATGCAGTTTCTACTTCATATATACAGATACCTCACGTTTCTTCGGCACGGGGAAGAATTCTTAAATCTTTTCCACCAGTGGAGGTCTACTCAAATTGTTTACTCAAAGAAAGACGAAACTCTTCGACGAGATGTGCTTATAATGAGTGGGGTAATAATGACCTCTGCTATTTTAGAGAATGCAGTGCTTAATTTAGAATATGTTAAACAGTTGGACAATGTCAGTGGTAAGTCAAAGAATTATTATAACTTTGAAAAACTTGCAAAATATCAAAAATTACAATAAAATAAAGTAAAGTTATGACAAATTTACAGGAGAAAAGTATAGTAATACAACTGACAACCTGACGTCGATGGAAGCTTTCTACAGGAGGTCCCAAAATCACTGGGCTAATGCATTAGGATACAACTGGTTTTTAACAATTTTGGCTTTTATTCAACATAAGTGGATCTTGTATTCATGGAACTACGTTGACATTTTGATAGCTGCGTTTGCTCGTGCAATGTACTTCCAATTTAAATCACTTTACAAAGTAGCTAAAGCAAAGGTTTTGTGTGCCAGTGATTCTAGACTTGGCACTACTCAAGGAGATTCTCTTTTAGGTATGTTGTATGTGTAATGAAATGAAGACTTTTAATATGGCTGGTGGTATTTATGTACGTATAACTCAAACACAAGCGTAAAATTTACCAGGTCGAGAAGCTTGGACCCAGATTGTCCGCGATCACAAAAAACTTTGTCAATTGCTCGAATTACTGGAAAATTTCTTTTCACCCTTGGTTTGTAATTACAAATAATTTATTTTTATATAAATTAAAAATTTATGATTAAAAATTATTAAAATTTAGGTGTTTGGATCGTATGCTATCAATATGTACTACATTTGTATGCAGGTAGGTTTACAAAATATGAAAAACAAACAATCATGTTAAAATCCACTTTTACATTACGTAACTAACAAACTTCCATATTTGCAGCTTCTAGATGGTTTGACGTCTGAGATATCCAGTAAAAGCATTGTACATTCCATTTATGCACCTTGGAGTTTCTTACATTTAATTCTGAGGACATTCACTGTGTCAATTTGTTGCGCAAGAATCAACGTTTATGCCCATCAAATCCGATACATCTTCCAAGAATGTCCTGTTGAATACTACCAACCAGAGGTACAACAAGAATGCAAATTTATATTTAAAATCAATTTTGAAAGAAAAAAATCTAATATTATTTTGTGGATTGGAAAAGGTTTCCCGATTGGATAAACGAGTGACCTCAGGACCTGATATTGGCTTCAATGGGCTTGGTTGCTTTGTTGTGACCAAACCCTTTATGCTAAGTATTCTCAGCGTTATATTTACATTTGAAATTGTCTTGCTACAAAGTGTTCCGTCAGCTACGCCTCCAGCAACTTGCTGTTGCACAGTTAAGTAGTTGAAAAACTTACGGGTATTGAAAGTAAAATGAAATTAATATTGCTATTGAATTGAAGTACTCTAACTTTAATTAAGTGTAACATAATGTTCTAACTCAAATTTTGCAGTTAAATAAAAAATTATTAAACAATTTGCCTTTGTTTACTTTCACCCTGATAAGCAAGTACAAAGTATCATTGGGGCAATGTGAAACAATAACATTTCCGACATTCGATTTGTCTATAGCAGGAGCACTCGATAAGCATACCGTGATATTATAATGAGCACAATGACATAGTGGAATAATGATGAAGGTCAAGCCAAACCCATCTACTTCTGAAGCCTGGAATTCGCATAACCCACATTGCCTTTAGATTCTTTACTATTCAACTTACCCGTAGCTCTCATGTTTTTCATAGTATACGAGATTCCTAAATAATACATAAATTTACAATCAACAATACAATAGATATAAGCAAATTCATTCATTTTATTTGTTAATCTTCATTGTGCACAGACGTTAGTTTATCTAGATCAACCAAGGACTTTAAAATACGCATAAAAGAGTAGTTCTTAAATGTCTTTATCCTGGCATTGAGCGTTAAAGAAATCACAAACTTTCTATATGACTTTTCCCCCACACGGTGCTACAAACAAATAGAATATTAAATACGACTTATCATCTCCACATTAATTATATACTTATCTCTTCTGTCAAAGTGGCATTTCATAATAAAAGTAATACTCCAAATCTCCGCCTACTCAAATAAAGTATTTCGAGATGCAAATAACAATTATTATTGTTATTTATTAACCATCGCTCAAATTTTTCGTGACAGTGACACCGTAATAATAACACATGCCCCTGTGGATGTTTATCTTACTCTCCTGTTATTTCTGGGTCAAAAAGTGTGTCCCGCAATGTCACCTTGATTATTACCTTGAAAAAAACCATTGATTTTTACAGCAAAAGTATGCACGCAACATAGAGTTCGATTTACATAATAATATGTGTACATCTCTTGCTTTCACTCACCGTTACGGTATGTTGTTTAATTAAATATTTACCTTGTGGCAAGAAAAATGGATGCAACAGCAACAACGAAAACGGTGAAGGAGGAGCAGCCTTCCAGTGAACGAGTAACTGAAGCATTGACAAGAAGTGTAAACCAATTAATAATTTATGAGTGTCCCGCTAATAACAGCCCTCTTCTTTATTTTTTATCTATATAAATTTGTTCATCAAGATGCAGGTCAGTTATTTCTTGTGTTCTTTTGAAAGGTTAAAGAGTTGGATGCAATTTGTGAGCGAGAAGACATGGAGTTCTCCTCTGGGTTTAAATCTAAAAATAAAATGTCCAAAAGTTGTGCCACATTTAAATACGAAGCTTTTCATGTGGTTTTGGGAAATCCGGAAACGGAACAGCCAGACGATTTATTCAAAAGTATTACATTCTTTTTAATTGTTGGGCGTGTCATTGGAGTGATACCTTATTCCGGAGTTTTCAAAAAGTCGTATACACAACTTCACTTTTGGTAACTCTTTAAAATTTTAACGCATTTTTGCTTTGAATGTTAGAACTTATAATAAAACAATGAAATTTTAATATTTATAGCCCGAAAAGTCCTGCGGCAATCCTATCATTCATCATACTCATGACATTGGTTATCAATCTTATTTTGGGACTAATTGACACTGTTCGTCAACCTAAAACAAATGCTTTGGAAATTGCCACGTCTGTACGGGCAACTATTCAGTTTATGTGGAGTTGTCTCATGTATGTGAAAACTAAATATAAATATACTATTTAAAATTTACATATTGAAATATTACATATGTATATGGTTTTGTGTAGCTACTTGAACTTTCTCCTTCGTGGAAAGAAATTCTTAGCGTTATTCTTTTACTGGACAAAGACTTCAGTGTTTTATGGAATGAAGGATCGACACTTAAAACGAGATGTTATTTTGATCACAAGTCTTGTCCTTATTTCTGCCATATGTGAGAATGGGGTGTTGCATTTGGAGTATGTAACAGCTTTGGATGACATTAACAGTAGTAGTAAGTGATCACAAAAACTGCTTTATTATTGTTTCCCCTATTGTAACGGGATAATATATGTTCCACTTGTATATTTTAGGCCACTGGTCAGGAAATACTACCGGAAATGCTGAATCTATGTCAGTGCTGGAAACCTACTACCGGAGATCACACGGTTACTGGGCACAGACCCTTGGGTACCATGAGATATTCGCAGTTTTGGCTTTCCTCCAGCATAAATGCATGCTTTATGGATGCAACTTTATGGATATTATGCTAGCAGTATTTTCAAGGGCTATCTATTTCAAATTCAAGATGCTTTACCAACTTGCCAATGACCATTTGGCCAAACCAATACGGAAAGGAATATCTCTTAATAAAAGCAGCAAAATGATGAGTATGTGATAACTTAAATCAAACTTTTCCGTATTATAGTTACTTATCATAAATAATCTTCATATTATATGTCCCTTACGCTTAGATCGTCATGCATGGGTTCAACTGGCACAAGATCACAAAAAGCTGTGTGATTTGCTTCAGCAATTTGAAAACTTTTTCTCACCCTTGGTTTGTGATTACAAATTATTATTTAAATTCAAAATTTATGATTACAAATTATTACAACTGACTGAAATTATTATTAAAATTTAGGTGTTTGGATCCTATGCTGTCAATATTTACTACATCTGCATTCAAGTAAGTTGATGCTGACGAATTTAATTATTGCATTGTCAAATTACAACAAAAAGTCAGGAAGCTTTGTTATTTTAAACTTCATGTTTTGCAAAACAGCTTTTTGATGGGCTAACCGTGAACGTCTCAAGCAGCAGCCTCGTGCATTCTATTTACGCCCCATGGAGTTTCCTCCACATAATCATTATGAGAATGTACATTGTCTCCATTTGTGCTGCAAGAATTAATATGTACGCGCATCAGATTCGGAATGTACTTCAAGAATGTCCCGTTGAGTATTACAATGCTGAGGTATGTAATTGAATTTGTGACTTAATTTTTGCAAGAGTATTTTAAAATTCTTTCGTTTTCTTTTTTTTACAGATTGCAAGGGTAGACAAGAAAGTAACTACCGGGCCTGAAATCGGTTTAACTGGTTTAGGTTGTTTTGTTGTAACGAAACCCTTTATATTACGGATCATCAGTGTTGTTTTTACATTCGAGATAGTGCTGTTACAAGGGGCTCCCCCCTCAACCACTGGCACAACAAACTGCTAGACTGCAAACCAACAATTTTAAACAATTCTTAGTTGAAATTATAGAAATGAATATAAACTGTTGTATAAAATTGGTTTGTACTTAAATGAATAAAAACTAACAAGTAGACTGGTAAGAAAAAGTTTTGGAGTACAAAAAACATGACATATGTCATACAATGTTTATCATAAGGAATATTTCTTGGGAAAGAAGTTCATTTAACAATGAAATGCAGTGTAGCTTATATCATTCTACAACTCTACAAAAGGCATGAACTGCGTTGTTATTCTTTTCATTGAAATTATGGACACACCTCATTTCACCCTTCAATTACTGGCCAATGTCACACTTTTATGGAAAGAATAATCGATATAAAATGGGAGCTGTAAGTGTGACGCAATCCAAGTTCCGCATATTACGTTTTGATTATTGGCTGGCTGGTATACACACACAATCTTTCCATGTGTAATTGTACCGTCCTATACTTTTCAATCTGTTTGACAATGGGTTTCCTTCAATTTCTTTGTTCATGTTTATTTGGAGGTCATCATCAGAAAAATAATGAACCCCTTTATTGTTTGCCAAAACTATTCAGATTGCCAAACTTGTTTTTTCTCTTTCAATTATTTTCTCGGAAGATGATGATTGCTTGTACTCCTACATAATAGTACATTATGACAAGTATGCTTGGATGTATAAGTATTTACATATCATAGTTTTAGTACCCAATTAGTTGTCACTTCAACATCTTCTGAAAGGTAACAAGCAGACTGGCAAAAATTAATGACTAAAGGTTCAATCGTCTCACCTTGCGGTGAAGAATATTGAAATCGGATTCTATTCTTATGGTGAACAAGCAGATCTTTTGTGTCGAAAAGTCATAATTTTTACCTATATTTCTCGGTTAGGTATAGATTCTTATTTAAAAGAGTTAAAAATAACTCAAATGGATCAATTGGCCTACGATTTTCGCAAAAGCTTATCCACTGGAAAAGACGGGAATACATTTGGATTTGAAGCGTTTACAACAGTACTCCAAAAATCAGAAGATGACCCTTCCGTTGACTTGTTTAAGCATATCAGGGAGGTCATAATTGTTGGTCGAGTTCTTGGAGTACTACCAGTTTCTGGAGTTTTTAAGCATTCTTATTCACACCTCAATTTCAAGTATAGTATAATAATACTTTCATGCGGACAGAAATCTCATTAATATTATCTCAAGGGTAAAATATTAATCAGTTCTTTTTTGTTGTAGACGGAAGAGCATAGCTACTGCCGTTTCCATAATCATAACCTCCATTTTAACAATAAACTTGGTATTGGCTGCGATTCAATGGATTCGAGCGCCTAAGCGCAATGCCTTAGAAATAGCACAATCTGTACATAGAGTCGCCCAATATTTCTGGGGTTGGATAATGTACGTATTATTATTCTTTTATAAATGATGGAATAATTTTTTTAAAACGGTCAAATTTCATCCTGTCTCATAACTAATTTTTTTCTAGTTACATATCTTTTCTACTATACGCTAGAAAATTTGTGGATCTGTTTAAAAGTTGGGCAAACACTTCGTCCAAAGTTTTTTACTCGGTAGTGGACAAGACATTGCGACGAGACAGCATCTTCATTTGTGCTATTATTTTGCTATCATGCATTTTAGAGAATGCAGTGCTACATCTGGAGTACATAAAGGAGCTTGATGATACTAGTGGTGCGTAAAATGCATGCTTAAAAATACTATGAATTATTTCTATGCAATAAAGTTACAAGTAATAATGAATATTTTTTAAATATATAGGTGCATATGAAAAGTATGACAGGTTCCGCAACATTTCCACGAATCAATCTTGGTTGGAAACTTATTACTGGAGAGCCAATCGTCATTGGGCGAATGTGCTGGGCTATAACGGGTTTTTCGCTGTTGTGGCCTTTATTCAGCATAAATATATGTTATACACTTGGAACTACCTTGATATAATTATATGTGTTTTCGCAAGAGCATTATATTTCAAATTCAAAACTTTATATGAGTTGGCGGATGAATATTTATCTAATCCTCAATGCATTGGTAATGAGCTTTCTAAAAGCACAAAAACTATGAGTAAGTATCCTAAACAATTATTCATTTCATTCAAAAAAATTTGCAAACAATTAACGTCATTAATTATGGGAGCCTTATTTTAACAGATAGAGCGGCTTGGATGCAAGTTGTTACTGATCATAAGCAACTCTACGATTTATTGCAAGTCATTGAACAATTTTTTTCACATTTAATATTCGGATCCTTGGCTGTCAATTTATACTATTTGTGTATACAGGCACGTTAGTTTAATTCAAATTTCAAATTTAAAAAAATGAAGCAAAACAATTTTAACGTTAAAAGAAACTCTTTGACTTCTTATAGTTGCTTATCGGACTTTCACCAGAGATAACTGTAACTAGTCTGGTACAGTCTATTTACGGACCTTGGAGTTTTATTCACATGGCCATCAGAATATATATTGTTTCCCTCGCTGCAGCTCGAATCAACATGTATGCTCATCAAATCGGAAAGGTTTTGGGGAACTGTCCAATCGAGCTCTACAACGGAGAAGTATGATGAAACATCCCATTTTTTACCTGTCCTCTCATTTCAAGAATCTCATTTTAAATGCATGAGGGATTCATATTTATTTAGTTCTGGTTCTGATATCGATTTTCCCGTTTCTTTCACTTGTCATTTTAATATAATGGCCTCTCTTTTCTTGTGTGATTTATTTGTAATAGATAGCTCGTGTCGACAAACGGATATCCTCAGGACCACAAATAGGTTTAACTGGCTTGGGTTGCTTTGTTGTAACGAAACCCTTTATTCTCAGCATTCTCAGTGTGGTATTCACCTTCGAAATCGTTTTGCTGCAAGGAGTAGCTTCAAACGCAAGCTCATCGACTCACTCAAATTGTTGTTGTCCGACAACAAAATAATATAACATCCTTTAATGCATGCATATTTGTGAGGAAATTCTTTTACAACATATAATGGCTCCTTGAATTGTAACTTTTAGATAACATGTTCCTTTCAAAGGCAGTGAAATTTATACATTGTAAGTAAACCTGACTGGTGATTGGCGTATTCATATTAAGTATATGATATATGTAGTAATACGATTGACGATTGAAAAGGAACCAGATTGTTAGTACATTACAGCATATAAGAAAATATCTTTTTCGATTGTTACTTTTGGAATAATTCCTTTACTATAACTCAACTCTGGTGTCAACTAATCTTGAAGCTTGCCGTGTGAGCTACCCCAAATTTCCTTTCATGTCCAACTTTCTTTGATTTGATAGACGTATAATACCATGTATGAAATGCAACTCGATGGTAACTTTCAGCCTTTAATTTTCATCTTATATATTATATTTATTACACGTGGCAGCAAGTAGGTAGTAATTGCTCACGCGTCGCCTGTAAAAAAAGTACAAGCTATTAAAAATGTTCATGTGTACATACTCTTGACTTCATTCAATTTCATTTTTGGATACCATAACCATACCACCGCCACCATAATTTTTGGTGCATGCATATTAATGCATGATTGAATGTAACGTGCTGTCAAAATATCCTCCCATTCCATTTTCCAATACATTAGAAAGCTGTAATAAACCCTTTTACAAATTTGATTAATGTCATTGTGACACGATTCAAATAAGTACTTGATACGTGATTCTGTGAGTCAGTGACACAAGCTTCCAAACGCATAATAGTGAATGATTTTTAGTGGGTGACAGAATATCGACGTCTTAAAAAGTCAGCTAACTTTTATAGGTCTCTTTGAGAACGTAAAAGCATTTTCAAATAAAATCTGCAATTTTTAGTAAAATGAAACATCACGTATAGTTCATTGAGTTCGTTATATTTTGTCAGTGGTATTGGATGTTGCTGCTCGGATTTTAATTGAATGTAGGTTAAGTTGACTTTAAGATGAGTTTCCAAAAACAAAACCTTTTCTACTTGGAGGGTGGCAAGTCTTCTAAAATTAAACCAAGCAAGGCCCTAGTTCACGGCTTAACGCAGTATTACCGTGGTTCAGCCCTGGAAGATTTTCAAAAGGATGATTTGTATAGCTGCATGAGATTATTACTTTGTTTTGGAAGGGTGATTGGAATTGTTCCTATTTCTGGTGTTTTTAACAGTACCTTAAAGTCAATTAGCTTCAGGTAACTAAATAGAATTGAATTTTACAGAATTATTGGTTCATCAAATATCTAATTAAAATTGTGTAATTATTTTATAACTTTTAATAGATTTCGTAGCTTTGCCGGAATAACTTCAGCCTTAATTATTTTAATAATGACAGCAAACGATTTGATAGCACTGTATGCTTTCTTTCGAGCTCCTGCAAAAGATGCTAGTGAAATTGCCAGAAATGCAGCAGGATTTGTATGCTATGGGATTGGACTTTTTGTGTACGATTAAAATTTTCGTGCAAAGTTCTTTTATACACGTGTGCAGCTAAATTAACCTAATTAAATTATTTTTAGATATGTTTTTATGTTCCGAAATGCCAAAAAGCTCATTAGTTGCTTTCACAAATGGAGAGAAACCAAAACCGCATTCTACAAAGAAGACAGTGACCTGTTTAAATCGATAACTTTGATCTCCGGAATAATATATGCGTCCGCAATTTTAGAGAATTTGGTTTCACACTGGAAGTTTTTCAAGGAGCCAATTAGTGGTAAAAAAATAATAATAATTACAGTTGTATCATAAATGGGGCAATATGATACTCACATTTTTTTTACTTGAAAAAGGTTCTACTAACATGCGAATTCCTGTGTGGATGGCCTACTATGAACGGTCACACGGTCAATATGCTAATGTAATACCTTACAATATAGTACTTGCAATCGGAGTCTTTTTGTGTAATAAATGGGCTGTATACGCTTGGAATTTTGGCGACATCCTAATAGCTGTAATAGGAAGAGCTGTGTACAAAAGGTTTAAATTGCATTATGAAGATTTGAAGGGAAAGTTGGCAGGACACGGGACGCTGTTTAACGGTACGGTATTAGGTTTGGGAACTATACGTACATGCAAAATAAATGCAATCAACACTATTTTTTGTACAATTTTCAGATAGCATTGTGTGGATTCAAGCTATTAAAGATCATGAAAATTTGATTGATCTCTTGATGCAGTTTAAAAAATTGCTTTCACCTTTAATATTTTTTTGCGTTTCCACAAATGTTTACTTTATATGTCTACAGCTTAACCTTTTCTTGGTTCCATCAGACCAAGACATAGTAAGTTCCGTGTATGGAGCTTGGTCCTTTATTCATCTTATCCTTCGTACATTCACTGCGATTGTTTGTTGTGCAAAAGTTAACGAGCAAGCACACAAAATTGAAAAGATTTTGGCCAAATGTCCGATTTCAGTCCTCACAAAAGAGGTAAAAAGAAGAAGAGACTATTACTGAATATACTGTTTTGTGTATGTATCAGATTTATTAACATGTCTATATGTTTGGTTCTTCTCCAGATCGAAAGAGCAGAACTCAAGTTACGAACATCGTGTGTAGGCTTTGGTGGATTGGATTGCTTTACTATAACAAAACCTTTTGTATTATCTGTAGTTAGTGTTATATTTACGTTTGAAATTGTACTTCTTCAATCATCAATGACTCCGCTGCCGAATAGCACTAATAGCAGTGCATCTTAATTTGTACAATCAATAGCCTCTAATTATTAACCGGCACCCTTTGCAAAAGGGGGTAGGTTCTTATTTTCACAAATGGTGTTTGTCTGTCTGTCTGTCTGTCTGTGAGCACGATAGCGGCGACACGGTTGAGAAATTTCGAAAATTCTTTTTGGTAAACGATAATTTAGGTCAAGACCTTCCCTGGGAAGCGAGATGGTGGTTATCGGTTATCGATAACCCGGTCAAAGATAAGATCAAATATTTCAAAATAGCAAAGTATAAAGTGTGAAACATCAAAATGGTTCTATTTTCTTAGATGAATTCAGTCATGATGTTTTAAAAGTTCTCCGATAACCCCAGCGTGACCTACGAACGTTTAAATGTCGAAATTTCTTAATTTTCGAGATAGTAGCTGAACCATTCAACATTTTCAAATTCTTTCTTCACAAGTCAACAATGTGAGGACATAACTTCAAATTTCGAAATGTCTTAATTTTTAATTATTCAAAATTTTCAAAGTTAAGTTAAATTGCATAAGGGTGACGGTTCTTTACACCTGTTGTCGGGTTTATTATACTCACAAAATGATGTAATAATTTATTTTCATATACTACGCACTGAAATGCATATTTTAAAACACTGATGATGTATTGATCATCGTTACTTGCAAACTTACAACTAACAGCGTTAAATGGGAGGGGATAAATCTGGCCAGAAGCATAATTATTTTTCGCTAATAAAACTTATTTTTGGCACATAAAAGAATCAATATGTCACAGTAGAAATATGTTTGTTGCGAATCGATATATGTTTAATAAAATACGATATATATGATAATTATTTGGATAGCTTGTAATAAAAAGTTTTACTACCAAATTACGTTCTCAATAGACTAATATTCTTACACCAATGTTATTTAATCTATGAATTCATTGGAGAAGACAACGACCCTTTCCATGTCCAATTGATTTCCATTTTTCTTGTTCATCAGTGTATACAACTTGCCTGGGTCTGTATAAGTGACGTTTCTTTTCAATCTCTGCCAACATCTCGATTTCTATATCTCGTCGGATCACAACAGGTTTCAAATGTTTCACTACTTTTTCTTCAGCTTCCTTTTTCAGAAAACAGCTACAGCAACATCCACAACAGCAAAAACAACAGCAGCAAACGTTCCAGGTAATAATCCCACATTTAGTGCAAGTTTTTGAGGCTTCGACAGCAACATCATGATCTTCATCGTCAACGCCAATGCAGCTTTTGTAAAAGCATCGTAATCATATATGACATTATCACAAAATCTTATTAATTTTTCTTAATTTATATAATCCGTATATACCATAATCCACAACAAAATAGCTTGCAAATCCATTTAAAAATACAGGAACTGTCCATTATCCTCATCAAATTTAGTTTACAAATTTGCCACTGTCTGGCCACATACTTTCTCATCCATTCCATAGCAAAAACGTCTGACCAACTGTAGATTTTCTCTTGACCTTCAATGGGAGCAATTCTAATTGCTTTCATAGCTCTTAGGATGGTTGTTGGAGCTGGATAAAGGTTTTCTTTGAGCACCTTGGCAAATGCAGGATGCAACACATGTAATAACTCAATTTTAAACTTCTTATACCGTAAATACTTTGCTGTTGCTCGTCTCAAGTTTTTAAAGTGGATGCAGGACATGAGATAAAACTGAAAATGGAAAGAAATCATTATGATTCTTTTTGTGGAATGTGGAAATAATTTTATGAGCCTTTTTGTATACATGTAGGTAAGGAAAGGTACCCGAAATCTCTCAAATTCCATCGGCTTATCATCATCCCAGTTGTAATCCCTGTACATGTGGTATATCGTTGGATAGTCAAAATCAAAAAAGAGTCCTGTTTTCCTAAAAGCATTTGTTGATATCCTATCCGCTCCATTCTCATTGAATGTTACCCACAATTTCCAAGCATGCATATAGAGAAATTCTCTCTCGAGATGATCCTTTTGTGCCACAACGACACCTGCCCAAAATGCCATTTCTGGAAAGGAAATTTCTCCAGTTGCTGACAAGTCGACGAGGGAAAATAAAGTATCTGCCTGCTTCTTTCGGATTTTTCCATTGGTGAGCACTTTTAAGAGAGCATAGAACGTGATACTGTGAAGGGATCCAATGTTCCGGTGATCACAAACTGACATCAAAGCTCCAAAGAATGGAATGTGGTTTAC
This sequence comes from Orchesella flavescens, assembly GCA_964034955.1. NCBI lineage: Eukaryota > Metazoa > Arthropoda > Collembola > Entomobryomorpha > Orchesellidae > Orchesella > Orchesella flavescens. Next base: position 8,119,164 of record OZ035958.1, on the reverse strand, counting down.
TGACCATATCATCCGACCGTAGTCAAAATGAAGCTGTTTAAAGATAGTATGATAGTATTTCATTTTGATTGGAAATGTATCTGCTGCCAAAAATAACAGTGCAACTAAAGTGTTCACACCAGTAAATTCCACTCATCAAGCAAATACTTGGAAGGAACAGATAGGTAGATAACCACTACTATTTAAGGTTTAGATTCACCCTCTGCTTGGCTCTGTGGGGGAGTGAAATGCATGTAGTCCTTAGATACGATTCTTGTTCAGTGAAAGCTCTTGAAACTTTGGGATTTTTCTTCGAGTCAGAAATTTTCACAGGCAACCTTTTTTTGTGCAAAATTGAGCTTCAGCCCTTTGCAGACTGACTGTATATGTATATTCTGTACTTTTTGTACATTTATTAAATTTTGTGTACAAAAGAATAGAAGCATGAGTGGAATCGAACTTGTAAAACGAGTCCCTTTGGTAATTGAACATCCGTTGAAGATCAAGGAGCGACATCATCCAAAACTACCCAAACTTGATGAAGTAAATAGTTCAACCTTCAACAACAATGGCAACATTGGGAATGAGAGTTCATCCGAACCAAACCTTGGTCGATTGGATTTACCCTCAACCAACGACAAATGGAGTAAACGAGGCGTCAGCTCTGCTATAAGCATTAGCGTTGTAAATGAGGGTGAAGATTGTAATGTTGGGAGGTTTGCTATCAGCATTGTGGATGAGAAAGATAAAGCTACTAAAAAGACAACTTGGTTAACTTTAAATCCGTTTTTGCCTTTATAAATTTTTGAAAATAATTTGTATCAATACTAGTTGACTGGAATCATAGAGGGCATTTCTTTGTCTTTGCTTAATAGTTTACCATTGCGAAAACTAGTAGGAAACTATATTCTACCTGGTGTTCTGGGGATTAATAGTTACCGGATCGTGGAGAAAATGCATTGGAAGATTAGCAAGGCCCAAGAGTTAATTTCCAACACAATTTATTTTTCCAGCCGACTCCACAAGTTTGTTCACAACTTTCTCCTTCCGGATATTAAACAGTTGGCAACCCACATGTACTTTCCTGTAGGACAAATTGAAGCAGATGGTTTAAGCGTTATGAGTGCGGAAGTGTGGGCGGCAACCTATCTACTTTTGGGAACCCACAAAAATATTCGCGAGGCTGATTTCGATAATATTCGAAATGCCTACACAAATCTTGCGTGGGACTCTGGGAAAGTGTACAGAGCTAATATAGAGTTTTCTGAACAACTATATAGCTTTCGTAACAAAATTCTTCCACTTTGGAATGAAGTGGAAAGGATTGCAGGGTTGACCAAAGGGGACTTTGCTGAAATAGATGCTTCCAATCAATTCCTTTCGACAAAGAAACCTTTGGATCTTCCAACAATACGGATAAATGAAGATCTCATATTAATCAACACCCTTGATGCTCACGTTACCCCAGAAAAGAGTTTGACAGAAGTAGAAGCTCAGCATGACTTTAGAAATATTGACTATGGAAAGAAAATTGATATTATAATGGCGTTGCTGCGAAAGCCAACCACTACATTGCAGAACGGATGTGACATTTTAAATCGGAGTGGAGAGCTGTTAAAAGTTGAAAAATTATGTATTGAGACCACCGGGGTGGATAAAGACTTGACTTGTACCAGAGCCATAAGGATTTTAACTGCTAGTCTAAAAATGCTTTGTGAAGAGGTGACGCTTCCATCCGGATTACGGTATGATGTAGTGGAATGGATTCGCTGCGTTTCTGAAGAGCTCAACTCATACTTTAGCTATGCTGAGTGGGTTGTCAGCAAACTGTCAGAGTTTCAGTCGATGCTCAAGTTGTGCTATAATTTTGCGTTGACTTGCTATGACCTTGATTTGCCAAGCTTTGAAATGATATTAAAAAAAGAACAGGGCTCTCTGACTATTATCAAGCCAGGTTGGGAAGGCGGTCAAATGGAGGAAGATGGATTGGATTACAAAACAGTGTCCTTGACACGACTCATGCTTGATGCTTCCAATACAGTTGTTTCGACTGGAAGAGAGCCCGTGGTAGATGATGACTTTGATTGGATGAATTTCTATAAAACGGACTACCATATAATTCTACAGAGACTTCCCTTGAGAGTGGGAATTCATTTGCTGCAGTTCAGGTATATAAAAGAGTTGATAGTAATGAAATTTAGAGAAATACATCATTTGATTTCATGTAGAAAGATTGATATTTCTTTTGGTTTTTTAGTGCTAGACCTGACATAAAAACATTTCTGCGCCGTGATCTTGTTGCTGCTACCAATTCAGGTAGTAGTCGTGTGCATGTGCCAGGAAAGGAGCTTCTTCTCCCTTGATTTATAAATATTACTGTACTGTATTCATGGACAGAAGACTATATCGTTCTTTCTTATATTTGTGTTTGATTGAATGCGTATCGATGTTTGTGAATAAAAAATTTAAAATATTCTGCCAATTTTTATCACTAATCTCGCATGGTCTTCTTGCTGACCATTTCTTATGTAAAAAGTCTTTGTGCATTGTGTATTTGACTTTGTATCTGCAAGGTTTGCGTCGGTAATAATATTGCTTATGCCATAAATAATTCCGTTCGACACAATATATACAAGTTTCTCAACATTATAGTTCAATCAATACTGGTAAAAATATTGGCAATAAACTTTTAAAAAACATTCAGCTTCTTTTTGCAATGTAACTGCAGCTTTATCAGGAGTCTATCTTCTTTGAATCATTCAAAGGAAAATGCTACTTGACTGGATATGGGAACAGTACCTGAAGATAAATAGCTAGAGATATTTGACAATAAACTGATATCCACCTTAAGATCTCCAGTTTCTCATATAAATAGGTAATATACGAGAAATGAGAATATATGTATTAGTTTCAGTATCTGATATTTTGCGTTATTGGTGTCTTTTATACTACGCTACGATCATATAATTGCATACTACATTCTTCGATTCGTACATGAATCTACAATTAATGTTACGCAGGATGTCTCCAGATGATCGGTAGATTTTAATCAGTTATCGAACACATATATTAAGTATTATCTACCTAAACGTTCCTCCATTCCAGAAGGACTTGCATGAAAATCGCGAGTCGTAAATCCTAAACGAGCATGACATACAATAATAATTCGGTTGACAACTCGCGGACGTTATTACCATACGCAGACATGAACACGTCCTATGGAACACCCAGTGAGGCGTATATAAAACTTTCTACAGGATTAAAAATAAAAGCTTAAATTCTTGCTCATGAATTATAAAAGGGTTTATGACTGGACAGAATGTTTATGATGCCACCCTCTTGATAATTAAAACTTGAAAACATTCACAATCCACACATGCCTCAAGTAGGTGTATTAACTTATTTTAGATAGGACGTATATTATAATATAGCATCAAATGCTCCGACCTGACATGGCATAGTTCTTAAGGTTAGACTTTCCAATAAATATTTCGTAGTAGGATTTCGAACGCGTAGCTCGCCAGTGTCAGAGCAAAACTAATTGGATGCCCAATTAATTTAAATAGTCTTTTCAATATGTATTCTGATAGCCAGTTCCTGTCCCACTTTCTTTTATTATTAAAACCAGCAACACTTTTCGGCTCAATTCCATTCATTTGGAATGAAAAGACGAAACAAATGGAGAGTCGTTTGGTGAATGGATCAACCCGACGTATTTACAAGCTCAAGTGTAATCTGCATGTGCTACTAACAGCTTCCATAGCACTTCAAGTCGGATTGGCTGATAAAGAGACCCCTACTACAAAAGCAATGTGTACTTTCACCGTTGCAATGCTCACACTCACAACTGTGGTGGTAATCGAGTACTCGTGCAAAGATTATGATGCAACCTCATTGATAAAAAGGCTTATCCAGAGCTCTAGACAGTGTCAAGAACCAATGGACGCGTATGAAAGGTACAGGAAAATTGCAGTTTGGTTGCTCAACCCAGGAACATTTTTGTTCCCGACTTTGTACACTTTAGGAATTGCTTTGAGGTCACCATGCATCAGGGCCAATTTTGGTTACTGGATGCTTCCTCAATGCTCCCATTATAATGTTTCTCCAGCTCTGGCAATCGGGATCAAGGTGGTTTTTGCTGCAATCAACTTTTGGATTTGGTCTTTTGGAATGCATACCACGGTAGTTGTTGGATCTGGTGTTGTTATGATTGGATCTATGCATTTTCGCTACAGGTTGAGAGAGTACCGAAGGTATGTATATAAAATATGACAAAAACATGTTTTAGAAATGATCATTTGAATCTAATCTACTAAATTTTAATAATTGTTGCAGAAAAATCACAAGTGTTAAATCAGATGCTAGCAAACAAGCTGTAAAGTGTACTTTGATATATCGACAAACTCAACTTCTTGCCAGACAATACAATGAAATACATCAGCGAGCTATTACTTCGACCATTATCATTTCAGTCGTTTTCACCCAATCCATTTGTCTTTATGCTTTGGTGGAACTACATGATAAAATGACGTGGGTCATAATGGTGTTTTTTGGAATGATGGTGATCGATTGCTTCTTTGCAATTTGTATGCTCTGTGGTACTTTAGGAGACACATATGACATGTCAGTCAAAATTCTCAAAGAAATGAAAAGGAGGCACAACCATCGCGGCTTCAAGTGGCTCTCAAGATTTCATCGTTCTTGTCAACCCATAAAGATTCGGTTTGGGACGACAAACTTCATGGAAAAGCTGACACCATTGAATTTTGAAAACTTTTCGCTTTGTCAAACTGTCAATCTTTTGTTAGTAAAGGAGGAATAACTTCTAGCTAAATGTGTTTTCAGTTCTATTTATATAAAAATATTTATAGACGCATATAACCCATTATGACTTTGTTAATTACAAAATGGGTTTTTCTTACACAAATGCTACACAACTTATGCATAATGTAAATAAAAGGTTTAATACTTACTTCATCGTTTAAATCTATAACTGGCTACGATTTTATTTTTATCCATACTACATAATTCATACACACAAAAAAATAATGCTAAAATTAAACAGGCTTGCTTTGCAAATAAATAGAGGCGGGCTGAATCTCTGAAATAAACTCCATCTTTTTAAAGCCAAATTTTGCAAGGAATTCTTGAATTTGGGCCCGATCCCCATCGTCTTTGTCTCCCGTTGCCACACTAATAACCTAATAAAAACACTATTGTTTAAATATGTTCCAATTTACATTTCCGACTCAAATTATTGATTCGTCGCACATATATACATAAAAACGCATTACACACATACCTTGATATCGATTTGTTCAAATGGAATAGTCTTCAAAATTAGTAATTCAGCTCCGCCGACGTCCAAGCTCAGAAAATCCACATCAGTTTGGCCAATAGCCATTAACAAGGAATGCAAGGGTATGCACTGAATTTCAAGTGTTGCGGTACCATTTTTATCAATCCCTTGTTGTGTTTTTCCAGGTACTATTTTCACCTTTAATAATTTGGAGAAGTTACAATCAGCCATTTGATTTGCTAACAATTTTATGAGTTCTGGTAGTACATTCCGATATCATGACATACTTTTGTCGCAATTGGTGCAGGTGACAAGCAACAGCTAGCGACCCAAACATTTCTTATTTTGGTAAGTAATTCTGGCAATTGAACCGGATCAGCTTCAGACAACAATCCTGTCCAACTATTTATAGTACATTAAATTCTTTGAAATTTATAGATAAATTAAACTCATTCACTTTAAAATACTTTATTTTTTTAAATATTAACCCGTCATCCAGTTCTAATGAAAGTGTGTTTGAGTGAAATTCACCATCATTTGCACCAGCTTCAACAAAGAACCCATATTTCTAGTGAAAGAAATTGTCGCATCTTAGCCAACATTCTTTTGCATATACATATACATATACATATTTTATGCGTTTTGGTTCATACTTTATTCTTCAACAGAGTTCGCACAAAGGCAGCAATAGAACTATTCCAGACCTTTTGGGATAATCTGCGTTGAAATGGGTCATATCTTCTAGGGGGTGTTAGGTATCTGTCTCGAATCACATCCAGGTTAAGTTCCCCAACATACTTTTCGAGAGATTCTCCACTTAATTGGCCGGTATCTAATGAAAAATTCTCAACCCCCTTAAATACAAAACATAAAGGGAAATTTTGAGCACCAAACATTCGTGTAACGATAGACTTCCAAAAAAATCACCGTTCCGTTTTAATAAAATCATGCAATAAATTTCTTACGGAAGCTATAAGTCCTTTTTTCATGTAAACGTTATCGTGAGCAAACTCATTCGTGATATATTTCATCTTTTGATATCCACTCTCTTCCATGAACTTTGTAACTTCTGCCTCTTTGTTGTTATTGATTTCAATATTGATAACCTAAAAAAATAATAATTATCAATGAAGTGTCTAATTATGCGTCTGCCTGCATGCTACAATGTGATATTTTCATTATATATTTATAAAAGTTTTTACCGTGATAGAGATTTTATCAAAAGGGATAGTTTTTAAAACTGACAATTCAGCTCCTTCAATGTCCAAGCAGAGGTAGTCCACTTGAAACTGGCCAATAGCCATTAGCAGGTAGTGCAAAGGATAGCACTGGATTTCATACTTGTTGGTATAAGAATGTGGATTTCCATGCCCAGTAAAGAACTTTGGAATATGCGCGAGTGAAGAATACCTGTTGCTTACCATTGTCAGCTAAATGAAGACATGAAGTACCATAAACATCAAGTGACTTTTTTCTATTCTAGTAATTTAGTTGCAGTTCTTTCATACGTTGGTGGCATTAGCTTCTGGTGACAAGCAACATCCAGCGACCCAGGCGTTTCTCTTTCTACCGAGTAATAGCTCAAGAACACGTGGAATTGGTTCAACCAACAAACCACTCCAACTTTTTACAAAACGAAAAGAAGAAAACTAAACATTCATCTAAAAGTATTAATTTAAATACAACACTTAATAATGGAAAATGATAACTAATTTATTTTCTTCATTTTACCCCGACAGTAATTCAAGGGCAATCGTGTTTGACAAATACTCCCCATCATTTGCTCCAGCTTCAATAAAGAACCCATTTTTCTGATTGAGAACAAAAATCCATTGAATAAAGTTATGTCATAATTGCGCTTTTATATAATATAGCAAGTATATAGTACATTTGTAGATATTAAGATATCATGTTTTACATACTTTTCCTCCCAGCAGTCTATGAACGTAAGCAGTTATTTCCCCCTTCCAAACCCCTTTGTAATTCAAGATAGGTAGTTGTTTCGGAGATGGTGGCGCTGTCAAGTATTTCTCTCTAATATCATTCATTTCAAGTACTATTGTGGAGCTTAAGTTCTTAAACGGTATTTCAGTTATTTTGACAACCTTGGGAATGTCCACCGAATTAAAAATGGTTAGAAGCATTATATAAAGTCCTAACATGAAGGTAGGAACCAACAAATATCTATACCCATATCCACTTTTAGATCTCAACCTCTTGAAAGAAATAAACATGGTATTAGTATGTACTTATCGGAACAAAATAAAACACTTTTTTACAATAAGCAATGGGTTGAGAATTGGACCTGCACTGGACTCATTCATGGTGTTCTCATCACAAATAATGACGGTATGAAAATATGTTCATTAATAAAATATGCAAGCCATATGTGAACGTTGCGTTAGCGACGAACAATGATCAACGGTCACGTGACAAGAAATGCAAAAATTTATACCATGATATAGAGTTAGCAGGTTATATGTACGGGTTCTGGGTACATGTCAGCATTGAATTTCTCTGTTTCTTTACTTTTGTGGCCTGATCACTGATGAAGGAAAAAGAATTTTCCAAAAGGCCTTTCGGAATTTCTAGGCCCATGTCACTATGCTCATAAGCTGGCCTATCAGACAGGTAAATACATAGCAGTATACAGTTCAGACGCTTGATAAAAACCATCTTTATAAAAATTATAAATTTTTCAAATCAAATGACTTCTTTAATTTTTTCTTTTATTAGGTTACTGCGATTCAAGGGGAGGCTCACAAAAAATTTACGGAGCCATTTACATTTTCTCTAAATGTCCGCTGTTGACCGTGCCGGTACCGCAGTGATAACATGTTGTATTTGAAAATATTATGTGTACCTACACGCTATAATAATTATTATTTAACTTTTATGTAAGTTATATGCATAGAAATTACTATTATTCACTATTTACGATCTAATATTAAATTAAGCTATGTACATATAAACGCAGATAATTAATGCATGGTTCAACTTTAATACATGACAATTATTGTAAATAAAAATGGGGTTTGGGATATTCGAAAATGATTAAACTATATTTTCCTCTTATTTAAAAGAATTAAAATCAAACTGGATCAGTGTATGTATGAGAAAGTATAGCACATTACATTACATAATCTCCATCTCCAACAACCGTAAAAAATTTCGCCATTCCATTCTAGTTGGAGAAAGTATTTTTCATTTTTGCTACCAAAGTAAACACTTGTTACTGGGTTTTACATTTCTTCCTCTAAAATATTTTCATAGTCCAAAGCCCCATCATGACCTTGAGCATCACCGGGAGAAAAACGGATTACAGTCAGCTTCAAGTCTTTCTTCAACTGTTCACAACACGCATGGCTAAACTGAAGTAAAATAGAAGGATGCAATCGTTAGCTCATCTTTAGTCATAAGATATAAAAAAACAGAACTAATTCAACAACACAAGAGGGCTAAAACGCTAAGCTTCAAACTTACGAAAACGCAGCCAGTCAATCCCAATGTCCAATGCGAGGTATACAATTCCAAAAGACGGAGATGATTCATTCTGCACAAGGCAAACTCAATAGTAGCATCACTTAAAACTTGACGCTCATCATTTTCATTGTGGTCCACAGTGATCTTTAATCTCTGCAAATCTTCAAAATTCATTAAGAATACAAAATATTAATAAAAACTAAATAGGGTACCATCCAATTATCTCTGACCATTGACATGATTGACTATAACGGTTTAGTAATTATGTAATTAACAATTACCTGTCAGGTTCACCACGCTACAGGCATCCTTCTGCTGATTCCCAAGTTCTTTCAGTCTTTTCATACGACTAAACTGTCGCACTCGTCCTAAATAGTATCCTATTGTTCGAGAGTCCACTCCCGTCATGACATCATCCATGTAGGGGCATACTGACGAATCAGCCAATATCAGAGCAAGATCCTGAATTCGAGGACAGGAGCTCCACAACGCAGTTAAAAAGTTTGGGGAAGGATAGCGTATACTGAGCTTTGTCAAGTGAGGAAATACTTGGCGGATTGTATCAGCAATTCTAGGATCTTGCACGTGATCATGGGAATCCATATCCAAACTGTTTACTCTGCAAGTTATCTGTGAAGGGGTTCCAAAATAATCATAGATGCATCCAAACCCATCATTTCCAAGCAAACGTAATTTCTTCAACTTGGGAGTTTGACGGGCATACTCTACAGGTTTTATTGGGACCATCCATGATTTGTAGTTTTTGCTAAACTGTAAAAGTTCAAGTTGTTCCATCTTGTCGGGAACCTTCAAAATAAAGTCCTGCTCTGTTGGTGGATATCCAAGTGTTCTTCGGAATTTGAAACGTGGAGTCCTTTGTTCAAACATGATTAAATGTCGGAGACTTTTGCTTTGTGTATTCAAAAAGAGGGTAAACAACTTTTCAGCTTCTTTGGGAGGAACATGTAATTCTAAAATTTCTAAGGTCATCCCTCGTTCACCCATTTCAAGCAGAGCTTGAATATGGTACGTTAGCAATTTTCCGCATCTAAAAACTTTAAGAGTTTTGAAGGCTTCTGACACGTGTAAGCCCTCGATGACAGATTTAGCTATGGCAGAGTTACGTCTCCACATTTCCGCAGCTTCCGTCCAATCGCTACAAACATCAGTCTTTAAAGTAATTTCCCGTAGATGAGGTAAAGTTCTCATAAATTCGGTCATGAAAGCCACAATGGGAGATCGGGTTTCTTGAAGTTCCAACTTTTTTAACTTTAAATGTTTTGGATGACGACTGGGGTCAGACAAATCTGGAAAAATCTGTTTGTAGTAAATCTCTTCGTGAGATAAGTTGTAGATTTTGAGTTCCTCCAAGTTGGGTACTCGCTCATAAATGAGTTCTCTAAACTGATGAATTTTTAGCTGATTTAGATCGAGATGCAGTTGCAAAGTTGAAATTGTAGGACCTAGGACCTCGAAAACTTTGGATACCAAAGTGTTTTGGTAGCTTATATGCTCAAAGTAATATCGAGAGTAAATTATGCCACCATCCTGAAAGTACTTGCTAACGTTTTCTTTGGTCGTTGATGTGTGAAGAAAGATGCCTCTGAGACTAACTGAAGATTTCTCCTTCATTGTGGTTTTGAGTCCAGAGTTTTCACACCATTGCTTACATACCAGACGGCAATTAAGAAGATTAGGGAGATCCAGCATTTCAAAAATATTATCTAAAACCTATAGAAATCATGAAAATGAAAATAATCTGTAGTTTTTACGAAGAACATATTATTTTATGAGAAAAAGTACGTAAAGTAATAAATTAATTACCACATCCAGCAGCAATGGATTAGGTGACGGCACAGACTCCATCTTCAAACTTTAATGATTTTCCTGTTCCGAATTTCTGTCAAAAAGTATTATTTAAGTTTTCAAAAATATCAGCAATAAAAATAGCCTCAGCTACTACAACAGGCCCTATTTCTTAGCTAGCTCCGAGTTTGACAGTTTTTACATTTAAACTATGTAATGATAATATAATGAAATCGTTTAACAATTTGACACATATATATATGTATATAATGCTGATACAGCTATTCATCACCTAATTGTAAGTTTATGATTTAGTATACGAGCAGCTGCAGATTTGAAACAACATACAGAACAAGACACACGATCCAAAACATGTGCTTGGTTGGAGTGCTTGGACTGAGCCCTGAGCTGATAGTTGGCTTACATGCAATTCCCTAAGATATTGATTTTCTTTCAAAATGCTACATGTTAGCGCAGCGTAAGTAAGTAAATACACAGGATGGCCATGGATCATGCATTGCACCTTGCAACGTTAATGCTGCAATATCCACTCCACAAGCAAACCAGAAGCGTCCTACTTATCGTGGTTTTTTCTTCAACCAATATTGCATAGGAAGTAAAAAAAAAAGGTCTCTCAACTCTCAGTGTTGAGTGTCTTTTGCATAATGAAATGATCATGCATTTCTGTCAAACTTTTTACATAATATGCAATAGTGGAAAGAATCTGAACAAAGGATCTAAGTAAACTAACCTCATGTCAGCGGTTCCATTTCTACATGAAACGTTACATTTACAATTTACAACAATGCAAATGTTTTTTAAAGCTTTTTAAGTGTACTAAAGTATCTTACTTGAGAGCTTGAGACTGGGTTCTGAATCAGCTCAACAGACAAGCTTCTATTTTAACGCTTACATTTATACATAGTGATGCACCCATTTTGCACCCTTCGCATTTTCCTTGTTGTCAAACACTTTGCCTCCAATATTGATTTTGTATGCACAAAAATTGTTCTTGTTTTTTATTTATTTTGTGAATCCATTTTAATTATTTATTTTCTACACAAGGAGAGCAGTTTGAAAAAAGTGGTTTTTGATTTTGAGCTTATATGTTAACATTTTTAAAAATGGATCTTGACTCTGACTACTACAGCAATGATTCCGAAGGAAACTTTCGCAACTCCAGTCGCCCTACTACACCTACAAAACTGCCGTTGAAACAATGTCAACAGCATAATGGCAAGCCATTTTCAAACAAAGTTATTTTCATAGTTGGAAAAAGTGAAGAACGAATAGAAATTGAGGATAAGGTAGAACTAATGAAAAAATCTCCAGTTTTGAATGCACAGCTTTCTCTAGACACCAACAACAGCTCAGAGATTAAAGCTTTGGAATGGGATCCAAAAGTTTTCAAAATCTTTCTAGATGTAAGTTAAAAATTAAGCATTCTACGCTCAATATAAACTTACATACATATACTTACTTATAAACTAAAATATGCTTTACTTTTAACAGTATTTACTGACAGATGGGTTTAAAGCTGGGGATCTTGTAGAATTTGAAGAAATTATTAGGCTCAGCATAATATATAAAGTGCCTAAACTCATGACTCAAGTTAATCCACTGGCGAAACAAAGTATATCACTGAATAACTGCATTAATTTGTACATCTTGGCAGCAACCCATGACCTGGAAGATTTGCGTCTGGCAACCTACAATTTCTTTCTTAGGTCAGCCTATGATTATCATGCAATACAAGTAAATAATGAATGATTTAATAGCAATCCTGTTTTCATTCACATTAACATTTAGGATGGGAAACGCTTTTGTGGAACATTCTAGCTTTTTGGAACTTGACTGCATAACACTATCCATTTTAATTTCCTCCGATGACTTTTCGGTTGTAGAAATAACCCTTTTCAAACGTTTGAAAGAGTGAGAATTTGTTATTTTAATGATTGTTTTCTGTTGTTGTTAATTGAATATTAATATACGAAAATACTAATCGTTCTTGCTCATTATTCAAGATGGGTGGTAGCGCAGTGTCATCGACTTGGATACCCACCAGACAGGAAAGAATTTTATGGACGCGTTGCTGGAATCCTTTTCAGACATGTGCGCTATTCTCTAATGACACCAAAGGAATTCCGCAATGAGGTTCTTAAATCTGAGTTGCTAAATGAAACAGACATTGAGGGTATTAATTTGCGCCATAGAACACATCCTAGTTTGTGGTATGTATAAAAAATAGCAGTTAAAATGACTTTCGATCTTTTAAAGCTTAGCCTAAAATAATATGAGATTTGCCTGTTCGTTTTAGGCACATGTTACCCCCATACCAATTTGTTGATAGACCAAGAATGACGAAATTATACAATTTCATTGTTCCCCTCTACAACAATGTTCAAATCGGGTTTAGAACAATTGCAGGGTCTAGTAACACCATTCAAGAAAGTGTGAGGTAAGTAATTCAGAGTTTAAAGCTATTGGACTGATTACGAAAACCATAATAAGCAACGGATCAATAATTAATGTGAACCTCCAATCTGTAACTTTTCAGACTTTTAGTAAGCCATGACATTTACTTGACTGGAATTGGATTCTTTGGACCAGCGAGAAGTGATGTTTGTGCTAATGGGGGTCCATTAACAGCATACTCTATTAAAATTCATATTGAAGGTGACTACACAAAGTATCACTGGCGATGTCCTCCTCAAAGTGCTACAGTAATAACCCGAGATCACTTTACCGTGGAGTTGTCTCATCCCTTCCAAATTAAAAAGTTTCAGCCCTACAAACTAACAGTTTCGATTGACGTAAGTCCTCTCTTTCTGTCTTTTCCTTTCTTTAACCTAAAGTCAAACAGTGTACTTACTTTTGACATTATATACAACTTTTTACGACGTTCAGGGAGAGGTGACCCAGTTCGGAGTATTCCCACTGTCTCAAGCCATCGTCTTAATTCAATGCAAGGGAGAGCTCATGACCTTTCACTTCAGTGATGCCGACTGTGACCCACAACCTGCATTAGAAATCAGTGGAGCACCTACCTCAGCTTTCCCCATCCTGGCCCAAAACTTTAATCGACTCTTCAAGAACGAAGGTACAGGAAGAATGAGTGGGGTAATTCGAAGCATTTCCTTTGTAGTCAAATAATATTTATTTCTTTCCATTAAAGAAAGAATCGTTAAAAATGTTAACTGTTAAACCTTTTGATATTGAACTGACAATATTATATTATACCTCTACATCCTTATAATTTTCTACTATTAACAGGTGAATTGCTTCTCTTTAATTTAAGCAGACTTTAAGAAGTTTTGTTACAATTTTACAATAATTTTTGTTTTACTGATGACCACGTTATATTTGACTATAATTTAATGCTGAAATTTGATTGTTAAATTCTGCATAAATGTTAATTTATATATATATGAAACACATTATCCACACTGAAGAATGTCATTTTCCTTATACCCTAGAATAATTATGTATGTATATATCCGATGATCGAATTTTTAGGATCCAAAATCTCAACAAAATGTGCATAAGAATGTGAAGCACACTAAATGCCCCTCGAGTAGCCCCAGACCTACAGCGAAGCTTCAATATCACCACAGTTTATAAGTTTATCCTTTTCAGAATCAGAAGCTTTTTGATATGATAGGACCAAGACCAAAGCCACTGTTGAGCTTTGCATTTATGTATACAAAAATGTTTTGTATAGAATAGAATGGTTGAGAAACCAAACCACTTTCAACTTTGCCTTTACAAAGCAATAAGCATCATCCGGGATAATACATTGATATCGGTTTTATGAATATAAAATGTTCTTCATTCTTCTTTTGGATTTGGATATGGATGGTATATATGAAATGTATATTTGTTACCGCAGAAGAGGCAGGAAGATGCAGATGAAAATGCATGTAAAAATAGTATATTACTTACAGACTGAGAAAACACCGCTTTTGCTTGTCTTCCTGATGAATTTTTTTGAACCAGTTTGCAGTTCCTGTTTTTGTACAGACTAGTGCTTCAACAATAAATTTAATTATTGGGCTCTTTAGTCTTCTGCTGTTGAAATGAAGTACTAATTAAGAAAATTGAAAGTTGATTGATTACAAAAAACATGAATAAACAGTGTGAAAAATGAGCAACAGCAAAATGTTCCAATTCTTTTGTTCACCTTGAGCACACATATAACACAACAAGCGTATTTGAGAGAGGACAGGTGTCCGTCAGATGTTTTGTGCTTTGTGCATTAAAATGTTTTTATTATTGGTGCACTTTGTGCAACTTGCGGAAATGAATATAAATAATTATGATTGAATTAAAAATGAAGTGATTGATTTTAACTGTGAGTTTGATTCTGTACATGTTCTATACACATCATCACATTTAAAAAATTTAGCATTTTAATTTACCCTTGACGTTGTATCCTTGACTTGAGATGATGATGGAGTTTACTTCGGAAAACGTTGAGGCAGCCGTGATTGAATTTTATAAAAACCCTGGGAAGGTGAATAGGGAATGTCATGAATGGTTAAAAAGTTGTCAGTCCTCGAGGGAAGCATGGCAAGTGGTTTGGCCATTGTTGGACCCTTCAAAGAATCCTCAAGTTCAGTTTGTTTCTGCGAATATGATCCATCACAAAGTTTTGAGGTGCATTAATGAAATCCCCGAAGCTGAACTGCCGGCACTGAAGGAAAGACTTATTGGAACAGTGGCCAAATATATTGCGGGACCTGATGTTGTCCTAACTCGACTTGGACTGACGGTTAGAAAAGAAGGACTGGAAATGTAAATGCTGGAAAAGAAATGGAAGGGCTTAAATAAAAATGTGTTTTGATTGGGTGTTTATAGCTGGGCGCTTTTGTGACAAATACGATAGGCACAACTTGGGCCAACCCTTTGGAGGATATATCAACTATTTTTTCCACACAAAACTTTCCTGGAGTTCCAGAAGAAAATGTTTTTAAACTTTTGGTCCAGATATTTGGATTTGTACCGGAGCAAGCGCAATCACAATGGCAGCATTCGACGAGGAAAGGTCAAGCTTACAGGGAAATCCAAGGAAAAGGCCAAACGAGTGAGTATTTTTTTAAATGAAAATTGTAAATCTGCGATAATTTATCATTTGAAATGATGTAAACTTATGGATTTTTTAATCTTTCAGTGTTTTCGTGGCTCTTTAATGTTGTTAAAACTCAACAAAACCATGAGGTCGTTGTGGAAGCTCTGAAAGCGATGAATTCATGGATGAAAATGATCTGTATATGTGAATGGCCAGATTTATCTCAATTCATTGACATTTTGGTTGTTTACTGTGCTTCCTCTGTGAATGCTCAAAATGATCGTTTGACTGAACTAACTTTGGAGATAATAAGTGGGATCATTGGTGATCCGAATGCTCACCAATTTCCTACTGTTATTCTGAATATACTGGAAAAAATTCTTCCGTTGGAGGCTGCTCTAGACGTAGTTTTACAAAGAGAGGATGCCGTAAGAAGAAAATATTGAGTACTTTTGTTTAATTTCGAAGCATTAAATGAATGGCAGACAAATTTAATTTTTCTTTACCTATTCCAGGAACTAGCTACTTCATTCTATGGAATGTATGTCGCGCTCTCAGATTGCCACTCAAAGCTCGTGGTAGATGTTTGTGATCCTGAGAATACATATAATAGTAGTAATCCTCGAAATCGCGAAAATTGTTTAGCTCTCATTAACATATTATTGAAATGTACTGGAAGTCCTGGAATTTATCCTGTAGATGAATTAGTCAGCAGTATTACAATATCCGTGTGGTATTCTTTTGTGGTACGTAAATTATTAGTTTGAGTACTTATAAGGTTAAATTGAGAAAATATGTTTGAATAAGATTTTAAAATTTTAAACTATGATTGTTATATGAATTTCAGGAAGATATACAAAACCTCCAGTCTGAGCGTTTGAAATATGTGAGAGTGATGCAGGTGTTTGAAGAAGTTTACAAATCTTTAGCAAAAATACTCATTCGCAAAGCCCAATATCCACCCGATATTAACGAATGGAACTCTGAAGAGAAAGAACAATTTCGAATTTATAGACAAGATGTTTGTGATTGTGTTACATATTGCTTTGAGTTGAGAGGATGGACTATGTTAAACGAAATTGTGGATTGGGCAGAGGTGGATTTACAAACTGCTGAAAGTGTAAGGGTTTTGAAAAGTGTAATGCTTAAGAAAAACTGAGAATTCTAACAACCAACCATCATTAACTTGAGATTTTTTGGTTTAGGATCCTAGCAAAATAAATGTTCTTTGGCCAGAACTGGAAAGTCTGATGATGGCTATACGTGCTGTAGCAGAAAATATCTCTGATGAAACTGATCCTGTAGTTGTGGAGCCAATGAAACGTGTATTCGCTGTGATAGAGCGTGTGTTAAAATTTAATCGTGGGGTTGGAGGAAACCCAAAACTATTTCAAGCTGCAATAGAATGCATAAGTACGAGTAATTTTATTGTAGTTTCAAATTATTTGGTTACATGATGGTTTAAAGGAACTAAATATTAACTCAACAATTTTTTGCTCTTGGTGCAGGTTCTTGTAGTGGTATGATACATTTGTATGACACCGTATTAAAAAGTATCATTGGATTCATTTTGGAAGGACTATTTCAACCTGAAGTAATGACATCGGCTGCACTAGCATTGAAGACTCTGAGCCGTGACTGTTCTAGAAGTTTGGCTCCATTTACTCCTGAAATTCTTTCATTTTGCAAGGTAGAGAGGTAGAGCTTAAGAATCTCCGTTAGATATTAATAACTGCATTACTTTTACTAATATTGCTAATCTTCCATTCTAGCAAGCTTTGGAAAGTGGACAAATGAGTCCAAATGACAGCATAAGAATAGTGTTTTGCATTGGACGATTTTTACCTTTTTTGCCGTCTGATCAAATTATTAGTGCAGTAAATGAAATATTTGCCCCTTGTTTAACACAGCTTCAAACATTGGCTGCTCAAGATGTAAGTTTTGGTTAACAATAATTTAGTACATCTCACACAATTAAGTACATCATGCAATAAAACTGATTTCAAACCTTGGTTGTCAATATTTTTCCCGACAGCCACAAACTGAAATAAAGCATAATTTGCTTGGAATATTAAACATATTTGGCACGTTGTGTGCTTCATTGGACGGAACCTCTTCTGGGGACGATGATGATGACGATGATGAAGAAATTTCTGAAGATATGCTATCATCAACTTCTAACAATAATAATAATTCTAGTCATGCAACCTCTCAGCAGCGAGTAGCAGCTCAAAATCGAGCGCAACCTTTAATCCCCGTTGTTGAACAAATTCTACCTGCTCTAGTTCCAGTGGCTGAAAAGTGGGCCAAAGATGAAGAAGTTATAGAGGCACTATTTTCCATTCCAAAACATACACTAGCAACTATTCATTCCTCAAGCCCCATTGTGATCCGTTACTCCATGCAGCTTGTAGTTATCTCCTTCCGTCTCAATCCTCTCATGTGTGCCACCTGCCTTGCCAAACAGGTACGATATCGTGTATTATTGGCACACTTTCATTAAAATATTCAATTGAGGTGACAATTGTTCGAATCTAATCATATTTTTTATTATTGTAGACAATGTTAATGCTGGGAAAAGACGAAATGACAACCCAATGTCAGTTTCTCGCAGAGATTCATCAATTAGTTGCCGATCGTGTGAAAGAAAATCGTGATACTGATTTTACTGAATCTTACCTTCAGCTTATTGCACAGTTAGTGCGAAGTAATGTAAATATGGTGAACTCTGCAGGAATACGTTTGGAATCACTTATACAATTCTGTGAGTACATTTATAAAAATAGTACAATGCGTTCACATACAAAGTATGCGTAAAATTTATCTTATATATCTTTCATCGTTTCAGCTACCGTAGCATTGACATGCATGGAATCTTCGGTCTTGAAGGCTGCTATATTTTTGCTGACAATAGTTCTTCAAAAATCTTCAGAACTGTGCCCACCAATGGTGGAGTATTTTAAAGCAAATGGATTACTTTTAATACGCCAAATAATTCTTGCCATAGGTAAATTTTGTCTAATGATAATAATTAATTTTTAAGTACTGCTTTTCTAGCACTCATTCGTCAGGATTAGTAACATAATATTTTTTATCCTGTAGGTCATGTAATACCCCGCTCTCATTGTCACAACTTTTCCGAACTGCTACTAGCTCTTAACAAAGCTTATACAGCTGAATGGAGAGTTTGGTTGTCTGAAATACTTGCTGTTGAAGGCTTTCCTAATGCACATGCTAACCCAGAAGCTAAACAGAAATTTTTTATGAAAGTTACAAAGTAAGTTTCCATTGTTTTTTTTATTATTACAACATTTCTTCATCATTGAAAGATTTATTTTTCAACAAGTCTAAATTTAACTACAAAGGAAAATGCCTAATTATGCAATTCTTTTTTTAGAGAGCGAGTTAACAAAAGAGCAATTCAAGATGCCATTAACGAATTTACTGTGGTTTGCAGAAATATGGCACGTAGCGAATATGCTTCTGCTACATCGAAAAGAATTTAAAGAGTCTGGACTGAACTCAATAATATTATATCAGTATATAATATACTCATACTGTACATACTATAAGGACATACGTTTCGTTTTAATTAAAGACGATGATCATGATAAGAAAGAAATACATGCATTTATAAACGCATGAGGCGTGAAATCCACCGGTACCTTACATATTGTAATTCCTTTCCTTAATGAAACTCTTTAAAAAAATACGCATGCAGAGAATAAAGAATAAATGTATATTATATTATTATCAAAAACATCAATTGACTCTCTAGAAGTGGCTTTATTCAATATAAATAGCATTCATAGCAAGTTTATCTTTTAATCAGTTCCCAATTCCCATCAAAAGCTTTTAGTTACTCATCTATCTTGTACAACACCATTTACACATGTATGATGTAGTCAGCCATAATATATAGTTAACAGTATTATATGGTATTTTTATTATTTTATTAATTTGAAGATGATTTGTTAACCAAGAAACTCAAATAAGCCTTATCTTAAATAGCGTTCCGCATGAAGAGCCGTGTTACGTTGGTAGGTGGTTGATAGCAGCACAAAGATTTTGCTACGGTTGGACAATTTTATCTTTAGGTTCTGATCCTGACCACCACAATGGAATGATTGCAGCTTCTTCCGCATAACTCTTTCCTTGTTTACAATCACAGCGGTCAAGGTCATGATGATTAAAAAGACTGATTAAAAATCCACACTTAAAATCAAACCAATGAGGTGACGTAATTTCTTTTCATCATGTAAAAATTACACCGAACATCCTCAGTGCATATTCAAACCTTGATTTGTATAGTTGTGTGGTTAAGTTATAAACGTGCAAGTTGCTTTTTATAGTTCCAAAATGATATTGTTTAAGAATATTTCCAAGTTTTCTGTTTTAGTCTTGTTAGGAACAAGTATTGTATTTTCAGTTAACGCAAAGATACTTTCAAAGGAAATGGCAATTCCAAATGATAGTGATTCTTTGAGTTTGTAAGTCATCTTGATTTTTATATCCATATAAAATTAAATCATCGATATAAATGTTTATTAAATTTTGACCCATTTATCTTAAAAGGTGGCTTATCACACGTATCGGATGGGTTTATTGTGCACGGGCAGCAGAATATATGGAAGAATCTGGGGAACAATTTAACGTACAAAAATGCAAACAGTGCTACGAACTCCTTTACCATGATAATATTAAAAAATCGGTAAGTATTAAAAATAATCTTGCATAATTTCAATGAAATCCGACTCTTTAGTAAAATATTGAATTGTTGATTTTACATGGGCACAGGACAATGTGGCTGAATCAGATATTTTACAATGTGCACGAAATTTTGGGAATCCCGAAACTCCCTTTCCTAGAGAACCACTACGAAGTAATGGGGTGAGAGCTTACTTGTGTAACCCAGAAATCAGGGTAATGTCAATTATAAAAATTAGCTATGCGTAATGAATCAAGATATCATATCAAGATTTAATGTTAATCTTAATCCGTTACATATTCTCAGGATACCCCAACTGGTGTTTTTGGAATAAGAGAATCATTTGCAGATCCGTACAGAAAGTTTTCTGCACAAAATGAGGTAAATCAAGACTATTCTCGGAAATCTTACATCCGTTGCTTAATGGGGAAACTTTACGAAACTGAGGTGAGAATACTGTTGTAAATAAATAATGCAAACTCAAGAAATCATAAACTGTCTCACTCAACAGCATAATATTTATATGTCACTAATTAGTTTGCAATGTGCACTCCCCCAAATCGAAGAAAATGTGCTGAAGCAAGAAAGCGTGAAGATGAAGACACGATTTTCTCAACATCTGTACCAATACATTATTAAAAATGAAGCAGTCAAGTCAAAGTAAGGTTTTTTTTGGACCAGCAAAGCTGTGAAATATTGGAAGAATGATTGAATTATTTTATTGATTGATTGATACAACTTGGGATCAGCTACTACGTATTTTAATACACAATATTATTTAACTTTATTAGTAAGTTAATACGCACATGATAGTATACTCAAGGACCAAAAAAGTAATTGAACTCGTCCTCCTCCGCTTTCTTTTCCAACTCTGCTTGTGACAGTTTAATGATTGTTTTGGGAGGTCTTGATCGGGCCAAAATTGGTCTTCCTTTCTGTAAAATGTCACCAGAGTATATTTTCACATTAATTATTATATAAAATATTTCTGTTCAAAATGTTCAATAAACTGTAGTTAGTTACCTTGAGTTGAATCGGTGCTTCTGCGCGAGCAATGGAGCGTGATTTTCTTTCGTCATATTGGTCCTTCTTTTTGTTTATCTGTTCTACCCTTTCCATCTCACGTCGTTCTTTGTCTAGCTCCTTTATATATACGATGATGAACATAATTATTATCTGCCTAGCACATTTCAAATGCGCAATGATTTGTGTTACCATTCGTTTTGCCTTACACGTGATATTTGTAACACAATTTCAATCGGCATCGCCTGAATTTCTTTCATCAAGTCCTCAAAGTTTTTCTCCACAGATGTGAGCATCATAGTGGGATTAAGATGATGGTCCACCGTTCCTACATCAAGTTCAGGTTAGTTTTATTCACTTCATTTCATATATTAAAGATATTGTTAATCCTTTGTATTTCGTTCCTCACCCACAGCTGCCTGATAAACCTTAACAATATGCTGTTGCAAAATGCGATACAGTTTCTGCTGCTTTCTAACATCATAGTTGCCTCCAGTAAACATCCTAAGTGTTTTTAAAAGAAGAAAATTAACGATTAACTTAAGCTACTATCAGAATCTTTGCAAATTAATTGATGCTACCACCAGCATTATTTCTTACTCAAACAACATTCCCAAAGCTTTTGCCCGTTCTTCATCCATATCGATATTCCCTTGCATTGATGAGATCTCGTCGCGGAGTAGCTTTCCTCGGTGGTTGAGTTGTTTCTAAAATCATCAAACGTGCATTGGAGAAGAATGTCAATGAGTTATGCCGTAAAAATGGAAATAAATTCACAACAATACACTGCTTACCCGAGTTTTCGCAATTTCATGTTGAACTTTCTCCAATAATTCTTCAGATGCCTGGGAATGCTGAATCAGTGACAAATTAGCTTCCTCCATATCTGAGTAGATGGCTAACAACTGACTGGGTCGTGTAAAACTCAAATCTGATTTAAATTATATTAGTTAATGCTTACTGCGTCTTGCATGTATTTACAAATTCTAAAATGAATGACATGATTAATGTCCTTACTGCCCAACTCTCTACGATCAGTAAGTTCATTTCCTGGAACAAGTTCCAATGAAGAGAGAAGTGCTTTCTCATTGTACCCATCTTCATCCTCTGGAATTCAACAAAGAACATAACCATTTGGTATTTTCACTAAGAGAGTTTCTGTAATTTAAAAAAAATGATGTATGAGCCCGTACCTTTCCCTGTCTCATCCGATTTTACGGATTCAGAGTCCTTGACAATGTTTTTGTCCAGTCTATCTAGCTTTGAAGACTGCGGAAGTAAATTATAGATAACCTTTTCATGGTTAGCAGCCACATTTGCAAGCCTCGACTCTGTTCTTTTCACTAAAGAAGCTGCTATTTGATTAGGAGTTGGGGGTTGTCTTTCAAGCTTTCGTTTTGCTCTGCGTGCTAGCTGTTTCGCTCTTCTAGTCTTTGGCTCCGGTTCTGCGGGAGGCTCAGTAAATTCTTCGGGTAAGCCTATGTGAACTCGTACAGCACGTCCGAGATCCGCCACAAAGTCACTGCTTCCAGAAGAACCCCCAACGGTCACTGTTATAATGCGTATGGAAGGGTTATATCAATCAATTCATCATTACTAGTTAAACAAAGTACTATCAAAAAAAATATTTTACAAGTTTCTCGAGATTTTCCAGGCTGCTCATGTTCGTCAACATAAGCACTTGCCCTTTGTTCTACTAACGCTTTAGCATCCTTCAAACTCATTCCTTGTTTCATGTAATCAACCAATTCTTCTTTAACTTGTTTCTCCCTCTACAATACAAATACAAGATTTTTTAATTGTTTTTATATTGTCATTAGCCATCAGAAATACGATTTTTTAATATTTTTTTACTCGTTGTGCTCGGTGTTCCTCTTCTTCATCTTTTCTCATGATCTCCCTTGAAATATCTTCCAAAAACCGCATGTAGGACTTGCACTCACGAAGACTTTCATTGGTGCCGACAATGTCACTTTTTATCTGGTTTATCGAAATGTTAAGCTGACGTACTTCTAGGGCTTTATCGAGCTTCTCCTTTAGTGTTGCTTCTGCCCTATTTTTTCGAAATAAGTTAAAGTATAATATCACACAAAGAAAGGTTCCTAGATAAAGAAAATGGGATACCAGATTGACTAATGCAATTTTTTATTTCATGCATAATTATACCGTTTAGAAGCTCGCTGAGTAGCTTCATCATTTTCTCTCAAAAACGTTTCAAAAGCTTCTTTGGTGAAATCCGTCAGCCATTCATACTTACTTAAGCAAGTCTCTTCAAATTCTTTGGATTGCTTGATCATTTCCAATGCAATTTTTCTCGCCCTCACAGCTCTCTACAATATAGTAAATATTGATAACGATTGAAATTCAATGACAACTTGTTTAAAGTTAATAGTGGTTTACCTTTAAAATGTTGATGATGTCTCAACTTACCCTTAAATAGTAAATCTCTTTTCTCTGCATAATGTATTCCGAGTGCATTTTCCGGGATACCTTTTGCAAGTGATTGATCCCCAATCCATGCTGCGCTTTCCACATTACCTTTTTGTAATCCTGGGCCAAAGCTAAAATCAAAATGACATGTTTGGAGGGTGAGGATGCTATTAACCAACTACTTCTCAGATTAATAATTAATAATTACAAAAACTTTTACAAGGCTTGTAAACAGGCTGTAGAAATGGTTTAATTCTTGCAAGAACGATTTGACTTTGTTTAAATCCTTTGGTGCCCTTCATTAATGTGGGAATGTTTTGTTGTGCTAGTCGGTCCTGTAAAAATGTGATAAAGACAATAAAGTATGAAACAAGGTTATCAAAGTACCCCATTGCATCTACATGGAGAAGAAAAAAACAAGTTTTACTTTTGCTTTGAACTCATCAAGTAATTCTATGAATTGTTCCACATTTTGAGGGTATGAAAACGGATTGGGATCATCATCTCCCTGCACGAAAGGAACTGCTTGATCTACTTGTATACTCTTTTGCCGCACAGATCTTTTTTGCTTCGCAGATACTTGTCGAATACCTGCAATTGGGGGCAGTTCCACAGGAAGTGGTTCTCGAGGTTCCAAAATATCAATCAGTCCACTTCGCTTAGTTGAGACAGAGGCAATTGCTGCTGCCACTGCTCCAGATGACTTTCTTATATTTGATGTTTTAGACATACTAAATACTGGTAGTTTCTTGAAGAATAGTAAATTGGTCACTGATTGAATTAGCCAGTTAATTTTAATAACTGGCCTAAAATGTTCCTTTACGTATATGAATATTAGACATTTCCAAAACTCTGCAGTAATTTTGGGTACTCCTTATGCCAACTTATATGCTACAATGTTATGAGAATTTAGATTATATGCACGGGATGGCATCCTTGATATTGATCCAACAGGAAGGGCATATCTCCATGACATGAAGAATGTTAAGACAGTCAGTAGTGTCGGTGGGGAGTCAAGGATAACACATGCACCACCGTTCCAATGCAATGCCAGCAAACAGTGAAAGCAAGAAGATGGCAACAATTTATTATATGACTAAATGACTAGTGCACCAACTACAACTGTTTGTATTATAAATTTTAAATTCAATCTCAACCGTGTTTAATTCATTTCAAACATCAAACTATATAGAGCTTGGAAATGTTTGGAAATTAGTATTGTAAACTCATATCACAAATACTAACAAACGACCAACAAAATGGCCAAGGAAAAACTATAAATAATAACTAAACCCATAATTCAAAAGCTTAAGTTAATAGGAACTACACACTTGTGTAAGAAAAACTATAAATACTAACAAATCTAACAAAGAAATTCATTTTCCTTCCCCTTTCTTATTTTAA
The DNA here is from genome assembly GCA_964034955.1 of Orchesella flavescens. Taxonomy (NCBI): domain Eukaryota; kingdom Metazoa; phylum Arthropoda; class Collembola; order Entomobryomorpha; family Orchesellidae; genus Orchesella; species Orchesella flavescens. Next base: position 8,093,964 of record OZ035958.1, on the reverse strand, counting down.
GTATTAATTATTAAGGTACCACCAAATTCGATCTCAATTGACAACTCCTAACTTGTTTACTAATCCAAGCCCTTGGAAAGCATCTCAGTCAAATCTTCAGTGAGAGTCTGGTTCACCCGGTCAACATCCGGAAAGCCACGTCCCCGAGAAGGTTCAGGTGCCCGTCCTTGGCCAGCAGATGTGCGTCTTGGGTTTTCCACAGGATTTCTTCGCATGTTGGCTTGAATCCCATTGCACCTCTCCTCCTCCTCTTCGACGTCTCTCTGCATTTTATAAGTTTCATCCTTCATATCCAGTTCCAACTGTGTGAATCCCCATCTGGCCAGTGACGCCAAGCGAATACGACGTTCCTCTGACTCCACGTTTAGTCGTCCACTGATGGCTGGAAAATGGTATCCAGGGCGAAGGTTGTCCACTGTATTGCTCCGAGTTAGAATCTCAAGAAGACAATACACATAGCGGTTGGCAGTATTCATCGCACAATATTTTATGCCATCTCGTCGCTACAAAATAAACGGAAAAATCAAAAAAAAAAAATCAGATCAGATCAGGTAAAGATACAAAAACAAAAAGGAAAAAAAATCGTGATAAAATAGCAATGCAATTACCTTCATGTGATACATGCAGCAAAGTTCTTCAAAATACTTGTAGTTATCGGTTGTCCCAACTATGACATCCACGCTGGGTTCCGCTAAGAACAGTCCGTATTCCACCAGAGGGTAAGCGCTGGGGTAATGGAAGCTCGCAGTCAAACTCTTCTTTGCAGTGCGTTTGGGTGAAGTGGCCAGCGTCATCAGATTAAACCCTATGAAGTTCTTCATTCGATCCTCCAAAAGCTTTACGGATTCCATCGAGGATGGGTCAGCAGGGTCGAAATTCCTTTCTTGTCTGTATCTTATATTTTTTTCTGTTGAAGCCAACTGCGCCCACATGCTCAGGCTGAGGACCTTCAAACGGATGCTTCGACCTGGAATCAAATCATAAAACAAAAATGTGTATTATCATCTATGTCACTACTTCATGCGCATACATACATGGATTGTGTTGTTTAAATTTACTAGCATAATAAAAAATCAAAACATACCAGCAACCTCGCAAATCCATTCTAGACACCGAGTCACCTTCTCCAATTCATTGTTTAAGGCAAACACATGATAACCAGCTTCTGGATTTCCAGCGTACTGAAAATATTTTTAAAAAACCATCAAGTTACTTTTTATCTTAGAATCATTCACATTAGAACATGAACTTAAGTTAAGATGTGCATGTACCTTTTGGAGGAAGGACTCTACTTTAGCAAGTAACGTCTCGTAGTGCCTTAATTCCTCAGAGCTGCCGAGTTTTGGAAGTCCCATTTTCTCCACATTGGCTTCAGCTTCCATTCCACAATCCGCAGGAATGTCATCGCCTGAAATAGATAAAAATGAAAGTTACACTAAATAAAAAATATAATCAATGATACAAAGAATATCATATATGTTTAAGTGTTGTATCAATTATGGCTTACTTGGATCGATAAGTCTAGCAAAATTATCCACAAGTCCATCCTGTAGGGAAAAGGCAGCCATTCCAATTTCAGCTGGGATGAATTCATGTAGCAGTGTCTTTGGGCACGGTCGATAAAACAATGCCACGCTGCAAACGACAATCTGTTTGGAGCTCCAGTTGGTCGTCTGAAAGATGTCCCATACAATGTCTCGGTTGTCTTTACGCTTCTTCTCGAACTCCAGTGCCCACTGTTCTCGCTCCATTCGCCTGAAAATAAAAAAATTAAAAATTTAAGGTAGCACTATCATACAAGTCGAATCTAGTAGTAATTCTAACCTAACACGATAACACGAATCATAAGTAACTTCATTTGAGATTGAAACTTACAATTGGTACGCCTCTTTGAACTCTCCAGGAAGCATAATGTCCTTCTTGTTCGGCTTTGAATGAGCAGGGGACGAATTTTCTTCTTTCTTCTGGGCTGCCGCTTCCCCATTGTACTTCCGGGATCTCTCCTCGTACACAGCTTTTTTCTCTGGAGCAAGTTTCTGAAAAAAGGATAGAGCATTAGGCAATTAATTATAATAGTTCTAGTTTTCCTAAAAAATCCCGCAAAATATACGTATACTAAAGCTGTACCTTCCAATCGTCCGACAATATTATAGCGAGATCCGCGAGTCCCCGTGCTAGCTTATGTCCGGCTGCTTCCACCTCCGGTCTCTTCTCCTCCATAAACATGACAAAAGCGTTCTTCTTATTCTTCCCGCTCTTGCCCTTGCCTTCAAAAGAAGTTTCGGATGCCATTTTAAAATATAGCCAGTAATTTCAGAAACTTTGAACAAAATTTTCCTTTGAAAATTGGAAACCTCGGAAGCTTTCAAGGTTCGGGAACAAAAAATTGGAAACTTTCCAACAACAACCAAGAAGGTCAAAAAGTTTGGGAACTTTCTTGGGAACTTAAAGAGAGCTCAAGAAATGAACTTACCACCACGACGATTCGAAGTAGCAGAATGAACTGTTATACGCGCCTCAAGCCCCCTTTTATACTCCTCAGATGTCCTTGATTCTTCCTCTTCGTGTCCTGGCCCCTTAAATCGATTCCAGGTCGTAGCCATGCTGAATGCTATAAGCGGTCAAAAGGTCAACATTGAGTTTACATACAATGTTATTAATAGCCAATATAATGCCATCAACCTACCTCCAACAAGACTAAAAGTACCTTAACGCTAAATTGTTAATACACGTTCACTGTTCCGGTTCAAAGTTTAAAAAAACGATCTTCACCTTCAACTTAAATATAGATTTCGATTGATGCGGACAACGACAATCGACAATACTTCACTGTCACTAACTAACGAACAAAAAATACCTCACTATCCTACGCACCTACAATCGTATAGTATGAAATGCAACAGAGATATGCATAGACTAGAAGACCACACAGAATGACTTTATGTGCATAAATTCAGTTTTTAGCATCCATAGGGTGCGAGCTAATAAAATTTTCGTGTTTTAGTAAAATGTCGACGTCGACTAATATGCATAATATGTGATGAAATATGATATTATGATGTGTAAAACGTTTTGCTGCCGATTTAAATTTACATTCAAGTTCAGACATGGATCATGTTTATTCAGTTCATTTATTATTATTATTATTCATCAGAATTTTGATTAGTTTAAAACATCTTGTTTGTTAAATATGATTAATTATTTGTATTTTTATCCAACTGTTTGTTTTACAACTTGTTGCACAATGCTTGCCGTCTTGCTACAATATCCCATAGCATTTGAGCTATATATTCCTTGGCATTTGCAAAGTTTTGGGTTGCCTTCACAAGAAGCATGTTTGACGCATGTGCTGTTGGAAGTGAAGCATGGACTTCCAGCTCGTCCTACGCATTTTCCTCCAGCAACACCTGGAGCTGTTGTGGAAGGAGGTGTTGTTGTGGTGCTGCCTCCTTTTACCAAATTCTTCAAAAAATTGGAAGCCTGAGAAGCAATATCTGTAACTGATGGCATGTCATTGTCTGGAGTAACTATTTCGTAAACGTTGCTCGGGTCTGCACAAACACATTTATGATTGAGGCAAACCAAACCCTTGGCGGACATGCATCCTTGGGGAGAGTCGCTTTCCCGAAAAAAGTTTGCAATTTGGCTGCGAAGAGAACATTCCTCTCCATGATCTTTTGCACCGTCTGTGAAACACAAGTGGACGACAGCAAAGAGAACGGCAAGGACTATGACGACTTCTTGATGGAACTTCATGTTCAATCCGTCTAGATAATATCACATAAAATTATTAATACAATGGAAAAGAAGATCATAAATTTATTTATTTGCTAATTCATTATTCTTTCTATTTAAATAATGGATAGAATTATTTTGTAAGCCCTTACTTTTTATAAGATTATCAATATCAACTATATTCTTTTTTAAATCAGCAAGGTGTTTTCGTTGCTAAATGTGAATGTAAGAACCACCACTGATCAAGTGTAACTTTCAAACGCTGACAACAAGTAATATGTGTATGAGTGCGGATGCTAGTAGACCGCACCATCAACCGTAGATGAGAGGTAGAGCTTTTTTTTGTGGTAGGAATAATTTTATGAATCATGCGTTGAGTTGACATCATACAAGAAGCAAATTTTGCATACATATTAATGGGACTGCATGAAAACTCTATACATGTTACTGGTACATGTTGACTGTGATGATAACCTTTATATGAATAAATGGAATACGCAGGAAAAACATTATAATAAATTATTATATGAGATACTGTGAAGGAGCGAAAGCGAACGGTTTAAAAAATTGATGTCATTTATATTAAAAACAACAGTAAGCAAAATTTAGAATGCTACTGACAAATGGTAAAAATGGCATAGCTTCATGGCTTACGTACCTCACGCATAAAAACAAGCCAAAGCATAATATGATATGTGAACAAAAGTTCGGACCAGACTGACAGACATGGCAAAGGCTTAAAGTAGCTATCGTTGCTTTATAATAATGATCAAGATGGAAGAAGACGAAGGAGATGCAATATTTGCATAATCTAATTATATATTCCACATTGACAAGGATTGCCTTGTTTACTTGCTGACGTAATTCAACCTAACCTATCAGTAGTAACCTGTTAGACGTGATTTTGTTTCTCTCTCATCAATACAAACACAAACACACAACAAGAAACTCAAGGTATACCTATGCTGTGATAAATGATACTTAATAAGCAAGTAATAGTTTTACCAAGTTGTCCGTCTGTGTGTCTGCAATCCCTCCAGTGGCCTTCCAATACTTTATCAACCACCCCCTTAGTGCAATTTTTACAGTAAATTAATACAGCTATTACTAGTAATCAATGCATTTAGGCACAATCTTCGTTCAGTTGCGTATATTTGATCTGCATTACATATCATTTTTTATTCACATAAATTGCTGGAGTAAGAAATATTGCGTCATTATTTAAATTAGCGTATTTTTGTTGGTAATGCATTGGCAGCAAATAATGAATCAGATTAAATGAGTCATGTCATCATGGATGTGGAGGAGGACGGAAAGCGAGGTTTTCATTTGACCACAGATCTGTATTAATAGATCAGGATAAGGATTAAGTATGTATTATGGCGACGAGTGAAGAGAGAGTTAGATGGAAGCTTATTGTAGAATCATAGTCCAAGTTCTTTGGAACAGTTCTCCGCACATGTGTGAGGAACATCCATAAGACATCTTAAACAGTCACTTACAGGCTGTATTTAAAAAAACGTTGATAAAAACATTGGTTAGAGAAGAAGAAAAAATTGTCTTTTACTTGATTTTGACTAAACAAATGAATCATGATTGGATGCATAATTACCTGAAGACAATTGCAGCATGAGCACCCCTGAATTCCATAGATAAGACAGAACCACGCAGCACCAAACATTCCGATTGGAAAAGCGGGGAAGATTAGGATGAACCATATAATTCCCATAATTGGGTTCCCCATCGTGCTCTTCAATATAGGTAAGCTCCAAGGATAGAAACTGGCTTCAAAATTTCACGGCGAATGTAAATCGACGTAGTTGACCCTAAACGAAGAATACCACAAGATTTTTTAAGTCGAAGAGAGAATGGGATCATGAAATCGAAACTTTTGAATCCATTATATACGTAGCCACGGCATGATCTCTAAGCTCATCTCATAGTAACGAAACAACGAAAGTCTCTTGTCAGAGGCAATGCATGGTATCTCAACGATATGAAGGTCCTCCTTGCCTCGTTCACCCTTTAAACTTTTTCATACTAAACTAAATAACAGTAGTTGATAGTTCTTTGATGATATTTGATGCAAAATTTGGTTTGATAATGTAGGTTGAAATGATGCATAAATGGATCAGAGAAGGCTATTTAATAAAAGATAAATTATTGTGAAATGAATGTGAAATGAATGTTTTCAATAACATGAATGAAGTATGCTGCATGATATGAAATTTAATTTTATTGACTGCATGCTGCAGCTTCGATATCTTCATCTAATAAAATAAAAAAATAATTAACCCTGACCTTAAGCGATTACCTTGACCTAGCGACGATGAGGTCACAGTCACTCAATCGTAAATAGTTTTCAACAAACCGAAAGTTAATTTGACCATCAGTTATTTACATATATGGCTAACCTTTCACTTATATGCAGAGAAATGTTGAATCGTTTTCATTTTCAACCCCTTCAAATCTACAATCCGGAGATTCTAAATACTAGCTTTAAAAAATTGTTTTTTTTAGATTACTTCTTGTACTGGACTGTAAAATCGATGAAATACTGTTTTATTTCATGAGTAAATTGTGCATACAAATTATTATTCCTTGCTTCAATACTTTGGACAGGGAGTCAGATAATGGAAATGATATTATTTGAAATGTATTTTAATCATTGATAATCATTTCAACTTCAGCTTATTCATCAGCATCGACCGACAACGACAAGCTTTTAAAAGTTTTGGCAGCACTGCGTTGCACAGTAGTTGGGTAATTCAACTCCTTTCCGTAGTAGGTCCGTTAAAGCCTGTTCAATTCATGGGTCAAATAAATGTACATGTGTTGCATGTTGTATCAACTACGCAAAATTGCAAAGCTAAAAAAAAGAGATTCATTGTTTGATACCTGTAGACAATTGCAGCATTTGCACCCTTGGAAAGTGTACAGGAGCACGTACCATGGGATACAGAAACCTCCGATCAAGAAGGAAATGAATATGAAGATCAAAGCCCAAACGACACCCAATATAACATTTCCCATGATGAAGACCAAAACTTAGCGCCAAAGCTTGCTGAAGGGTGAACTTTAGAACTAAAATTCAGCTAAAAACCAAATCCTTTTGTATTGAAAAGAAAACTATAAAGGATTATTACAAGTCGATAAGTACCTCAGCTCCACAATCGCAAGCATTTTCAAGATAATCAGAATGTTTTCGGAGGAAATGTCACCAACATTCGTGTCAAAGGGTTTGTCATAGCAGCGTTTTTAGGAAAGGAGTTGGAAGGGACTTTGCCTGCTGTTGTGAAGTGATTGCAATAATATGTCTCACGCTAGCGTTCAAAATCCATAAAGTCAATTTCTTTGTCACTGCAATAAGCTTAAGCCATCCCTACTAAAAGAGTACCACAAATTATTATTTGGATAAGTTTTCAATTGAATTGAATTGGATTTAAAACAACAGCAAGATGCCTCCAAAGAAAGCAAAGGACAAGGGGAAGGACAAGGGAAAGCCTGCTGCTATGAGTGGAAAGGAGAAAAAGCTATGGGCAAAATTTGGACCAGTAAATGCGGAAGGACCTGATGGGAAAGAAGTCAGCGTCGTATCACTTCGCAGGGATGAACTTGAGTGGGCTGTAGAACGACTTCGGGAGCAAGTAACCGTCAGTAGATCCGAAAGGATAAGGTATCAACTGGAGCGCGACTATTTGATGGAGATGCAAGAAAATTATAGAAAGAAGCTAGAGTGCTTAATTGTATGATATTTAAAGATAGAATTTGAATAGCATCTGCATCTGCTTTTTCCTCATTGTCATAATGTTAATATTTGAACTGCGTTTAAATAAAGATTGAGCAAAAGTCGCTAATTGCCAAAAATAATCGAGCAGCTCAGGACGGTGAGGAAAACAAAATCATCAAAGGGATGGAAGGAAAGCATTTTCGGGCTGAGGTTCAAATGATGGCTTCCACCCAGGAATGTCGGAATGAAATACGCCGCAAAAAGGCAAAAAAACTTAACATTTCATTCCGTTTCAGACATTATTTTTCATGGGACTTTGGAGCATGTTTAAATTTAATGAGGTTCGAAAACAGATTGCCGATATGTTGCAAAGGACGTGGCAATACATGTCAATGGATATGGATGAGCAGGATGTTTTATTGGAAAAGAATGCTTTGGAGTACAAAAAACGGATACAGGAGACGCAGTAAGTTTAATTTTTATGATTTCATTTAAATTTATATTATCATGACTTCAGATTATTTAAAACGCAAAACTTTAATTATTGTGCAGAAAAAAATTGCAAGATCTTCATAAATACATGGAGGATCATGACAAGCAGTTGGAGGAATTCATAAAAAACTTGGAACATGAGATGGAGAATTCTCTAAACTTATTTTTCATAACGCGTCGCATGGAACATCAATTGGTACATTGCTTACTTTCTAAAATTTCCAAGTTAGAAACATGTATAGGCATAATTATGTGATTTCTTTGGATAGGCTGAAGAGCGCTGGGATGAATTCATTTGGAAACTATCCAACAACTTTGAAAACAGTTTAAAAGCAATGAAATACTTTTACAATGATGCTTCATTCAGCAATTTCACAATGATGTACACCCTCCAAGACATGATAACGTCGTCAGTAGAACGAATGCAGCAGGTAAATGATAAAACCGCATTCAATTTTGCGTTATCTCAAACTACCCCATGAAATAAGCTCTTTCTTGACCTTGACACCAATTAATAATACCCAGTACAATAGAAAAATCAAAGAGCTTCAGCTTATGATGCAAGAAGCGCATAGCCAAATGCCACACCTCCGTGTAACATTCGGCAGGGCCCGAGTTCGTCATGACCGCATAGTGAGAACCAAAGCAGGCATCAAGACGGTAAACAAAGAGTTACAACTAACTCAAAACAAAACGAATGCTCTGAGAGTTGACTACCGTCAAAATTTCCATCGACTCGAAAATATCAATGCTGAGCGAGGTAACTTCCGGCTGAATGGGTCAGAGATGGTGCAAAATGTTATGGATGCTTTCAACTACCGCTTCCGGATACAAGACGACTTTAATGATATGCAGGATGAGATTGATAAAATGGAAAGTGAAAAGGCGAGGCTTCTCGGTCACTTTAATAATCCTCAGGCATTTCCGCAAACAGTTGGTCCTTACAAAACGTTATTTGATGAGAAGGAAACAAAAGTGGAAAACACTCGTTTATCGGTAGGATTAATAACATTTTTTAAAGCCTTGACACTTGCTTGAACTGTCACTGTTATTGGAAAATGATTTTCCTTTCCATCAGGCCCTGCGAGTCCACAAGCAAAACGAAGATTTGCGTAATTCTTTGGAAGCCAGATTACTCCGACTTGGACTGACAAAGAAGCATCAAACCGTGGCCCCAGAGTTACCTTCACCTTTTGGTATTGGACGTTTTGCAACCAGGATTGATTGGGGCCCTGCTAATCTTGTTGCCAAAAGGGCATTTCGGGTACCAAAACCTATGGTTGAGAAAGAGTATTGTGACCCTGATATGCAGGAGGTCAGCACGGCGGTTCCTGTTTGCATGACGGATTCCATTCGAGGATTTTTGGCGTGGAAGGAACAACAAAGGGAACACAGAAATTTGACTAAAAGTGGAAAAAACATTGAGGAAGAGCAGGAGGCAGAAGAAGAGTTGTTTTGAACCTTTTTTTGATAAAAGTACTCCTTGAGAGTTGTCAATTTAATTAAACTAATAATTTATACTTAATATTACAAAACAGCAGTTGAGAATGCAGTTGCTTAAAAAAACAATATTTGCTTGCATCCTTTAAAATTACAACCTGCATGATGGGGATATACTAGTAGAAAGCTACGAAAGTTTCATGAGTAAATTTTTCATCAAATTCTCCTAAAAAAGGTAGAACACTATACTTCAGTAATATGATGTAATGGCTACATAATCAATTTATGAATTATACGCTAAATCTTTTTCTATTTTTTGTTTTCAAATGACGAATGTTGAATGGGGTTGCAAGCTGCAATGCAATGCACAACTACAATAATAATTTGTCTTTTAACAAGTATGTGTAGCTTGATAGCTTGTAGGTGTATAGATATATTACCTTAAAAGTTCAAGAAAATGAAAGCAGAGGCTTTAGGTGCATCAGCATCAAGCCACAAAAACTTGTAAAAACCATTTTATTTGTGTTGCACAAAAATCTGTGGTATCCCACTTACGGCATCTGCAATATACCTACTATAATAATGACCTTTACTTTACACATTTTATGATCAGTGATCACAAAAACTTTTTTGGATCCATCAATCTTTAGTATACCTAGACAAAATTGTGTCTGTATCACCGAAGGTGAAAAATACACACACACACACACAGCAATCACGACCATTGTTAATTGACGGAAGATGCATTTGAAATCAAGTGGTTTGACTACTTCGTCACTGTGAGTATATGAGTAACAAACACACGTTTAGGTGTCGCATGTGCAATATTACTATTTCACTGATAGGGTAACAATCAAGCTCAAGTATATTGGTAAAAAAAAGGATCGTGGTGATGATTCTTCTACCTCAAACTTCATGCACATCATAATCATGGGACACAAAATGTAATTGTATATAGGTACAGAGTCAATTTAACGTATGAGTGAATTGGGAAAACAAAGAGAAATCTTGTGCGTAATTCTAAATTCACTTTGTCATCCGTAGTGCACTATCATTACGGAAATGAAAGAGTTCATCGTGTAGTTTAATAAGAGAAAAAGTAGCCAACTAAAGAAAGATTGTACGCATATCACATTGTAAGGCATTTACATTACAAAGTTGACAAGCCATTCTTTTTCATGTGTTAAGCACATATATCCCAATCAGGTTTTCTGATTTTATGCATTGCACTCACACGTGGGTATTTACCATTTACATTATGTCACTTGGCAGTTGAATCTGTTATTGCATCATAGACACTTCCGGTAAGGAAAGGTAAAGTTGATTTGTAAACCCATACAAAGATGAAGAGGAATATAGAATGTTGGTATGATAAAAAATTATTCTTTACTAATTTTGGTAGAATTTTCAAACGCCATTTCATTTTTCATACAACCTCCTACTGGCAAGGAATCGCTTGCCGAATACACATTTATCGTTTATAAAGGGTTTATTCCATCTAGATTTTCAAAAATGGGGTATAAATTAACAAGTATTAAATGTCTAGGCTGTGCCTATGCAGTTTTAATACTCAGTGTGAATTTTACGTCTGCCGGCTTGCTAAAAGCAATACAAGAAGCAGCAGTTCCTAAAGGTAAACCTGGAGCAATAATTATATAATAATTTTAAAGTTTTGATTGTACGCAGAAAGATTAAAGGAAATGTCATCCATCTCATTCATTAAAGATATGGACTACAAGCTTCCAATTGAAGAAAATGTTCAACCTCAACCAGCAGAAGTTTCTGCATCGCCAATTGAGCCAGCATCAGCAGCATTGCCAGCCCAAGCGGCAGCGTTACCACCTTCATTATCACAACAGCAGGCTCCCTCCTCAACCGCAGTAGTCACTCCGGCTGAAGAATCCAACCTGATTTCCACTCTCCAGTCATCCCTTTCAAAACTCTCTTCCGCAATTCAAGATCGTGCCGACGTCGCCGCGGATCGACTCGACAGTAAAAAATGTAAACCAGGAAATATCCTCTGCAACTCTGGTTTCGACCTCGGCACCAAAATGCAAAACCAGATGAGCTCAGCCATCATCAAAACCTTTAGTACAATGATGTCCGAAATGGTCAACACCACAATCTCTACAGGCATGTTGGATTTCATGGCAAAGCACGGCAGCAGCAACGGAGAAACCTTGGCAGAAGAACATAAAGCTATGGTGGCAATGGCAGCAAATGTGCTCCAAACAGTTAGCTCCAAAGTCATCAAGACATTTACATTTTTTATCCAGCTCGCCATTTCAGGTACTCTCCAAAACTTGTTGCATCAACTCATGAAGGGAGTCACCTCAATGTATTCCCAACACCAGAAAAGTATGAAGGAAATGAGAACTGCGGCCATACTTAATTCCCCACCTTCAAAAATCCCGAAACCAAGTGAGCTTCAAGGATATGGCAGTTTGGTGAATGATGACCCTATCCAAACCCTGTTGAATGCTGGAGCTCTCACATCCCTCAGTTATCCTGGGTTTGACCTCATGTCTAATTTAAAATCTAATTTATTTAGTGGCGATTCAAATAGTTTGCTGGAAAAGAGAGGAGCTTCCCGAGCTTCCATTCTTACGCCGTATGGACTGATAACAAACAATAAGAAGTAGAGATGAATACCATATAATTCATATTACCAATCAATATCATGGTAAACGATGTATATAGTTTTTTTGCCAGTTTGATTTCTTGTTTCATAAATATATATAAGCCTTTATGTTGTGTATGCTGATGTTTAATATTGTTAAATTTGTTATTGATTTTATGTTTTAAAATAAAGCTATAGCTGTTCTCCAATATAGGTGAACCAATATATTGAAAACAAACGAACGGTCTTATTTGGGTGAACGAAAAGAGGCATTCGTTCTTATATTACATATTTCTGGGTACAGCAAACACATGTATATGTATGCTAGTTGTATGGAAGCATTTTAATCAATAGCAAGCTTAATCACAGGTGTGTGAAGCTATATAACCATGAAGTCCTTCCTCTTATAAGTGCTTATATGTAAATATAAAAGCTTTCAGAATTTTTTTCGACGAGTTTCTTGCATTCATTCCATACAAAAGACTTCCAAAAACTCATGGCATTAATTTATATTGATGGAGTACTATATGGACGATAAACAAATGACAAATACATATTCATAGGAAGGTTATGTTTATTCTAAAACGAGATGGTTTTATTTATGAGTCACGTAAAATACGAAAAATCAACAAAATTAATCATTAAAAAGAACTTGTGGTCTTAACTTCAGTCAAAGTACCCACCTTTTTCAAATAATTATTGTTCAAAACGACACGCGACGGAGGATTTAATATCAGATATATGTTATGATATGTATAATTTGAAAATAGGATTTTAATTATGTACTGTCCACGTCCACTGATGGAATAATATCAGGTTCTCCTTTGGAAGTTGGTGTTGGTATTGGAGAGACCTTTACTTCATTTGGAGAAGTTTCATCCTCAACTTCAGATTCTTTTTCCAAGTCATCTTTAGTGGCTTTGCTTTTTGCTGATGAAATTGACTCTGCCCCACTGTCTTTCGTGATTATGATTGCTGGAGTATTTTTCCTGTCTGGGGAGATTTTTGGCTTTGAGTTCATAGAATCCTTCCAACCAGTGGCTTTGCATGATGCTTCCCACAATGCTTTTTGCACCTCTTTGTTTTCCACTTGAGAATTTTGAAAGAAAGTTGAGCAATTTTGAAAATATTTTCCACCATCCTTTTCAACGTCTGGAGATAGGGCTACGTAAAGCACGCCATCAGCACCTTTTTCACAATTCTATGAATAAAAACGAATTTACTATAAATGTTTATATGATGTTTTTTTTCGATACAAAAAGCTTGTATAATAACTAGTACGTAATTACCTTAAACATCAACCAGAAATATGCTTGGAATATTTTCGGATAGCCATCATACAACCCAGACGAAATACAACCCGGATGCACTGAAAGGGAACGAACAGGATATCCTTCTTTGACAAGCCTGTCATTAAAATCTTTGGAGGATATGTTTTGCATCAGTTTAGAGTTGCCGTACGCCCAGTTAAATCCAAATACTTTCCTGTTACCATCAATTTATACCGTATAAAATATATACCGCTGACTGGAAAATTTCCAATATGTAATATTCATCGATTAATTTGCATTTATAATTTATAACTCACTCCATCCAAATATCATCCAAATCAATTTTCCCAGGATAATGAGCAATGGATGACACATTCACAATTCTGCTTGCCTTCTCCGATGTACCAGCATACGTCAGCTTTGGCAATAGCATGTTTGATAGTATGAAATGACTGAGGTAGTTCACCTGAAAGGTGACTTCATAACCATCCTCTGTCTTTTCATATGGTTGATCATATATTCCAGCTTAAGCAACATTTAAATCATTGATGTTAATCAACTTTTTGTACAAATAAAGTATACTTTGCTCCCATTTCTCATGTTTTCTTTCAATTACCGTTGTTAATCAAAACGTGGATTTTTGTATACTTTTGCAAAACTTTGGTTGCAAACTCTTTCACAGATTCAAAAGATTTCAGATCTAAAGGCAAGATATCCACAGTGCCTGTGGTTATGCGAGCTTTCCTAAACTCGTCCACCATTGTCTTTGCTGCTGCTTCGCTTCTCACGCCTTTTATTGATAAAACAGTACAAATTATAGTAGGAAACGGAAAAAACAAGAACAAGTCTATGATATTGCACATTAAAGCATGGGATAAAGTTGAAGCAAACTAGACATTAGGTCAAGGAATGGAGGATGTGGATGTACTCCGTTAACTCAATTTACCTACAACAACCTACCTAAAATAACATGCATGTCAAGCATCAACAACTTTTTCACTATTTCCTTTCCGATGCCTCGAGCACCTCCTGTAATAACGACATTGTCACCGGGTCGTCTTGTAGCCTCTGTTATAGTCACACAAAATAGTTATGTATCATCATCACACAATCATAATCGTTTTATCTTACTTTGTTGTTTTAAGTAGTTTGCCTTACTTTTGACATCAAACTTCTTATGGGGTGTGAACAACTCGTACAGATTCCAAAACGTGGCATTCATTAATGTAGTAAAAGCATACCAACTTCTCTTGAAAAATCCACCGATACCACCTGTTGGCTGTTTAGCCTTGGCACCTGGCTCAGAACCCATTGCTGTTGTGAAACAGTTTCAACAATCCAAGAATCTAAAATTTTGCTTTCTATAACGGGTTCACATCAACTGCTTTTTCCAGAGTTAATTAAAAGTTCACATTTTTCTTTTCACTTGTTCAGAATGAATTGAGTGATTGAGAGTAAAGTGAGTAATGGGAAATATTGGAACAAACTGGACTGGAGCGTCGGTGCGTGTAAGTACCAAGAAGAACATGAACAAGACAGGTTTCCTTATACTCAGCTTCAACTCAAAAATGTTTTTTTTTTCTGGATATATAAAGGCTCGGTGCACTCTTTCTATAATAATTGAGATTGTGAAGCAATGATGACCAAGGAGTTTTGGTGATTGTTGAGGAAATAATATATATATGCTCACTTAATATCCTTACGTCCGTACTCACTTTTGTTGCTGCTATGCTGGACAGACAATAAAAACCTGGGATTTTGAGCAGTCGATGCTGACGACAGCGAACTTGATTGAGGTCTAAATTGGAAAGAGTTGAAGTTTTGCATGCTTGCATGCATGCGGACGTACGTTTAGTGTGTAGTACACTAAAACACACACTCTCAAATGTGTACAAACATATCCTATCTACTATCTATCCTTCCGTCAATTTCAGGCAGAAAACTGCTTTTTGTAACAACTTATATATACATACATATATTCATTCCTACTCTACTACCTTCATAACGGCCGTGAATTAATATAGTAATAGTTACTCATTTCGCAAACTCTCTTATAAAAACAAACGAAAGCAAAAAAAAACCAGCTTGTGTACTGTGTTCCTTAACTGCATATCTATGTGTGTAGGAAGGATGTATGCACGCATGAGGTAATAGCTTAACGCAACGCTATCCTTAAGTTATAAACGCTTTGGCTTTAGCTTGACTTTTCTTGACTTTGCTGCGAAAAGAGTCAAAGGAAAAACTTGCAGTGCAGGATGGATGAGTGCTCAAAGTTGGTTAGCCCACTTATTTTATGTAATATAAACCAGAACAAGCTTATATCTATCTATCGGTATATCTATGAATACGCAGAAATGTATGCTTGGACATTTGAATAGATCTGCTTTTTAGCATGAATTTCAGGAAGATATGTCCATACGTGTACAGGTTCCCTGGATTAAAAAAGCGTTTAAAAGTCTCAAGTATTTTTGCCACCTGTGCTTGTGTCTTTGGTCAATTAGCAGTTCGTCCATTGTATGCTTTTTGATGTGGCGAAGAAATATTATATGCATCCTGCGCATTTGAAAATCAAAAGTAAAGCTTTTTATATGATTATACTATTGCATGCAATAAGAAAAGCACAAAAACTACATATGCGGAATCTTCAAGTATCACGACTGTACGCTTTGTAGTGCATAAGAACATTTCCTTAATATCGAATTTCCTTGTTTGTTTGGAATAATGACATGCACACAAATCCTTGATAAGGTTTAATGGAGAATTTAATAATTCGATTTGACCATGTACTACTTGTAAATGCAAAAATGAAGTTTCTTTTGATGGACCATGCAATTTTTGACAAGTCAATAATATGTAATCATTAATTATTATTTATCATTTATTAACAGCGACGTGTATCGAATTAGATTTATCAACTTTGATAGTTACATTATTAATTTGAGTGTTTGTTTGTATTGATTTGATCAAGGATGCATGATTGATTTTACTTTATCAAATCCCAACTTATTATCCGTTTTACGATTAAACTGGCGATTGAGAGTTGAGGTTACCTGAAACTGTGTTGTGTTGAGCCGTAATTAAGGTGATTACTCCAGTGTGACGGCATGGTGCTCAAAATCAGAAACATGCAAACCATAGTATGATTACGGCAATGGGAATTAAAAGCTAATGGGAGCCTTTTAAATAAAAATCATTTCAACAGGCGGGGATTTGACTGATGATGGGAAAATGGTCAATTGTATTCCAAAATGTTCTCACGAACTGCCCTTACTTTTCCTTTGTTACAAATATAGTCCGCGTCATTCTTCTCAAACGGTTTAAAGCCATAATTATATAGGCGGCTATGGTTGGTTTAGTGTATCGCTACATCATGTCCCAAGATAGTAAATAATGTAAAAAGTCTTTTCAAATGAAAAAGATTGAGTACACAGGAAATGTTTTTAGAAAAGATAGTTGTGGGCAAAACTACTGTGTTATAAATAACTGAGCAAAGATAAGTCTTCTCTACAAGGTGTAAAAATGAGAACTTTATACTTATTTTTGCTCATTTTTGTTCCTCTCATTATAGTAATTTGGGTATTGTTTTGACTTTTGAGTTTCACACTTTGTGCAAATAAAAATGCATTCGTAAGTAATTGGAGTTCATAAGAATGAGACTGATCTTGTATAAAAGTAATATATTATGTGGTTTGTGCTCAACACCAATCTACCACACGGTGAATTAAAACGGTCCCATTTTAATTTTAATAAAGGCTGGAAAGAATGTCATAATTCTAAACTATTCGTCACGTTTTGTGGCACGTTTCGTTTGCACAGCAGCTCCAGCTTTGTTTGTAGTATGAGAAATTGTATGCTATATGCTGATTTTTAAATGAAATTAATGACACATATGTTCCAAGTTTGGTTTAGGATGTTACTGCTGTTTATGTTTTATTATATAACTGACTTGTCCATTGAGATACTGGATACATAATCAATTTTGTGTACTTGGATGAAATACGTTCACAAAAAAAAGTTATTTCATACAGGTATTCAATTACACGTACTTAACATAATACTTTATAATTATTTACGATATATTCATTACTGCGAGACAATATCATTATTTTACTGAAGGGTAAATGTCATACATACATACATGATATTACAAGACTATCAACAGCTAGCCTCCATTTTTACACAATTACATCTGTCACAATAATTGATACAAATCTTAATATATAATAAAATTGTTACAAATATTTTAACATGAAACTTTGACAGCCTCTCTGTCAAAATCCAAAAACATTGAAAGATTTATCAATTTAATCCATGTCCACAAAAAAGGACTTTGAAAGCCTCAAGACAAAAAATAATGATTTTTTTTCATGTACCATTAAAATACTACGATAAAATGAATAAATATTATGCATAATGTTAAAAGTGCGTAATAGAACGAGAACAATTGCACCAAAATCTTGTAAGTAAATTTTAATCTAATTCATTACTTAATTATGTAGATTATGATTATGAGACAGAGTATACATTATGCGTTGATGCATCATGCGTGCATTACATATCTACTTTCTTTACATTTGGTTTGGTTTTATCTACAAGTCAAATCTAATCTGAATTGCACATGCACATTATTCTTTAGCGTATATGTATGTATGTATCTATGATTATATTACTTATATGTGTAATTTTTAGTAAATTCGCGTCAATATAGACGTATTGATGCTGCTGATACCTACATAATTTATACGTACGTACGTCCTTAAATCTAATCTTCCTAAGTAAAAGTTGATATGTTTGGCAAGCTTTTACATTCCGTGTTATCATCATCATCATCTTATGCTCACTGCATTGGCGTGAGTTTTTAGAATAATTTAATATTTACATTATAGAGTTTATGTATGTACACTTCCTTGGCTCTTTGATATAATTTCCTGATGCATTCGTATCGCATCGCATCATCATGACTTTTTTTTAACTTGATTGAAAATTTCTTGCGTGTAGGTAGGAATCATATAGAGAGCAGATAGATATATATAAACATTATTTAAATCATTTCAATTCTCTCACCCTCTTCATGATTACGACTTCGAGTTAGTAATATATGAGAGTAGGGTTGTTTGTTGGCACATGAAAAATCTCATTTATTTATGAATACTGAAGATGATTTTGATTTGATATTAAGACATTCTTCTAACTACAATAATTAAGATATAATCACAAAAAAATAATACTTTTTCAACACAACTCAAAAACTTTGGTATTAAATGAAAACTCTAGCCATCTATCTATATAAAATGCGTACGATCCTTTATATTATTATGATATATTTTTTTGTAATTGTAATGTACAGATGATGACCATGTTGATAATTAATTAGCCTAAGTTCATTAATTAATTACGCCTTATATATTATGGTGCACTATTTTAAATTTTGAATAATAATAAATTATTTACTTGACTTGTACATCTGCTATTCACATGCTTTACTTTATATATAATTTATATTATTTTGACTGTACATGATATGGCCGTTATGAATGAAGATTAATAATTTATGTATGGATGTATGTAATATTTATGAATGATGCCTTCTTTCTTGTACGTTGTATATAACGTTGTTTGTTAATCAACAGTGATGCTTTTATGCAAAGAGAAACTCTAGGTTTAGTTTGGACAGTGGATTATTATACACATTACATATTATTACATTACGTGATTGAGATTGCCGATATGATGCGTCTGTGCCTCGTTCGAGATATGACAAAAATGACTATATATCGTCATTTCGAATTCCTCAGTGGTCTAGTCTGGTGTGATCAGTGATGATGATGTAAAGACAAAATATCATTTGATTTTACATTCATTGTTGATAGTAGTATGGTGACATTGAGGATGCCACTGAGGAAGATGACGAAGACATGGACGCATCATAGGCAGCTGATCCCTACGTGTGCTTGAACCACAGACAACTTCTTAGTGCTGTTGGATAAAACAAAAAATAAGAAGAAAGTATGGAATTAGTAATTATTGTTTTCTGATCAATTTTAAATCACACCCAAAACAATCATCTTTTTGACATTTTGAAAATAAAGAACATCAAAATACTTACGAGAGGAAGTAGCAGCGGCATTGAAAATGGCGGCGGAGGAAGGTGTGATTTGAGGTGGTGACATTGTTGAATAATTTCCATTTGAGTTGTAAGCGGAATGTGGGGTAGACGTGTTGGAACCATAGCCACCTTGAGTTCTTGGGGATGACCCGGTAGATGATGAGTTTGTGGTTCCATTCGCAGTACTCCCCAACCCCCCATTTCCAATTACACCTCCATTAGTTCTCGCACCACCCCCACCCACCGAGTAGTCCTCTAGAAGAAAAAACCTGACCATCAAACATATGTAAATTAGGATAATTATGTCAAAAAATTAGCCTCATGCACACAAGCTTGCCGTAGTTGGTTAAAGGTGTAAACTATGCTCATTTAAAAATCTTGTAAAACTTTTCCTAATGTTGAATGTGCATTTATAAAAGTACGTAATTTGTAAAAAAAAAAAAATTAGAGATACTCAATACTCACCATCATTCCACTGCGTGTTCCCCGTCTCCAGCCCAGTATAAGCGTTGAATCCACTCATATTATTGGGAACAGCGGGGCTTCTTGGAGCACTCAGGGCAAGTTGATTGTTTCTTGGCATACTATACAATGCTTCAGCAAGGTCAGCTGCACGCTTGAGAATGATCTCCTTTGGTAGTTTCTCCGGATCACCTGGGTGCCTTGGGATAAGTTTTTGGAGTCTTTGGAAACCATAGTCTATCGTGGGTTCGTTCAGTGCTGCTTGGGAAAACAAAGAACACACGAGTGTTATAAAATAATATGTTATTCTAGGTCACGGTTCTCTTTCCGTGGCTGAACACAAACTTCAAACCAAACTTTCACTTTTGCTCCTCTGTCTTTCTCTTTCATTTCCTGAAAGCAACAGTGTGCTCCAGTCAGTGCAAAGCTGAAATGGCATGCCACTCTTGTCTAAAACTCAGCTGGAGAAAAGTGAAAGCTTAGCCGTGTGTAGAGTAGGAGTAGATGCATTCGCAAGACAACACAACAAAGTAGTATATCTACATTTTATATTTATATATCTATCAGGAACTACTTACAAACATAAACGAATCGACCGGGAGCTCCTTTGCAGAACTGTTTGGACTTGTAAGAGAGCGTGACTTCCACTACGCCGGGAATGTGTCTTGGAGGTGTCTGCACACGGATCGCGTGGGATGTGATCAACTATTAATGGGAAACAATAGTAAGTTGGTGAATGAGAGGAAAACTTTACATTTCGATGCCTTTGATGTGTTGAGAAGAAGAAAGGAAAAGGCCGAACTATCCCGTTGTATATGTGTTTATGTATACATATACAACGCACCGCAAGAGAAAGTAGATAACATTAACCATGGTCAGGTAGTTGTGAACAGTAATTAAATTAAATTACCGCTTCTCCTCCTCACACTACAAGCGTTAAAGTATTATGAGCACACAAAAAAACTTTTCGCAAGTCTTAACACGTTGAGTAATCCAGTTAGAGGGTATAAAGTGTTATTGGATAAATACAGGAAATGAAGTGGACAAGAGGAGATTAAAAGGATGGCTAAACATGAGGAGACTATAGGATACAAGAGAAAACAATAGGATTTTCCAATGAATTTAATAAGAAACAGGCACGGGTACGGCTCGGTGGTGATTCACTTTCATTTCTTCTTTTCAATAGTTGACTGCTTTTGATGACAAAATGATTAAATTATAATGATAACTCTTACCTCTGACCAGACCAGCATGGAACCAAAAACAACTTGAAGTCCATCGAAAAAGTTGTCACCAATTATGATTACTGTCGCTCCACCCGTTGTCCAACCTTCACTGGGACTAATGGCTTTGATACATGGGGTTGCTGATGGAACTGGATATCCTTAAAGGAAATTTTTACCATTTATATTCAGTGCTTAACAAATGAGATTTATATAAGCACCTGGTTTGAAAAGCAATGCAATATTCCCATCGAATTTGTCTATACCCGCCTACTAATTAAATACCTTTTCAATTTGATTATGTAATAATATATGCGGCTTTTGCAGAAACTTTGATTTAGTTAAAAATTATTTTTATTAATAAAAATTATTCTTAACACATCTTTATCAAATGCAGCATTATTATTTCGGTACTCACTTAAGCAATGTAAATGAGCAGGTCTGTACATTTACATATAACATGGGATAAAGGTTACTACAGATATTCTATACGTTTTGGAACTCTATTCCAAATTCCAAACACTGTCTTATGTGAATGAGCTGCTGACTCATTCAAGTTCCTCGCTTCCACTCCATGAGTACCTACCTAGCCTAGCTACTTGTATTACGGTGTTGTAGTGTAATGTAATTTCATCCACTCCAGCATCCGTCTCCCTCCTTTCATCCATCCAAGTTCTGGATTTTATCCAGTCCCTTTGTAGTGCGTAAGTAAAGACTATATCAACACATTTTGTTAAAGGTATAAAAATGCGTATTTCCTATATATGTGGACATACATTTATTTCCTGTATCTAAAATCCAGAAAAACTGCATTATTTGTCGCTTTCTTCTCTCCCAACTTTAGTTGAAAAAAGCATGGATATTTCTTTCCCTTTTTAGTGCATATGCACGTACCTATCTATGTACGTTGAATTCCGAATTCCGTCATACTATAGTAGATGTAGTTTATGTTTCCAACTGGATTATGCACCTACACACATATATATATATTCTTTTCATTTTCCCTGCAATACAGTGATGAAGAGATAGGAAAAAGCAAAGCCAAATAGTATAGGGCTTGATGATGCGGTTTTCGCTGTTGCTTCTTTATAGGATCTAGGTGCTGATGTTAGTATTAATAGTTTCGGCCCGCTCTCTCCTTATCTACAACTCACCAACAAACTTTTCACTATGTGTATACCTACAATCTACAAAACTCTGTGCATTTTTGGCTTTATACATACATACACACACACATTCATATTAGTTTTGTATCTTTAATCCTCTCTTTAACTCACTCACGAACAAGTCAGTCAACAAGGCTTTATATTATGATGAGTGTGAACTAAACTATGAAACTATGCAACTTCTTTCAAAGAAAGAAAAGTTAAGAAACTCTGGAAAATCTTCCACTTCTTTGGCATACTGTTGCATTGCATTGATATCATTCAACATGGAAAGAAAATGGAGATAAAGCTCGAATATTTTTGTATGCATATTATTAGCACGAATAAAGCCATCTTTTGTCATAGTCTACTTTATCCAACCAAAAGCAACCAAGTATTGCTGCACTGCATTTCACTGCACTTTAGAGTTGCATCGCATCGCATCGCATAGTATCGCATCTCATATCATTTCATGAAGAGCAACTGCATTATACACCCGGCTTCGGTCTTTTGAATATGGAGGAAGGGGTTTTTTTCCAAGGAGGATGAATGGTTTGGTATTGTATGCGATGCATGCATACGTACGACATGTTTTCTGATATCTTGATTCCGTTACGTTGGTCGTGTCGTGATGATGATGTAAGAGAGAAAAAAGAGGAGAGAGAGAGAGAGGAATACTATCGCATCGCATCACGGAATATAAACTGTTGTGAGTTGGTGAGAGAGAGAGTGAGTCTGTAGCAGCATAATATCGGCATGTGATTCTCTCTATAAAAATGTAGGTATATATACTTATATAAATGTATAAAAGTGTGATTCATAATGATATTATAGAAGAGAGGAGAAACGAGAGTATGCATGCACTTGATATCTATAAGGTTCAAGTAAAGTAGGATGGAACGTTTGCACTAGAAGGAAGAAGGGAGAGACAAATCGATGTGCTGGAATCTCCCATGGGAGCCGCCTTTTCCCTTTCCTTCGGGGAATCGCAATGGCCGCTCGGGACTCTGGAATGCCATCATGGGGCTCCTTCCTTTTCCACTTCACTCATCTTCTTCAAAGTCTCTTTACTTCCTTTACAAACTACACACATACATATTGCTCACACTATACTTCTCCAACCGTTAAAAAACTTGGGTATGTACATATATATATTGAACGCTAAAGTTTAGTTTGGAAAAGAAAAACCGTGCAAATGTGTAACACGATAAATGACAGTCAAAAATTGGAGAGTTCAAACTTTTGACTGTTGATACAATTGCAGCAACTGCATTTTGTAACAATATTATGCTTACACTTTTATGTCCTAACGCAACCAATGAAATTGGTTAAGATGTCGGACTAAAATTCACGTCATTAGAATTTCCCATGACTCAACATGAAAACAAGAAATTTGAATAAATGCCATTCCTTGTCTGAGTCTTATTTTTTCGTGACTGTAGGTCAGGTATAAAAGCTGGTGCATTGCAATTGCATTGGAGTTTCAAAATGGCAAGCCTATATAGTTAACTAAACATTTTCCAAAGTTATGACTTACCCTCTGAAGGATCTAGTCTCTTTGCCCGTCGACCATGTTTCGAGTTGTTATGGACAAACATGTTATCGGAAACGGCTAGCAGAGGACCTTCAACCGAAACTTGTGTTGAAATCACCACCTGCAAATAAAAATAACAATATTGTTGCTTTTATACACTCAAAGTTTCTTTATAACAATTTTAAATATTTTCACACACAGAAGATTGTTGGTTTGATGATTTTATCGACGTTTGCAAATAACTAATACATAAAATCATTTATAAAAATATATTTTCATTTTTAAGATATGCTTCCAATCACATTCTAATTAGTTATGTAATTGGGACTCCCACTATATGGTTACTGACTGACTTGCACAATCATTTTTTTTTATTATTGAATAAAAAACACAATCCCAAATTCCCAAACAAAAGAAGGCTTCCCAAAAACCCCGAATATGTTTTGAAACAGCCCATCATCATGTAAAGGCTCAAGGCAAGCTTAACAATTTGTTCGGATTGATTAAGGCCCCCCACCAAGATTACGCATGGACGAAATTGAATTGAATTAGTTTACATTGACGTGCGCCTTCTTAATCTGTTGCATCCGCTCGACTTTGTGCCCACAACTGCAATACGCTTATGGTTAAGCCCTTGCGAAAAGCCAACAAGGCAAAATACTCTACCCATATTTTTTTACATTAAAGTAGATACACACACTACACATAATACTTCATCATGTATCATTCAAATTAGGCTTGTTCAAACGATTCTACTCCATCTGAGAGAAAAAGAAACGAAGGGAAAAATAGAAACAGATGCAAACGTTGTTGGAAGTTGGAAATGGAACGTGTGCGTGTTGTTTAATTT
This sequence comes from Orchesella flavescens, assembly GCA_964034955.1. Lineage (NCBI taxonomy): Eukaryota > Metazoa > Arthropoda > Collembola > Entomobryomorpha > Orchesellidae > Orchesella > Orchesella flavescens. Next base: position 8,069,356 of record OZ035958.1, on the reverse strand, counting down.
CATTACATCACATTCACATCCCATGTAGATAAAAAAGCATTGTAATTTATCTCTTTTTAACAAGCTTCTCCTCCTCCTTTTCTTTCCTCAAAACAAATTTTTACAGTCACTGAATGAAGATCTCTAGAGCAAAGTTTTTTTTACAACCAACGACTCATGGAGCAGCAGTGGAGCAAGGCAATGGCAATTGTGATAATAATTTGTATTTTTGTCAACAATGAAAAAAGGAGCCCGTAAAAAAAGCAACAGAAGACTGAGCTACTACATATAAGGTTCCTATAAGTAATATATATGAGGGGAAAGAGTTGCCATTTGTAATTTAACAATTTTTTTCCTTGTAATCCAGTTTATGCACATATATAACACATCAGTGTATAAAAATGTGAGTAAAGTCTCAGCAGGGCACTTGGGATAGGTTTCCGTTTCCGAGATTGGTCTCCAGGCGCCAGGCATTATCACTTGAGAAAGTGTCAAGTGTCTTTAGAACAGCGTATAGAGGTTATGGAAGCTGAAGGAGGCAAAGGAAGAGAAAAGCATGGTAAACTAAAAAGCATCAAGGATCTTACACATTGTATTGCACGTAGCACACTTCTTATACATTCTTTGCTGAGATAAAGAAGGTGCATTATATAGAGACGTACATACATGTATGTATTGTTGTAACACATATACGTATATTCATAGGTTCATACGTGGCATGGCACAAAAAGCAAGTCTTCAGGGAAAATTTTCCCAAAGGAACATTTCCCAAGTCGAGAGAATAACCCGGCCATGCATGCTTTGCCAGACTGGAAGTCTACCTTGGTCTTGGTTTTTGGTCGTTCGCACTCACATATATACATACACACATACATATATATATTCTTCTGCTGCTACTGGATGGATGGATACCAAACCAATATTTTTCACTGCAAGGCAAAAACGGAAGAAGGAAACAAGAAGTGAGTGGAAAAAAAGTTTTTGCTGTATTTGTACTCCCGTTTTCCTCCCAACCATCCCAAAAGCGACGGAATATGGTATGGCTTTTGCTGTGATGATGTGTGAAGTAAAAAGCAAAGCGTTGGGTTGTTGGGAAAGAAGAGGAAAAGGAAGATTGACTGAAAACATTGCATTGCATTGGGATGACGATATGCATATACAGGTACTTGTACAAAAACATACCATTTAGTTCCAAGTCTTTTTTCTGACTGACTTGAGAGAGGTCTCGCTTCCTATCTTGTTTATTCTTTTCTCAATATAAAAACTACTATGTTTTGATGTTTCGTTTCCAACTTCCAACTCGAAGCAAAAGGTAAAAGTTTTTGGGAAAAGTAGAGAGTAAAAATAAACATGGTTTTGATATTATTACCGCAACTCTTATTTCATCAACAGAAGAAGAAGAAGTTCAGTTAAGGCACACAACATGGTGAGAAATCACATCACACAAATGAATATAAGAGATATTGTTTTAGTAGGACTTGGCCCAGAATTTCATACTTATATACTTTTGAGCTTTAAAGCATTTGCAAGCCAAATAAATTCAGTAATTGTTACCAATATTGCCAAATGGAGGAAATGGGTGACTAAAATATTATACGCGCTCCTACCAATGCCAGAAGCTCATAATTTCAAGTGAGAAAATATTCCATCCATTTCACTCTACCATACCACAACACCTCTTAACTAACTAAGTGATTTTGTTTTCATTGGAAGCACATGTTTCGAATAATGTCTTGTTTTGGTTTACCAAATTACGACTAATTTTCTCACTCGTAAGTCAAACTTGTAAGTGTCAACATGACATTTGTCCAACCAACCCAAAAAATCTTGAGAAAATTTGAATGGTTGAGTGAATCATCATTCTTTGCTTGGATTTGAGTAGGTGCTGCATATTACTAGTGCATTCCTTTCACAACGATGATGATGCAGGAAGGAAATGAAATGTCTCAACAATTTACCATTGTGTAAACATTATTGTTGGAATGAAAATGTATCTCTTCATTTTCCTGGGAACAAAGTATACTTCAAAATGTTCAAATATATAGCTAACCAAATGTTAGCAAAATTTAATAGAGACACACATCATTTCATATGAAAGTGAGACGAGACACAATTTATGTAGATCACATGCTCCCACAGTTAGGATCTGAAGAGGCATTCTGATTTTTATACTGCGTCGTTATGAATGGATGACTCCGTTTTTGGTTGAAGGATGAAGTTTACGAGGCGTAAAGTGGAAAAGGAAGTATGTAACATGGTCTGGGTTTTTGTCACCTAATTAATCACATACAACACCACCACCAACAGGACCGAATGAATACTACTGCACTCCTGTCGTGGAAAAGTATACCCGTCCTTAGTTTTAAGAGGGGAAACCTTTTTTTCTGGTGAAGGGACCCAAAAAACCTTTTTTTTACACTAAGTGTGAGAGGAACCTTAGACAAATATGGTTTCAACTTGAAAACGATACCCTACAAGACGACGATGATGGTGACGTAAATATTGAAATTTAAAAAAGCTCTTCACCAAAAACAAACTTTGAATTTTTCACTTGACTGCAAACTTGCTGTGATCAAGTGTGATACATTTTTTTAAAGTAAACATTTTTCTGTTACGCTATTAATTTTGTTGGGAATTCCCCTTTCCGTAAACACGGTTTTAAAATTTAAATATGATATCTAGTTACATTGGACATTTGCAATGGTTTCCGGAATGTGGGATGGTATATGCACCTCTCTTCTACTTTGTGCATTTCCTTGAGAAAATACGAGTCAGGTGCTTCCAGGTTCCATTTTATATTGCTGCTTTATGAACTCAGGCAGACCACTTTTTCTCATTCAAAAATATGATTTCATTCAAGTTTTACTGTAAGTTGTAAGTAGGCATCCAATTTCTTGGTCTGAAGTTTGAGTTTTAAGGGAAATGATGAAAACAGGATGAGGCGGATATGTTTTTACAAAAACAAGTTACTGCTGCTCTGGGTTTATTTACCACAATAAAAGAACTTTTTTGTCACCTTTTTCTAATTTGGTGTGTACGAGACTAGGCACAAAAGTGAGTAATAATTATGACCCGAAGGAAAAATCTTCATTTTAGTGAGTTTCTCCAGAGAGATGACAAAAAAACATCATGCTTATGACCAATATACACAAGAGTAAAGTATAAAAAGTAGAGTAAACTTTGTAAATTATTTGACTTTTTCTTAAATTTCTTTTCCCTTGACGTATTGAGTCAAATTATGTACGGAAATATAATCATGCTTATCCCTAATTGTTACACACAAACAAAAATTTCATCTCAAAAACTTAACCTAAAACCTCTCTCGAGAAAAAAATTGTGTGATTTGGAGAGTCCTGTGACTTTGTTGAGGAGTTTTAAAAAGGTAATTCTACATAGGTAGTTTCTTGCTATCGTTGTTAGTATAAAGCTTCCAACATAAATGATTTTTGTCTAGGGTTGTTAACATGAAATTTTCAACAATTACACATTTTTTGTTCATGATAAATACAACAAATTTTTCAATTATATAATACAGCGTTCACACACACACGAATCAAGGATGCTTATGGTTATTCGATTTGATCCGTGTCCGTTGATTACTAATGTATTTTATTCAATAAAAAATTAAGCTCGGAATGAATCCATTGAATTTGCAGATCACAATTACCAATTACATCAATAAGATGGGACCGAAATTCAAAACTCATTAAAGATTTGTGTGGAGCACATGTGTTCCTTGATAAGCGCACATGCACAAAAATTCTTGTTCTTGATACAATATTGAATATTTGATTCAATGCAGTAGATATGTATGCATCTGCATCTGTCCGTGTGGCACCAGCTACAGCATATTTGTAAATGCTTTCAATTTTTGGGGTGGGGGATCTCCATGTACGGAGGAATTACTGACTAAGCTTACACACTCTTACAAGCCCATACAAAAGTATTAGCAAAGAGAAACAATAACAGGGAACTAAATGTGAATAAATGTTTATAGGAAGAATGAATGGAAGGACTTTCATGTGGGGAGTTTAGTTTAGTAATATAAATATTATGAAGGTACTTTTTTGTTGTTGTGAAGTGACATTTTAACACAAGCGGATTTACTTTTTCATCCCTTTTGGATTACAGAAATGTCAGATTCAATGGAAAAGATTAGCTCCATAATGGACCCTATATTATATATTCCATTTCAGTTTTGGGTGGGTGCTGAATGAAGCTTAAGCAACTGGTTACAAGGCAAGATCTCCTTTCATCCCTTCCTCACATATCATGCTCAGATTCGGGAGTCAGTAGTAAAACATGTGGCAAGTATAAGAAGTAAAGGCACACGGACAACAAGTTTTAGTTCAACAAATTGTGAAAAAAAATTGCTGCAGCTGGTATTAAAGAAGGAGGAACCTTAGTGCGGTTGAGCTCATCGAATTTATTTAAATCACAATTTAAAAAAAATAAAATGTTTTATTACCTGAAATCTTCGCATATCTCTAGGATTTCCAGCGTTCTTCAAACAGTTCTGATTGCACTTGAGGAAGAATTTAAGGAAGAATCTGAAAAGACAAATAATAGGTAAATTTAGAAGACATTTCTTGTACACACGTATCCATATCCAAATACAATACGCGTGGAGTGGAAGAGCATAATTTTTTTTACATATGAATAAAGAATTTTAATTTCTCAATGCTGAGTGCATATCAATATTTGTTTTTGTAGGCAATATTGGAACCAAATCGAATGAAATATCGTTTTTCAACCATATTGACTCATAGCCAATATAGTTTATTTTTTAGCTCCTATAATATAGCATCCTTCTATTCAAAAATCAATTGCACTTTCAACTCAATGTAATGTAATGTGTGTGGATGGTCCAGCTATATTCAATATACGATGTGATGTGGTTAAAAGATGATGATGATGACATGACAAGGACAAGAACGAATAATAAACATGAGACGACAGAACAGAAGGCATCGGATCAGATCAGATAGCAACTCATTGTGTATTTGATATTGAGACTAGCTATGCATATATTTCAACTTGGCTATTGACATATTTTCTATTTACATACTTCCCACCAGCGCCGTCCGTAGTTGATCTGGAAGAGGAATAGCATATTTGGTTTTGGCTTTGGTACTGAATTTCATTGTCATGTTATAATACAAATTTTGTTCGTACAACATCCGCCAGTATATGTACATATATGCTACTTATGTGTTTACGGTGCATCAACATCATATATATCTATCCTAAATAATTTAAAGACTGGTGCATGTTGTCGATAGTGAAATTCATCGCTGGATGAATGGAGAAAAGGGAGAGTTTCCAGTTCGACTGGCGAGTTCTTCATAAAAAAAGGTCGATGGGAACTAGGAAGGAAGGAAGGAATATAAGCTCATTTCATCCTGGTTTTGGATGTCTTTGCATTGCAACCTGCAACCAAATCTTTTTTCTTGGGATACAAGACCCCACAGACCCCTCTCCAATAGAGAAAATGATATTGGCAGTAGCCAAACGAGTTTTTACTTTTTTTTGAAAATGGAAAAACGGCAATGCAACGTTGACTTTGTCTACACGTCTGTTTGGAAAAGATGCAACTTTTGCTTTCCCCAACCTAACTAAACCAACTGCATCTTCACTTGTCTCCATTAAAAAGAAGAATCTCCCCTTCTTTCCAACTTCTCTCTCTTTCTATACCCACGACCCACACACACTTATATTCTTCCGACAAAAAAGGATGGAATCGTATAATAAAATGTAAATACATAAAATGGACTTTTGTTCGTGTTACGATTGAGATGAGATGAGGAGAAGTGGAGGTGCGTTATGTGTTAGATGGTTCAGTGCTTCGAGTTTGGAAGAGGGGCAACGGGCAACGCAGCACAACACAACACACACCGCTGCCGCTACCCAGAATATGGAATTGGATATGAATTTATCATGTGCATTCGCTTCCTACTCCTTTTCAAAGTGCAATAATGTTGACAACTTGAGTTGCCATCCTTATATATTCTCTACTCTCAACAAACCACCTACTTATAGGAACCTGACTTGAGGAGAGAAGAGTGCAAACACGATATATTATGTGTATCATTTTTTGAACTGATGCAAGTGAATATGTATTTCTATGCAGTAAATTTCGATTTTCTTTCTCTCAAAAAAAATGTCACTCGTTTAAGTTTGAAGTTAGTCTACTGCCCTGTCGTCGTGGCCTGATAATATTTTCTATATAGATTACTTGACTTGGTGTAATAATAATAATTTGGCGTCTCATCCCATCTCGTCAGCGGGTATCGGACTTGTATCCTAAATTAAACTTTGAAGCTGTCAAATACTCTGCTGTATTTACCTCTCAAGTTTTAAAGATCACATAATAAAAAATTGGGCGCAAACATAAATCACCGATTTCACGGCTCAATAAAAACAGGCAAAAAGTTAAAGTAAACATTCTTCGCTCCACATTTCAACTTTGAGAAATGTAGATACATATTATATATCTTTGCAGAATTTATGATGCATACGTACATATTTACCCAAAGGTTCATCTCATCCCATCTCATTGGTTCAATAAACGATTGTACAAATGAAACGATAAAGTACGAAACAGATCAACAGCTTAAAGAATTTTGCCAAGGTGCCAACAACATTACAAGTCAAGTGGATGTCATCACTTTCCCAAAAAGTCCCAAGATTCAAATGTCATTCTTTGGTTTGGAGACACGAGCGGAGAGCCAGATTCATTCCGTATTTTTATTTGAAGGGAAACATGCCAAAAATATTAACCTCATCTTCTCCGCTATTCAAACTACTCGCTCACTGATTCGTTGAACTTTTTCAAGCAGATTAATTGCAGTTGGCAAAATGTTAATTTTGCAAACATTACAATGTCACCTCAATATTCTTGGGAGGTATGCTCATTGAATCGTGCCAAAATGGTAAAAACCAACACCAACAAATTTTGATGATGATGATGATGATTCACATAGTTATCTAGAATGATTTGCACGTATTTTGCTTCATTGAGGACCTATCGGTTTTCACTCTTTTGTCATCCTATTAGTCAGGGCGACTCGACACGACTAGCTTGGCATGAACTATTTTCTAAGAAAAAGGAACAGATGGATGATCCCCACTAATTTATGTAAAGTGTATTAAATTAGTTGATTGTATTATATTACAGTTGGATTTGGACCTCCAGCATTGAGCCAACCGGCAAACAACACACGACGACATAGACATGCACTATATAAATACTCCAACCCGTTCCAGGCCAAAACTTTGGATATGCATCTCTATCTCGCTCTGCACCAAGAATATGTTATTACTAAACTAAATAAGATTCCACTCCTTTGTATTTCCATATTCTTCGCCTGCAGCTGCCCAAAGCGGTGGCGGTGATGCTAAACTCTCTTTTTGTATTCATTGCATTGCATTCATTCATGATGATGGTGGAGCAAAAATAATGTCATTTCATGCGACGATTCCCTACATTATTTTTTTTCAGCCGAGCCAGCTAGCCTTCCCTCAGGCAGTTCGTTAAACTCGGAAGATAATTTTAAATTGTGATCCTATCTGATTCCATTATGCGTTCCTTGTGTTGTAATATACCATAATAGGAGGCATGGACTCCATACATGGGCTTCTCCAGCACACACCAACTCAACCCTATACATACCACACCACAATGACTGCAATACTTTTTTATGTTTCTCCCGTTCTCAAGACACTGATAGCTGGTTTTAACCGGGCTTGAGCCCATAAAAAATACCATAACAAAAATACACCATCACCATCCTCATCATGCTGCTGCTGCTGCTGGAGAGAATCAGTTGTTTTGCAAGAAGGAGGAGGAAGAGATAGAAAGAAAAGAATAAAGAAAAAAATTACTACCGTCAGCAGTGTACTAGACTAGAAAGAAAGAGATGTACAAAATTACGCAAAAGTACATCTAAAATTCACAGAATGAATTGTACACAGCAAGAAAAAAAGGTAACAAAATTTTCTCCAATTGCGTTTCCTTCCGCGGAAGAGGAAGGAAGGGTCGGATAATAAAAGTTGTGTTGGTTGTTGGGAAAGTGCATGAGTATAAGAGTGAGAAAACAAGAAGGGGACGAGAAGAGAGTGAGTGACTAAAGGGGACAGAAAAGGATTTTTTTTTGAAAGTCAGTTATTTCTACTTATCTTTTTTCTATTTTCTTCTACATTCACATTTACGATACATTGAAAAAAACACATATGAATGCATCACAGTTAGCATCATACGAAGAGGACGGTTTGCTGGTTTCCTCACACGACTATATTGTCTTCACATCAATATCATGTCCATGATGATCATCATCAGACACCAGGAAAATAACATTAGTTATTGATGCATCTTAGATATTGTGGCAGAAAATGGATATATCTTATGCAAGTGGAGGGATGATGATGATGATGATGATGAAGCTTCTGACTTTTGGATGGATACTTTAGTGTGCGTGCACGATAAAATGCATTTTTGGTGAAAGATCAGTCTTTTTGATCCCTCTTCTTTCGTAACATAAGTACAATCTATAATGTCCATTATACAAAGGAAAGACGAGTAGCTTTAGCATGCCGGAAAAAAAAGATGTGCATTTATTACTACTACCCGACGGCCTGCTGCAAACAGTTGTATATAATAACTTAACACAGAGATATGATTGCAGTGTGTGATGTAATGAGAACCAGAATATAAAAGAGGAAGAGAAAAAAAGAACATAAGAAAAACATGCTTTTTGCGTTCCTCATTTTGATGGAGAAAGAAAGACAGGAAACGTTCAGCTGAGCTCCGACTTAACTCCAGCTTATGTGAATATAGAGGAGGTGTAGGCTAGGTAGAGTTGCATGCATGTTTTTCCAGGAGGAGAGCAAAATACGAACACTTCTTGTTCTTATATATATTATGATATGAACAAGTTGAAATGCGTGTAGTTCATGTTGTTTGTACCGGCAGAAAAGTTGGCTAAATGTAATGGAGAATTGAATAATTTAGAATCTTTGAAAGGCGATTTACTATTTGATGAACTGATGATTAAATATTTAATGATTTTTTCCCGTTTCCACTCTCTTTTTCCTCTACTTCTTTCTCCCAGAGTTGGGAAGAGCTTTGCTTCCTCCTCTCTCTCTCTCCTGTTTCTTGCTCATCTAGGTTCCTATTCAACCTCACTTTATCCTCCTTTGCTTCATCTTCATCCCTGCCCTACACACTACGACTACACACACATTTCATTCGCTCATCAGTTCCTCTGTCAGTCATTCATTTCTTTCATTCATCTTTATCCAACCTTGTGTCTAATCGTAAGTACATCATCTCCAGCAGTACTTATACATAGATAGATGGATGAGGTACAAATCCACAACCCTCGATAATGTGATAAAACTATAAAAAAAAAGTTGTCGGGGGAAAGATGAAAACTCAAAGAACCAATGGAGAAATGCATTCAGTAAAAAAATCATGTGCATTATTTTTTGTACTTCTATACCACATCAGCTATCAACTTATCAACCCTAGCTGTTTTTAAGTCATACTAATTATCAACATCATAAAACCAAAAACAAAAACCAATGATTTTTTGTTCTTGTGCTAAAAGCATGTGAATCAGAATCAGCATCAACTCAACTCATTTAACAACTTGGAACTAATCCGCTTTGCGAGGGGGCTTAGCCATGCGTTCCGTAATGTTGTTAACCATTGTTCTTTTCAAGAGCAAAAAAATTAGTTGCGAATTAGCTAAAAGTCTTCCCTTCATCATCCTGCGCTCTATTAGGAAAGCAGACACCTGAATAAAAAAAAACTTTGATTCCAAAAGTGTGGGTTGATGATGCAAAGCCAAGGTTATATTACGAATTGTATTCCATTTGAGTCTTGATTAAATGCTTTGAACAACTGACTGTATTATTTGCTTGCTTTGGCAGCAGGAGCAAAAGAAAGCTAACCCCGATGAAAGAAGAAATTAGATGGTGATTGTGCAAAAAAAACAGGAAAGTTCATATGGAATTCTGTATAAGACCCCGAGAAAAGTATAATCATTACCATTTTCTTGAAAAAGAGGTGAAAAGGTATACGCTATCCACATAATATTAGGTGCGTAGGTAGTACATAAAATGCTCTGGTCTTATGTCCAGCCAGTTGCTTCCTTGTTTTCCTCCTGTTATTTTATTTCTCCATTCATGAATACACATTTGGACCTAGACATCATCAGCGAGTGTGTCACCACATTTACCAACAATAACCGTAACAATAAGCATGTACGACTAGGCAATCAAACCGCCAAACGGTGACTTTTCCAAGCTACCTTAACTGCTTCCAGTAACAGAATATTGGAGCCCAAGAAGAGAAGAGAAGAAAAGTATGGAGAGCAAATGAAGTCAATGGAATTGACTAGACTTTTTCTTCTATCTAGTATAGATATTACGGACATAGAATTTCCACTGTCCATCTATCTAGGCTGGCAAAGTGGAAGCATTGGACTTTCTAAATGGAACTATTTTCCGAAAAAAGGGAGAATATTAGCAAGGAAAGCAATGCTGCGTCAGTCATGTCCACAAAATCTCTTTCACTCGTCTCCAACCAACTCATTCACGGTAACAGTGTGTAAATACGAGAGAGGAAAGAAGAATTTATGGAGCTTCATCAAACCTCTATTATTCGACTTCGTGTCACAAACAACAGCGTTGTTGGTATTGGTATATGGCATGCCAGTGCATGAAGGAGCACCATCACATCGTCATCATCATCACCATCAGCATTTTGGATGGAGAGATAAATGGTGACTGTTGTTGGCTACTGGACAAATTGCTATTGTATTGTGTACGTACGTACGTACGATATAACTTCCTATGTACATATTTCATTACAAACATACCTAATAATATACATTTCTATTTGGCATCCCAAATTTCACCACCGTCCTTGTTCCCTTGTTGTGCAAACAACCAAACAAAAATAAAAAGACATACATACATACACAATGTATATACTACACGCGTGAACTTGAGTTTCTTGAGTCAGTTGATTTTCCAGCAAACGAAGAGAAAGAAAATATCGCACAGATTATTGCATTACATCACCATCCCATCACCTCGTCTTTCCCAATCTCAATTTCCTGCTGAGCACACACAAAATGGATGAGAAAGGACAACAAGAAGACCATATTATTTGTATTACAAATCTTGGGAATGAGTAAAGACTATGTCTTTAGTTTACAATTTACAATCAACCTTTATAGAACCTTTGATGATGAAATGACGCACGGCACGAGTACAAATTCATCCTCATCTCATCCTTTATTCGGTGAGCAAGCTAACTTAATTCAAATTTGATTTAAGTTGACTTGTTGATGTCGCAATTTTTTAACAATGTGACTTTGTGGATTTTGTAATGAATCATTGTTGGTTTGATTTCGGCTTTCGTTCGTGACCTCAAATGTACCGTTAAATTCAAATTTTGGCTAAACTTTTTTTAAAGGAAAATAAAAAATAAAATGAACCCACATATAATTCGGAGAAACCCAAAATGAATGATATAAACTAGTTTTTGAAGTCAAGTTATTTATTAACAATATGAAATGTCATTAAACATCATATCAACAAACTGATCTATAACTGCACGTGTACTCGTATGTGTATATCTTCTTGAGTACAAAACATGTCGTTCAATTAGTCTAATTAGAATGCATTTGTGAATTACATTCGTTTCCGTGCTTTTCCTCATACTTTTCCTGCAGCCATGAAAGACACCGTAAAACATGCAAAGCTGTCTAATTTAAACTCGTCTCTTACTCTATATACATATTTTACGTACATTTATGCATGTATTCGGGACATCATTAATCGTACCCAACTCAAAAAAATACATCTAATTTCCTTCACCCTACTGCTGATGATGCTCCTACTCTTTAGTCTGATCCAATATTAGTGACAGAAAGCCAAGTTTCCAAATTGGCTGCATACATGCATGAGCAAAGAAAGACATGCCCCTTTCTCTCTCTCTCTCTTGCTATTGTTTTGCTATTATGCATTTCTGTCGTGTTTTTGGGAAGTATGTAAATTACCAAGCTACTCAAGCATATTAGTAAAAGCCAAACCACTCATTCATTCACGTGGATAATCTTTCAGCACAAGCAGAAATGACATTGGAGTGGAGTGGGAGAGGAGGGCGAGGACAAATTAGGTTTATCAGAAGATACTTTTTTGACCGTATTTTCAATACGTCCTACTATAATCCAAATCCATTTCGTGATTATTAACATATAAAAATTATTATGAATAGTAGAAGTAGTAAAAACCTTCTTGTTCTCATCTCACATTACCACTATGATTACGACGACATTATATGGTCATCAAAGAAGTAATCCATGGACAATGAATTAAGATTCGCTGTCGATGAAGCTAAACTAAACCTAACTCAACTCAAGTAGCGCTAGTGCAGCAACGGTAGCTCTCCCTTTTGTTGCATGTTTGCATGCATTAAATCTAGTGGTAGGGAAAACTGAAATTTCAGGTTTGTCCTCTTGCGCCTGAAGAGAGTCAAATTGAAAGAAGGAAAATGACCAGAAACAACAGTCGACATTGTTTCTCCAGCCAACAAAACGCCCTCAACTCAACCTCAGACCATTTGCTTTGTGACACACGATACGATACTCGATACTTCATCGTCGGCCTGGCATGATATGAGAATAGGACATAGGGGTCATCATTTTATCGTTAAAATCATATGTAAACTGTACATTCCTACATGCACATCATCATTTTTTTTCTTCCCTCTATTTTTTTTACTTGACTACTTTACGCAAATTATATTTTTTTTGGAAGGGTTACGTATTTCACTGCACTCCACTACAACACGGATCATCAATGTGTTTATCGACAGATCGGATATTATTATGGTCATAACATATCATTATTAAAATTATTTTCCCGACCTCTTTGGGCACACGATCTGATGCTTTCATGTGATATAATATATATTATGATATGAAGAAACATAACGGCATGCATAAGCAGTCTGGATAAATATCCATAAAGGAGCCACAACAGAGCGCTGCTCGATAAACGTGACGTGATAATATGAGCCACGGCTCCTGCACACGACTCTATTATTGTTTCCCTGCTGCTGGTACATGGCTTCACTTTGTTACTTCCTTCCTCTAACCATCCGTATCATTGCTAATATGAAGTGTATGAGTCAAGCCGGGGGTAGAAATTTAGAGCAAAAAGGCCATGCACTTTTCAATATTTTATCGTCAGCAGCAGCACGTTTATCATTATGATGCAAAAACAGTTTAAAACAACAAAAATATTGATGAGCTGATTTTCCTTACAATGCAATCATAGCCAATTGTAAAAAGTATGACGTGTCATCAAATTATCAGGAAAATTCTTTTTCTTTCGCAAAAAAGCTTTCACCCAACATCTGTCACAATTGGCGGAAGAGACCCGACAGACACCCAAACCTGTCACACATTCTGGCCACAAGTTCAAAAGATTTTTTACGCGGATGAGAGAAGGGTACTTTACGTCATAAAATGAAGTGATATGATGATCCTTTAAAAAACTATGATAAATGATGGACATTGAGAGACAATAATGGCAGACACTTGTTCAAGAAAACTCATCTGTGGCTGCTCAAACAAAAAGAACCTCAAGCCCTCGTCCACGCCAAACACCATACCATCATTCTGTTATATTATAACTATATGACCCATATGTGCTCTGAAAATGATACTCGAAACATTGAAAAAATGAACGAATGAATGAATGAATGAGTGCGAGATCAGGATAATAAAAACTAACATTAGGAAGCTGAGCTTTTTTTCCAAAGAGAGAAAAAGGGTGACGAAAAAACTTGGAGAGCAAAACAAACTTAACAAGCAACCTGCAAGTCCCAACAATAAGTTTGTTAAGGGAAAAAGAATTTAAGAAGAGGGACATGATATGAATGAGCAGGCGAACAAACTATACTACTACTACCGCACAGTATGGTAATACAAACATTAAAAGGGATTTTATGAAGTACCCCTAAAAAACAAGAGCCAGACCGCCAGGCAAGTACAGCTTAGCCCTAGCTTATGCGTGTAATGCCAACAATAATACAAAAAACTACAACCTTGCTGCCATATACTCTTCCTAAATGAATAGAATTTACTCTGTTTACGTCTGGTTGTAATGCAGTTAACTGGAGGATGTGTTATGTTGTATATAAGGTACGTAGATTGTGGCTGTGACTCAACGAAATAAATGGGCCCTATCCAAAATACAACATACAACCCAACGTGCTATATATTGATTGTATAACTAACGAAGGGAAGACTGGTCTGCGTCTGGAATGGTTTTAGGCAATATTATTTTCAGCGTTCTTACTTTACTATGTATGCATGCATCCACCAAACCAAAACCAAGTTTTGTTTTATAACAGTGCATATGTGCACTGCACACAAAGTTCCAATGTTCCAATATTTATGTACCTGTTTCCTTGTATGTATGTATATGGCCCAGAGAGGAACACATGTTCCTTTTTTCGTTTGAGAATGAAGTGCCCATATGGGTGAATTAAATCACCATTTCTCCTTTGTTCCCTATCAAACATTATCAAGGACCCTTTTCTTCTCTTTTGTACGGAGAAAGAGGATCCAAATACTGGGTTGAATATATGAGCAAACAATAGAATTGAAAATGAATGAGCAATAGAAAGGGCTGCTTGATGTGTGATCTGATCTGATATATATCTTTTACATTATTTATGTACCTAGATTGGATAGAGGAGAGAATGGGATGGGTGCAAAATACTGACTGGGTGCTCTTTTGTTCATTACCGGCACATTGAGCTTGAACAGCGGATAATATGCATTTTATAAGTTTCCTATTTTGTGTTGAGCTCGTTGTGCAATTGTGCAATAATGATGTTCTTGTTGTTGGTTGGATGGTGACCAACAGTTTGTGAGTATATATGGTTGTTTACGAATATGTTCGCTTTGTTCAATCAATTTCGCACATTGTGATTGTGAGTTATTTGTTGATCTAGAAGAAACTGATTTTCAGTGCATTTTGGATTAGAAATTATGGAAAATACTGGCCGTATGTTCATTGGTAATGAAGGATGATGGTTTGAATGATATGGATAGATACTTATCAATGTCTTTTGAAGGATTTTAAAAGCTGGTCATAAACCAAACCGATATGGCCACTGATGTACACATGCTTAGAAAGATGACGAGAGGAAAAAATAACATACTACAATCAACACACCACACCACGTTTCATATGATTTTTCGATGTGTGGTTGGTTGTAATAAGTAACTGGAGAAGTTTTTGCATCTGCAATAGTTAAATCTATGAAATACAGGAGATTCATTTTCACCACATATTGGCAATGTAAAATAATACTGAATTTACAACTTTACTTCAAACTTGAAGTCTTTGTTCTCCATCTCCTGATACAAAAAAAGGTATAGATATACATAGGTAGGTCTGATAAAGTGCAACATTTGGCCCATTAAAAAAGTCACTTGATACAGCCACTCATTTTTTACACGAAGACAATAAAGGAGCTGCTGAATTTGGGGTAGCTGTAGCTGGTCTGGTCACCACTACAATGCAATGTATATCCCTATATATATATCACCCTTCGTTTACAACGTATCGCTCAACACTGTAAAAGTTTTAGTTTCATTCATACAATAAATTAAATGGACAATGACTTTCCATTCATGAAGGGCACGAGACAAGAGCAGAAGGCACCATTATAACATTTATACATTATACTTGATTATTAAAAAAGACTGACTGTATATATATTTTGTTCCTCTAACTGTTTTTTATTTCGTGTGTATACCCTTGTCACAATAGCAAGCACAGTTGGACTCCGTCACTGACTCCCATTATGATGGTGATGAGCATCATTATTATTATTGTTATTATTTTGATTGTTCCAACAATAGTTGCAATGGATATGCCTCTTTTAATAAGTGAGTGCTTGTCAGACGAGGCATGACCATGAGGAATAAAAAACATTGAAAAAGAAACCTGCTCCAATCCAATCCAATCCAGCTTCATAATTGACACAAAAAATGTAACACATGGAACATAAAACAAGTGAATTATATTATGATGCACTGTCTCCATTTCTAAAGAATAAAGCCATATGCTCTGGGTTTTCAGCTTGTTAAGTTTAATATTTGACTTGGCATTGACAGAAGATCCACTTGTTTGTTTCAACCAGCAGCATTATTTTTTTAGGTTTTGATTTTTTTAACTTGAATACAAAAGGTTGTTAAAAGAGTCAGGCCAGGGCCAGGTTAACTGCTGGAACCAACTGTTCATCTAAAACAAAACCAACCCAGGTCAAATTGCATTAATGGATTTATATGGATGATATTTGTAATAGTGTGCCAAATTAATTGTTACGCAATAATGCATTACATTGCATAAATTGCATGATTAACTAAATGAGGAGACGATGGAGGGGTTTCCTCTTGCAATTTTTTTGCACTCTAGAAACCTCAAAACTGAGCCAAAGAAATGTAAGCACACACACCAGTTTCCTAACCAAGTCAAGTGAAAGTGAGCGAGTAAAGATATCAGCAAGCACTTCGTCAAGGCCGAGCTCAAGTCTTCCCAGAGGAACGATCCTCAAACGGCTTTTTGGCTTTACCACCGCTGACTAGTAGCTAGTAGCTAGGCTTGTTAAAGGAAAGTGCAAGTAGTGATGGTGGTTTGGTTTGGTTATGTAGCTATATGTACATAAGACATGAATATAAGATGCTTTTTATATCAGAGCTACATACACACAAGTCCTCTCTCTCTAGAGGTCTTATTCCTTCATGTCGGCACGCTTTTTCCTCATCTCTCTAAGGACTCATGTTGATGATGATTTTGTAGCCCGATCCAGAATCAGTGAAACAGGAAACGAGTTATCTACCCTGATAAATATACGTATATACTATCAAACTCAACTCACTCCTTTCACAGGGATTCACAGGACCTGTGGCCCAGCAGGTGTTTGTATGGATGTACGCACGTATACATTTTGGATACATTGTTATGTGATGTGATGGAAAGCTGAAAACTGATTCTGATAGAATTTCACCCGTTTTATAGGTCTGTTAAGTATAAAAAGACGTGAACTTTTCAGGCACGTGGTGCAAAACTTCAAAGGAACTGTGAAAACGTTAAGTTTCCTTGTAACTTTGGGTGGAAATATCAAAGAAGTAGGAATAATGCTACCAAAATTTTGATTTATCTGTGGTGGTGGCGTAGGTCAGGAAAATGTGCTTATGGCAAACTAAAGCGTCAAATGTTAATAATTTTTTGAGTTTAAAAATTCTACTCTGCAATAGATAAGAACAGTGTTGACTTAATTGCGGAGTATGAAATCACCATTTAATTTGAAGTATTACTGTCAACAGCTCAGTTTGAAGAGATTTGATTTCAAAAGAAAAGAGTCGTAAACAATGTGAATTAAATTAGAAAAGCAATTTTCAATGAGACATACACGTCAGCAACATGCTTAGCTACTTTGCTTCCATTACTCAATCGAAAGTTTCTCTCAAATTATGCATAACAATAATTTTGTTTGCAAGTAGTGAACAATGTTTTTATTCATTTAGGTATTTTGATGTAGTACAAAATGTACAAGTGACTGAAGACAAAACAAAAACACGTAATATATGAATATATGTATAGCGGGTCGAGTTAGAATGAATAATACTAATATGCACATGCATGCCCTTTATAGAATATTTATATGGTTCTGCCTCTCCAGTTTTCACCGTCAACTTTATTCTACCGGTAAAAAAAATGACGACAGGAGACTTAAAATACTCCACTAAGACTAGCTCCAAACCCTTTATCCACTTTCTCTTTTGTGTTAGCAAGTTAGCATAACATTATACCTCTTCCTACCTGTGAGATCTTTTGAGTATAAAGGCAAGGGCAAACCTTAAAAAGTCCCTGTTTCCTCCTTTCATCTCACTAAGGAGAAGTATGAATGCATTTTCTTTCTGTTTTCCCATCCCCATCTCATTCTGCTCTATCTCAGTCGTCATGAAAAATGAAAGAGTCTTTTGTTCCCAATTTGAAATTTTCATACGAGCTAGTACTACTTGCTATATTTTAATTTTGCTTAAAATTCACAAAAGCAACAATGTGAATGTGAATAGAAAGGCTGTGTAAGAAAGACGTTATTGAATGTGTGTACGCAAAAGTACGTACGAATGTTGTATGTATATAAGAACATTCATATATTTATAGAGAGGAAGTTGAATTCCTTTTTGAACATGAGAAAAGGAGTTTAAAATTGGTCGTCGTTTTATACAATACTACACCATAATGGAAACAGTGGAAGCACTTTCAAAAAATTTTAAGGAGTGCTTTTTTACCTTACACAAGAATATTACATTTTCTGGAAAGAACAAGAGGGGAGAAAAATTGGAATATATACATGGTAGTGGTAGTAGTGAGTGTGTAAGAAAGAGAAAAAAGAATTGTCCTTTTTTACAACAAAAACTCTATTTCTTAAGTTGTGAGGACAGACATTATGCAAAATAAGGGACGATAAAAATGTCAAAAAATTCCCCCCGGCTTCATTTCCGGAGTGAATAAAGAAATTGCATAATTGAGTAGCAAATATATTTTGCTTAAAATGCATTATACACAATGTGAAAGAGAAAAAGGAAGGTATACATTACACAATAATTTATAAAGGAGAGGTTAGTTGTGAAAATATACACTTGTAAAATTTTTCAATGAATTTTCATGTTTTACTTTGTTCCTTTAAAAAAAGAGAATACAAATATACAAACTATTGTTCAGCATGTGAGCTTTAATTTTAAGAGGTAGAGTAAAATCATACATTAGTTAAACCTATTTTTTGTAATAATGTTTACAATTTAAACGAATTCGTTGGCGACGTAAATTATGTTCAAAGATGTCTTAATCAAGAGTGGCGTTCGGGAGAAATTCCGATTCAATCATAAAACAAATTTGCACTCATATACTCTATACCAGAATTAAATACGAAAATACAATGAAAGCAAGCCATAAATAAAACTAAATAAACTATCATATCACCTCTTCATCTCTCCTCCATATTTGTACAGGGTTAATACAGTCAGAGAAAGACAAGCTGCAACCTAATCTGTGTGCAACTTCATTTAGTAGGAATCTACTTGCATATCTGTACAAGTCTACAAATTTTTAAGGTTTTTCCTCTTTCTTCTTTTCTTTCAATGTTTCAATATTCATGTACAGGAGTTTTCCCGAAAAAGTTATTCCTGCTGCATATTCCCTCCCAGTTTTTGTAGTACTACTATATGTATGAGTATTTCAAAAGTTATACATACTCGAAACGAAAAAAAGATTGAGAGAGAGGGGGATAGAAGAAAAACGGAAGGAAGGAAGAACTAGCGATAGGGAAAAGTGTATAATAACTTTTGGGGAGCTCAGTTCAGTCACATTTTCCTACAATAATAACGTTCACATCACACATCCATATACACTCAAGAAGATATCACAAAAAGTGAAGCTTCTGGTTTTCCAAAATACATAAACGAACATTCAACGTGTATTGGGAATGTACGTACGTAGGTAGATGCTGTTGAGAGAGGTGATGTGATGTGGTATTGTGATATAAGTATATAACATGTGATGCGTTGCGTAGACTTTTCTATTCACTTAAATAAATTCTCCACTTTATATTTCCCCATATGAATGTATGGATGGTAAGAACGGTTTGGTTAGTGTTAGTGGGATCTCCGCATGAAAATACATACATGCATTGGGCTTCCACTTCCTGAATGTATCTGCGTGCATCTTCTTATGCAATAAAACATCCCTAACCTTGCTTGAAAAAGCAAAGTAAAGCGAGCAGACAAGTCAAAGCAAAGCGACAGAAAATAGAGAAGAGGAAGAGAGAGATCCAGAGAGAGAACTAAAGAAAGCCCCAAGAGACCTTGCTCCCCTCCCACAGGAGAAATCAATACCTGTGGGACTACAGTCGAACCAATCCCGACTCCCAACAAAATTACAAAGTTTGCACACCGACAGACCACGATCAACCAAAAAAAACGTAGAGTAGAAAAAAATGCTAAAGCATCAAAATGTGTATTATGCATGTTCTTACATATTGAATCTAACTGAAAGAGCAAACGAGGAAAAAAATTGTATGAAAGAATGCATCTAGTATGTATGTAGCTCTCTCAGTCACTCTGTATTATCCCTGCATAATAAAATTCAAGCATATAATGAAGTCAACCACTCATCAGCAACGTATAACGTCACAGAGAAGCAGCCGCATACGTTTAATCGCGTTTCGGGATCGGAACTTTGTCCTTAATCAGGAAAAAAATGCATACTGTCAATCCAATCCACGATATTACACTGTATTACACGACTTAACGTGTATTATTCAAGGTATTTTTACATTTTAGAATTGACCGGTTTTTTAAACAATTAGGAAACAATTTAGAAACTATGGAATGGAATCAACAAATTGGATGCATTCTAAAAATAACTCCATTTCTTTCTAAAAACAAAAAAGAAATAAGTTCCGGCTAAATATAAAATTAGTCGGAAAACAACAAAGGAGAGTTGTCTAAAACACAAAGGTGTAGTTTCAGTTTCGCAAACAATTCTGCATCAACTGTTTATATCTTTTCCCATGAGTAACATGTTACGTTACGCTACAACTACAACCCAAAGCCCAAACTCATCGCAAATTCGCACGTGCTCCCTGTATATAACGAGCCTAATGCACTTTTATTACTTACAAGTTCAAGTAGTAGTGATTCATGTTCCTCTTGATAAATATGTTTATATGACATCATATAATATAGGGATGCGGAAACACACACACACACACACACAAAATGAGTAATATAAAATGTACATACACTTCCTATATTTATGTATATAAAGTATTAAATCCCAATTCTCTAAGGAATTTTCACACTTGGGAATAATTCCATGGGTTTTGTTTTTCCCTGAGTGTACTTGAGCTTTGTGTTGTGTGTTTTAGCCTACTTGCACACATATACACATACATTTCCTCAGAGAACTTTGTATGTGTACTTTTAATTGATTTATCTACTCACTGCCAGCAGCATAGCACGCATTGCATATTGCATTACATTGCATTGCATTGTTATACACACAACACAACACATAAAGACATAAGGACATGTGAGAGCTAATAATGCATCAGAGGCTTCAGCAGCTGTCTTATTTATTTTTTTGCTTTCTCTATATTTGTTGCAGGAAATGTCGACGTCGACAGACACAAAAGTGCAATGTACTTTAATTTAACTCGACGAAAAGT
The DNA here is from genome assembly GCA_964034955.1 of Orchesella flavescens. Taxonomy (NCBI): domain Eukaryota; kingdom Metazoa; phylum Arthropoda; class Collembola; order Entomobryomorpha; family Orchesellidae; genus Orchesella; species Orchesella flavescens. The sequence continues at coordinate 8,048,046 of OZ035958.1, read as the reverse complement.
GTCTAGCCATAGTCTCAAACAACCAAAACCCATTAAGACAATCAAGGTTAAGGTCGCTGAGGACGACGAGGAGAAGGGAGATAGTAGTAGTAGGTGGTTGAGTTGAGTTGAAAAATAAAATTGTGTGCGAATTTATGCTGCTAGGATTTTTGGATGTAGACAGGTTCCAAATGTGTGGAGGAGTCTATTTTTGCGAAAATGGGACTGGGGATAAACCTTTCTATTTGTCTTCTTCTTGTCTATCTTGTCTAACCTGGAAGATGGAATGGAATGCAAATGAGCAGGGGATGACTCCTACAAGTTGCTACTGCCTTGAATATACTTTCCGTCTATTTCACTCTCAAGGAAGGTTCATTTGATTCTAGAGCTTACACGAATCAGCCTTGAATTGAACAAATAATTCAATATCCATTCACAAAATTTCCATTCGTGAAAGTATAATACAATACACAATACAAACACAATTTGCTCAAAACCATTTGGCATTTAGTTTGATATAATTTTTTGTTGAGTTTTTCTTTAATTAATTTTCTTTTATCTTTCTACATCTCCCTTCAAATTTCAAGTACTTTTTTAAAACCAAATTTACATATTTTTACCATTACAGCATTCGCATTTGAATCAAAAAGTAAAAGGGAAAAACGGATGATAAGGTTTTGTGTTTTGTTACATATAGTTTTTTAAGGCTTCCTAGAATCTTTTGGAACTAGCTGTACACACTTTTGCTTAATTTTTCTACTGCAGTGGCAATGTGGAAATTTTACAGAAATTTTGGATTAAGAAATGCATCCAAAAAAGTAGAGAAAGTGCTTTAACACGCATAGGCCCAGATTTATGAAGACATTCAGTATAGTACCGATTAGCATTATCTAAATATCTTGAATTGAAATGGCTCATTCATTCTCGAGTCCAACTTTACATTCCTAATCTCAAAGTCTGATCTCAATTACTTTCATTTAAAAACGGTTTTCTAAAGCCGTACAACGCAACAAAAGATGTGATTGTTTGGTTGGTTTTTTGGTTAACCAAAACTAGCATAACAAACTGCTAATTATAATCTGAAAACAAAAATGCGAGAGCCATTGTAGTAATCTCAGAAAAGGATTCACATTAGAGGACAATGACAGACAGATGCGCCTCTAATCACTCGCCCGCCTCTGCTCGAACAAAAAGTGTCAACCCCTTAAAAAAGTATGAGCACAAATGACAAATACCCAAACCATTCTAGATGTAAAAGTTCTAGATGAATTTCAATATTCAGTGTTTACCAAAATAAAGTAATGGGTAGGACAATTATTATTTTCTCCAAAAAATATTTTTCGAATGATTTTTAGCTCAATGTGCGAACAAAAAATATAACGCACATCATATTTTTTACTCGCATCCAAGCTTCTTGAATTAATATAAAGTACCTATAGATATTGCACACAACTTTTCATGTCGCATGTCGCCTTTCCAAGGTATCTTGCTTGTATATACATATATTATATCATATCGATGCCTTCATTTTATAAGAGAGCTATGGTGAAGAAAAAACGACAAATATTATGCTCAGTCAGTCAAACCCTTCGCTCACTATTTTTTTTCTTCTATTCTGCATCTCCATCGTCATCATCATCATCATGAATATAATGTGCCTCTCTGCCCGCTATATATGTTACGTTACGCATTTACTCGCTAACGTATTCACTCTTTCCGATTCGGAGTGAGAGAAAGTAAGAATAACTCTCTCTCTTTCTATGTACTTGTGTGCATCCAACGTGGAACGCCAACTTATAAAGGGAAAATGTGCTATTAGTAAACTTACAAGCGACGAAGACGACAGCAACGATGAACCACGACTCATTTACATAATGGGGAAACCATTAAGGGGAGTCGGTAAAATAGGACGAATGAACGAAGAATGAAGCGGACGGGAAGATATAGAATGTTAGGAAAAACACCAAGTAGATAAAATTGTACACAGACACATCCCATCGTAGTAATAGTATAATGCACTACTGCGACATCACTATCAAGGAGTGATCATCAACGACAGAATTGAGATAAAAGAATAGAGTAGTTAAAAAACAAAAGAGTTTGCTTTTGCTTACTACTACTAAAGTACAGTTGACGAAAGCTACACAAGTTTTAAAATCATAAACTGGATGCATTATTTGGATTTGGTATTGTATTGAAGCTCTTTTGGTTTATGATATTTTACCAATATTATGACAGTGAGAAATTTATTGACACTAGAATAGAGTGGTAGAGAGAAAAAGGGAAGTATATAATATGTAAAACTTACCTGTCAATTATAACAGGATCGGAAGGTGTTTCATTACGGTTACCGCAGCTCTTCTTGTCACAACATCGACTACACATGACTTCATGTGTTAGGAGGACTCTGCACATTTCAGGATTTTTGTCTTGGCCTTCATACATAATTGCCTAATAAAAGGGTACAAACAAAATTTGTGAAACTCAAAACTTTTTTTGGGGGATATCCAATAAAGGTTTTACATAATTTGGTGTGGTAAAGGTTTTAGGGGCTGTGAGTACATAGCCATACAGTTTGGGATTTGGGATAGGATGGAAAGAGCAAAGTTAGTTTACTCTCCTCTTATACTTATCACCTTCCCAGTTTCTGAAGAGAAACATATGCCTATGTCATACATATATAGTTTTTCTGATCATGATGAGAGCAGGTTTGGACCAACGAGTAAAGAAAATGCTCAAAGTAATCTTGTTAAGGTCTCTTCACCCAAACGCAAATACAATTAGCACTCAATCTAACAAAAACGGATGAGTGCCAAGAAGCGAAAAATAACCTACCTCACCAACACCAACCAAAAACAACAACGTATTTTATGGACCACTCGACCCCCACATTCTCTGTGGGCATCATGCATCAATTCATTATTGATTCTGACGATGGTGTCCAATAAAAGTGTAAGGTAAAAATCATGGGAATTGGAAAAGCAATATCGGAATTTACGAATATATAAATGTTCTCTTACCTGTTTTGTTACGGAGTCGATAAGCCTAACATATATATCTTGTTCTTGTCTGATTCCTGAAGAACAACAAAAAAATCAGGTATACTTTTGAAAGTTTTAGATAAACCTGTAACATTTCGTAAAACCTTTGCTTGAGCTTACCATTAGCATAAAGTAGTTGCAGTCTGTACTGAATTCCATTATTAGTCTTTGTGCCATCAGGTTCCTGAAATGGTTAGTAATCACAGTTAAAATTAGAAATCCATTGAATTAGCACATCGCCTTAATATGTATCATCATCATCTCATTCAACGACGTCAATGGGTGGGAGACATGATAAACCTAATTCATCCACGGATTTACTCTAGTTTAAAACGACAAAAAAAGTAGGGGCAAATCTTCCACCAAATTTGGCTGATATTATTACGCAGATAGCGTAGTGAAGTGGAGTTTGAGTCTTTAGCTTATTCCACATGATCATTCTTTCCCTCTCGTTTCCTCCTCCTCCTCCTTCTTACAAAAGAAAAGTGTAATCAGATCAAAGTTAATTGAGCGTTGGAAATTGGTGTAATTTCGAAAAGTCAGTGTAGAATTTCCAAATCACGTTGTTGTGAATGAGACTCGATTCGATCTCACTTACTTGTGCATATTGCACAAGAAGAAAGGGAGCTTTCTAATTTAGGTAATCAATCCATTGCCAAACCCCATCGTATCATTCAACTTAAAAGCTAACTATAGCTAAATTACCCAACCTCATCTAATATCACTCTATTCACTATTCCAAAATTTACAATGAGAGTACGACTTGCATCCTGATATCCAATCTGTCTTTTTTTTTATTTTATTTGCTTAAACTCATTCTATACATTTCTGTTTTCTGTACGAACTTACAAATGACAACTCAAGCTTAGCTTCGATTTCGATCCCGACTTTCTTTCATTCTTTCTTTAAGAATTTTATTGTTTACAAAGTGTCAGTTCAAATTATGACGTGAAATCAGAGGAAATGTGACATCATTTCTTGTTTCCAACTCTCCAGCAAAATTGGATTCATTTCATTCATATATGAAAAAGTGAAAGATTTTCACACTTGGCGACTTTATAGGTTACATGATCATCACATCACTAAATTTTATACACTTACTTGGTCTTTCTCAATGAATCCGATGAACACTGTCCGCTCAATCTCGATCGGCTGACCCGCCCGATCATAAAGGGCGATGACAAAGTGAAAAAAATTGGATTTACGGAGGTTCGAAGGCGGCTGTTTCTCAAAGTGAGCTCTTCCGATCCCAATACTAGAAAAAAAGTCAAGGAAGTAAGTATTATACAAAAAAAATGAAAGGGAAAAAGTAGAGTTATCATCATCATACTTCACATACACACTTTACACGTGAGTTGAAACAAAATCTTCATTTTATCTTCAAACGAGAGAGACAGCGAAGAAGAAGGAGACGAAAAATTTATAAGATTTGCTTGTACCATTCAACCATTGTCATATTCAATATTATACTCCTTGTTTTAGTCAGCAGGAGTGGAGTAGTGGAGGTGTATAGCGGTTATCACGTCATATCATATCATATCATATCACACTTTCATTTTTATATGGATAAAAGCTCATATTCGCTCCGTTCATCTGATGAACCCAACTTTTTTCTTTAGATTGTTCTCGTCGTCCCCATCTCAATTTAAACTTATTGGAAGCATTCTTGTTTTCTGTTTTTATTGTTCGGATTCTGCTATTGACAATTTTGAAATTTGGTGGAAGAAATCAATTTCTTTGAAAATGAAAATAAAGTTCGGAAACACGTGCATTTTATTAAAGCGGTATGATTTTCTGTACTAATAAAGGTAACCTGCAGTCATCCACTGAAATTGACTCGTTTTCATTCTTGAGCTCGAATTCGAGTTGGATCATGAAGAGATATTAAGCCAAATTAGTACCATTTTTTTTGTTAAGCCCTCCTGTATGAAAAGCCAAATGTCAGCGTTTTCAATAAGAAATGGAAAGATTGATAATATTGCAGTTGGTCTCCCTTTAATGGGCTCCTTCTCCATATGGACCATGTCTTTGCATGTTATATGAAAGTAAAAATGTGAACGTGAACTGGACAGGGACAAGAAAGCCAATATATCTTTAGGAAAGGCCATTATAAGATGAATGCTTAAATATAATGGGATTCTCCTTAAATTAGGTTCAGTTGGAGGAGGATACTAATGCAATAATTAAGGGGTAGCCTCAACTCTCAACAACATCAGCTTTTTCCCTATAGGTATTAGAGCAGGTTAGATGCTTTAAATCCCCCCAAAAAATACATGCTTCAACATCCAAACATCATCCTTCCAAGTTCGAGTAGATAGATACAAATGTTATGTAAGTAAACATGGTAAGCACTAATTCAAGAAGAAAACAGTTCTCAACAAGATTCATTGGCTTGCCTATATTTTCTCTTACAACAAATTTCCGGTATAATTTCTTTTCACCAAAGTTAAACACAGAAAAACGACTCTTGCTCCGTAAAGTCAGGAAGGAAGGATTGAATGAGCATTGTGGATGTGGATGAAGACGCTATAACCATTTTAAGAACAAAGTCTATTTGTTGGTTTTTCTAGTATCTTGTCTATCGTCGCTTTTTTTTCTTGAACGATTTTCATCCACGAATGTTCATATACATACTACACGGGAGTCGGAAGATTTTCTACTTATGAACGTGTATAAAAAAAAGACTGAAATGTACTTAAGAAAGTAGAAGTTAAGTGGTGGTTACCGCTCCTTCAGCTATTACAGTTCTTCCTTCCTCCTCTTACTTATCCACTTCAACAAACCAACCGGTATATTTTTATATGTAATAATAACAGCTCAAAGAGAGAGGCTATTGCTGATGCTTTCCACTTCTACTGCACATTATTATACTCATAGTAATAGCCACGCCACGCCAGCTGCCCATTTAGATTGTGTTGAGTGAGGAAAAGTGTGCTGGCCAATTATTCCCTTGATTCCCATTATGAAGAGCCTTCATGGGGTGAAACGAGCCGATTGAGAGTTTCTTTTGTTTTTTCTACTTTTTCTCTCTCACTTCAGTTTCTCCTCCTCTTTGCTCTTCTTTAAGAGCTTGCTATGCTCCTAGTCCTAGCGTTGATTTTCCTTCATTCATCTAATGAATGCTTTCATTGAGTGTGTTTTAGTGCTAATGCTATAAATGCGTTATTGCAGATTACACAGAGAGATAGAAATGTGGTAAGGAAAATACGCACTATATTTGTGTATTGGAAAGATCTTGGAAATGTGAATAAGAATAAAAAGGTGATGATTTACGGGGGAAATTAACTAAACCTTTTATATATTTTGAATCGATTGCTGAATTATCCAACCTGCTTCGATTTTCTTTAACTTCGTATCATCCCGATTGTCAGATTTATTAATTCTCAAAAGTAATTATGTAATCTTATTGCTTCCGCTTATATTCCTACCACTTTATTCAAGAGAATTATTCTCACGATTAATGAAAGTTGAAACAAAGGATTAAAAAAAGTGTTGTAAATTTTGTTAGTTTTTCCAAAGCTATAAAATGTTATACGTATATTGTATATGCGTAACTTTTTTCCAACTTTTCTACATTTATTCAATCCCAAACCATTAAGATTTTATGGCATTTGCAAAGCACACGCTTTCCACTATATATTGTCTCTATCACTGTGTGTTTCCTATTTCTCCACACAAGTTTTAATTGCTGGTTGGGTATAATGAATTAATTTTATTACTGCTCGCGATTATTCTTATTGCTTTTGAGTTGAATGGGAAATTAGGATGATGGTAGTATACATACAAGTCACGGAAAAAGAATAGCCAATAATAGTAATTTTAGGCTTTGGAAAAGGGAAAAATAAAATGATTTGAATGGGAAATGAAGTAATCTTACCAAAATCTCAAAGTAGCAGCTCTCTATCTCTCATATACCATTATAACTATGTATGTTATGTATAGCATGAGCATATCAAACAGAGTTGACTGCGGTGTTTATAGCAGACCTTTATGTTTTGCTAGAGAGCCTCTCTTGTGGAAAAGTATGGAAATTGAATGGATCAAACAAACGAAAAGTGAAAAAAGATTTTTATGCAGTGGTGCAATGCTATAAACGAGTGCATTCTTATAGATTGGATATACCTATACATATTATATAACGGTATTGCATATTGGCTCTTGGCTAGTTAAATTGTCTATTCATGCATTTCCCCACACATTTATTGACTCCTCCAACTATGTTTTCCCCATGTGGTTGTATTTTTTCTTGCAACTACAAATAATATATAAGTGTAGCAGGTGATAAGGCTAGCACTAATATTTTTAACAGTTGTGCCCGATTTCTACCATAAATCACCTGAAAAAGCAATTTTTATGAGATTGATATAGTCAGCGGAAGAACCCATTATTATTTGCAATAAGACTTTAAACTGTACGAGTAAAAATGGTGGAGAGTCTGATTCTATATAATATGATTTGCTTCCCCAGTTTTTTTCTCGGTGCTTTGCCTCCGTAAAGAGCGTATAAAGAGGAGGAACTCTTGGTGTAAAAAACATTTTTATGAAACCATAAAAGTTACTGCAACCACCGCCACCACCATACCACTGCTCCTATTGCTACCATCACATCGCAGTTATTATTATCTTCATTGATACCTGTAAAATGTTGTAAAATGGGAGGACGAGGTAAAGGGAGAATAAAACGAAAGAAGAAAAAATCAGATAAATGATGGGAAGAAATGCTTATGCATCGTTTTTGACTTACTTGGTCTGATCAACGACTACTGGCTGCATCCAAGGTCTTGGGGCCAGCTGAGCTGAGAGGGGCTCTTCTTTTAGGCTTGGACCTCGAGGTTGATGATGACCTCCGAGATCTTGGTGAAGACCAAACATCATCATCTTGACTGATTTGAAGTTAGGTGGATTGTTTGGAGTTAAAAAGTCTTAAGCTTTTACTATTATCACTTGAAGACAGCTGGATTAATTAGCAGAGTAAGTAAAAGAACGGTATTTCAAGTTGCCCCAAATTGTTTACGTACCCTTCTTATATATGACGCTGCAATAATAAATGTCTTGCGAAAAAAGTTAATAACACACTTGATGATCAAGAATTCTCTTTAACGGTAGTTTTTTTTAAAATTCGTTCATTTGTTTTTACCATACATACTTATTAATTAAGCAATATGGAAGATTAGTTTATCCCTTGAGACAATGGTAGACTAACACAAAATTCTGTGAATTAAATGTACGTATTTATTGCAATAAACTGTTCCCTTCATTTCGCTTGGGACTCTTTGCAAAGAGTTTTGCTAAGCTTTGGTGCTCACTAGCTTTGACTTGGCAGCTAAAATATCAACATACAAATGTACTTATGCATAGAGGAGCATATAATGCACGCTAGGGAAAGCACGTGGCCACTGGAGGAATGAAATGGGCTCTCGCAAGTCAACTTTTCTGCTGGATGTTGTTATGTTGCATGCTCACACGCTGTAGCTGTAGCTTGATAATGTCAATGTGGTTTTTCACTTTCTTCACTCAAACACGATAAATTGTTTTACAGTAATTTTCACAACAAACTAATAATTATTGTCAATCTCTGCTAAGATTTTTTTCTCGTGAACTTGACCGACTCAGTTTAATCACGTTAGTTTGTCTTTCACATAATTTATTAACGAAAAAGGAAATAATGTTCTAGCGTTCAATGTTGTAGTGACACTTGGGAATAAATATATTTTTTCGAGTTGTGTATACCGTTCTTTAATAACTGATGTGAAAAAGTACGCACGCACTGGTTGAGTTTGGTAGACTTGACTTGGATGATGTAAGAAGAATGAGGAGTGATGAATAATTTGCTTATTTAATTCAGTTTTTTCTCTCTTTCGTCCGCTTCTTTCCTCTCTCAACTACTCCGCCGAGCACATGCCAATGCACACAGGATGGAGGAGGGTGATGTGAGTGTAGTAGTTCATTTACTCCAAAAAATTAATAATGAGCTGTGAGCTTTGGTTGCTTTAAAATTTTAAAAGAGATTTTTTCCTCATGTAATAATATATCTCTGGGTTGGCTCCTGATTTTCATAAATTATCAGACCAACAAGTTGTCTACCGGAGGAGAGTCGTAATGACTTTCTTTTCGCTTCTGTAATGGTCGATTTGGTGTTGATAAAAAAATTCTTTTAGTTTGGCCACCTTGGGAATCTCTTGTTGATCCGATGAGGTGAGAGAGAGAACGTGAAGGAGTAATTTAAAAAGTGAATTTATCCCTATTGTTCCTGTGGTCAGTGTGTTGTAAAGGTAAATACTGTATTTTTAATATGAGCAATAGTACAAAATATAATGCTTCTGGGCTGTTGTTGATACCGCTGTGGGTTTTACTTTTTTTTTTACTTTTTACGGACAAGTTATCTCTTTCCGTCTCTTTTTCCCTTGGTTTTGCAGCAATTGGGAATAATATTAGGAAAGGGAAAAAAATGTGAGTGTGGTATTTTTTCGTTGAGATGATAGTAGTAGTATGTGTGTACTGTTGGAAAGGAGCGAAAAGCTCTCGTCTTGCTCCCGTGACGCTCTCTTGGGCTCTTCTGGACGTTATATGATTTCGACTGAAATTTTCATAGCAGAGTCCCTGATGGCTTTCAAACCTCTCTGGTGACTGGGAAAAAACACTGGCAAAATCTCGCTTGGGGTTTCTCGGTTAGAGTCAAAACCCAGACCAAAAGAGCCAAAGTGCAGAGAGGCAGTGGAAAAAGATAGGAAGGAGCAGCAGTGTTACCAAAGAGCCAGAGTATTGGATGATGTTAGCATATACGAAGGGAAAACTTCATGGTGAAGATATCCAGGCACATGGACTTTTGGTTGAGAGAGAGAAGATGATATTGTGTGTTGTTAAACTTCATTTGAAAACGGGCTTGGATTGCATTGTACAGATTTTTCCATAAGGCACACACATACACATACTCAAAGGACATTTGGTTTTGGGAAGCTAGAGGCTCTCATGTTCCGTAACATGATTTTCACCCGACTCTACTCTCCAAAGCTTAGCTTGTGTGTAGCTCCTATTAATGTATATTCATACTCACTCAAGAATACATGAGATGGTATTGGGGCTTTTTGGAAAGGATGGGAATTGTGACTGTAGTTTGGGACTCTGGATCTTGTGCCACAAGGCCTGCCTTAGTCCCTCCTCCGAAAACCCTCCTTTTTACATACCTTTCTGTGCCAGCTCTACACGTTGTGGCTTCCCTGCTGTTGTTTTGCTTTGGAAAATGATAACAGAAATCCCATGGACATACGAAAAAGAAGTAAAGTATGCATCATCAAGGCTTGCATGTTGTGTGAGTAAGAGTAAAAGAGTGCAGCAGCTAGAGAGCTTACTACTCACATTACGGGGCATCAATGTGACTTTTAAAATGTATGTGTGCTGGTGCTCAGGGAAATAGGGATAGAGAGAAAAGTGAGAGAAGAGAAAATGTTAGGACGGATGTGAGCACAGCAGCATTACACCGTTTGCTTTGGGAGAGAGACACACACGGAAGCATGTTTTTGTTGATATTTTCATTGGGATGAGGATCATGATATGATGACGATTGTTACGAAATATATGAGCATCTCTCATAATATGATGATTTTTGAAGACACGAAGGAATGAATGAAAGAATAAAGCATGTGTGTATATATGTTTTAGAATCAGCATTTTGTCTTTTCCCTTTACTGCTGTTGTCTGATGATATGCGTGAATATGTTGAGCTGCGAGTTCCACTTTTTTCTCCGGATTTCCAGAGGCAATCCAACAGAGACAGAGAGTTTTCCCAATTTGCCCATACCAAAGTTACATTATTTCATAAGAAAGGAGCAAATGTGGGGTTAATAAAATATATAGTTTAGGAGGCTGGAGGATTCGCAGGGTGAATTTTTTACGCGATGTCTTATATTCTTTACTCCAACGCGTAATACCGAATTAATATTTTACCACATGAAGCTGCAACTCAACATGAAAACAAGTTGTTGTAGGGCTTTGCGAAAATGGGAAAAGTGAGACGCTTTTTGCCACCCTCAGTCAACTTCTTACATATTTTCAAGCAATTGCCAATTGCAAATAAAATGTTATGATTATTAGAAAAACTACTGAAAAATTGAGAAACATATATTATTGTGCTTTTTCTATAAATAGTCTTCAGCTAATTCACTTACGTTGTTTCAATAACAATCATCAGCATCAACCCCTTTTCTCAATTTCTTTTCATATGATTTTGAAGCTTTATAAATCCAGTCTTCAAGTAAGTTACCTTGTATGTGTGTCAAACAAGGAAACAAGATGTTTGAAATTTAGAAAACTAGAAATTTCACGCTTTTGACACGCTAGCTATAATAATGTTAAAGTTTACCTTTTTGTCACAATTTTTGCATGAAAAACATATATAAACGTAAGTGCATTTCATTTCATTTGGTATGGTTTTATGGCATCCGCAGCTTCCAAATTACTTGTGTAACCACCTCAAAACCAGAGATAATTTGAGAGCCCATGAACTCAAGTGGAACGATGTATTATATATTTATGGAGCTGCTCTCGTTATCAAAGAAAACATGACTTTCAGATTAGCACGTCAAGGGGAAATATGCATAACTTGTTCAAATCCATTGCATATATTATATACTTATTATGTCATGATTCATCATCATTCGTCTTGGCTCCGCCGTCATGATTATATATATTATTGTCATCCCTGATCCCTTAAAGAGATTTTATGATGATCCTTACTCGAAACAGTGAATTGCTTTAAGGTGCTTTTAAGGCGGTAATCATTACTCAATACAATATCATTTGCGACTAAATACCATTTATTGTATCGGTTATCCACTTAAGGATATAAGAAGAAAGAACAATTCTATTTTGGAGACAATCAAGACGAGCCCTCAAACTCAATCTTAAGATGAGAGAGAGAGAGAGAGAAGGCAACAAAAATATTTAAAGTCAAAAAGTCGACATCCCATCTTAAGGGATGAGCAGGGCAAGTCTCGCAAGGGATGTGATGTGTCTACCTTTTACAAACTCGAAGTAAAATATGCATTGTACCTTTGAATTTGGGTATAGAAAGTAAGATTCCACTTGCCTTTTAGTTTCTTTCTGTGCTCTGATTACTTCCCTTTTGCATTTGATGACGATGATGATGATGAGGATATACAGAAGAGAGTGAGTGATCGAGCGCAATAAAATCTTCAAAATAATGTCCAGTTATAGAAAAAGGGAACCCTTTCACATTGCCCATTTCGTCAGAGTAGGGCTCCCAGTTGTGGTTGCTGCTGGGTTTTCGCCACAAAAATGAAGCCACAGGATACTTAGTTGTTTTGAATAGTTAATGCATTGTCCTTTTCCAAGCGCCATTGTCTGGCTGGGGTAATAAATATATAAAAATGTCAAAACATGGTCAACTTTTAGTAGTGCTCGGTACATTTTGTAACTGAGCCACCTGCTGATTGAGGGTATCCCTTAGGAAAGGGCAAGATCACAACATCAACAGCCGTAAGCGTGTCATCATGACAAAGCTAAAGGGTTAGTGTACGAGCAGCATCCACTACTGTTGAAGGAGTAACATGCTATTCAGTTTCAATATTGCCGTGGGGGTAATGTAGGACACACAGGTGAAATGGGTGTACTCACGCATCTAACAAAAATAAAGCAACCCTTTTGATTTTGGATACCACACTGTAAAAATCCATCCCAAATACAAGAACCCTTAGGAATAGCCAAAAATACGTCAATTAGAGATTTCATTATGACTAAAATACGTGTCGTTTAAACACATTTGATATTGAAGAGCAACATACAAACAAAATGTGAACTGGGACGAAAAAACATGCTTGAGCAAAACGTATAAGCAGCAGCAGCTCAACGGTGGTGTTACGTGGCTACTAGATCGCAACACCAGTGACATGTAATGCCATCCTCCAGAGTATTAGTGACTCTACTCCCAAAAGATCTCTCACTTCCGCTCCCAAGACGCAAGCTCATCTGGAACACCGGGGACTCTTGTGGCGGGGTTGGGTTGTTGAGTATTATTTGTTTAGTATTTTGTACGGAAGCAGGAAATGCTTACACAGCTTTATTTCTAGTATTCTAGTTCCCACTTGTGGAATGTCAACGAACGTGTTTGCTTTTTAAGCTTCTCAAATTTATAAAGTGTTTATTAATTATTTCCTTATTAGTCAATATTCGATGTAGTAAATTCCAAGCATAGACATTTATTTATTCTCTTTAAATTTTGAGATCAAATGGTAACGGTATTACTCGCAGACTTTCTGTACGCTATGCTATAAAGGTGATAATGGCGAGAGCCACTTCATTTTGGTGCCACACATTAAAGGGTCAGCATCATCGGTGTCTCAACGGATCAGAGCTGATTTCGTGTTGTACAATGTATTTACATATGGCCTTCTTTGCACCACATTTACTTTACCTCAGTTTCGACTTATTTGTAATCTATTAATGCTTCTGTTTCTGTCATTTTTGCTGAGACATGGAGGACCACCCAGACATACTTATGTTCTGCAATTATACGGTATTCAAATGTACACATGTATAAAAATGAAAATCATGTTGTCAAATTCCTTTTTTCACATCTATCTTCCCGTTTTTCTCCCCCAGACGGGTACTCACGCCCAGAAGTCTGCTAACAAAGAAGTGGGAACAAAAACATGTATCAAAATACTTTTCTTCAGTGTGTGGCATTGCAATGGGCAGAGTGAAACCGATTAAACATTCTTCACTTTGGATGGAATTTCAGGAATTTGAGTGAAATTCAAATTTATGCAATTTAAGAACAGTAAACCATATATATATTGACAATGCAGATCTGGATTTTCACAGCAGGTCTCATATTTTTGTTTACAGATCAAAATATTTTTGAAATGATGGAAATATCAAAACCAAACTAGAACACACATAAATACATAATATTTGTTACTGCTTTCAATAAGTACGAACGTGCTATATAGAAGGATTTTAGATCCGGGCATGCTAACGGCGATTACCAATCCATTCATCATTGTTCGGAAGGTAATTGATTGTGAAAAAATCGTTTCGACATGGATTTTCACTCAACAAGGATGAACATTTGCACACCAAATTTCCACATCCATTAGTAGCAAGAAAAGGAGATAATGCTCAGATAATATGCATTTGGATCATAGGATTTTGTTCAGATTTTGGGGTTTTAGGAAGCTCCTCTTGGGATTCTATTTCGTGATGATTATTGCCAAACGAAAAGTAAAAAAGTACATACTTAGTTCCTAGCTTGTTTAATGCATAATTCGTGGACCAAAGCTGGAAATACTCAAATGAACATGGAGGCGGATAAGGTTTCCGTAAAAAGTAACAAGAATTGATTATGGGCTAAAGCAATACTTGTGAAAAAACTTTTTTTTAGTAAAGTTTATTGGGAAATGAGACTTTTTGTTTTGTATTTAATGTCGAAGGAAAGACTGTGCTACATAAAAACTGGTAAATAATTTTGACTTCATGTACTTATATAATGCTAAAGATAGGTTCTGTGGCTGTGTAGTTTGTGACGCTTTCGGTATTCTATAGAAAAAAAGAACTGTCATTGTTGTAGCAAAAGTGACTTTCCGTGTTTCCTTTCTGACAAAACGTTCCTTCTAAAAAAATATATAATAATATCAATGACAGACCAAAGCCGTAAAAGGAGTGAATCATGATGACTGCCACAACGAGTACCGTAACACAGAGAGTAACAATAATAACATTAAATAGTTTGTAAGCCAAAATGTATATCCATAGGAAATGTTACTGTTTTTGACAGAGAAGCAACTGCACACCCAAACAAAGAGAGAGAGAGATCTTTAGCAGTGATGTAGGAGAACCAACTGCAATAATTTCTTATTCATACTTCTATCAAAATAGACTTCTTTACTGCATGGCTGTTAGTCCGTATGGCAGGGAGTGATCAAAAATTATGTCGTCTGGGGACATCCCATCTCGTTCAACAAGCGTCACATTTTACACACTTTTTCTGTTTAGGCCAAAAAAATACCAAAAAGGTTGACATCCCCTTTTTGGCTCTCTCTAAAAAAATATTATACGGCCAAGCCAGGGCAAATGCAATGCATTGCATTAAAAACTCAGCGTGTGCGCTTTCGAGTGGTAATGGCACTCGCTGGGGAATTTTTCAGAGTCCCTTGATGCTCCAAAGGAGTGACGAGCTAATCATGGCAAGGTCAAAGGCCAGTAGTACACTACTGATGGTTGGTAGAAGCTTCAGATGGTTAGTATATATTGGGAAATTTCCTTTTATGCCACGCACAAGCCCACACGGTTTTTATAAGTCTGTAAATTGCTTAATATTACTTTATTACTGAAAAAAATTAGCATTCAAAGATAGTAGTAGTGGTGCTTCTCTTCAGTTAACATTTTGTGCACCAGACGGCGAGGGTGAATCAACTGAAACCCCGTAAAAATGAGCAACTTGATGTGAATTGTGATCCAAACTTGTGCTGCAGTATAAAACAATCAACTTGACACGTGCATTGTTGGTGGAATGGAATATGCATGCAACCATCTCAAATAGCCAAGCCAGATCTACTAGACAAATAAGAACTTTGGGAAGAAGTAAGAACAAACAAACAATTGGTAAGGAGAGTATTTTTCGAGAATAAAAATAATTTAAAATTCAATTCCCATTTTCCCCAACACAACAAAAAATGCACAGAGGCGGACATAGGCAATGTAGGGTCGGGTTAAATCCACCCTGATTAAAAATTCATTACCTTGTTTTGTGAAGGAACAACCGAAAGGGCAGAAACTAGATACAACAAGCGGAACAAAGCAAGCAAGTGCAAGTGGATTTTTTTGTATGGTGCCAAGTGAAATAGCAAGAGCAAGACAACAAAACAAAATATAAGTGAATTGATGTTTTTTTCTGTTTTATTTTTGGAACATTATACTTTTTTATTGGAGCTGAACAATCATATTACTTTCGGAGTAGATGTTTTCAGGCTTCAGACTCACTATTGTATTTTGCTGGATGTATTCACAAAAAAGGAAAAGTGTCCACGCACTTTCCATTTTACACCAACAACTTGAATAAAACTATGTGTATATTGCTTATAAAAAGCATTGTATTGCATTATTTTAACACTTTTAGCTCTGAAACATGTGCATTAATATAACAAAACTAACATTGTTCGCTGGTTCTTGGTAATCTGCTTAATTTCGGACGGAATGCAGGTGATCTCGTCAATATGTTGATTTGACCAAATGAGCATTGTCCATCATTCAAGTATCAGGGAATACGACACATGTATTTTTCGGTTTCATTCTTTGATGAATTTTTAATACGTACATTTACGCTTACAACATTATCAAATATCTGAAACAAGCTATTATAGAAAAGTGTCAGGTTATGGACAAAGCTCACAGCAGATGACAACAGATCTTATCTTGTGAGAAAATTGATGCGGCAGAGAATGAAAAAAAATTGATGATCCTATGATAAAATATTCATTTGATGAATGTCGGTGTTAGAAATACAGATACGTGGACTTTGTTAAAACGAAGTCATAGAAAATAAGGAAGGGCTCGTAGAGTCAAAAGTATTAAGTGAGGCGTGTTTGTTTTCTTGCAATGCGTGATAAGAAAAAGAGATGAGAAGGATAGAAGTTGAGAGTTCAGTTCAGTACTGTACGAGCGAACGAGTGAGAGTTCACTGTTTTTTACTGTGACTGTCAACCTATTGAGAAAATATACGTACGAATTAACTTCGTGTTAATTAAGTTGGAGTTGTCCATGAGGGACTTTGTTTCGAGCTTTGATTGATAAGCATTGATAAATTAAAAACAATTAAATATATTGTGGTGAATAAAAGTTGAGAACGGGAGTTTACGTTATAAAAATATAATTTCAACTGTGTTTTATCCATCATTTATTTCCAAGCCTTTCATTTTATTTAAGTGGGATCCATTTTCCGGTTAGTTAATTGGTAATCCCAACATTTTGGTGACCCCGACGTGATCGTTTTGTAGTGATTGTGCTTGGATAGTCAAGATGGAGGCGTTGAAAAGAGCAAGAAGACCAGTTAAAAGGGAGTTCGAGAACTACCTCAACGAGCTGGGAATTTTGTTGAATGCAGATCCTATGGATAAAGATCAAATAAACGTCAAATTTAAATTATTTTTTGATGTTTTCGAATGTTTAAAATCCCATAATTCTGCTATTATAGAACAGATGACGGTTGATGACATTGATGTGGATGATGAGAACAAGGAGTTGGATGAGGTGAGAGATATCAACTTCCGAGGAGAGTCCATGTGTCAGCTGGCTGGAAAGCGAATGGCTTCCCATCCACAGCAAAACGCTGAAAGCGTCATCGGGGCCAATGCCAGTTTTGAGACGAGCAGAGTTCGAAACTTCAAGCTTCCAGCAGTGCAGCTAAAAAGTTTCACCGGCGAAATAAAAGATTGGCTGGGATTCTGGGCACAATTCCAGAAAATCCATGAGGACCCACAGATGACGGGAAGTGAGAAATACTTCTATTTGCTGCAGTACGTTGAACCGAAAACTGATGCTTACGAGATCGTATCTGGGTATCCTGCTTCCAATGAAAACTACGAGGTCGTCATTGAAGCCTTGAAGAAACAGTATGGGAATGAAGATATGCTATTACAAGTTTACATCAGAGAAATTTTAAGCTCAATTCGAAGGAGAAACTACCCATGAAGAACCTTTTTCTGAAGCTAGACTCTCACTTACGAGCACTGAAGACGTTGAAGTTAGAAAAAGCTGACCCGGCAACTTGGCTTTTCCCATTGGTGGAGTCTTGTCTACCAGAAGCGATACTGTACAATTGGCAGAGAAGCCCAGAGTCATCCTACGACGGCAAAAATGACAACCCTCCAAAAACAAGACTTGACCTCTTGATGGCCTTTGTTGAGCGTGAGGTGGAGATACGTCAGAGAATCAATCTCACAAAAAGTTTTGCAAGCCAACAAAGGGGAGATACGACCGAAAGAAAGTCGACGACCAATGAGAAGAGACCAGAGAAAAGAACTCCTGTACCAACGCTGTCGTCATTTCACAATAGTGAAAGAAAAGTGATAAAAATAACCACGAATCTGCTAAGTGTTATTATGTCAAGACGATGTCATTCGAAGAACGAATCAAGGTCCTGAAAGATAAGGGGCTCTGTTTCCGTTGTACGGGGAAGCATTTAGGAGCTACGTGTACGAGTAATCTGCAGTGTGAATTATGTAGGGGACGACATTTGACGGTGCTTTGTAGAGGAAGCAATAGACAAGATGTAAGGAGATCAACTGGTGAAGCGAAGAGAGACACGAGATTCCATCAAGGCCCCTCAAATAAACGAAGATATTCAATTAGTGAAGTTGGGGATGTAGGTGGATCAATTGTGAAAACCCCCAAGATTGATGGAGACCGGCAAAACGTGAAGAACACGACGTCAAGTTCTAATGTTGAATGTATAAGCGAGGTTGCTCTCCAGACTTTACTAGTACGTGTGAATTGTGGGAATGAGAAGCGAGTAGTTCGTGCCTTTATAGACAGTGGATCACAACGTAGTTACATCCTAAAATCTACAGCGGAAGCCTTCAGCCTGAAGCCAGTTGGAGTTGAACAAGTGGTCCATTCACTTTTTGGTGGACAGAAAACTACCGCAGTAACTCATAACAAGTATGAGATTGGCATAGCCTCATTACAAGGGGATTTTGAGAAAAGATTTGATGTCCGTGACAGTCAGAAGATTTGTGGAGCCATGCCAAGAGTTTCTAAAAACTACCCAGATATTTTGAGGGAGTTAAAAGCGAAGAACGTGAGATTGACTGATGTTGATGAAGATAAGATGCAAGTAGAGCTGTTAATTGGGGCAGATGTATATGCAGAGATATTGACAGGGAAGATCGAAAAGCTGAGATGTGGTGCCGTGGCTGTTCACACCGAACTTGGGTGGACTTTAATGGGGAATGTATCAACAAGTGAAAGAGAGAGTGTTGCGAGTTTATGCATCAACATGTCAGTTCAAGATTCCAACATCACAAAGCTATGGGAGTTGGACGTCATTGGGATTGAAGATCCTAAAAACGAGAAAACTGAAAAACAAAGACTGGAGCTGGAGATCCAGAAGTTTAATGAAAATATAACACGAGAAGAAGACGGTCGTTACGTGGTGAAGTTGCCTTGGAAGAATAATTTGTCCTTCCTTCCAACTAATCGTCCTGTGGCCTACAAACGATTGCAATCAGCAAGCAAGAAGATTAATGATGCGGGACTGTTTACGGCGTATAATTCAATATTTCTTGATTGGGAGAACGAGGGATTTATAGAACGTGTTTCATTGGAGTGTGATGCAGAAGTAATCCACTACCTTCCACATCGACCTGTCATTAAGGATAGTATGACTACACCAGTGAGACCAGTATTTGATGCCTCGTGCTGTGTTGGAAAGTCACCCTCCTTGAATGACTGTCTATTCACAGGCGAGAATAACGTAAAAGCTATTCCCGACTTACTCCTACGATTCCGTGAGAAAGTGATCGCCTTCGTATCCGACATTCGTAAGGCGTTTCAAATGATTGGCATTGACATCACTGAACGAGACGCTATGAGGTTCCTTTGGTGGAGCAACGAGAATATGAATGAAATAGTGGAGTTTAGGCATGCTCGAGTCATGTTTGGGGCAACGTGTAGTCCTTTTATTTTGGGAGCTGTGTTATACCATCATCTTACCCATCTACCATCAGAGAAACGAGACGTTGGAGCCAAGCTGTTATCTTCGCTATATGTGGAAATACGGTGGAAGAGTATTTAACTTTTCGAAGAGAATCAACAGAGCTATTGAAGAGTGCAAAGATGGACTTACGTTTGTGGATGTCAAACGTAGATGAGTTTGAAGATGAAAGCACCCACGTCCTATCAGTATTGGGATTGCAGTGGGACCGTAAGAGAGACGAGTTTTTTGTGGAAGTGAAAAAAGTCACTGTGCCAGCAAAGATATCTAAACGCTCCGTATTATCAGCAGTACAGAAAATATACGATCCAATCGGATTCACGACGCCTGCAGTTTTGCCAATGAAGCTATTATTGCAACGAGTGTGGATTCAAAAATTAAGGTGGGATGATGAACTACCTGACGATGAGAAATATTCCTTTTTGAGATGGTGTGGAAAATACGAGTACCACGATTGTCAACGGCGGGAGTGACTGACCGTAGTAAATGGTCACTTCACACCTTTACAGATGCGAGTGGAGGCGCTTATTCTGCTGCTGTTTTCTTACGTGTTGAAACTGAGAATAATGTTGAAGTGAACCTGTTGGCAGCAAAGTCTAGAGTGGTCCCCATCAAATCCCTCACGATTCCGAAGTTGGAGCTAATGGGATGCTTGATTGGGAAACGGTTAGCTGAGTCTGTGAAGAATGCACTCCAGCTGCAAAATGTGAACGAGTATTTTTGGTGTGACTCCACGACAGCATTAGCGTGGATACGAAGAGACCCTGAGTTATGGGGCACGTTCGTTGCCAATCGAACTAAAGAGATACGTGAGGGGGTAGCTGCGGAGAAGTGGAGACATGTTCCGGGAACGATGAATCCTGCCGATCTTCCATCCCGAGGTTGTCTTCCCTCTAAATTATTATTATCAAAGTGGTGGACGGGACCTGTATGGTTATACGAGCACGAAGAAAAATGGCCTACGACGAATGAAGTATTAGACGAAAATGAAATCTTGAAGGAGCAGAAGAAGTCAGCAACCGTGACGTTGGATTTGACTAATCTGTCTGTTTTTGAGTACGTGAAAACTAAACATCCGTTTTCAAAGCAAATTAGGATTCTGGGATGGGTCCGACGGTTCCTGCACAACAAATTTGTCAGGAATATTGAGAAGAGAATGAGAGGAGGTTTGACAAAGGGAGAGTTGAGCCGAGCTGAGCTCATTTTGATCCGTGACCTCCAGCGTGAGAATTTTCCCAAGGAGGAAAGAAATAAACTGAGTGGTCTTCAAGTAACCGAGGACCATTGGGGAGTACTGAGAATAACAACTAGATTGACAT
Organism: Orchesella flavescens; assembly: GCA_964034955.1. NCBI lineage: Eukaryota > Metazoa > Arthropoda > Collembola > Entomobryomorpha > Orchesellidae > Orchesella > Orchesella flavescens. The sequence goes on along the minus strand of OZ035958.1, from coordinate 8,026,982 downwards.
ACCGTGATGATTCATTCAACTTTAAGAGTCCCGTGCTACTTCCAAGAAAGGGAGAGACAGTGGAGCAAATAATAAGAGAAATGCACGAAAACTATTGTCACGCTGGCGTAGGATTCCTGGTGACTAAACTGAGAGAAAAGTATTGGGTGCTGAAGGCACGTCATACCGTGAAGAGAGTTATCTCAAAGTGCCAGCGATGTCGGAGATACTCAGCGAAGCCGGTGATCCCGGAAGCTGCTCCACTTCCGTTGGACCGAGTCAAAGACGCAGAAGGTTTTGAAGTTGTTGGAGTGGATCTTGCTGGACCACTTATTCTGAAAAATGCGAAGAAGGTGTGGATAGTGATCTTCACCTGTGCTGTGTATCGTGCCGTCCACTTTGAACTTGTGAATAATATCAGCACGAAGGCTTTCATCAATGCATTGGGAAAGTTTGTTGAAATATTTAGACGTCCGTCCGTTATCTATTCGGATAACGGAACGAATTTTCGTGGAGCCGACAATCTTTTCAAGAGGATAGATTGGGACACAATTAAAAACGAGGAGAACACTTCCAAAATAATGTGGAAGTTTAACCCTCCGACATCAAGTTGGTGGGGAGGCTGGTGGGAAAGATTAATCCGATCAGTGAAGGACTTATTACGAAGAACAGTTGGTAAAAAGAGCCTAAAATTGTGTGAATTGACGAGCGTGTTGAAAACTGTGGCAGAGGTCATGAATGGAAGACCGCTGACGTACGGAGCCATTGACTCCTGCGCTGTTCATACACCCATTTGGAAGCATCAACTTCCCTGAGAGTGGAGCAAGTGAGCCCGAGAAATTAAGAATTCGTTACAATTATGTAACTACGTTAAAGAAAGAATTGAGGGAACGGTTCCGGAGATAATATCTTTCCATGCTGGTGAATCGACGTCCGAAAAAGACGACACGAGGACTGAAAGTCGGAGAGCTTGTATTAGTCGGATTTGATAATCTAAAACGCATCGAGTGGCCCTTAGGACGAGTAGTGGAACTAGTTCATGGGACGGACGGATTCATTCGAGTCGTTCGTGTACGAACACAACGAGGCGAGATAACGAGATCAGTGCAACGGATATTTCCTCTGGAAATGGATACCGAGCCTGAGACTGAACGCGTAATACGTGAAAAGGAGTTACGGACACGGAAAGTTAAGATACCTTTAAGGCAGGGAAGGTTTTAAACCTTTATTGTTCAATTAAGAACACTTGTGGAAGGTTTTAAACCTTTATTGTTCAATTAAGAACACTTGTGGAAGGTTTTTAAACCTTTATTGTTCAATTAAGAACTTTTACGGCACGGAAGGTTTTTAAACCTTTATTGTTCAATTAAGAACTTTTACGTCACGGAGGCTAGAAACCTCTACGGGACAATTGAGAACACTTACGACAAGGAAGGTTAATACACCTTTATGAAATAATTAAGAACACGAACATTTACGGTGGCCAAATGGGACTCCCTTAGTTTTTATTAGTTGGGGGTTGTATGTGCGTTTTTACCCTCCATTTTTATTTCCGGTTAGTCGGAGGGGTTTTCCCACATACCCACATAGACGAGAATTAAATTAAACAACTCCCGTTATTTAATTGGCGGGAGTGATGTTAGAAATACAGATACGTGGACTTTGTTAAAACGAAGTCATAGAAAATAAGGAAGGGCTCGTAGAGTCAAAAGTATTAAGTGAGGCGTGTTTGCTTTCTTGCAATGCGTGATAAGAAAAAGAGATGAGAAGGATAGAAGTTGAGAGTTCAGTTCAGTACTGTACGAGCGAACGAGTGAGAGTTCACTGTTTTTTACTGTGACTGTCAACCTATTGAGAAAATATACGTACGAATTAACTTCGTGTTAATTAAGTTGGAGTTGTCCATGAGGGACTTTGTTTCGAGCTTTGATTGATAAGCATTGATAAATTAAAAACAATTAAATATATTGTGGTGAATAAAAGTTGAGAACGGGAGTTTACGTTATAAAAATATAATTTCAACTGTGTTTTATCCATCATTTATTTCCAAGCCTTTCATTTTATTTAAGTGGGATCCATTTTCCGGTTAGTTAATTGGTAATCCCAACAGTCGGGGTCACGTTGCACGGCACGAATGACACCGTAAGTGCACATAACTCCATTTGTTCTTTTGCAGTAACTCGCAAACTTATTATACATATATACATATACATTATCTTTATCATCATTCAATATGTTTCACGTGATCTAAACAACACTTTGTCAATATTGGCTTGTGTTATGCTTTTGATCTGAACTACATACAAACATACAATGAATTATTATGCTGTAAGTTTTGTATCAAATATAAATACATTTACATGATTGAAGAGCGACTGCCAACTGAAGCTAGCCGACAAGCTATACCTCTGCTGATCTGATACTTTTTTCCCATTTGCAAACACCATGCATATTATTTCTGCTAAAAATTTAGAATGGATTAAGATGGGGATGACTGATAAGTATGTGTACTTCCAAAAGGTATCGTGTACATCTATCTCCATGCGTTCTCATTTTTTACTCATTTTAAGCTGCTCATCCCGTAAAAAGACAAAAAGCAAACAAAGTGACATGTCCGTATGTCACACGTTCGAGAAAGAAATAGATTGCATGAACTACTACAACAGGCGGAAGGAAAAAATTGTTTTATCCCTTCCGAATGAACACAATCCGATTGGGTTGGGGGGTTGTGTGTGGAGAGAGAGAAAGAAAAGCAATGAAATTCTAAACGGGCAATGAGCTCAAGTGAAGTGTGTTTGTAGATGCTCTCAGTTCAACTCAGCTCAGCAAGCAACGTGTGATTTCATTCAAGTCGTGGTGACATCAGCGGCGGCAAACAGACAAGGAGGATAATGTAATCCTGGTGCTCCATCATGATTAAAATATTTATAGAAAAGGGAATAATGAATAATCAAGATGGTATCCGAGTTTTTTTTACTAAAAACATGACCTTATCTCAACATCTTCCATTTGCTCCTGCTTTTTTAAAAAAATGAGTTTAAAGGGTACATGCTCTTTTATAAATTATTGTAAGCTGCTCCGTACCTCACGCCAATACAATGCCATGCCACGTAAAGGTGGTAATACTTTGGCCTAATCGCAAACAACTTCTTGGCATACTTTGCCATTTCCCGACCCGACGTCCCAAGTTACCCCCAAAAATCATTAGGGTTGCTTTTGCTGCTGCTCAAAAAGCTGGAGTTTTTTCTGGACTGGTCCAGTCTTAAAGATTGTTCCTAAATAGAGAACTTGATAAACACCCTGTAAATATGAAAGTGAATCAAAACGAGGGTGTAGAACCAAGATTTACGATAAAATTATGTTTATATGAAGGTCTGAAAAGAATAATTCATAGGAAAAAAATGGGATTGAATTGTTAGACTGCTGCTCTTTTTGATTTTGTTGAATCAATTTCCTCCCCGCCTCATTCAACCTCTACACAAACCAAACTATATGAGTTGAGATGAGATGGTGGTGGTAAATAAATGAGCAAAAGTGAAACAACTGCTCAACTTTTGTCCTTTTATTTTTCTGAACAGAAACAACCTGCCATTATATTTTGGCATAAAAATAAATGTTCATCTCCAATTTTCAACTTGTGTCACTCTATGCGAGTTTGGCTGGAAGGAGAGGAGCATCGGTAAAAACTGACAAAGGCAAAGGGAGACATATGAAAACACAGAGGGCTAATGAATAAATGCACAATATTTTCGGTTGACTGCAAGCCCATATGGTCGGCATGAGTCAAACCCTAAAGCATCTTGTATTTCTTGAGTGTATGGAGCTACTCAGGCTGAAATATTGGTGCTAACATAAACTTTTATGTTCTTTTTCAGGGCACTTCATTCATACACATATAGATTCGGATATGAATACATGTTGCAAACAAGTGGAGGATGATGCTCATCCAGTATATTGAATCATTACTCATGCAGGTTTTTATTACTCGACAACTAAAACTGGATGAATATAAAATGCACAGTGGCAATTCAACCCTTAAGGCCAACTTGCAATAATGCAATTGCTCAACTCAACTCTGCTATTGAAACCACTCTGCCCTAATTTTTCTGTAATACTTTGAGTACATTGCCATTGTCCATTTTGATAATGGACTCTCGTCAAAATTGTTTTCCATCCTGTTCTATTTTTGTGTAGCCGGGCGGATGACACAAATTGGAAATTTATATAGATGTAATCTAATCAATTTTGGGAGTTTCAAATTGGTGAATTTCATGGTCCACATAATATACAAGACAATAAAGGATACTTTGCCATTAATAATAGTCACAATCAGAATCATGCCTTATACCTTCTGCCTTCTACCCCAAACAGAACATATGTCCAACTAACGCAGGCACCAATCATTGCATCGGTAGAAGAGCATACTTTCGTTTTTATTTGTAATAATAATAAATAGAAACTAATTTACATGAAAAGATTATTTTAGTAAATTAAGATTAAGATTTATACAAATCATCAAATATATGTGCTTAGCAGTTACTTTTATTAGCAAGAAAAGTTTTGAATTATTTTCACCTGCTTAAAATAGCATTATTCGAATGAGATTCGAAAAGATTTAAAATTATTCAAGGAAATTGACTTGAAATTGAGAAATATTTAATACAACATTTTACGCAGCCAAATCTTTTTGGAAAAGTATTCCCGAATAAATTCACCATTCAATATAATTTTAACATCTAATCCTTAATTTTCACATTTATATAATTGATTAAAAAACATAATAACGACGTTTAAATAATCTTGATGTACGAATTCTGTATGCGTACTTTCATCACTTTCTTTCGGCCAATAAAAATCTGAATAATCTCTTGTTACATGGAGGAGTTTGAGAAATAAAACAAATTGTTTGCTGGCCTAAGCAAGGATTCAGGGTTCTCATTTTTTACCATCATCCCTTTAATTCTTTTACCCTCCTCTCACTTTTTCTGACTTTTACATTCTTATTTTCCTCCGTTTTCCTGATTCCCTTTCTCTCTCACTCAGCAACAATCAATCCAACTGACCAAAAGCAAGTATGTGGAAACCCCCCCAAAAAAAGCAACGGTTAGGTCTTTTACCCCAAAGGATTTGAAATCGTTAGACAGCAGGATCCGACCAGTTTCTACTAGAACTTTGCACACCAAACTCAAGCTTCCAAAAAAAGCTAGAAAAATCATACTGGAGAAATCATCAAGCCAAGTCATCCTGTAGAAATTTTCCTGCAACTTCACCATACAAACTAAAGACGGACGAATATATTTTACGAGTTTCCCTATTTTATCATGCATGTCCTTCTTTACATTCAGCTTTAGAAAAAAAACTTTTTCTCATATTATATTATTTTGTTGATATCCCTGAAAATCCATGCTGTCAGGCTGGTACATGTACCCATATTGTAAGGATACATCACATTAAATAGACATTTCAAGTAGACGGAATAGCCATCCTATCCAAATCCAACCAACAACCCACATGGTTTACTTTACTTACATTCACAACCATTAGCATTTCCTTGAGTACTATTCTATTCTATGGATCTCTTGTCCATCCATTAATAATGCTGTTCCCTCTACAAAAAAAATATCCAGTTTTTGTAGCTTCAAAAATTCCAGACTCGTCCGTATATAATACTCAGAGCCAGAGCTCCATGGGATTTCAACAAAACAAATTTTTCAACTTTGAGAAAACGAAAACGAGAGGTCAGTTTCCTCTTGGGGGTTGAACCACTCTGCCAGTAAAAAGAGGTATCTTGCCAAAAGTAAAAATACTGCTACAAATAATACCGGGGCGTTTTCACTTTTTCACTTGAGAAGAAACAAATCAGAAAAATGAATTCCAAAGAGGGATGGATGGATCTTTTTACCAGAATTTTTATTCAGCCCTTCAATCTCCATTCCAAACTTGTATTTAATTCAATAGGGTGATATACTGGCAGAACCCACATTAATCATTTTCATTCATGAATCCAAGCACGGATATGGTCACTTTAAATTGGTTTGGGTACAAAAAAAACTGACAGTAGAATTTTGACAAAATCAATTTAGCTGATTTTAAACGTGACTTTTGACTTGTTGGTTTTTTGATACACTAGAATGTCAATATAAATTTTAAATTAAAATTATTTATTGCATTAATTGAGCAGGTTCTTCCCATGACATTGTGTTATTACAGCAAGCAGAAGAATAAATGAATAGCATGTATGTACCTGTCAACAGACGAAAGTGTTGATAAATTTCAGTTTCAAAATAAATATACATTGGATGTCTTTCATAATATGTCTTTTCTTGGCCCCGTCTCTTCCAGTGCCACTGTCACTGCTACGCATGAAAGGCATTTTTTCCCTTCATCGAGCCTGAAGAGCCAAGCATGCATGCAAGAGGATTTGCTAAGGGTCGCGCGTCATGTCAAGGAAGTTGTGTGATGGCAATTTGTACAAACCATTACAAGCGGTGTAGCTAGGTAATGTCGTGTCAGCCGACTAAGTTTTCATCATTTTTCTATGCTTTCTCTAGCACCAGAAACAGAAACTTTTACTCAAGGGAGATCAGCTGGGTCGTGGTGCTTGTCAAATTATGTCTAAAAAATGTCTTGCAAGTTTGACACAGAGAAAATAGAAAAGAAGAGGAGCAGAGAACTGAATAGTGAACAGCAAGCATAATATTAGTTGCAAGAAATTCAATATTTTACGTAGGTGGTGGTACAAAACGTTTTTCAAATGCCTTACAGTTTTTTCAAGGAAATTTAGAACCTGCATTCTTTTTTCTTGACTTCCGTACAAAGTACTTTGAAATACTTTGGTAGCTAAATTTCTTCTGCATGTTGGCAATCTGCAGACACGACATGCAATGCATCTAATTCTGATCCTTTTCTGCGTACTACTCATTCACACGGAAGAATAAAAGTATTTTCTCTCTCTCATTTTCTATGTGCTACACGACTAGTATGCATGATCATTAACCAGAGTGACTCTATTCTACTGCAATTTCAGGAAAATGCTCTCGCTCATTCTCCCATTTCCCTCCACCACGAGAAATTAGTTGGTTGTCCGCAGAGATTTGACCGGAAAAGATCCGAAAATCCTCCTGCAACAAATTCTCTTTACTCTTACACAACAAAACTTTCACTACCGTCAATAATAGCTTTTATTGCAGTGGCTGCAACAGTAGTAAGTTTACGTACCAACTACATACATACGTGGTAACAGTAATGCCTTATTTTACACATTTCTTTTGTGTTCCTATCAAACTGCTACTTACCAACTGCAACCAGACCAGTACTACCAGTTGTCCTTAACAATATCATATAACCGTACAAATTTCATGGCTCACAGAAGAGTTGTAGTTGTTGTTCCGAGAGCTATCCCAAAAAAAATGCAGAGAAAGAGCAGTTAGTTGGCAGAGCGGAGAAACACACATATACATTCAAACCCAGCGAATTGAGTGAATGAGAAAGTGAGAGAAATAGCTAGCGAATCAACTGAAAACCCGAGAGAATTGACGAAAACTCGGTATAATATTTTGTTTCCTTCCTGAACATTTTCCAGCTCCAGCCCCAACAATATGCTGTACATCTACTAGGCATCTAGCTAGAGTGGAAATTGGAGAATGTTCATGTTGTTATTATTGGCCATCTCACACAAACCTTGTGTTTGTTGCAAAGTTTTTGGGAAAGGAGCAACTGATAAACAGTTAGCATTACTTTTAGTTTCCCCAAACTAAAGCTCAACTATACACTTTCAGAAAGTGATATCATTATTATTACCATTATTGCTTACACATCGTCAAACTGTATTTGTACATTTAGTTTTTGGAGTTGCTTGTGAATGGTGAACACTTTGTGAGAAGAACACACTTTGCCACAGTATATCCGTAGAATTATTGTGTATATAGTACAAATAAAACGGAAATTACTAATAGGAGATAGATATAGTGATAACGGGGAATGCGTGAGCATCAGGACTATATACATCTATCTCCATGATGAACTCTCTCATTTCACTATCAATCCAATAAATTTCCCTTTCCACTTCATTGCTCTACTCATTCACTCCTTATCAGCTATCCACTAACGGCACCGCATTTCGCTTTTGGTTGTTCTAGATTTGTTGTGTCGGGTAATAATCATGGATCGCACCTAATCTAAATTAACTCGCTCTTCATTTTACCACCCCCTACTAATTTTCCACTGCCACTCACTCAAAGGATCATCATCATCCCAATCGTTATGGGGAGATGATACTATGGGTTTATCATTCATTGCATGAGGAAGAAGGATGTCCTATGGTAGATTTAAGAAATTGTATGTAGTTGGACTTGCACGCTTGTATCATTTATTATTTGGTTCATGAGCAACTTTTTTACAGTAGGTTCGGAATGCAACCGGCAACTAAGCTATATGATCGTCATATTAAAGTGTGTTTGGCTTGATTATAAATAGTCTATTATTAAGCATAAATTAACATTTTTGTAATTTTATTTTCATCGTGTGTTGCATTTGCATTTAGTCGCCATCGGCTTTTGTAATGTGGAGTTTGGTAGCGTCTTCTTTAAGTAAGAAGTTAACCAATGTAAAATATAAGATTTCCTAACAAAAAGACCTTTCCCTTATTGCATTGCATCCCTAAAGCCATAATGACATGCATCTTTTACTTTGAGCACTGGATAAGTTAAACAAAGTCAATTCTACACACGGCACGACCATCACCGCCACCACCACAAGATAGGAAAAGAATACTGATGATGATGCCGACGACAATGTCTTAAGCATAAGAAGTGAAGAGAAAGGAAGCTCGCTCTCGTTGCAACCCCCATGCGATTTTAAATGCAAATGCGTCTTCATTCACTTATTTATTATTCTCGACTTACACTTGAGGCATCGTCTGTATCTGGATTTTGCTACTTATACTCTCACTCCTTTTCTCCACATGAATTACAATGATTTGAGAGTCCTCTGCGCACTCTGCTACTCACAGAAAAGAAAAAGATTAGAAAATGGAAAAAAAGAACGGAAGTCTCAAGTAAAATGCAGAGGACATTATTTTACTCGAGAACAAAAAAACGAGTAGTTTTTTTTCTCCAAGAAAAAATATATGCAAAAGGCATCCCTTTTGTTACTTTCTAAAAAGACAAGATGGACGTAGTCAAATGTCTTTCTCACTTACTCTCTCGCCTTGTCTCTTTTTGTCTAGCCTTTTGCCACTTTCTTCACATCTCTCTCCTCTTTTCACTTTGTTTGAGGTGACATGAGAGTATCAGGATTTATGTATAATGGAGCCATGTTAACACGTTTGCAAGGAGCATTAAAATATTTACGGTGCACACATAAAAATACCGTTTGTTTACGCTCATGGATTGACACTTCAAGCTAAAGATAATGCCGTCGTTACTGTCACCGTCCCTTTTTTCTTGGATGGAAACAATGCAAAATGTATTCATTCCTATTTACTCTTTTGTATTCTGTTTTTCCGTTGTTATTGATCACAAGTAAAGTGAATCCATTCCATTTTTTCCTCCCGTCTATCTCTAACTACACTTTCTCTCTCAATGTATGTTTATGTAACCAAGAAAGTGGCAATATTGCTACCTTCTATGTATCTCCAGAGACCAAAAGACAAAAAAGGCTTTCCAATGAACAGTTTCAGTTCTCCCGAAATTGTCAATCCAAATCCCGTATTCAGGCTCATTCTGCTCATCTCATTCATTTTCACAGCACCAGACTTTTCATTAATTCAAACCCAACTCGAATGAAACTCGTTATCATTTTCTTCCCCCTTTCTGATTTGGAGCAGGAGCAATGCACTCAATTTAAGAAATATACGGCTATAGTGAATTGACTTTAACCGAGAAAAGAATATGGCTAAGTTAATAATGTACGTACATTATTAAAAAGAACGTTTTAGGAAGAGTTTTCATTTTTCACTGAAAATTAAATCTTGACGAAAATAATTGTAGAGTAGCTGAATTTTAAGAGATATAATATTCTCTGGTGAAGGATACACGTGTACTTACTTATCTTTCCTTCTTACGTAAAAAAAAGTTTTGTAAGATGATTAGGGAATCAATTAGAAAAAATTAGAGTTACTTCATCTACTTAATTAATTAACTTTTCTTTTTTTATCAGGATCTTGTCTATCTCTTGTAAAAAATCTTGTCTAATAAATAAGTATGCATAGTTAGATTTTTTACATAATAATAATATGATACTCATGTAGATTGTAGATTGCATATCATATTGTTAAAGGATAAAATGATATGATATGATATGATATGATAGAACTTACTACTCCTTCACTACAATCATCCATCCATATTAAATAGGGCTCTAGAGAATTCATTCATCCATCCATCCATCCATTCATCCCCAGCTTCAGCTCTCACACAAAGTCAAAAATATTTTTTTTCGTGAAAGTCAAATATAGACTCGCAGTCAGTTCATTCACTATGAGCAGAGTCGACATGTCAAGAAGCGATGATGAAGATGATATTTTTTTCTGGATGATGAGAAATGCTGCTCATGCCTGAGTGGTAATAAATCTCTGTGTGAGTAATAGCATCATGGATGAACTAGTTGGTTTGGTAGTTCTCCATATTTGTGTAGTTGTAATAGTAAGTATAGTGTGTTATTAAGGGGGAACTGGAAAAAAATCTCAAATCCTCCAGGAAAAAAGTAATCATTTGTTAGCTCACTTATTACTTGACTGTTCACTGGTGATGCTGCTGATGCTAAGCTAGTTGAGTTTTCGACTAGTTCATTATTGTTACTTCTTATACTTTTTTTTTGTTTTGAATGAAAGCTGAAACTAAGCAAGCAAAAGCCCTTTTTTGTCCCAATGGGCTTAATCTGTGATCCATGTAATAATATAATTTCCGATCCCGTCCCAACCAATATCAAGTTGGAGAGTGTAGTGTGTGTAGTAGTCAGTGGTGCTACTGGAGAAAGTATATTCGTATTCATTCACCCTTATGGAACTATGGATCCGTACTACTTCACTGGGACGAGGAATTTTTACCGAGACAGTAAAAAGTAAAACATTCACAAAAATCAGTAAAAATTGTGGAGTCAAGCAGCATAACCAATTGTGATGTGATGTGATGTAACATTAAGTAAGAATCAGAGCAGTCAAGGAATAAGAAATATTCTTATATAGAATGGAACTTGTCATTCTGAAGAAATTATGCAACATTTTCCCTATGCACATGACTGGACCATGGAGGGCCAATATTGGATTAGATCATATTACAAATCAGCCTCCTGAAAATTTGGAGAATCGTCATAGACGTCATCAAAACAATCATCCTAATCTTCCTTTCTGGATGCACATCTGTAGCTCTTATAAGTAACTCTAATAATATGATTTGAATTCTCTTTCATACTCAACAAGAAGGTCCTTCATCCTGCTAGTTAGAGAGGTGCATGATCATCATGGCATGGCATTGTCATAAAATACAGATCCCATTGAAATAAAGACTGTTCATGCAATGTTTACTTTTTTACTCTTGTATAAATATACATACATTCGTACATAATCCAGCCTAAAATTCTTATCATTCATGCATGCATTTTGATAAGGGCTAAAAAATTCTTCCTTTAAAGTTGCACACGATGCCGAGCAAGAGCTTGTTTTGGGTTGCACACACACGAGCCTCAGCGAAATGGGCTTTTGGTGTCCCAAAGGATGAGCCACAAAAATAAAAGAATCGTGTGTCTCATCCTTATCCATATAACCATGTCTGTATATATATTCCATTTCGTATTAAAAGATCTACATGCTTTTCATATTGTGCTCTTTTGCATTTTTCTCCTTATATGATTTTTCCCAACATTCAGCAACTGCATATTATGTTTATGGCCAGTGGATGATGTTGCGTTATTAAGGGGTATAAGGAGAATAACAAGCAACCACTTTCCCTATAGCAAGATCAACTGAATTTTTATTCTATAAAAGGTTATGTTATGTTACGTTACGTTATGTCCCATAAATACATGACACAACACTGAAACATTTACTTTGAAATTGTTCATATATTCTCAAACCTACCAGGAACAACACGACCTATAAATACTCAAATAGATAAAATGCAATGCACAATGACAATATAGGTACTTTTTTACTTCTACTACGTACTCTACGTTTTTTTAAACAAATTGACTCGTAGTAGTAGTAGTAGCAGTAATGGTCGCATTGTTGTTATTATTTTGTGTACTGATGATGAGAATGCAATGCAGAAATAGAAGATGAGACGAGATGATATGATGATGTTCCTTTTTCGGCAAGTGTGTGGCTGAGCTCGATACTCGTCGTCATCAGTATCGTGATCATCATCATCACAACCTACATGGAAAGCTATTCCACACGAGAGAGAGAGAGAGAGCACAGCGAGCCACTTGAGAAGTGGGCTTTGCCTCTTCCATATCCTTGTTAAAGAATGGAATCACTGTGGGCTTGGCATGGGGTAGATATGGGCTGAGTGAAATGACTCTGGAATGCATGGAGCTGGCATGCAACCCACACTTTTTTCTCGCTCCACATGTCTCTTACTCGTGAGCCAGTGGAAAAGCAAAGCTTTTTTTTAGCTTGTATTATGTTGTGTTATGTTATGTTGTAGAGTTTATACCTTGATTTGTATTTTTTACCAGGTGTGGTGGCTGCTTGGCTTTAGCTTACAGTACTAACTGATTCGTTCCGTGCCTACACCTTGTAGACCTATACAGATAATATATATATGGGTTAATAGAAAGGAGAAGGGAGCCATTTATCATTAGGAAATTTTTCATAATTTTTGTTTTACTGGCCACTAATTTGCTCCAATGAATTATAGCCATGTCGTCTTAATGAAATAATCAGTAGCTCAAAAAATGGTGAAACAATACGTCTCAGTGTCTTCCTGGTTCTTAGGTAATCTTAAAAAGAGAAATTTGATTCATATTAAGGTACCTTTCTTGGGGTGGATTATTAGGCACAGTAATAAATTATCTCCGGAACAAGATATACTATGAAAAGTATGCTCAAGAATCTACTTCCTATCACAATGGTATTGCGTATCATTCATTTCTCCTCCAGCTATTTACTACTTGTATATATTTAGAATAAAACAAGGAGCTTTTGGCGTTGTGTGAATTTTTGGATGGAAGATAAAGTGTTTGAGCTACAAGTAATATATTATCTATCAAAATAAGCGGGCGCATTTTCCTAACATTCCATTCATGTGATATGCTCATCTTGAATGAATAACTGGGGGGTTGCTCGTTGCCTCATTGCTGTATGAGCACATACACAAAAACACTACATTAATGTTATGTTATGTTATGTATTTGTGTACGTACGTACTCTTGAGGAAAAACACAAGCAAAAGAGCTTCATCCGCCAACAAGAGAGTTCCCATCAAAAGTTGGGCCCTTTGGGGCTGATGATAAATGTAGTGAATGCTACACAATCTATCTATCTGCCGGCTCCTGTCAAGAAGAAAGTATTTGCTGGTTCGGAAACTGGATGAGTTCAGAAACAACCATTTTACAAAAGGAGCTTGTATTTGTATTTGTAAGTAGAGTTGCCGTTGCTGTATACTCTGTACATTAAGCGAGCAGATTGAAAGTTTGTTTTTACTCGGTAGACAAACTCATCTGTTACACCCAACATTTTATCCAATCTTTAGGAAAATGATAAATGAGTAGTTAGTGAAGATTATTTTTCTTTAGTATTTTTAATCTAATAACGAAAGCGTAAAAAATTGGTTGAGAACAAACAAAAGTTACTTGGAACCTGGACCTCTGTGAGTTTTGACTGGTTTGGTCTGGTCGCTCATATATAAAGGGGAAAAGTCAAGGGGATTTTTGTGTATCTCAATCTGCATTCAAAGAATATATAGTTAACGAAGCGCCAACACAATTTTGATGACAAGAGTCAACATTCACGTAAGAAAAATTAAGACTCCCCCAACTTCACAATGGCAATAATCACATGCCCATTGCAATCCCCTTCTTCCTCAGGTTTTTCTATTGATAGGAATACTCATTCGAACGAATCATTAAATTGTCTTTTTATATTACTACTTTTTCTTTTTGTCTCTTTGCTACAGTCGTCACAAACCTCATAAAATAGTAGTTGACTGCCAATTGTTGGGAGATAATGGGTTCATTTTGTTCTTTCCGATGGTTTTTGTGGTCTTTCTTTCTTTTCCTCCTTTTTATGAGCTAACCGATTGAGGTGGAGCTCAAATGGATATTGTTTCACAATTTGGAGATAAATTGCAGGGGTTGGAGAATGACACTATTGTCTACCTTTTATTGCACACTTTTTTTGTACCCTAAATTACACTCTTTCTTCGTTAAGTTTTCTTTCACTGTGATTGTAATTCTTTCGATTGCCTGTAATAGCAATAGAATTCCAGTTAGCTTATATTTTCACCATATAAAAAGGAAGACGAGCTCGTTTGTTTAGTAAAAAATGATGAAGAAAGCAAAGCATTGGGATGGCTTTGTGCAAATCGGCTCTGACAAGGCAATCACAGAGAAAGAATCCAACAAAAAACAATCTCATGGTAGGAAATCAAAGCTTATTTCCCCAAGTCATTGCAAATTTAAGAGGATGACAAATCCAGTTTTGTATTCATAGAAAAAATGAATTCTCAAATCCATGGAGGTTTTCATAAACAAACTCTACCGATTCGTGTGAGAAATTTCTGGGAAACAAAGAAATAACAAACTTTTTGGAATAAGTACTGTGCGGTAAACCGAAGTCTGCAACTTTTCTATTGTTTGCTGCTGATGTGTTTTGTCATTTGTTCCAGTCCAGCTGGAGCATTACAAAAATAAAACAAAAAAACCGGGGGTTAAAAACAAAAGGAATAATTTTCCACAAGAAACACTAGCCAAAAGATTTGACTTTTACCATTACTAGTGCAAGTAAAACTTTGTCAATTTTTCCACACTCTGAAAATCCTGGGTAAGAGTCAGACTTTTCAAGTATTATGAAAAGAAATGTTATATTATAGTAGAGCAAAAAGAATCGTCTTTTTTCAACAATAAATCCATCCCCGGGGATGATTTCCTTCTTTCCACTATGCGAATCCATGGCCTTCACTTGGGTTCTGTAACTGGTGAATCTCTTATTATGACGTGTACATGAGCTAAAACTTGTTTCATCATGAGAAAAGTTTGGATTTTAGTAGAAAAAGAGTTCGGATTCAACATTTCAACCCTGATGAATCTGCTGAACCTATAGGATCTAGTGCAACCAACTCGAAAACCACGCTATGATGCAAAGATCATTTTATATGCTTGAGCTGAGACGACACACATGACATGCTTTCACATCTTCCTACTTTTCACTCATTTCCTTGGCTGTATGAATGGATGAAAGTCAATGTACTTTATGTAGATCTAGAGTCAAGTAACTGGCTGCGTATGCTATAATAGTCTTAAACAATATGCTCCCCTTTATTCTAGCGTAAAATAATGTCACGACGAAAAAAAAATACATTTTAAAGATGTTAGCTCAAGGCCCCCATTATTATCTTCCGGAAATATATTCCTTCCGATTAAGGAAAAAATCTGCTCAGAATATCCAATGAGCTCTTTAACTAAAGTTTAAAAAAATGTATTCGGAAGCTCAAACATTACGTCACAGCCCCCCATCACTCTTGTCTCGTTTTTTTCAGAATAGTTGAAAATACACTAAGTAAGGAACACAATTGTGTGACTAGAAGACAAAATATATTTGAGTCATCCAAGCAAAACTAACGACACAAAAGAAGTTATAAGCTGCTCGTTGCTTTAAAAAAAACGTTGTAACGCTATGCTAGATTCTACTCGCATCTGCTATTTGAATTGAGGACGAAAAATAAAGACAAAAGTCAAGAATTCTCTGGAAAGAATAGTACGCCCAAATATTATGTCACACATGCCTGTCATATACAAGTCTTGTTCAGTTGATCACGTTTCCTTTACTTTTTTTGGAAACAGAATTTCTCTGGAAAAGAACCCACTTCAAGTGAGTAGAGTACCTATTATATACTTAGAGAAGAATGGTGCTGTTCTGTTGTAATAAAGCTTAAATATATTCGATCCAATTCAGCCTTCCGGTGTTACTTAACCTTCGCTCATATTCTACAAAATTCCTCTTTTTTCTTTCATTTTACTCTCTCTTCATCTTGCTTTCCCGTAGTCAAACCATGTAGTGCCATAAAAGCTCGTTAAAACTTACATGATGGCATGAAACGACTGCTCAACCAGTAGTAAAAAAAGTGAGGGCGAAAAAACTCCATGAAAAAATTATGCATCCATTTAACCTTTGCCAATGTAACATTATACAAGACTAAGACATTGTATATATATGCTCATCTTCTCTTCTATAATATTAGTCCTCATCTCATCTCCAGCATTCTAGAATGTAAAGCGTCGTAGCTTGAAATGACTTTATGTTTTCTCATTCCTTATTTTTCCTCTTTTTCCTCCGTCATCGTCATCATCATCATCCACCATACCATACCACCGTGAAGGAGCATATGAACGCGATACGATAGTCAACCCTACTCAACTGCTCCTAATGCATACAAAATGTATGTGACGGACGGTTTTGACTGACTTGCTCAGAAGATTAAGAAAAAGCAAGTGGTTGGATGGAACCCAAACATATAGTGAGTATTACATACGCCCATTTACTTTCTCCATTTCCCATCCAAAGAAACTTTTTTTTCTTCGTCTTCTTCTTCTTTTTGGGTTGTTGGTTTGTGTCTGTGTCTTTGACAAACACTTTTTTTGCTTATTTTTTTTCTCTCTCTCTCCTTCGTTTGATACTTTTACTGTTATAAGAGATGTGATGTTGGAGTTAGTTGGAGGATGATTCTTAGCATCAAGTCATCCGTGATATGAGATGATACCCAAAATATTATGCTCATGTACTACTTTATTCCAAATAACTGACTTGCCTTGACTTCTCTCGACTGGTAAGTTTGCCTTTGTTGTAGTAAATTCACCATATTATTTTTACTTCCGAATAAGTAAGCAAGTGTAAACTCATCCAGGGGAAAGGAAAAGAGTAGAGAAAGAAAGAGAAGAGAGAAAAGTGGATAAAGTGAATAACTATAGAATAGGAAGAAACGCATGCATGGCTGCAAAAAGTGAATAATTTTTTTGTTCGTTATGTTCCTTCAAAGAGTAGTCGAGTGGAAAGAACTACTTGTTTGGTTTTTTTCACCTTTTGAGCCAGCCCCGACAAGGGGAACGGGAGAAAGAATGGGGCTTTTGTTAGTGTTTTAAAGTCATTTTTATTCTCATAATATCGTTTCGTAGAGAACATTAAGTAATATTATATAAGTATTCGTGTGCATTTTTCTTTTCTTCACCTTTTGTTTCTACCTTGCCAGACTCATTCAGGAGATAACTTAATAGTCCTAAATAGCCTCGGTGTGTAAACTCTTGAGCAACTTTCATCGTAAAGGTAAACAATAAACTGTTTGGAATGGGGTCGTTAGAAGACTATATAGACTTGGTTGCTGGAGCTGAGGAGGACGACGATGGTGAGGGCGACGAAGAAATTTTTTGGTTGGTGATTGAATTTTCTATATTGTTTTAACTGCCTAAAACTCTGGTGAGGAAAGTTAAGTAAAAGGGAAGGTTAAAAAAGTAGATTAAATTATTTTAAAGAGGAAAAAGTACCTGGTTAGTGTGTTTAAGAAACAGAATATAATGGTTAAATAGTTTTAGTAGCGTTTTACAACAATTAATTTGGAATGTGAAATTAAAATAAATTGTAAAACGCCAATAAGGAATTTCTTTTAAGTCTTTAAAATTATTCACCTAGTAGATCGTTGTATGTCCTAACGGGTGGAAAAGATATGTGATATGAAAGTGCTGTTAATCTGTTATTTTAAATAACTTATTTACCGTTACTGCACCACGCCACCATTCGAGAAGATCAGATTATAAGATTGGTGTCAGAAGTGAAGAAAAGTCACCTTTCTCATTAATACAGAAACTCAGCAAGCATATTTAATGGTGATGGGAAGTCTTTCTGTGGCATTGTTGAGGAGACATCCTTCATGTAGTTTGTGCTCATTCACTGTAAGTAAAAAAGACTGGAGCAGATTATACGAGTCTTTTTTAACTCTGAAACAGATTCTTAGTTCTGTATTTTATTCCTCATCCATTTATTCATATGCAGACCAAACCAAGCTCATTTGTCTTTTACATTTTCTGCATTTTTGTATTCGAGCAAGGATCTACGTGGTGGTATGGTATGAAAGAATATACATACATATACATAATATTATGTACTGTATATTCTTCACAACTTTGAACTTCCAAGGAACTTCCTTGTTAATAATGTGAGAGTGTGTCTTGTCCTATGCAAATCATGAATATCACTTTTCTCTCTTTAATTCACCTCCGTCTCAGTTTATATCTCAAAAGACTAACTAGCTAAAATTTTCAACTTTTATTCCAAGCCAACCCCCATTTCCTTTTCCTTTCTTTTTGTCTTGTGTGTTTTTGTAATGTAATCCAAAAATATGTATAATAAGTTTGCATTCATTTTCTTTGGCACATTGAAGGAGATTATATCATAAAGTTATTTCTTCTTCCATCCTTTGTGACTACTTTCCGTCATTATTCCCAGAGCTGAGAGTTGAGACTTTTCTTTAATTTTCCTCCCTTTCTAAAGATATACTTTCATCGGTCTTTTTCTTTCCTCCACTTTTAAACCATAATCCTGTTACTCATTTTAGTTATCCCATTTGAATATATAACATTTTACTAATTACACAACATTATTCCCTCACTTCCCCACTTGCGTGTTCACTCTTAAGTGGAAAAGGGGCAAAAAGTTTGAGCTGTAAGGCTGAAACACGACAGTCAGGAAATTATATTTTCATTAATTGTTGCGTTCACTGCTACTTTGCTGGTTGAAAAGTGAATATGATATGATGTGACAAATGAAGTATAAAGATGCGCAACTCGTTTTAATACAAAATTTCCTTTAAAAAACTCAACTTTTCGAATAGATTTAATTGTTAGGAAGAGTTGGTTAATAAGCGGATTTAAATCCTAAATTGTCACTGTAGAAAATGTAGGCAAAAAAACAGATCATGAATAATTGCAAGGTGTGTGCAATAATTACACGTATTATAAAATGGACCTCTTCTGCCATATGGGTAGGTACAGAGATCGTATGCGCATTTGCACCCTAGTTTATTTCATCCTTGAGTAAATATCATTCATCCTCATTATGTGGGATCGTTATTGAACCAGCCTCATTGCAAAAGTTTGGGTGTTGGGTAGAAATTGGAACTGGCAGTTTTTGAATTAGCTATATATTATCAAGTTGATTTTGTTAGGTTTTAGATTCTCATTTTGAAAAGCTGGTGTGAAAACTTGGTTTTGTACAGAGTATATCTAGAGCAGAAGTTTTTGATTTGAATGAAACAGCAGTTATTATGATTATTATTATTACCAGTTTCTATATCTTGAAAGAGGATCTATTCTTCTATCATAAACACATTATTGCATCATTATTACGTAGCGATTCGGGTGAAGTGACTCGTTTCAGTCAAGTCAGTGAAGTGACAGATTACCATCATCTTGTGTTATATAATGGTAGAGTGCGAGTGCGGGCTAAAGAATGGGGAAAAGGGCAGGCACCCTTTCATTTATTTTTTGTCATGAAAAGCAACAAGGGTTTCCTCTTGTACAATATATATATATGCATGTGTGTCATCATCAAAGCATGAACGTATACAAAATTTGGTGTAAGAGGATGAAGATTTGATTCAACAGCAGAAGACAGATCGACTTCCCTTTCGTCGATATATAACGTGGTTGTAGTAACCTCCCTTTCTGTTCATATAATCTCAAACTGGAGGGTTGGTTGCCTTTTGTGTCCAACTGTTATGTTTGTCTTTGTTGATTTACATTCTTTTGCCCTTTCTGCATGAGTTGGTTGAGTAGTGATATGCTTACATAATAAATGCATCAATGTATAATTTGACCAAGATAATGACAATGGTGCTCTGCATCTCCCTTGAAAAACTTGAAATTATAAACTTTATCGGGGGATTGTCCATCTGCGAGAAACTCTACACTGATTTTTACAGGATGAAGATGAAAGCAAAGAGGATGAGTCGCTCGGTGTTCTCTCACATTACCCACAAATCCACTCGCCCCAGATCATTCACTGCGTTGTTCCCGTACTTGTTGAAGCATCAGAGAACAAGGAGCGGAGAAAGTGAAATGGAAAAAAGAAGCGGAGGCAGTAAATGCTCATGAAATTGGAAATAAAAGATGCCGTTATGGATTCCCGTGATCAGATCAAACGGGAGCCAATCGGCAGTTGAAAACGTGTAACTGCTGTTGATGATGATCGTGATGGTGGTGATGATAAGACAGTTAAGTGGTAAAATAATCCACAAAGATAAAAGGGGTGGTGAAATTTGAACTTGGTTTCCTGTCTTTGGGGTTTCCTCTCATTTCACGTTATCCCATTACTTACTTCCTAGTTTGAAGTTTGTATATATAAAATGCACCCTGAGTAAAAGCTCTATATATATTTCCCTTGGATTTTGCGTTGCTTTAAATGTAGTTTTATTAAGCAGCAATATATTTGCTAGTGTGGTTGACATTATGTTAGGTTATCATATTTCCAAAAATGGTTTCCCTTTTGTATAAAACTCTCTAACAAGCTAGCTACTTTGATACCCGATATTCAACATTCAACCCAAAGAGTAGATTGAACTTGCTTATTTTCCTAGTTCAAAATATGAAATATATGTGGACGATAACATTACTGTCTCTGTAAATTGCTTTAGCTTGTGGATTATTTACAAAGGTTGAGTTGAATGTTGAATTTTTACAGAAATATACTATATTTTCACTACTTTCGGCTTATTTCTGGGGCACTTTAATACAAAACCACACTGAATGGCATTACTTTTTTTGTGACGTGGATTAACAAAAATAAAGGACCAGACCAAAACCAAATGCTTAAAATAAGAAATGTGAAGAAACTCATTTTTTAGAATCCCGACTAAAACTTGAAATGACGCAGGTAGGTAGGACAAGAACACACACACGTACTACTTCAATAAAATGAACAAACTTGCGCTAATAAATGTTTTGTGTAGTGCAAATAAACTAGAGTCAGCAAATGCACTAGTCAAACTATAGGGGTGTATAGCATAAAGAATATATTATGTACTCTCATATAAATGAACAAGATGGAAAAAGTAAAATGTGATATTTTCATTTCATGGACAAAATTTCGACTCATGGCTCCTCTGAGGATTTCCTCTGGCCTGTGACAAATGTCTCGACTAGCATTTCCAGAAGGTTTCTTTCTCTCTCTCTCTCTCTTTCATCCTCATCCATTTCTATCGTGAAGAAAAGGACACGAGGAAGTAAAAGTAGTAGTTTTTTTTTGGCATTTTTGGGTGAATGTAAGTAGAACATGTGTAGGTAATATTTGCTTCTGGTGTACATTTTTATTTAGTTTATGTGTACAACACAAGAAGAGAAAAAGTTTGGAGTGAGAGTGGGATGAGGAAATTTTTTAAGTTGAACATGGTGAAAGTACATAAGGTCAATTTCCATTTTCCACATTCTAAAGGTGAATTCACTCAGTCCTAACCTGACTTGTTTGTCTGCCTGATGATGATGATATGGGGGAAGTTGAACTTTGGAATGGAATGATGTCTTTGACATATTTGAGTAGAGTTTATGCTGAGCCCCCATTACAACTAAGTTGGCAAAGGACCATGTTTTCATTTGGTTGGGTTGCTTTCTTGTAATCCAGAGAGGAAAATATTGTGCATTGTAACGTTGAGTAAATAAATTAGGGTTGGCTGGACAGAAGAAAATCAAAAGATGGAATGAGTGTTTGAAAAAAATTACGTCACATATAGTCGTACTTGTATTTACCAAAGCTATTGGATTTCATGCCTTTGATAATACTGCTCTTTCTCCAGTGCAGTGATGTGACTGCAAAAGGCTATACCTGAATCCTCTCAAGTATACGAGTTCTTTTTATTAGTTTGCGTTAGTGAAATGAGGATGAAAGTGGAAACAGAAAGCAAGATGGAAATGAGCAGAGGAAAAGCGTAATGTAAGCGCAACATAAAATGGAATGTGACTGCTGTAAGAGAGATAGCACCCAAGGGGCCCAAAATATCCCATTTCTAATTAACACGTTTTGATTGCAGTGGAAAGCAAGGCTGACGCTACATGAGTTGCTAGCAAATAAGCTGGTTTTAGGTAATCAACAGAAGGATACGATTACTAAACTATTCACTAGGACCACGCCACACTACACCACACCAACCATGGCTTTAATTTATAAGACCTTGTCAACTTGTTTGTGTTTGGTTTGGTTGCTCTTTTCACACAACTTTGATTTTATTTTAAATTACGTTGATGGTAGTAATAGTGTGGCTCTGAAAATGTAATAAAGTTGACTGTTTGCTCCACTGGATTATTGGATGAGCATCAAACGATTATGATCCGCCCAACTCAAGAATAAGAGTACCAATTTGTGTAGGGAGTTAACTAAGACTCCTACCTGATTCACAAAGTACTTATCCAATTAAATTATTTGGCATTTATACAGTGACAAAGGCAGACTTCATTGTCAATCCTCAGAATAACGTAGAAACAAATGATCAGAAACTTTATTTGTATGATTTATGTGCTTTTATGGAGTTTGTAAATTAAAAAACAAATATATTATACAGATAGATTTGATACATTACAGTACATTAAGTAATCGGTGTACTTAAGCAAGGGATGGTGATTTGTTTTTCTTCAGTGTGCTTCTAGGATATAAAATAATTGAAATTAATTTGTAAATGTGGAAAAATTATTGTAAATACATCGTCCTCTTCCATGCTTCTAAAGTTTATAGCATATTTTGTATAAGCTCAAAACAAAACAGATTTCATGTTTCTACTATTTCTAACAGCTTATTTTGTCTCCACTAGTGTTTGCTCTTTATCTGTTAACTTCTTTGTTTGCAAGATAAACACAACAAAATGAGCATCTTCTCTAGCCCCGATCAATGGATTCCCGAATCCGTTTTTCTATGAATAAAGAAATAGACAAAAAGAATTTATTTTTTCCATGTCAAGTCACTTTGAGAAGGTCCATATTGTACAATGTAAATAGGGAATCCGTCCGTAAGTACTTTTCTATTTTATTGTTTCTCCCAACAAAACTAACTGGTAGAAAAGAAAGAGAGAGAGAGAGAGAGCACAAAGTAGAAGTGAGGATGATGGCAGAAAATAAATCGAGTTGAGCTTCTTTTCCTTACTTTCTCAAGAGAATTGTGAGAACTGTGAGAGAGAGGTTAAAGCGTGAAAATAAGGTTGTCCAAAACAAAAACTCTAACGGAACAATATGAGAATCCCTTTTTCTTCCAAATCGAATCCTCAATCTATTTTCGTTTTTAGACCAAGAGAGAGAGAGAGAATCATCATGATTCCGATGGTTGAGTCGGCTCAAGAAAAGAATGAAATAATATAGAGCATTAGATGTAACTTTACGATATGTTCTACCAAGAAATAAGATATCATTTGGAAATACATGCATAGTACATATAGTAGTAGAAATCATTCTATTTGGTTCAACTTTGGAGAATAAAAAAATATTCTCGTTGTTTCTGTTCCTATTTCCCGTCACTGATTTCTCTGGGGGTGAAGAAGATCAAGAATCGAAGGAGAGATGCCACGCCGTGACTTTAGCCAAAGCCCGTTCCGTACAACCAAAGCTGCATACAACCCAACCCAAGACTACTATGCTGCTCGAATGTGACAGGGTTGAAAAAGGGAAAGTTTCCCGTCTCACGTTCTAAACTAACCAGCATATCCCTTGTGAAACGTGGTCATTCATTGCACTGTGAAAACTAATGCAGTTTCAAGGTTTGACACTTCAATATTGAAACTTGACTGCGTGCTAATATTTCTCAAGATTCCTTCGGGTCATTGTTACTCCTATTTAAGTATCCCCTTCCTTTTCCTTTTTCCGAAATGCGAAAAAAATAAACTAAAAAATCTCAAATTAGGCTAGCAATCTAAACGGAAATAAAGTTCTTGATGATCTCCTGTCTTACAATATCCAAATGTATTATTTATTATCACAACGGCTTCTTAATCAACAATTGCCTTTCAACAAAACCAATAAAACCAGCTTGGAGACTTGTAATAAGAGCTAATGGCTAAATAACCGTTTTGGAAATTCGTAGAGAGAGAGAGAATGGAAGATAAGCTTTAATTTATGAGATGAGGCAAGATAACCTGCATTTTTATTCTAGTTTCGTGAATGTATCACGCAATGCATTATTGTGCTTTTAAAAAGAGAGCAGCTTGAGGCTCTCATCCAAAGGAGTCATTCATAATATTACATGCTATATTGTAGTTTTTTTTCTCGAATTGGGCTAGTGAGGATGAGTATAAACAACAATACAGTCCATATTTTTGTTTTGGTGGTGGTGCAAAGCAGCCCATGACATGAAGCCCGTGTGTGCGTGTTAGCGTCATCAAGGGGGCAATACTAATTCTTGGATCACTCAACTGGGACAAACTTGTGGAAATTTCTATTTTATTTCCTGTGGCTTTCTCCTTTTGTTTCTTTTCTTCCTTTCCTCCACCTCCTAAAATCCTCTCGCTCTCCTTCTTCACAACTCTGACCACAAACAATATGTTAGGAAAACCAAATAAACCTATCACATCACATCTTGTGTGTAGCAATATCAAGAAGGGTAATGCAACAAGCTATAATTTCTATGGCTTAAGGATTGTTACTGGGTCTTTTAACTACTCTTCCGTTAATGGCTGTCGGCACTCCCATAAAAACTAATTTCTTGTTGAACAGAGAAAAGACTGTAAAACAAAATTAATCCGGATTGAGCCAAGAAAACTCATCGGTAAGAAACAGTCCTAATTTATTACAAGGAGGCATACCAAATTACCCAAAAGAAAATAAAAGGCAATTATCGTAATTCGTTGAAAAACAGGTACGAAGCCATCTTCAAAAGAATTTTTCCAGTGTGGTAATCCAGATGCGTACTCAATAGTGAAATGAAATTGCGCATTATACATTTGAGTTACTCTCGCTTTTAAATTCAACAATGCCCAAAAAATGTATATGGAAAATAAAATATTAAATGCAAGCAACTTTGCAAGTGCCCAAAAGACACAAGTTCTTCTCTCTCTCTCATATCTCATCACGTAATGCACTGCAAGTGGCCCAGTGGGCTATGACCGTGCGTTTATCACGTGTCCATAACTATTTTCTCATTCGAGTCTCACTATCGTTTTCCCACTTCCATTTTTCATTGTAATGTCCTCTTTTCTCATCTTTAGATTGCACAAATGCATGAAAACGATGTAGTATAGTATCCATTCATTATACATTTCAACATTTCCATTGCTTTGCTATTGAAAAAGATAAGAATGAAAACATTGCCCTTTTAATCCTGTTTATGTACCATTTTCCATAATAAGCAAACAAAAACAGGAGCATGGCAAAATCACGGTGGACAAGCACAAAGTACAAGAGAAACCAGCGTATCATGCATAAAAAGTTTACTCATTGAACGAATGCCGTGATCATTATTACGTATCATCAAATTGAATATACAAAATAATACATACATCTCTGTGCACGCACAATTCACACAATTTTTGAGACAAAAAGGAAACCAGGAAACTTACTCGCTTGAAGGGTAAGTGGTGGTGGTGGTGGTATAGCAGTAGTGATATGATGTGATGTGATGATACACACAATTTTTTGTTGGGGGGATTGATGCAACATGCATACCGCCGCAACGCCTGCCCCTTTATGTAACCTCGTCATCCTGATTATGAGCCACATCCGTCCGGCAACAAACATATATATTTCCATGCATAACATTTTTGTTGTGTATATTTTTCATTTCTCTAACTCAACCAAAGGACGACATATATTGAATGAAAAGAAGTGGAACGGATCGGTGAAGCGGATAAACACCCATGTCTAATCGTAATCTCCCATTAATTCATTTTCCTTGGTGAGCTCGAGCTCGTCGGCTTGGTGGCTCCACAGGACAACCTGCTGTCTCTGTTTTTACATGCTGGGAATCGTATGTTCCTATTTTGCTCCGGATGAAAAATGGGCCAAGCCGTGTCGAAAGGATTGGAACAGGTTCATTTATACGCATTACATGCTCTGTGTTTGTTTATTCTTACAAACAAAAAGTTTTGCTACCCTGGTCCTGGCCTTTCTCAGAGAGACAAAGAGAGCTAAGGGTGAAGGGTGAAACTGTAGAAAGGGTGACGGAAGCATTACGCAAAGGGTATAAAAATACTTGAATAATTCCCTCCGCATAAAAAATACTTTGGCTACTTTCCAATCTCTCATAATTGTACTGTTTTGGCGAATAGAATGTAAAGACTTCTTGAAAAATCACTGTTGCATTTTCTAATGGGTTAAGTTGACACGTTTCTTTATTGCATTTAAATCGTAAAGTAAATACACTCAATTTAGATTTAAAGGATTTGCAACCATTTCCTTCTATTGTAAATACAATATTAGATTAAAATTATTGCTCTTGTTCTTGATCCTCATTAGGCATGCGACAAATTTTATGGATTCCCACGGTCGAAGGCTGAGGAAGGGTATCAATATCCATATAATATACACATAGTGTAGTTTAGCCGTTTTGCTCCCGTTTAAGGAAAACATTGGGTATCTCATTCTTGTTCCGATTTAACTACGGAAGGATGAACGTGTTGAATAATGGAATAGGGAAAGAAATGAATGGAAAAACAATGGGATTGCGTTGCCATTTGAAAATGATAAAACGGTGAAAACTGCTTTTTGATGTTACTCTATCAGCAACATATATATAGTTGGTTCCTAATTTGAAATGAAGGTAGTGTAGCACAAACTTCCAATAGCAATAGCCTGGAAAGTAAGAAAGAAATCCAAGACATTGTCCATGTCCATTCACACAGAATTATTCTACGACATTGTTTAGCCATTTCACCTTAAGCATTGTTACTGTTACTTCATGGTGAATTATAACGATAAAAACAAGGTCTTGCAACTACCGTACGTACTTTTCTTGCCGTGAAAGCAACCACACACCACTCCAAGTATTTCCAGCAAGTGTGGAGAAAATAAACTAACTTGGAAGCGAAATTTCCCACAGGAATCTTTTTCTTACTCTCGAGCAAAGACTTGTGCATGATGTTCTACCGTCTACGCAAACATATCCAAAAGGAAAATTCGGAGCAACGAAAACCTAAAACCTGCTTCATCCTCACTTTAATAGGGGGATATGTATGGTGGAATCCTAAATTATCCCTGTAAATGAAAATTGCACACTACAGCCGTTACTTTATACTTGCAAAGCTGGAATTTGTAGTTTTGCCATGTTAGCCCGAAATTGAAAAAAAAACTATCACGTATATATTTTGACTTTGCGTTCGTTTCAACATGCCCCAATTTTTTAGTTTGGCATATTTGGATAGCAACTTTATTTCCTTTAAACTACACGCTGTCATCCGACTTTCGACCCATGACGTTTTACATCCCATTGTTCCAAAGTCAATGCGACATTTTAAAAGTAGTCCCCAAAATTTCTTTACTTTACCAATTTTAGTATCTATTTCACCCCTTGGAGCTCATGCAAGCTCCTCTCCGATAAAGTCTATATATTTACAAGTTCACTCACTCTCTAACTTTCTTTTCCCCTTTCTTCCCCAAGAAAGTCAACCATCACGATCACGGTGGCATGGCAGTTAGTTGGCAGTATCGTTCATCAAAATTGCGTACACACAACAAAATATATGAAATGTTCAAACAAAAAGTCATTGAATGATGAAGATGACTTTGTACAAGCAATATATCACGACAACAGCAAAAAAAGTTTACATGAACATATCATGGCCATTGCCGTATCTTTACAAGATGAGCACACATACGTACATAACATATTATCATTATTACTACTACAACCACCCGCACAAATATTTTCTATGACATATCATAAAGGTTTCATTTTCTTTCCCGTTTCATTCACATGAAACAACTCGAAGTGAATGTGAATGTCTTTTCTGACTTTTCTTTCCGTTCTCTTTCTCCCAAAAACCAAAAGATTGCTTTCGTGCGTGTGAAGCAAGAACAAATATGAGAGCTTCCGTCCTCTGTATAAAGAACAAGAGTTTGGATCATACTTTGTAACCTATTCGAGGAAGAAGCAGATGTATGTACTTTGGGTCATTTATCATTTGCTTTGAGTCTCCCGTGAGAGTCGTATGATCGGAGGTTGTAACTTATGACTTGTCTCCCTTCCTTTCTCCATCCCATCTTCGTCATTGTCGTCGGTGGGTGTACGTGATGGTAGCAGGAG
This sequence comes from Orchesella flavescens, assembly GCA_964034955.1. Classification (NCBI taxonomy): domain Eukaryota; kingdom Metazoa; phylum Arthropoda; class Collembola; order Entomobryomorpha; family Orchesellidae; genus Orchesella; species Orchesella flavescens. Next base: position 7,998,592 of record OZ035958.1, on the reverse strand, counting down.
CAGCATGCATTACAGCTCTGCTTTTTTTTATATTATATATATTTTCTCTTCTTGTGCGTTGCCTACATGTATGGTGTGGCAGGCTCGTAGACTTTACTTTGGTAGTTTATATAAAATATCTTTGAAAATCATCATCATCATATTTGTCATCAGTTCTATTTTCGATATTCTTCTCGTGTCCCTTAAAAAAGCTGTTCTTTCATAAACTTTCTGTTTTAAGATAATCGAAAAGTTAAATGTAAGGAAAAACAAACTGTGATCTAGATCTAGACATATGAGCTCATATGTCCATTGATTTGTTAGAGAAAATAAAAAATACATAATTTTATTGACAAAACTCACTCTTTTTATTACTTTTTAGAATAACATTCACAGAATTTACTATATGTAATAAGAGGTACTGTACTAGTTCTAAACTAAAGCTCTTTTTTGCCACCATTCTTGGGCTTGTGGTTCCACCATCTATTAAACATTTGGCGACCAACAGCAACACAACCCGAATTAAAGAAGGTTCGACTCTTGCGGAAATTTTCATAATGCGTTATGACCGGTTTTACGATATCCCTCTTGAAATTTCCAGTTTTGAGATTGAACTGGAATCAAACAACCACATAGATAAAAAAAAAATAATACTACCCAAGCCCAAGCCTCAAGTCATATTGTATATACAGCTATTTCGAATGTACTACATATAATTTCATCATTTTTGTACTTTTCTGTAAAAGTCATAAATCATCCTGAATTCCCCATTGATCTCAAAGGACTTCGAACTTCCATGGAGTATCTGAATTCCATCTGCATGGGATGCTGCTTCACGACAATGCTGTTCTACTTTGCAGTTACTCTTCCGGAAGTTGTGGATACATGGAAGGATTTGCAAATATTCTGTGTGTGGATGGAGAATAAACGAATATGAATATAAATGATTTTTTTTGGTATTTAAATTGAAGTATTATATACTGCGGTAATAAATCATCAAATAGCATGAAACCCCGATTGAAGAAAAAGAGTGCGTTAATAATGTCTTGATCTCCCTTCAACAAATCGTGGGCAAAGGATCTCATCACGTTTGTCACCTTCGATTCCCAATCAAAGTGGCGCATTCTTGTTAAGTTGACCAGCATGACCCCTGTGTTTACTCCTGTGAATTTAAAGTTTACAGAAAAATATTTTATGCTAGCTATCATAAATCCTAAACCTTATATCATGTCATCTATCATTGCACCTGATGGTGAAACAAACGGAACCCGACTGTGTTTTTCGTAAAAAGACGGAAATCCACTGGAAGCTTGTTCCAACGCTAATCCCATGAACTGCTTGTTGTCCATTTCACCAAAGTAGCTCCATACTTCTCTCAAGTCACCCAGCACCAATGTGTCCGCATCCAAAAATAAAATCTCATTTATATCTGGTATTGCCTTCTACAATAAATAAAATGCGATGATTTTCAGTTAATCACTCAAGTCCGATTATCTTTTATGCAATATTTATATATTAATATATTCAACGTTTAAACAAAACCTCAATGAACAAGTGAACGGCTGAACATTGCTTATAAAGCTCAATCCACAGGTACGAAAAATCTTTAGGGACAACTTCATCCAGAATGTAAATTTCGTATGAAAACTTTAAGGATGATGATGATGGAATTCTATCCTTCATTTCTTCCAGCTAATTAACATGTAAGCGTTACATTAAGTACTGGTAGGGTTGTGACGTAAAAATTGGTTTCAAAAGGAAAGTTTAACTTACGATTGTAGACAGATCATCCGATCTTTGAGCTGTTTCCACGAAAATGCGACCATCCAAGTACTCAACTCCATAATTCATTGACGATATCAACATTGATTTGATTGAAGTCAGAGCATTTTCTAGCACTCTCTCCCCACAACTTGTTACGCCAAATGTTATGTTTTTGATTGTTTTCTTTTCGATCCTAAAGTTGAAAGCGAATATTAGTAAATTATTCATGATTTAAATAGTGCTAGAGTTAGAGTCTGAAAATATAATAATTTAATTTTGCCTCATGTTTTTGGTTTTGCCAATCCCCTCGGGGGATATACCGTCACTGGTGGAAGTGGAAGCCGCGTCCTCGTGTCTTATCACTTTCTTGTGTTTCTCCAGTATAAACTTTTTTATGTCGAGGTCAACAAAGGTTGGACCATCATGCCGGACATCAATGATGGCGATGATTAAGGGGAGAGTGACGAACAGGAAAGCAAGAAGCATCACAACATTCTTGTTTTTCAAAAATAATATATTATTTTGAAAAATCTGTGGAGGTTTTGGCACCCCCAGATCCTCTTGAATATACATTTCATCGTTCCCTAAACTTGCTCCAAACCAGTTATCATTGGCCATGATGCGTTTATACTACAAAGCAGGAATATTTTAAAATTTAAAGGTAATAAATTAATTCACTTTGATAATGAAAATTATCATAAAATCTTATAGTGAATCCACAGATTATGATATATTTCTGCGATTTTCCTACACATGGGGTTCAAGCGTTCAAGACTAGATATCAATACGGATATGTTGGTTATCAAAAATTATCGAGCAACATAATATCTATGGCTACTGAACTTTTCTGTTCCGGATTTTATAATCCTGGAAACTCAGTTTCATTATTGATACAAATTGATACGAAATTCTCACCATTATTGAGAATCAGCAAATTGTTTTCCCACGTCATTTCTCTTGACATAACAATCACTGGCCGATTGTTCTATATATATATATGCAATGGCAGCCAGCACTGATATTCCTCCTGCCAGTTTAGTGGCCGGCACGGAAGTAAAATCTCTTGCATCATTAGTTAAGAAATCCTTCAGTTCATCAGGACTTGGAACACCTCTCATAATTCCAAAAGGATATGGATGCGTGATACTGACCGGCATTGGAAGTGTGGTTCTTCTCAAATGGAAGTCTATGAAAGTATCGGAAGCAAGAAGGGATTTCACAATTCCAAACCCTATAACTCACTCTGACTCTTGCATGAATTTTAACTGTACCTACAGGTATAAATATCAATACTGCATCACTTAATTGAATCTATTGAAATACAACTTTTATGTACAATAATTTAACAATACATTTTTCGAGAAAAGAGCAATGCAGAGCACATTAGAAATATATCCCCAGTTCCTCTTTCTTCTTTTGACTGGTGGATTGGAACTGCCCTATCTTAGTACTATCGGAGGATTTATATGGGTCGTGGGTCGTTATGCATATGCCAAAGGATACTACAGTGGAGATCCTAGGAAAAGGTAAATATTTTTAGTTTATATGAATGATGATGATATACATAAATACCACACTTTCCTCCAAAAAATCAATTTATGCAATAATTTTTCAACAGAGCCAACGGAGGGTTTTATATTGTTGGACAGTTTCTATTACTGATTGGAGCAACCAAATTTGCTTTGAAGCGCATGGTGTTATAAATAAATTTTAACGCTAGTAAGATTTCTCTGTCTTCAAAATGCAAATGATGTCATTTATTGTGGAACGAAGGAGTTATTCGTGGCTAACATAATAACTAATTATAACTCTATATAATCCTTTAACATTATCCAATTTGACATGGTATTTCAATAAAGATGATGCGGTCACTATATTATTCTTCGGTTTCATTGGTATTGTATTGTGTTATTTCCATCCGTTAACTGTAAACATTTTGAGATAAGACATCTAATGGTATTATGTGAAAATCCGTTGTGAGCCATTACTTCACTGCTTCTACGCATGAGGACTCCATTGGTTTTGCTCCTGCTGTTTAGGTTCGTTCCAGCATTCCGAATAGCAACTTCTAGCTTTCATCCAGCCAAGAATCTCAGCTGAGTTTTCTCTATACATTATGATTATGCTCATTGCACTCGCTGAGAAGGTACACATAGTATGTACATGGGTTTCTGTACTACATATATTATCTACCTCTCAAAAAGTGTGTTGAAAATCTTTCAAATTATAGACGAATCGTAATTAAATGTTAAGCAGATAAAATAAATGTTGCGATTAAGAAATAAAAAAATCTAAATTGCCGAACAAATGAATGACTGAATCAGTTTAGGTTACTTCTATTTCCATACATGTGCATTTAAATAAAATTCAAATCTATTCATCAAGCTTATCATAATCCAGGATATATGAAGTTTTGCTCTTGCCTTGCTCACACGCGCCATATAATTGCTTAAACCCTGAATGAAACCATACAGGGCATGACAGCAGCATCCTTCCTAACGAACGTATATTATGTTTCGTTTCAAAGCAAAAAAACAGCTTATGATTTCAGTTTCATCACAATTCTGAATTACCCCCATTTCTTGTTGTATTAATGTCTGTCCTGTTCTGGTTTGGTACTGGCATTAAGTACTATATAAGTACTTTTGCAAGATGAATCGACACTTGCCAATTATCAATTACCATCTTTTGTTTCTTGAGATCCCTACTGTGTGGTTAGCCTTCGCAAGCAGTTGTGGTCTCCCATCCCGTCATGCCATTCCATTCCACATTTTAGCTTTTGAGAATAGGAGCAGCCACCAAGCCACCACACCACACCATGCCATCATAGAGCTTTTCTCAAGTTTTCCTTATGACATGACTTCTTCAGATGTGTACTACACAGTGAGAGGTTTCAATTGTCAGTTTTCTCTTTCAAGCTGGATCATTATTATTCTTCATTCATGCAAAAGAAAATGAAAGACACCCTCTCACTTGGATGAGATGAGAAAGTGATGTGATATGATGAAGAACAAAATAGCGTGCTAATTTATATGGCATGTGTATATGTTTGCTTTCTCCAGATTATTATTTGCCTTTGTCTCCTCAGTCCTACAGTTTCTTGTCATTGAGGATTTAAATAGATGTTCTAATTGACGCAAAACTACAAGTTTCTTTTCTCCTTTGAATGCCAAATGAATCCATGTCAAATGAATAGAAATGGGGACACAAAATCATAGATAAGATGAAGATGACGATGACATCCAAATTGACGAGATATACATATGTTGTTGCCTGTCGGTTGTCACTTTCTTAACGAACGACAACTGAGAATGAGTGGGCCGATAATTACACTATTATTACTAAAATTTTCGAGGATAAAGGGAAAGGCTGAAGATGAAATGATATGTTATGTTGTTATGTTGTTTACTTCTTAAATGAATTAAGCTCATCCTCATGAAAGCTGCTGGAGACTGGAGCCGGACATGATCCCGATGTGAAGCACTTAAATGTCCAAGAATAAAGAAACAATTAGTTTACTGACGTCTTACGCAAATTACAAAGTTTTTCGGGGGTATATATACCCCAACTGCGAGGACAAACTTTCTCTGTAGATTGCCTGTTTCGTTACAGTTAACTTTGTTCTCAAGTCTCTCTCTTTCTCAGTAAAGAATTCTAAATAAGTTCCCAAATTTTGAATTCTGTTTATTATTTCTGTCTCTTCTTCCATTTTTGTGGAGTGTTTCCATTGATCGGGCATCATCACCACCATCGTCATCATCATCCTCACACTCATCGAAAGGTAAGTAAGATTACTTCTCCTTTTCTTGTTGTTGCTAATTTCATTTCATTTCAAATGGTGACCAACATTTATCAGAAATGCTCATCATAAACTTCCTATGTAGATTTCAATCGCATTGCGACATGCATTGCACATGATTTTTCATGAATGATATAAACTCACCTATCTTTACTGTAGGATTGAGGGCAAAGGTATTTGCATTTTATTGTGATAAGTTCTCCTGATAAGGTGACGAATTTTTACTCTTTTGTGCTCATGGTCATATCAGATATGCATTTTGAATAATGTAAAGTTATGCTGAACAAGTGAAGATAAGGGTGGCCCAAAAGGCTTTGAGAGTTAGGCGTGAGCTGTGAACTCATAAATTTTAAGTAAATATTATATACATATCCAGCAAGGTATTAAGTGACTCATGTAAAGGTGACAGCTAACATATTACAATTAAAACGCTCAGAATAACTTGCTCATTCGTTGATATTCCATAAAAAATTTGCAATGATCACATCACTATATGTGCATACCTACTAAAAATAATGCTTGGTGCCGGTCTGAAACTGATAACACAGGATTTTTTTACCGATGCATCATCAAATTTACAATCAGCTTCGTCCGTATCTTTTACTTGCGCTATTAACTCTGTATTCATAACATTTCCCGTACATGATACTTGTTAAAAGCCGTGTATTTCAGTTTTGTTCATATTTTTATATGTGTTCCAACACACCAGACCACTTCAATCTGTTTTAAAGAGTTAGGCCGACATAAAAATAAGGATTTAGATTATATTTTGGTAGTGTTTTTACATCCCAAACTACGTTACCTGTTTTATACCAACTTCATTCGCTCAAAGTTTTTAAGAAACAAGTTAAAGTTTTAAAATGGGGCTACTTTCTACTAAAACGACTACGCTTCTCCTCGTAATTTTCTTGACTTCCGCAACCTTGTTCATAAATCCAACTCGGGCATGGGACGACGACGGCGACGATGACTGGCTAGATGACAGTGGGAGTGAAGAAGTCGATACTGGGAAAGCTGACGCAAAATCAATTGTTGCACCTCCCCAAGAAAATCATGATCATTCAAACCATGACCAACATCTTCACTCAGCCGGCGCATTTGGCGGTGGAAATGTTCCCGATTCACCGAAGCAACTTAATATTGACGGATCACAAGGTGCAAATCAAGCGGCTTTCAACGAGAGCTGTGGGCCAACAGGGAAAAAATGTATTAACCTCGACAACCTCCAATGTTCTGCCACTGATGGGACAGGAAGATGTGTTTGTAAGGAGGGATATGTCTACGTCCGCTCAACAGAAACTTGCTGGGTGATTCCAAAATCAGGCCAAGACGCCTGTTCCCACGATGTCCAATGCCATGAAGGAAGATGGGGACGGATTTCCAGGTGCAATAAGGTCACAGCAAGATGTGAATGCCATGATTTCTTTGCCAGTCCACCAAGGGAAACGATTAGGGTTGATGGAATCTGCTACATCAAGAAAGATGTTGGAGCCCTCTGCACCACCAATGAAGAGTGTGATGCCCCTATCGCTGGAGATGCATATTGCAAACCAGGTGACCACTCTTCAGCAGGAGGACAAAATTTCAATGGATCATGTCAATGCAAAGATTCAAGTATTTGGCACAAACCCTTAACTGAATGTTTACTCCTTGCCACTAAATTGGGAGAACAATGTAAAGTCAGCGAACAATGTAGGGAAAGTACTTTAGGAAAGAATTCAAGATGCGACCGTGAATCTGCCACCTGCCTATGTGGCCCTCCCCGAGGTTCCGATGAGGAGATTCCACCAAGTGTGTTTTATCCAGCGTTAAACAAATGTTTCTTGAAAAAAGAATACAACAGCACTTGTGAGGAAATCAATGAATGTAAAGCAAGTCTTGGACCAGATGTCGAGTGTGGTACAACAGAAGACTCCGTTGAGGACAAGATTTGCCATTGTCCAACTGGAAAGGTTTGCCGCAGCAGTGCCTTCAGCATTAGTCCAAGCTGGGTCTATTCTGTTGTTGTCATTGGAGTGGCGTTAGTTATGAATAGGCGCTAGTAGGTAGTAGGATTGGTAATTGACTTCAAGAGGTTGTTGAAGTTGACGTAAAAGGGGGAATGAATGACATATTATTACACTAAAATCAGTTTATAGGCGATAATCAACTGAAATCATTTTGAGTGAAACATCTTGTCTTGTTATTATTTATTTGAGAGCTAATTTCATTGTTTAATTTTGATGGTTGGAGGATTAATTAATTAATAAGTATTTATGTCATCGTCTATTTAGGTTATAAGTAAGTTTTGTTTTTGAGGAGCTGCTCTCTGTAGTAATAAATCTGTTGTAGTCAGTCGGTTGAATATAAAACTGTATATTTTGCATGTTTTTTGTTTTTGTTTACTTACTATAGAGTTTTGGCGTAAAATAGAAGGATTTTAATTGCATAAAAAATCTAAAAGGTAAGGTTTGTGACGCACCTAAAAGGGAATTTTTCATGATGATGAATACAGTATTTGCATAACATGTTGATTATTTACATTGAACTTCTGATTCATGAATTTTTAATAGATGTTGACAATTTTGTTCAACAGCCATCATTTCATTTCCGCTTAGCAATGATCTCATTACATAACTGATGCTGACTTTAGCACTGCAGTCGTTTCTCAGTCATATATATATTAAATTTGTTCTGCTATAAAGCTATTTCCGTTTAGTTCATACAAAACCCATGCTCTTTCTCATCTTACATGCATTGCTCACATATATTATACATTTTGTTATGAATGAACCGTTCCATATTAATCACACTTTGGGTTTATTCATTTTTTGAAGCTTTGAGTAATACGCAAAGAAATTTAAACTCGAAATATTTGCGTCCTTATTCAATCAAATATTTTGCGAAAACACATTGAGCAGTCCAGTTTTTTCATTTAATTATGTTCATTAATGACCACAATATTATTAAGGGTGACCAACGGACCTAATTTTAGGGCATATAAGCATGGAGGAATTTGTGGTTGACCATCTTTTAAAAATTAAAAAGGTTCCTAATTGTTTGCAAGCTACAACCTAACACAATCCTAGTTTACAGTGACTTATATGTATCGGGCTCCGCTTATCCATCTTCCCTTCTCATAAGTTGTTTAAATATAAATATAAAAAAATATCACCGCAAAAGCTTTCAAAATACCACCAATAGTTGAAATTGTGCAATTATTTGCACAAACCGAAGTAATTTATTTGTCATTTTCATTTGTTGAATTGTATTACAACGAGCAAAAGCCAAATATGTACATTTTACTTGAGTTCGTAGACATAAGATCGTCATCATCATCGTCACAATCCCCTGCCACTGCCACAACCACAAGCAGGGCATCGCTAGAGCTATTACGTCCAGATTATCCCATTCATTTCATGTTCTCTGGTTATGCAATGCATAATATGTACACAAACGTATTGCGAATGTGTGTGTAATCATTTGCTATCAGTCATAAATGTATCTGAATGATTTCTAGAATTGAAGTGACTAGTAGTAGTTCATATCACTTCACTCCACATCACATCCCTCCCAAATATTAGCACACATGAAAAATGAGTTTAGAAGAAAGGGAACTGAAAATGAAAGGATAGAGAATGACGATGACACCTAGATTAGTCACCACACCAAACCAAATAGGATGTTGGTAATGTGATGAGATCATAAACCAATACTTGAATCGTAGCAGGTATAAAGTGTATAGCATATACACAAACGGATAATATCCGATGCAAAGAGTAAAGACGAAGTTTGCTGTTTTCATAAGAAAATTCATACTTAGTCATTTCAGTTGAAGTTTTTTTTATTTCAACCTTCGGTAGTCATATATTATGTGCTAAAATACGCACTTGTTCCTCATACCTTGTTTGTTCTTCTCAAAGAAAAGAATCATTAGGTTGGCTGTTCCAGTTGAATATTTTTCAACTATTTGTTTTAAAAGCAATATAATCTACAAAGTCGTGTAGTTAAATTTAATTTTCGAAATATTAATCATTCATCAAAAGATCCAAACTCAAAATGTTCCGACGTTCTACATCCAGTTTCTTCTTCCAAAGTTTGGGTCTACTTCTTTTGATTTCTCAAACGTTGGCCCAGCAGGCTGATCACAGAGATCACAGTCAGACCCAAAAGCCTTGCAGGTCCGACACAGATTGTGGGCCTGGTGCGACCTGTGAACGAGACTTTTGCAAGTGCTCAATTAAAGACCAAGTCTACATCCCCGAAGCAGATACCCACTGCCAAACGATAGGAACCATTAACGGCAATTGCAAATATAATCAACAGTGTACAGCCAGGGAGGTACTTTCTCGTTGTGAGAACTCAAAGTGTCAATGCTACGACACTCGTCATGGAAGGGACGTAGTCAAAGAATACAGAGGGTCTTGCTATCCTGCCACAGCGTTAGATGAACCATGCATGGATAGAAATCAGTGTAGAGCATTTATCACCCCAGAGGAACATGTTGACTGTAAACATAATGCCACTTTGAATCAAATTGTTTGCCAGTGTGATGATGGGTATAAATGTGAGCATAAGAATAATGCCCAGTCATCAGCCCAAGTCAATTATTTTGTTACATTTGCGCTTGTTGGCCTCATGGCTGTGAAGACTATGGTGTAGAGGTCATTTAGATTTTACAATGTCAGATTGTCAGATAGTAATTTAATTTGAATATTTTATTCTTCTTTTTAGTATGTTAATGCTAATTTATGTACAAACATTTAAGTCACAGGATTTCCAGTATTATAATACATATTGTTTCTGTAAACTTAATGACTTTTCACATTTTAACACCGTTTATGTTCTCATGTATTTAAGCAAAATATACAAAGTAGGGGTAAGCTAAGAAATAAACTAATTTTATTGCTATTCCTTGAGTTGGCTACTCACTACAGCCTTTTCATGTCACTCAAAAATAAGTTGTCAATCTCTTGAATTTGCATGATAGGGTTGAGTTTTGTATCCAGAGTTTACTGGTTTGGTCACACCTTTAAGAACTCCAACTGCGTTACATAATTATTTATAAAAAATAAAAATAAAACATCCTTTTCTATTTCCTTGCATCTCTTCACATAAAAGTGTCAGCATATATAGAGTCGTCACACAACATAAATTCACACACAATCCAGAACTCTCATTCATTTTTTTCAACCCCCTAAAATGTCATGTATCCAGAATCTCATCGAATCAATTTGTTTTTATGACTTGTTTCTCGCCCTCTTGCACTGGCATGGCATGGCGTTATCGTTTTCGTAGACAGCCTGCCGTCATGTCACGTAGGCATTTGAAATTTATTTCACTCACTCACTCATACCTATATTTTTTTTATTATAAGACGTGGTTTCGTTTCGTTGGTATATAAGAAGAATACGTATACAAACAGGTGTCAATTGAACAAATATGACAATGTAATTGTGTGCTCAATCAATCAATAGAAGTTTTTTTTCTCTCTCACTTTTTGACTTGACAGTATCAACTTTACATGTTTAGGAAGGAATGAAAGCAAATGTGCTTAGATATTTTTTTCCGAAATGCAAACATGTCAAATAAGTGTTGATTTCCCACTACCTTATTGATTGACAACAGAACTCGCATTATTTAGATGTTAGAGGAGGAAGGAGCAAGAAGAGGCGATGAATGATGTAATGTAAATAGACCCTTACACCTTTTATATAAGGAAGGTAAAATATCTTCACGGTATTACTTTTTTTATGTCATTGTCTACTATCTCGTGGAGAAATATATAGAGAGAATTAAGGAGATGTTGAAGCAGAAGTATTATGTATTTTTGAGATGAGGGAAAAATTCCGTGACCTTCTTCCGGCGAAAAAATCTGTAAGGTTGAAAACTTTCCTTTCACCAACAACACAAGTCATTAACTTTTCATTGAACCTACTAATTTTATTGAAATAGCAGGAGAGTATTGTGAGATAAGGTTGACCTCTAGGTGTCAATTGAGTTTAGTTATGGGCGATTTCGATAGGCATATATATCAGCATTATATCATGATACGAGTTTAAATATGACTAATTGTATTGAATTGAATTGGAAGCATGCACTGCCAAGCAGTCTACCAGCAATCCATGAAGATGTTATTGAGATGCAATATGCGATTCACATTAAATTTTATAACATGAACTGGAAACTGGTGGTTGGAATCAAAATACATATGAAACCAGTCAACCATATAGCATTATTCAACGAGCATTATATTATGAGTTTTGGCTTCTTGGTCTATTTCTAGCATTTTCATTACGTCATTCATATGTATGTTGTGGTTTTTGGTGACATTTGCTCATGCAGAACATTATGGAGGAGAAATATGGTTGATTTGATTTAATATGAATAATATGTATCTCCGTTCAGCATGAACAACCAACGTGCTTGACATGGCATGGCATGAATACTTTTCAGCTTTTCAGTCCATGTAAACTAGTTATCTGATCTATGAACTGTAAGTTCAATACAGTTTTATTAGGTGATAGGTTTGATGATAGTGACTGACACTGTCGATCTCAATTGTGTATTAGAAGTTCAGTAAAGGAAGAAGGGTAGAGGAAATGAAGGAGAAATATATGTTATTTAATACGCGTGGTGGATACATAATAATATATGTGACATGGTTAATGTTAGTTTTAATGTGGTTTAACATTACATTTACCATTTCATGATTTTATAATTAAAATGAAATATTACCGAACAATTTAACGCATGAACTGTTTCAACTTCATCGGTTATTGCTGCTTGATTTGATTTATGGGTAGGAGGCTTCCAGCTAAATTGACATTAGAAAGAAAATATGTTATATGAATGATAGTCAGATAGGTATAGGACCAGGACCCGATATAGAGGAATATACATAGGAATGTTACATATTACTTAGGTCTATGCGTAGGTTCAAGGATATTAATATCTCGCTATTACACCATACTATGGACAATATATCCATCATTCTTGTTCTTAATCGATGACATTTCTGTTTAAATTGGTATCGGGTCAACCAACACCAAAAGCCAACGTTGAGGGAATATTTTGAATGCCTTTTGACGACACTCGTTCATATGAACTTATGTATGGTATACTCTTCAAAGAAAAGATACAACCTTATTGAATTTCCAAAAAAGACAAACATCTAAAGGAACAAGTATAGCATACATAAGGACAGCAAACATATATCTCCAAAATTGATAAGCATCATCTATCATCATGTTGTATGAGATATCTTCACATACCACACCACCTCCCTTATTATTAGTAGTTCTGGGAATAGCTTCCACAAAAAGATGCTCTTCCAGACAGCTTGGCACCAATATCAATCCTCCCTTTGCTTTACCTTTCTCCTAAAAAGGTTTGGTGATGTGATGTAATGCCACCAAATTAGTTTGATTCACTGGAACAGTGGTCACGTTATGTTATCCAGCATTATACCCTTTAGGTTTCAATACAAAAGCCTGGCGGCCCCTAATATTACAGCCAGTCTTGATCTGGAGCTAACTACAACATTACTAACTGTGCAGAAATCAAAAGAGAAACAACAAGTCAACAAACTGATTTTATAAAGTGTGTACTGAACCCCAAGTAATTTCAATAAAAACAGTAGAGCAATCAAACAATTCCATCATCATCATTCAGATCAAAAACAATTATAATTTTTCTATCAAAATAAACAAAAATAATCTTGACCATTTCCCGACTAGGTTTGTTGTCCTTTGTCGTTAGTATCGCTTTGTTCGCGGAAGAAAGAAAACAAAGTATGCCGTTTCTCCTCCATTAAACTTGTTTGTAATATAAACCCAAAGGCAGAAATAAAGCACATTTCAAGCTGTGCTGCTGCAATTACAAAAAAATATATACAGAGTATTTTTTGAAGGGAATAGGAAGCCAATCCAATCCAAAGTGCTATTGTTTACGAAGAAGCTGAGAGAAAAAGTGCTTTTCGTGGTAGAACACAGCAAGATTTTCTGAATAGATACATATATTGCATATGTAGATAGTTACCAAGAAATAGATCCTTTTTAATGAGATCTTGAGGAGTAAGTACTGAAAAAGGTTGCCTTATACCGAGGAGTGTAACAAAAAGGAGTTTACCATCAAACTACGAGATACAAGCAAGACACTGGAATAAATATCAATATAAATGTAAGTAAAATACAAATGAATGTATTGCAACAAAACTGCTTCTCCTATTATATTCCTTTTTGAAAGGGGTAATTAATAGCAATTTTTCTACCATATTATGTGATTGCGTGCCTAACTCGATACTAAAATGCATCTCCTCTCTTTTGGTTACGACGTATAATCCCAGATTCCTGGATAAAGCGATCGAATATTAAAATGTATTGTCGACTAAGATCATTAGAATTCTGTGTACTAGCTGCATAAAGTTAGTAGTAGTTTGTAGAAAACCAGGAATAAGAAGCTTACGTAACTAGGAACTAGCCGAATTAACTAAAAAATAGTGAGATTTGCAAAAGTTGTTGTCACAACTTTGAGCATACGTACGTGGTAATGCCTTTGATAAAATGAGACAGGTAGCTTCTTCATCTGTTAATATAATACAAAACAATAAAAACAAATCAAATCAAGTTTTCATGCAAAACGTGTGCTTAAGATGTGAAAACTTGTTCAGCCACTGATATTGGAGAAGATGTTTGCACGCATATTTTTGGGTGTTCATTTCATACTTCGTAGTCTTCTTCTAAAAATGTGTTGCATTACTTTAGGCTTTACCAGGTAAACATGTCTATTTTACCGAGGTCAGTTTTTAAGGTGAATGTCGGCTTACATAAATACTTTTGCGTACTTTAAAAACTTGTCGCAAATCTATTCTTGCAGTTCTATACTGAGTTCGACCTCATTGCATTAAACTTGTTGCAAAGTTGAAGCACGTCACGTCCGTAGCAAAGGAAAATCAATTAAGAACTAAACATTATTCTATAGGCGGATGTGGTTAGCCTGGAAGAAGGAAAGTATTTTATGCAGGCGCTAAATTGTTACTTGATATATCAAGGATTTTAACAAGAGGTCACGTTCAGTTTGTGACATCATAAGTTTCAGTGAAACTGTAAATATATTTATATTCCACTCATTTACTTTGGCTTAAAGGTATATAAGCATTAATAGACTTGTTCAGTTGCTTGTGATTACGTTGAAAATAATTCCTCCCAACTATAACTAAAAACCGTTTCCACTTGTTCATATTTGCAGAATCATCATTCTTACAATCCAATCATGAACACATCACAGAACATGTCTACCTTCCTCACGAGGAATAACTACGGACGCCCAACGTCCACCTCAAAATCCACGTCGAACCCACTCAGCTCCTCCACCAGTCAAAGCTTCCGGCTCATCGCCGGTCTGCTAGTCCTCTCCGTTGTTTTAGGACCCGTACAGAGTTTCGTGATGGGAAGTCGGCCGTTGAGCAAACGCTCCTTTTTTGACATCCAATGCAAGGGCGTCTATGACAAAGGGATTTTTGCCAAGTTGGACAGAATTTGTGACGACTGTTACAATCTCTACAGAGAGCCCCAACTTCATTCTCTTTGCAGGTAAAGAAATACATCTCAATACTAAAAAAAAATCATACAAAAAATTTCTAAAGAAATATAAAGTTCTTCATAAAAGAGCAATCGCCAACTGTGTGTACATAATAATATTACGATGAAATGAAATATATATAATATCTGATATATATACACATATATACATATTAAATGTGTATATTTTTACATACATATACAAAGGTCCCATTGATTCTCTTGTATGAATCATGAGAATTAACTAAACTATTTTCATTACACAGCCAAAACTGTTTCTCCTCACCATATTTCATGGCATGTTTGGATGCGTTAACGCTGATCGAAGACAAGAAAACATATGAAGACTACATCGAGAGGATACACGCACCCACACCCGTGGAATAAGAACATTACTCAAAAGCCACAAAAAAATAATATTGAAATCAAACACTTACTCTCACACATCATCTCATCCTCATCGTCACTCTCTCTCTATCTATCTCTTTCTCTCTTTCAGTTAGTTTTATTTCCCAACAATACATTATGTACATAAAATCACATGAAAATGTCAAATACCATATAAATATGAAATACATATTAATATATAACCTAATAACTTAGTTTCAAATAGTGATATATTAATATGTTATGTATATACGCAACGAATGAAACATAAGTAGAAGGCAGAAGGAAGGATATAATAATTATCTTGTTTTTGAGTCAGAGCAAACACTGAAATGTCTTCTTGTATAAAGATTCAGCAGGATCAGTCAGTTCACTACTGAATAGAGTGAGTTTATCAGCTTGGAGAATGAATATTGAATATATACTGAAAATGATGAGTAACAATCTACAAAAATTGTATATGTATTTCTAATATATATGAAGTATTAAGAAAGGAGATTGGAAGGCTAGATAAAAACGGGATAGTTCCACCATAGATTGTCAAAATGGTACTTGAGTCCAATATAGTCCTTAGGCTTCTTCATTGAAACAAAGGGCTTGTTGACACTCTAAAAATGCGTAGGTAGGTATTGTTGATAAGTACTTATTCGACCTTAGTTGACAATAATGACCATGTAGATAGATAATATAAGTTGAATCAATGGTGCTTTCGGAATTTGTGGCGACACCAAACCATCCCCGTAACAATCAATCGGTTTTGGTAAATTATTGCTGTGAAACAATTCGACAATATGTAGTGCTAGGGGTTTAGCAAGAAAGACTAGTCTGCAGCTAAATATCGAATTCAAAAACTTACTATAATTCATTCAAGATTCCAGACTACACATCAATCCAATCTACATCAAACGTTCTGCACATGGTACAAACACCCGAGTTCACAACACAATTTTACAATCTTCCATATAATATTCTTGTATTTGGTGTCAGTCATTCATGTTTCATGTATGTAGTTATTTTTGTCTAGAATCTCCCTTTTTTATTATTATACAAAGCCAATTTAATTTTTGCTTGCATGATACATTTATTTATACTTAAACATTTTCAACTCTTCGCATGAACCTTTTAAGTTCACTACTACCTATCTTGATTTACTTGAGAGATCGCATAACAATATTTTTGTTATGATTTTGAATCTGCTGTTTTTAATTATTATTTTATAAAATCCTTCTTTTACATGCTTAAAATCTCAATACTAACAAGCTAATAACTATCTGCTTTTGCTCTAAATTTCCAGATCGAATTGCTTTGGATCTCCTTACTTCAAAGGGTGTTTGGACGCTTTGCTTCTGGGTGAGGAAGAAGGCAAGTTTGATGAAATGATTGAGATCTTGGGTAAAAAGAAGTAAACGAAACATCTTTATTAAACGATCGCACATTGCCCCCCATGAAAAAAAAGAATCATACGGAATATAATATTATTGTATTATAACACACTCATTTATTTTATGTATATAATGTATAATGGATTTCCAATTTTAGTCCACACTGGTTAGCTAAACTTATGTACTTATATGTATACCTTGCGTAGAATCATTAATTAATTAATTAGTTAATTGTAAGATTCGTTTTTTGTCCACACTTTTAATTCAGAACGATCATCATGATGATACTCACTCACCATATTAAATAATATATTTATTTATGTGTGTATAGGATGCATATTGCTACAAAGAAGAAGATTGTTTTGATTAATTAACTTTTGAACTTTTTGTTCCTGTATATTCCTAAACTATATTCAAAAAGGGAAATCTTCTCTCTGTTAATTATTATTACAAGTAGTTATACAGCTAAGATGATTGATTATACCTTTGTATGTGGTGTGGTGTCGAAAAATGTCGACTGAGCTGAAGTCTGAGACGGGATTTTTTTTAAACTTGACGAAAACAGTATTACTTTTTCCCACGAAAGAAAATTGCATTTTATTAATATAAAAGCTATTTTCACATTTTGTTAGCTTTACTCACAGACTCATACCTATTTAGGGATTTTTTTTGTATGTCAATAATATTATTTGTATTGTAGCTGGTATCCAAGTTTTTTTAGTATTGATTTTTGAATTTTAATAATAATTATTGTTAATTTACTACTGTCCCACATAAATATTTTTTATGTTGTATTGTTGTTGTATAACAATTTTTTGTTCTCCGGTGACTGTTTTTTAGGCTCCCTAATTTTTGAAGAATGTAGTCTTGATCTATAAAAAGAACTAGTGACGTAGTTTAAACCTGATGAATTGTACCTATCATTGTAATAAAAATAATGCAACCTGAATAATTTCGGCAAGATATGATAATTGATGATATCTTTATTTTAGAAAAAAAATTTATAATGGGATGATGTAGTCCAGTTGAGTCACTCTATGGAGTATATTATGGTAGTAGTTTTTAGCCTTGTCACTTGTATCCCGTAGATTTGCAAAAAAGAAAAGAAAAATGTATCTTCACTATCAATATATAGAGAAAATTAATACGCCTCGTATGAAGCCATGTAATAAGGATCAAAACGTATTGATAATAAAGCAGCTAAAATAAAATCAACTCATTATGCATAATAATTATTTCACACCATTTACGTATATTACAGTTATGATTAACAACTTAAGTTGTCGTGCCTTTTGATAATCAACCATGGAATCTCCAATAATTAGAGTTTGAATCTTTAAAAAATAATTCAGATTTGCCGTCTTGAATACTCATAACTTTATAGTTTGGCAGTAAAATGAAAAATTCAAATTGGTATAAAATACATTCTATATGAAACCTGAAAAGGGTTGAATTTAATATGGAAATCATAATAAACCAATTTTGAAGAATGGAACAAGTGTCTGATCTGCGACTATATCCAGCGTTAATAATGCACATAAATATGATCTGTGAGAAGATTTGTTCTCAGCTACCTCGCTTATTGAACTTCTTGATTAATTAGTTTGCAACAATTTTACGATAAGCTCATGGCTAAGGTAGTAAAAACCTTGGTTTATGTATTTGTGAAGATGAAGCGGAAGTAGTGGAAAAATGTCTGGAAGTGTTGAAGACCTAGCTACACTACAATTAAGATGTTAGGATGTAGGTCTCAGAATGCAATTGAAACAAACACTCCAATGTAACAACAACAAATAATATTGATATTGATAGCATACCCAAACAATATTAACGTGCTGAAGTTTTCATAAAGGAAATTATTTTAGCAGTACAACTTTGTTTAAAACTAAAAAGTCAATCCCTTGTAGTATAGTGAATAATTCTTGAACATGATATTTCAACCTCAAGCCAATCAGTTGCATGGGCCTAGCTGTTTGTCCCATTGAAAAAAAAATTATTTCCGTCAGGATCATTCTATTAGTAATATAAATGGCTTAACATATAACTAAATTACCTGCCTACAAGCAACTTCCATCTGGCAAGCATGCATAAAGCAAGAGTACCAAAAGACCTTCCAACTCTGCTCTAAACTATAGCTTATGGCTGTGCAGGTTATTTTTTTCCTTATGATTATTAAAAGTGCACAGGTTGTATTTATGATTAAAATTCATAGTCAAGGTTGACACATGCACCTGCATAAATTGAATGCATATTGCTAATGCTACTATATACTACTACTCCCAATCACATGAAGCTATCATATCATATCTGAGCATCGGATCACATCATATCCAAGACTGAAATTGAAGTACTTCATTTCATAAAGAGCAGACAGCACTCAACAAGAGTTTCAATCAACTCTAACATTGCAAATTGAGATACCGTATCATATCATATCATATCCTCTTGTCAGGAGAATGGATAAAACGAAATCATTTTTGGATACAGAAGCATAACAAAATATATTTCGCCTTCCTCATAATATGAAAGTGATACAAGAGATAGAGAGAGAAAAAAAATCGCATTTAACAAAGTCAGCTCATGATGCCTAGCTTCAAAATTATTGAGTGCAAGGCCACGAAAAAAAACAAGAGTCAGCAACCGACTGATATGAGGACGCTAAAAGAAAATGATCATCATCTTAAATCAGATTTAACCTATCTACGTACCCTTTTTGTTCTAAATTTAATTGCCTCTCTCTCTCGTAATTGATTTCATTACACTTGTTTATCATCATCATCAACCTCCTCTATTTTAGGTCGATGATGATCATATCATATCCACATATCCAGCCAGCCAGTGGCAATATTTTTTGATTGCATACGCACAAGACAAGACGTAATGAGTAATAATATTTTTTGTCGCATACCACACCACACACACCATACCAATACCACAAGGCACATGCTGCTACCAATGTCATATTATGAAGTAAAGTAAGGTCATAAAACTATTATAGGAATTTGGTTCGATTATTACACAAAATGATCTGCACAGCAGTAGGCAACCAACCAAAAGTCTGTTATTATTATTATTACTTACTTTTTACTATTTATACTTCACTTACTTTTGCTTCACTTGAAAAGAATTGGTTTGCGAGAAGCGGAAGATGAATTGGGTGGGCTGTCGTATAATTTAATTCCATTTATGGCAATGCTGGTTGAAGTTAATTTGCCTTGTCATACATTTTTACAGAGGGTACGTGTGTGTGTGTATGATATGATATGAATGATTCTTTTAGTTTGTTGGTAAATGCGCTTGGCTGATAGGATAGTTAGTTGTATGACAATGGATGATGATGTATATGAAACCAAACTGCATAGAGACTTTCTAACATTTTAACAGCAACTAACAGTAGTTGTTGTGGAAGAGGAAATGTTTCATTTCAAAAGACAATAACAAGTGTCTGGGCTCTAACTTCGTGAGGAGGATGATGATGATCATGATCATCATCGTGAACATCATGATGATGACTCTCTTTCTGCAAGAGAATTCAATTGGTTTGGTTTGGGTTTTGGTAGAAGTAAAGAACTATATGCAGAAACTTATTTTTACTAGAGTCGCTTTGTATTGTACATGAATATGATGTTGTTACATATGTGTGTTATTAGTAATGCACGCTTCTGTAGGCTGATACTGATTGCTAATGATATGATGATGTGATGGCATTATTGCTCATAGTATATGCTATAGCTAAAGCTAAAGGCTAAAGCCAAATATACATAAGCGTCAGCGTCATCATCATCTTCTTCGTTTCGTGGCATCTCTTGTTATAAACTGAGAGTAATAGGAATGTAGCAAAGTACACACATAACCATCAGGATGATTATGAGATTCCACTTAATCCAACACTTGACTTGTTGCAATGCATCATCTTAGTCATCCATCCGTTGGGTTTTTGGTTTTGTTCTGTCAAATTCACACATTCCATCCAACTCCAACAACTGGTGTGTCTTCATTGTGGTGTGACATTTTCTTTGGAAAGAAAAAATGTAAGTAAATGACACATATTTTTTTACAATTCAATATCCATTATTAAAAACAAATTGGTTTGGTGGTTAATATTTTGCACAAACTAAAAAAAAGCTCGCTTGTTTGTGTTGGCATCCTCCAAAAGTCAAAATTGAGATTTGAATAATTTTGTAATACTTTAAATTTAAACAAAAAGTCGTAAAGGAACAAATACAAAAAAAACAAGTGTATTTTTTGACTTGCTGATGCTGCTCCTGGAAGAGCTTATACTACAAGTTTGCGGGTACATTTCCATACATTCTCATAGCCTCTTTGTAAACAAGTGCTTCATTCATTTGCGTAGTCTTTACTCATATGCAAAACAATAGAGAAGCAAACCACTTGTACTTTTGTGCACAAAATTCCAGTCGAGTAGTAATAATAAATGCGTACCTCCAAATCCAACCTCTCATCGTCTATGAGCTTTTATCTTTAGTCAGATAGGATATTCTGCAAGTGGTGGTGGTGGATCACAAGAATAGATAGTCAAATTGCAGGAGAATGCCATGCCAGCAAATACCGTAGTAGTAGCAGCAGCAGAAATATCATTCATTTTACTCAGCAAGTTTTAAAAAATCGGGTTGCGATAAGTTCTTCAGCTCTCCTCTCCATTCATTATTTAAATCAGAGATATATATATATTTACCAACAAGATTATGGGAAAAAGTGATTCTTCACTCTTCATGACAGCAAATTCTTGATAGGATGTTGTAAAGCCACAACCTGCAGCCACATACATCCACCACAAAATTACAAGTACAAAATTGGATTGGAACATACCGTATTTAAATTGCTAACGACATAACTTGGTATGTGTGACAATAGTATTCGAGAGAGAAAATTACAAGCCTACATTAAGTAAACGAAATAGGTATGAGCAAACACTTTATATAATATACTCATAGTATATGTGTATGTATGAATATTTCCCAATCTCCTCAACATGAAATATCTTAACGTGTGGGATTTCTCGGTATGGCCCCAACTTTTGTCTGATATATTATTGACGGACTTTGTCAATATATGGTGTTTTTTTTGTTTCACGCAAAAAATCCAGTGTCAAAAATCAAGCTCGTACTTAAAGTTTGTATGTTGTGCTTTGCCTTCATGTAGAATTGGGTCGTTTTGTACACTTAAACTCGTTATCTACTTTTTATCTTCATAGTCGTCAAAAAATTTATTTCCATTTGTGTTGGCTATTGTTCTGTACTACGTAAGGACATAAAGCTGTCATTAAATCCTAATTGTCAGAAAGTCTAATCCATCAAAAATTTTTTTTGTTCGTAGTTCGTACATTTTGATAGAATTTTGTTGCATACATACATACGTGAATAATTTATTAAAGAGACCAATTTCTTTGTTTTATGCAGAAACAGTATTCTAAAAGACAGGAAAGTCATCACCACTACCCTTCTTTCCAACTGCCACCACCATGCTTGATAACGAGAGAACCGTACTAAAGGAAAATGCCAATATTTTGGCTAACTTATTGACTGAAAATGTGCCCTACTTACTGGCCAATTACCTTCAAAATGGAGTGATATCTGAAAGGGAACGGGAAGCGATTGTGAGTAAAGGAACATTGCGAGAGAGAAAAAATATTTGAAATATTGTTTACAGCAGAAAAAAATAATGCGTGAATTTTGTTCTCAATAGATTTCAGAAAGCTCTGCTCATGACATCAAGCTGAAACTGTTGGAAACTCTTGCTGCCAAAAAGGACGTTAGCCTTGAGTCTGTAATGCAAGGTCTGGAAGCAACAGAGAACCACTGTGTTTCTAAAGAAATTGAAACGCTTCTCTCTGGGAAATCTGATGATGATGACCAAGAAGTAAAGGATGGATCCGGTGATAGGATAGAGGATGTGTCAGCCTACGCTACAAACTTGGTCGACGACGTTATTGCCACAGCGGAGGAGACCACATCAAATCAACTGAGTCAGGAACGGGAGGAGACACCCGAGCCGGTTGTATTGGATGATGTTGGACTAACAGAAACCGAGGAAATTGAGCCTATTGAAGATCCTGTAGAAGAAAAGCTTGTTGAGGCAAGCGTCGAAGTGCATAAAATTGACACAGACTCTCCCCAAAATGAAGACGAAGAGGAAGATGATGATGACTCAGGGGACGTTGTTGATAGAAGCGTCACCTTTCCAGACAGAGTTGCCACAGTCATTGATGATCAGAAAAAGGTTGTTGTGAACCCACCCACTGAGCAAAACTATCGCAGTCATGGAATGGATGCTAATGAGTCAGAAAATGAAGATGAGCAAATTGATATTGAGAAGGAGTTTGTGATGCCAACGGAAACGATTGAAACTGAGACGAATAACAATAACGGACTAGACAACGAACGAAAGTCTGCTCCTGTTTTGACAAGAATGGAATCCAATGAGGTCATCATTGAAGATGAAGATGATAAACCAAGTTTGCCAACTTCATCAGAGCCACTTCCAGATGGGGACGGGGATGGCTTGGAAGCAATTATGGCAAGAAAGGAGTTGGTTCGCCAGCAAGTAGAAAAGTTTGAGAAAACTGCACCAGGAGGAGGAAAAGGAAAGGTTCAGTATTCGTTCCGGTCTTCCACTCAAGAGCAGATTGAAGTCAAGGCGGCGGAGGAACAAGGCTCAAATGTTAAGAACTTAAAGAATTTCTTTCAACGATTGTCCACTACTGAGACTGCTGCACCACCTCCAGGTATGATAAAACATTCTTATAACCAAAGACATTTCTTCGTCTTCATTTTTGTCCATGTATAAGTAAAATTAAACTTTCATGATTTTGATTTTTTTGTCACAGGTCCCACTAAATCTGTTGGAAAGCTGAAGGTAACTTTCCCTGCTTCCTAAAAACTGTGAAAATTTTCCTGGGGGCTCATCCCATCATCTTCTTTCCCAACTTGCTCAGTCTCTTTCAACATCATCACATTTAAATTTATGAGAGTACCGTTTTTAACAAAGCTAAATTTATTTCATGCACTTTAACTATACTGTATCGAGATACAACTGTAACAACGAAATTCTAAATTGTACGCAATAAGTCATGTAAATAAAAACGCAAAAAAAAGAATGCCTAGTTTCTGAAAAAAATGTTGTAATTGCATTATGTATATCTAAATGATCATTTAATTAAGTTATTTGTTTCTTTAATACTTTTTCTTTCACCCCTTGAACGTTCTAACAATAGACTGATACCACGAAACTTTAAATACTGACATTAAAAATATAGAACCGACTATTAGTAAAATTATAGCGGCTGCCACACCCAGAATAATAAGCAATGTGATTCCAAATGAGCAACAACCGTCCGAATCAAAATCCTCTTCAAGTAACTCTGCAAATTTTGTATTATCATCGTTCCAACTGAAAAAAAGTAAAATTGAGGATGTTATAGTTATATATTGTAGGTAAAGTTTTACTGGGTCAGATTTTGTTTCAATTATGCATTTTTAACCCTATTATATTTTTGTAGAATTCAATTTACTGTATATTATGCGCACGATCCGCTTTATTTCCGTTTACTCCTGGATAATAGTTTGCAACCACGTAGGAGAGATACTGTCCATTTTCTGCGAGTCCACTTGCATATGAAACACAAAACTCGGTGGTAGACTTCCAAATGATTTGGAGAAAGCGATCTAGTCCGATATCAATAGAGAGATGCAGGTAAATACTTTAGAAGACATATAGATGTGATGACTGAGTGAGTAAAAAATTAACCAACCTGCTTTTATACTGCGACCAACATTTTCTATAGATTTGTGCGATTGTTTAGAACCGTTATAGAAGCGTCGTCCATTGTACCATATTCGAACTGGGGCGTCAG
Source organism: Orchesella flavescens (assembly GCA_964034955.1). Lineage (NCBI taxonomy): Eukaryota > Metazoa > Arthropoda > Collembola > Entomobryomorpha > Orchesellidae > Orchesella > Orchesella flavescens. The sequence continues at coordinate 7,973,848 of OZ035958.1, read as the reverse complement.
GAGAAATGTCATTATCATCCGTAACAAAAAATAGGGAACTTTCACCCAGTCTCAGAAATTGTGTTGCAATAAAATTGGTTTCGATTTGGTTTAGTACTCCGTATGTGTTGAAAGTTTGTAGACCTTTCTCCAACAAATAATCCGCCCATAGTTGACTTACTTTACAGAGCTAGCGTTTATGAACAACATTAATTCTCTTAATTTTTTCTATAAATCTATACGTATTAGCTAATAGATAGATGAAAGAAAAAATAGTAAATACATCATTGTTCAGTCTCATAAGTTCAGCTCCAAATCGGTTTCGATATTTGTTGTGTTTCTTTAACGCAGTTTTGCTCCATTTATCTGGAGTTTCATTAGCGTGTTTTGATACACTCTATAGTTTAAAATTAGACATAATCATTGACAAAAAAAGGACACATTTCCTTGAGACATTAAAGCAAGAGGAAAATGTTCATTTTTTTTTACTTTTTGCAAAACCGGCCACCAGCCTTTGAAATCAATTTGGAGTATTGCAGCATTAATGTCCGCATCAGATATGCTAGGTCTAAATAATATGCATCGCAAAGCAAAAATATACCAAAAGCTGTACTTGTACTCATTTTTTATGCATTTATCAATGTTTAATTTCTTGTGGAAACCACTTGCTTACGGTAACACGTTTTCCAGGTACAGCTTCGACTCATCCCCCCTAATTATCATATTTCCTTGTTTGTAATAATTTGCAACAACAAAAGTAACTGTTTGGTTATTTCTGAGCGTTGCGGAAGCATATGCGGTTCCCATTTGAAGTGTGGAGCTCCAAAGTAATTGTGTTAAATGTCCTATTTGAATTTGTATCCAAATGTCGCAATTTAGATTTCACGCATAATATTTGTAACTCCAATGTAAGAATTTCAATCTTTACCAATTTTGGCTTGGGGGTCAGACGTCTGCTTCCTCATTGCATTTGTGAAATTGTAATCTTTGATTTCTTCATACCACAGCAAAACCGCGTATGATGCTGGTATAGGTATACCAAAGGTTGGCATTGTGGAATAGTATAAATTCTCTCCAATTCGGTTTCGCCCAGCTTCCGGGTTATGCTCAAAGTAAACGCTCCCACTTCCCTGGTTTTGTACCGCCAAGTTGAGAAGGTAATTTGCGTAATACTGACTTATCTCCGACAGCTATATGTATGAGTCAAAGTGAGTCAAAGCCAGGTTTATATAGCTTTTTAAATAAACTAAAAATCAATCATTTATTTCAATTTGTACCGTATTGTTCAGAACTAACGGCGGAGTGTTATGTAATGATCGAAAATAGTTATGAACTTTTAATGACTCCTCAATCCACTCAGCGCTAGTTGTTACTTTTTTCTGTAATTTTTGGGAGAAGAATTAAACTGAGAAAGATTTAGGGATGGAGTTATAGTTGGTTACTTGTAATAAATGCTAACCTTTGTCGCTCTTGGTACTCGTCCGGTTTTCTGTATGACTTCTGAACATGTCGCGAGGTGAATTATTGTCCATAATGATATTGTAACTATTAAGAAATGGTAAATGTGAAAAACTTTCTTCCTCTTCATGTCTGTTGTTTTATGCAACACAAACTCAAAGGTAATTTAAACGACTGGCTATTTTCCACCGATATGTAAAAATATATCTCTAAAAGTTGCAATTGCAAATGTGCACGCTGAAAATGAATCTGACAAAGTGCAAGGCATATTATTAAATGAGTGGGTTACTTCTTTTATTTAATTGTAGAGCTAATTTTAAGTTTCGGCTGAATGTATTACATCTAAAACCACAGACACACTCCTTCCGGTTCACTCGACTGTTTTTTTCCTTTATCAGCTTCGGCAGAAGTTTGGTTTGGGTCAACTCATTCAAGGAATAAAATTGTTTGTAAATGTATTCATCCTTGCATTGTCAAAATTGTATACAAGTAAAGAGCGACTAGATAAAAACAAACAGCCGAAACAATAATTCTCCAAACCAAAAGAACTGAGTCAATGTATTATATATCCGATGACTCATTGATTACAACCAAAGTACAAATCATCTTATCGGCAAACCTGTATGGTTGTATACCTCTATGTCTACTGATCAAGTATTTTTAGACTATAACAAAACTTGTGATCTGAGTAGGAATCAAAACCGATCATCGTTTTCAAATATCAAATTTCATTTGAACCAGGCACAAGTAAATTAACTATACCATAATAATAGATCACCATCCATCCACGCGGGCTAAAACACATCATATTAGATATCACTTTGATTCAGGTGGGCTAGCCGGAAATTGGATTTTTCTAAAATTAATATTAAATTTGATGTCCTAGATTAGACTACTTGAAAGTTTTCAGAAACTTGAAACACAAATGGATTTGTTGATTTGATTGAACATGGTAAAAATATTTGTAGACTGAACAATATTCGATATCCAAAGTTTACAATGAATATAAGAAAACTGTTCACGAAATGCTTGTTCTCGGAAAAGATTAAAGTTTCACATGCATTCACCTTATTTGCATTTATGCAACGATTCATCCCTTTTAGATGCCAAAATCAATAGATTTGTCAGAATTTGTGACTCATAATAATATAACACTCGACAATCGTTATCATCAGAGCATTATAAGCATGACTAACATTATTGTGTGAAGCATATAAACTTTATGTACATGTATTTAAGCAGCAAATACTGTCATTTTAGTAAATACGTATTGTGTCCATGCTTAGGGCAGCAAAATACCAGGAATTAAAAGGAATAATATAATTGTTATTTGCTATTACTAATCGACTTATATATAACGCAACGCCTATATAATAGTAAGTGACCCCATGATTGTATGAGAAAGTGATCCCATGAAACTTTTACACTTTTTTAAAAAATTTATAAACAAATTTAGTAGAAATTTCCACCTTAAAATTACACATCGTCACTTTACTTTTTTTGTTAAATTTCGTGGCATAATAACGTTTTATATGAAAAATCGACTGAACATTTTTTTTAAAAGCTTATTAAATTGCTATAATTACACTTTCAGAGCTTTCTTGGCCTTAGCTGGCCTTCCACGCTTACGCCTTTCACGAATTGCTATTGTTTTAGCCTCCGAAATGACAGAAAGAAAGTTTTCTATTTATTGCAAAACCCAACACATGCGTTACAGGCCCATTGCCGGTAAGCCCGTTTGCGGGTATGGTACCCTTTGCGGGTCATACCCGCAAAAGGGCTTACCCGCAACTGGCCATACCCGCAAAAGGTACCATACCCGCAAAAGGGTTTACCCGCAACGGGCCTAGAACCAAACACATGCCTACACAAATATTTTTTGTTAATAAACCCGGTAACACAGGAGTGTAACGGACAAGCAATTTAGCGTTTATAAAAGGAAACTATGACATTTGACCTCTAAGATAACATCCAACATAAAAGCGCATATCATGGTTGTTGGTCTTCTTTAATATTTAGCTGAGATAGCGTATTTGAAATGCATATGAAGAGAAGTCCTATTTGAAATATATAGCATGAGATTCCAGTGAATCGTGAGGGTCAACAATGGGGCTTTATTAAAACAACTGTTTATTATAAACTGAAATTAACACCTTAACCTTAATCACTGATAAGCCCAGGATCAATTATGACTAATAACGACTTTATTAGCATAAGATCACTAAGATAGGACAAGAGAACAATCCTGCGTACAGAGCTCTAGCTTCAGCTTCAGCTTCCGGTTGCTTTAATTAGGTAAAATATTTTTTGTTCATCGACTCCGCCAGATAGTGTGTACTACTAACTTTTTAAAAAGTTAATTAAATAATTTAATGACATTAAAAATTCGGTGCTGCTCACTTATGAAATTGGGAGTAGCATTAATGTAGAGGCAGATGTTTATGACAATAATGAGTATCCAGTTACATGTTGCAAGTGCTCTTTCTTGTTTCATGTATATTACCCAAAATTACGTACATCTTCATGTTCAAATGTAGCCATTAGCATAAAATATATTTGATTCAATGTTTCTTTTAAAAAGTGTCATTTTCATTTCTTTGTGTGATGAAAATCCTGAGTAAGGTACAATAGTTTCATGGGATCACTTTCGTATAACGTCATGGGGTCACTTCATATTATAGAAGTGTGCGATTAAATGTAAGCCTTACTAATCGGATTCAATGAAGATCTGCGGCAACTGTGATCTGAACGTGAGTAATTATGTACTTATAAACGCATAAGATTTCCACAACTTCACTTTCTTTACTGTTACATTACAACATTCAACATAATTCATGATCCTGGTATAATAAAAGATTTATAAAAATGGGAAATTTTAAAGTCTTTATTTTTCACACGAGCATGAGTATTTATTTCACGAATCCAACTAGTTTTAAATCCAAGGGATAATATACTAGATAGAAAGCGTTAAGTAATACGCAAAAATCTAGACAAGATTAAAATTAGTATAAAATGACCTCTCAAACCGTTTCATTTACGCATATAACATAGATAGGTAATTCAGGATGAAATGTTGAGCATTTTTCTTGTAAAGTCAGATGCTATAAATGTTGATGGACAACCGGATGTTTTAGGTGAAAGAATATACTATTATATACATAGATATTCAAAGCTGCACCTCTAAACTTAATTGAAGTGAAAATATATTTATGCTAAGCAAGAAGAAAAATTACTGAAAAGCTTTTATATATCTGCGATGTTTTATAAATGTACTGTATGACGATTATATACTCACAATCAGTGTAATTTAGCGATTATATAGCATTCTGATTTCTTTATTGGGTTCGCTGATACGATGTGAATTATCTATATGGACGTCAGTACAAGATTAATATTGTTTTCAGCATCGCCATTGACCATTCCATTATTCATATATATCAAAAGATTTCGTGACACCTAAATCAAAATAAAGCAGAAAATGCCTAAGAGTAACTTTAAGGCCGATTGATTTTCTTTAAAAATTGCTGAAACTGCTCCATGATATAGGTCGTATAATTCTTTGTCATTCCTTCTTTAACTGTTACTAAAGCTGTATTAAGTGCAATTTACTTCATTAAGTATCATGAATGACCCAATAATTATACTGAAACTGAATGGCGAAATGATCGTACCCCCAATGATGTCACCTTTTTAAATGTATAGATAAAAATAATTCATTCATACACTCAGCAAAATCTTGTTTGAGCATTAATCTATTCACCAATAAAAATCATTAATAATGCTCACCTCATAACCAACAAAACCCAGATTAAACTATACTTCCTTTTATATTTATGTATTATTTGTGTCATATGAATTTCCTCATATTTATATGATAAGACTGGAAGGTCCTGTGTGTATATGTCCTCGTGTTGTGGTAGAAGGTCAAAATTATTTCATTCCACATAACTTTAATGTTATGTCATCAACTATTTATATTTACGTGTACGTAATACTACGGTTTCTCAACACAGAAAATTATGCGTGTAATATGTAGGTAATGAAACTAGAGTGCAAAATTGACAGTTGTATGTTGATAAATTGTAAAACATTTATAAATAACCAACACGCTGTTTTTCATATGGTTTAAGGAAGCAGGCTTGCTAATAAACTGTTTACAGATACACACGTAATATGTGATCGTCTTTATAGACTGAATGACAATAGCAGCGGTGAAAATTCGCTGGTGAGCAATTGCGCACGATATCCATCATTTTAAAAGGTACATACTCTTGATTTCATCCCAGTTTAATCACGCAACAAGGACATTCAAGCAATTTGGACTGGGATAACGGCAAATTAATTGCCGATTTGGTTGGGCTCAGGTGTTTGTGGCTTGATTTGAAGAAGGATTTAACCAACATGAAAAGGGAAAACCTCAAATTGTGAGTCATCTCCGAATTTACATGGGTTTGGCAAAAGAGCAGGATTAGCATTAAATCCGTTAAATTTTTAAGATCTCAAGGTCAATTTTACTTTCAGTCACTTACTTTTTTAGTTGAAAAGGACAGTGCAGTAATACAAGTTTAAGTTACCTCACGAATACAAATGGAATGTTCTTCCCGAGGTATGAAATCACAGTTAATTAAATATTGGACTTACCCAGGCTACCGTTACACCGAATTGCAATTTTCTCGTGATTCCGCTTACCCAACTCATGTTGCTTTCATTGAGGTACATAATTTATGTTTTATATTTTTATTGTCATTGCCATCCATATCACTTTGATTATGGCGATAACAGAAAGAGCTATAATGGTTCATGGGCAAAGGACATTAAGTAAAAGCAAACAAGATAATGGTTACTTGATGTTGATGTACCATACTAATAAAAAATTATAGCTACATGAGCAGTCAAAAAAGAAAACGACAAGCATTATCCGACTTTTTTAATAAATACATACAAAGCAAAGATAGACAATAGCAAAAATAGGTGTAGTAATAAGTTGAGTTGGTGTGTCTTTTTATCACCCAATCATGTAGCATTATAATATAATGTTGTAGTCATGCAAAGTGCTCCAGTTTCAGTTTGTCAGTAGAACTTTTTTGTTTTAACCTTCCGCATTCAAGATTCTGATAGTGGAACGTCGTTTTTACTTGGTTGGTCAGGACTTTTAAACCCAACTTTCTTTACACGGTAAGCTCTATTGATTCTATTTTACTTGCTAACTTACTTTAGCTGGACATAAGTTTATTTTCATTTGACCACTTCTTTTGTGTCTTGTGACAAAGTCCCTATGATGAGCACATTAGATATAAACTGTGCAGATAATTTTACGGGGAAAAGTCTCCAAATGTGTGAGAAATAAGCAGCTGCGTGTTAAAATCAAACTGGTAGAGATGAGAACGCCAAGTCTCTGAAAAATATCTTCCAAAACGGAAGGTTTTACCAGACCAGACCCACTTTTTGTTTCACCATCCATCGACCTTTAATTTGTATTGGTATTTGGTATATTTTGTATGCGTACTTCTAATATCATAGTAATATCCCTTCCTGCTAATTCAACGTCAGCAGCTACAACAGAGTTTTCAGAGCATCATGACATGCAATCTAGAACTACACATGCGAAGCTCAAATTAGATAATTATATAGAGTTCAAAATCGGTCTACCGTTGTTTGTTTCCAGCTTTACTCTTGCTCTTCATAGTTTTTACAGTAGTGTCTAATTATCTTAAAAATGTGGTGTATTTGTGGACTTGCAACGTAGTTTTAAAAACATGCTGATATACATATATATATAGTCAGAATTTCAGTATCTGCCGTTTGACCAACCTGTCTATATTCCGCATGATATAGCCTTTTCCAGTTGGATCGAGATACATACATACATACATATGATATAAGGTCGCAATTGAACTCTGAATTTGCATACTGATTATATCTGTAGGTATAATAGGTACCTAGTCAATAGACATATCTAACTGAAAATTTATATCCTTCCGAAATCTAATTTCAGTTTGCATGTCATTGCTTCGACGCATTGTTAATCGAGGAACAAAAAAGGTTGAGAGAGGAAATACAATCCTCACTCATACAATAGCAATTGAATTGAGTAGCACAAAGAATGGAATGATTTTGAGGAAGGAAAACGAGGCTGCTACCTTTTTTTAGCATGATTACATATACCTACCTACAATGTAATGGACCTATCATACGTTGAAATGAGTTATGTGCCTATTCTAGTCAGCCAGCTACTACTGTTCCGGTGAAGCAAAATCGGTTAGCAGCTTTTTTTTGTTTGTACCACCTCAACTTATCGATTCATTTTCCACGGTCATTCATAGTAAAAATCCCAGGATTATTTACTTGCTGCTGTCAGTCAGGCTGTACAGCACGGATTGTCATATCATATAAAGCAAGTCACCCGATTTGGCTGAGGATTTTTATTTCGTTCATAAATCTTAAAATACTTTCATATTATTGAATTTGTGCATGAAAGAAGAGTAATAGAAGTATTTAAAGACTTGGTCACTGTAGTACACGAAATCTGCGAGCCTGTGACAACTGTCTATCACATGAAAATGAGCTCCAGTCATGAAAGCTCCCAATAAAGGCACAAGAGCAAGACAAGCATTTGTATTTGTACTAACTAAATAGTTTGGTTCGTGGGACGATTCTTCTGACACAAGGTCATTTTTACTTTGTCCTGTTGTTGTTTTATGAAAGGCATGAACGAAGTGTTTGGTCAAGCCAGTTAGAATCTGCTCGTTAGCTCTCCAAGTTACTTTTCGAAATCGTGTTATAGCTTGAACAGCCTGTTGTGTTGAAACATTTTTTTTCAGAATTTTCTCATAGACGAAGTTTGGAAGGCAGCCTGAGCACAATGTCGGATAAAACGGTTGTATCAACAAAGACATCGGTAGACACCAAAACGGAGACGCGAGAAGATGTAAGTCAGTTTTTTTCAAAAGTATTAAATAAATCATGTAAAAACTAAGCACAAGGAAGACAACTATATGGTTAGCTTGCCGAAAAATTGCATGAAGCACTTGCATAGAAGCCATTAAAGTTCAACTTAATTTAAAACTGTACGGTTGGTACCTATATTATGTCAAGTCAGTTATGCTTCTTTAATTTATTGCTGAAAGAATTATCTTGTATACATATGAGCGCATTTTTCTCTGGTGATATACACATTTGCCGACTTGAAACGTCTGGTTACATTCTAGGGTCATTTCTGTTTTCATATATAGAAGACAAAATAAAAGAAAAATTTATGGCGACTTTATTCATAAAGCTCAAGAGGACTACACCAAACAAATATCCTACATAAAGAGGATTTACTTTTAGAACTTGAACAAACCAATAGATAATATCTGCAAACGTTGCAGTGTTGTTAATAATAAACCTAATAAAATTTTATGCTTGCACAACAAAAACATTGACTGTTCAGACAAAACAAGCATACCATGCAATATATTTGTCAGCAAGGTTATACTAATGAAAGGATTATAAACGGGAGGTTTAAGAAAATGAAGCTATCCATGCATATTTTCATTGCAGATTTTTGACTCCTACAATCCTATACATGCGTATATGCGTCTTTTCATGAAGTAGAAACTTATATATTAAATTGCTTCGTATTACTTGCAAGTAAGCAAGGGAAGGAGTTGCATCTAGGAATTTTACAAATTATAAAACAAAAGTTTTTTCCGTTTGCGACGCGGATTTAATATAAATTGTTATTATTTCTCCAATTCAAAGTTGAATTTGTCCCTGAACCGTGCATGTGTACAAAATAAGTAGCTGTAAATTATCTCCACACAAAATTTATTTTTGAAACAATGCCTGTTGGTCTTTGAACAAATAAAATTAGACTTACTATCATTATCATCAACGAACGGGAGTGATCCTATAACTTTAAAGTTTTTGTTGTATAAACATATTTACATAGGGAGCTACAGTGAAAACCATTACAACTACAACAGTTGAAGAATATTCTGACGGCTCGTCCGCAACAAAGACAAGCATTAAAACCATAACCGAGGGAGCATCAATAAATCAGATTGATCCAAAAACTGGGAAACCCACGGGAAAGGCCTACAACCCGTCTGAAGCTAAAAATTCAGCACCTAGGGTGAAAACAATAACTATTGGGCTTTCTTTTTTATTAAAAATTCATTACGTACTTTCCATGGTAGAATGAAAGTTGTTATTATTTGTAACGCGTGCCTCTTTATTGATTGTAAAGACCAAAGTCACAACCGACAAGGAATTCCTAAAGCAAGCTTTGAATGCTCACAATGATTCCCGAAAGAAACATCATGTACCTCCTCTTGTTTTAAGTGACGATGTAAGTTAATTAATCCCTAAAATCTACACGCATGTAAATTCTTTTTATTGCCACCAAATTTGCTGAAATTGCTCATTTTATCAGCTCTGTCAAGTGGCCCAAGCATGGGCTAATAAAATAGCAGCCGAGGATAAAATGCAACACAGTGAAAATGGTTATGGTAAGCATTGCACAATTCCGGAGAAAGCGAATGAATGAGTTAAATATGAATACAAATTCCTTATTTCGAATAATACAGGAGAAAATGTTCATTGGTGCTCTGGCAAAGTGGACGACGGAAAAGCGCCTGTTGATCACTGGTATTCTGAAGTAAAAGATTACAAGTTTGAAGGCGATCTGGATTATCAGCGAGGCACAGGTAATTCAGACTAGATAGATTAATTGTTGCTTAATTTGTACTGGTATTAATTGTTGTTCACACATATTGTTTTGTTGCTTTTAGGGCATTTTACCCAAGTTGTTTGGAAAGAAACGAAAGAGTTGGGAATCGCAAAAGCTGAAGGAAAGAAGGGCGGAACGTACGTGGTTGCTAACTACAATCCGTCTGGAAACTTTATTGGAAAATTCGCTGAAAATGTCTTTAAAGCATAGTGCACCTATGAAATTGATCGATTTGTTCCTATACTGCAACATTCACTACCATTCCACTATCGAATATAGAAAAAAAAGTTTTATTTTACAGCTATTTATTTATGACAGCTTTATCAGCTAATATGTAGTTCTACTATGAATGGAGTCAAAGTGCTTGATTGTAATTTTAAATTATAAACAAATAGAAATATTTTCAAAAGTTCATTCCAAAAATTTAGTAATAGCTTGTGCTAGATATAGTTAATATCTTCAATCCCACTAATATTGAATGAATTTATCGCTGAAATAAACAAAAAATGTTTTCTTTCCCAATTACGTCACTGCTAGGTACGCGTCATTACCGGAAGTCATAATCACTGATTTTTGTAATGCATCAATCAGCAATTCGAAATTGATTTAATTGCCTTTTACAATAGGTCATCTACAAGTGGTTACGCTTTTTTCCTATGTATATGACAGTATGCCTATTTCAGTATTCAGTGCCTATGACAGTATTTCCAAGTTAAATGTAATAAGGTTGTACTTCCGTTTACCATTCTAGGAAGTTGGCTCTTATCTCCGCGTTTGTCCCTACCACAAGAAATTCCCTAGATATGTAAACAAATTGGACGTCACTACAACAGGATTTTCCCCCAAAAACCATTTCCACGATTTTCCTAAGTTATAAACTTTATATTCATTCATAATTTCTGGATACAGTCAAATAACTTCCGACTACTGGACTTTTGCTATTTAATAGGTTACATGTATTGTGTACAAAGTACATATTTTTTGCTCACGTTCCTCACTCAACACCGTATCTAAGTACATGCTACATATTAAAAATGTAAGTCTTGTAATGTAATGCTGTAATGCAATATGTTTTCAATATTCTGAACAATGTCTTACACGCGTAGAACAAAGTAATGCGTACATACATAACCACGTATGCATGTGTATAAGTAGTATATATGGTTTAATGGGAGCTGATTCAGCGATATCGTATTGTTTCATTCATACTTAAACACTTGCAAAAAATCCGACCACTAGCTACACAATAATGTCTACGCGGTAGAATGTTTACATATTTTCTTGGAAATTGTTCATACTCCTTACAGACCACATTGTTGTTATGAACTTAATTGACACCTCACCTTCAACCAAAAACTTGCCCTTGCCTCTGCTATGTTTTCTGTGTAAGATGCGTGCCTAAAAACCTATCATAACACTAAATCAGCATTTCTGTGGATAAAAGCAAACCGGTTTTTACACTCTAGCCTAGACGCGAATACTATCACTATCTTCGAAGCGAATTTTCTTGACAAAGTGTTTTCTCAATAGTATGTAAAAAAAATAATTTGTGTTTACAACCTTATGTATTTCAAGAATCAATCATGCATTTTTGCAGGCTCATGGCTAAGGATATTTCAGTTGAGAAAAAGGTTTTCATCCAGTTAAATCACCTTGAGAAGTGACTAGCGTACAGTGATATTTTATACGCTTTCAAAATTACAATGACGGGTATTATTAATCTAAGGTAAAATAAAATTCAGTATGAATTAAAGAACTTTTATTTATCGAGGTCCAATTTTTTATAACCATGTGTTATTTCAACTTTCAACCACGCTTTGTTATAGCTTCCATAATGATAATGAGGCCGACAACAGTCGAAACGTTGAAATACTTGAATTTAACCGGAGAAAGGAAGAAAGCGACTGGTCATCAAGATACTCCAAGTCAGTTTATCAAAACGCTGCTGCAAAGTTAGCAGCCGTGTCAATAAAAAATGGAGAAAAATCTTATAGAGGAAAGAATGGGCAGCCTGAGATAGTACTGAAAGGGTTTAACATGACTGTTCCAAAAGGATGCATGTAAATTGATTCGATTTAAAGAAAATGCAAATCGTAAATCCGAGTCATTTGTAGTTTGAAAAATCAAACCGTGGTTATTTTTGCAGATACAGCTTGTTGGGGAGTAGCGGATCTGGAAAGACAACAGCATTGAAAGTCATAGTAGGGGTTCATCGTCTTGATCAAGGAGATGTAAAAGTTTTTGGTGAAATTCCCGGAACAAAAGAATCTGGGGTACCTGGAAGTCTTGCAGGATACATGCCTCAAGTATATTAGATAAACTTTTGTTGATTCCAGTTGAGAAAAAAATTTAACACGAGTTGATTTGAAATAATGCTTGATTTCATGAATAGGAAACAGCATTGTATGACGATTTTACAATACAGGAAATGTTATCATACTTTGGTAAAATATATTCCATGCCCTCATCCGAAATCATGGAGAGGTCAGAGTTCCTAATTAAATTACTTAAACTGCCGGAGTCAAATAGAAAAGTGGGGACTTTAAGCGGGGGACAATCTCGCAGAGTATCATTTGCTGTTTCTCTAGTTCACAACCCTTCGTTACTAATTCTGGATGAACCTGTAAGAAATTATTGGCTACTTGGTCACTTCCTTCCTACCAACAATTCTTACTCTAGTTTTAAAATTGAAAATAATGTCATTTCAACTCAATAACTTTCAGACAGTTGGTGTTGATCCTACTTTAAGACTAAGGTAATAATAATAATGTACCACTTTCCTCACTTTCATTTAAATTTCATTGTGTAATCATGATTCATGAGCATAAACATCAATTTTTCATTGTAGCATATGGAAATACTTGCGTCAATTAGCTACGGAGAACCAAACAACAGTACTTATTACAACACATTATATTGAAGAAACAAGGCAGTCTGATATGGTGGGTACAATACAAAAAAATGTTTCCAAGTTTGCTTACTTAGTTAGCTATCGGAACAATAAAAATCTTGCAATCTCTCTAACTAGATTGGGGTAATGAGAAACGGGAAAATTCTTGTTGAAAAACATCCAGATATTCTTTTAGAGCAATATAATCAAGAATTTCTTGAAGACGTAGTCCTCACCTTGTGCCACGGTGATGATTATGCTGAAGGTCAGTGTGATTCGGCAGTTACAAACTCCATGGAAGGTTCATTTCCTGCCTTACTTCATGCTGATGGTATGAATGTTTATTGACCTATAGTACGTTGGTGATCTGATTAGGACGAATGGCAAGTTGTGTAATCTATTAAATCTATATTTTGCAGAAGTAGAAGAAAAAACCAACATGAAAACAAATGTTCCAATCTCAAAAACTAAGGCTGCTTCATGGTTAACAACTACATCGACGCATATTCAAGCACTGGTCACAAAGACAGCTACTTTATACTATCGAAATTACGTGTGAGTAAAAGTACCATGTCACTAAAAGTTGATTTTTCTTTTCATATTAATTATAAAAACCATTGACCATAGGTATTATTATTTCCTTTTTGAATTCTTATAGATTCTTGCTGTTTTCGCTAATGTTTCCAATTTCACAAGTTTTAACAGTTGCACTAACAATTGGAAACCAGCCTGCCGATCCGACATTTGGAGTAGTAAATTATGACAGCATGCACGATAATTGCTCTTATGCTTTACAAATTGATGGTTGTAGTTCCGTAGGACTGAGTTGCAAGTTTTTGTCGAAACTGGAACAGAATGAAATCACTTTGGTACGTCAAGCATGAAATCTTACCTGCATCATTTTAGTAATTGTTTTAATTTCATACTAAAGAAATTCATAACATTCAATAGGTACACTACCCATCCGAGGAAATTGGTGAGCAAGAAATTGCAAAAGGAAATCTACGGGGCTATGTAACATTTTCAAAGAATTTCTCAACTGCTTACCATACGATGCAAGAATATAATGAATTTGGAGACTCAGTTGATGACGATTTTTCTCACATGATTCGTGTAAAAATGGACATGAGCAGTAAATCCCTTATACCTCTTTAAAATTAAATATGCAGATTTACCTTAATTAAAATTCCATTTTAATTCTTGCATCTAATTCGATATTGTAGGTAGACTGGTAACACAATTCTACCAGCAAGTATTTATTAAAGTATACGAAGAATTCACATCTGAATTCAAAGAAAGCTGCGGCCATAATAAGAGAGTGGGAGAATTTCCCATGAGGGTAAGAAACCCGATCAAACTTGCAAAGCCACTTTTTATATGAATTGGGATTTATGTGAATGTAATTATGGTTATTAAATAGGTAGCTGAACCCATTTTTGGAAGTGTTGATTCGGATTTTAGACAGTTTATTCTTATAAGCACAATTATAATGTACGTTTCTTTCTAACAGACTCACACATTCATGCGATGCCTCAGTTATAAATGTTGAGATTGAGATGCATGTGTTTACTTTTTATGTTTCAGGACTGTATACTTTTTCCCAATGATTTCAAGCTCCTTTTGGTTTATATTTGATAAGCGAAGAGGAACTCAAGGAAGGACCATTGTTGCAGGTGTCAAAACCTGGGAAATTATGTTTAGCAGTTATGTAATTGAATGCCCTATTACAATTTTCCAAATTATTTCGTCTTTCATCGTATCCATTTACATTTGTGATGTACGGGTATCCGGATCCATATTCCTGGCCTTTGGATTGTGTATTCTTGTAGGGTTTTGTGGAGTATCGATGGGTATGGAATACAAAATTGACTATAATTTACAGCTTCAGCTTAACACTTCTTTAGTGAAGTTGCTGATGATAACATATTTAATTCTATGCTTTAAGGATTTCTGATAGCTACATTCTGCAGTGAGGAAATTCAGGTCGGAATTGCAGTAATGGGTAAGCATCAAGACACCCCAGTGACTCACACAGACTTATTCATATAAGACTAATTGATAAAGTAAAATAATTTTGTCGACCTTCATTTACAGGTCTATTTATGCCAACTTTCTTCTTGTGTGGTAAGCAATTAGACCAAATAATAGCATCTATGTTATATTTAATTTCCAAAATAAGGTAACAGGCTTGTTGATTTACTTTTACCAATAGGTCTAATTTGGACTCCCGAAGCAATGCATGCCGTTGTGCAGTACGTTACAATGTTTCTACCCTGTACGCTTCCTGCCGAAAGTTTAAGGTCGATTGTTAGCAGAGGAGGAGGTTTATTTCACCCACATGTATGGCCAGGATTCCTGATTATGGTGATTTATGGAATATTGTATTGGGTATCAATCATCCTGATTCACCAATACAGGGATGGAAATATTGGCAAGAAACAAATTAAGAAAAATAGCCAACAATCACAACCTAACAATCTGAAGCATAATCAGCAATGGGTTCAGTCGGCTGTCGCCTTGTGATCTACTACTTCAGTCACCCAACGGTATTTAACAACCTACTGCGACTCGACAAATTACGCATTCTAAAAAGATGTTACATTGTCGTCGAGACAATTATTTATATGCAAAATACGACAGAGAAACCTTATAATCCATTACTGAGTATTGTGTATATACGAGTTTTAAGTATTGGAATTTGAATTAATTGTGACATGACTAATGACCAAGAGAACAATTACAGTAACAACCATTTTGATAATAAAAGTAAAAATTTTCAGTGACGTTTTAGCATGTTAATTGTAGTATGAACACGGTCACAAGATTTAACTTTTCATTCCCATCCGCTACTTTACCCCAGATAAAATCGCATGGATGGATAAGTTTCGAAGACGAAGCAAAGATGAAAAGTTTTCAAATGACTCATCAACTAACACCACAACTAATAATTTGGTGCCAAGTCGGGTTCGTCGGGATGCCCATTTTCTTAACCATCATACGTATCATACTGCAGCTGCTGTTGAATTGGATACTAGTGGAAATGGCTTGCATCGTAATACTTACAAATATCAACTCAAATCATATATACATTTTCAACCAGATGCTATTTGATGTAATTAAATTCAAGTAGATTCAAATGTATTCCAGCATATGAGGAAGACTACGCAACGATGCTAGGATTTTCAATTTTTATGCTTATTTTGATCCTAATAACGCTTCCCTTGCTATTATGTTTTGAACATGGAAGTTTGTGGTGCAAGCGCAAAAGAGGTCAAATTCTGGTGGTCTGAATTCACCTTTAACGTGAAATGTCTTTTTTTTGCTATCGTCCATTTATGCTGACCATTCTATATAGTTGTTCTAATTTGTTATGTTAATCAGGAGTTCGAAGAGTTGTCTCAGACGCTGCTACTGGTAATGAAGACTATCTAGACATGACATTCAGTGATGATTTTGAAAACCCTGCTAATAATGCCACTGCTGACGCAATACGCTTTACCCACAATGATAAAGAGTTTGAAATAGTAGAACAGGCAAATAAAGGAGTGCAAACTGACCCAGAAACTAATACCAGGGCTGATGAGATTCTGAGGCGAACTGCTCCACGAACACAGGGTTTTGCTAAGGGTACAGCTACAGAGCCCCAACCCCAACAACAGACAAACAACAATAAACAACAGCAAACTAATCACGACCTGGCTGAAATAATTGAATTAAAACGGCAAAAAGGAGTTGGAAACAGTAAAACAGCATCGAATGAAAAAGCAACAATTGGAGTAGGGAATGATGATAATCAAAATATTCCATCAGAACGATACTACTACACGCGTCCTGTACAAGAGCAGCGTTCAGTTGGAGGACAGTTTAGTACTTTGAGTAGAGACAATGGAGTGCAAGCTTGTATTTATGACATGATTCGTGCTGAAACCAAGTGTCAGCAAACTCTTCCAAACAACAATAAATGCAGAAAGAAAAGCGCACCGGCTCATCAAGATCAAAGAATTATATCCGAGTGTACAATGTTGAAAACGGGTATATCCACAAGATTCCAACCCGCAATTTCATGCAACACTATTTGCCCCCGAAGGTTACCACAAGAGCCTTCAAGGGGTCGTCTAAATATATGTCGAGAAGATTTTCGAACACTCTCTCGTTGTGCCCATTTAACATGGTCAGATGTAATAGACCGTACAGAGAATACATGTAGATCATCCAGCAATGAAGATGAAAATCAAAATCAACAATGCTGTAGAAGAGTTGATACTAATTATGAGCCTCATTTGTCTGATAACTGTCCTGTAGAAAGAAATAATGTGTGTCGGGTATCTAGCGAAAGGGATAAAAAGTCTTGGTTTAGTTGGTGGTAGATTTGAGTAATAAAATAATTTACTTGCAAAACAAGGGCCGTTCGATAACATAAAAAATTTGATACTTTTCAATCAAAATATCTACTTTTCGATTTTTTCTTTTTCTTAACTGGCGGTTCCAGTTCCACAATCTCATTAACTTGTTCACTACTTTCAAAATCATCTAAAGATTCTAACTCTTCTCGCTTCCGTTTCTTGGATTTCTTTCCTTTTTTGGGGGAAGATGCGACATTGTCTTCGAAATCCGCTGGAGTGGAAAAGTCCACAAGGCGACGAGGGACTGAGAATCCATTGCTGCGAGCTTGAATGCTCAC
This sequence comes from Orchesella flavescens, assembly GCA_964034955.1. Classification (NCBI taxonomy): domain Eukaryota; kingdom Metazoa; phylum Arthropoda; class Collembola; order Entomobryomorpha; family Orchesellidae; genus Orchesella; species Orchesella flavescens. Next base: position 7,956,127 of record OZ035958.1, on the reverse strand, counting down.
ATCGTTATCCTCATCCTCATAATGCTTTTTCTGTTTCTTCTTTTTCGTTCTAACGCCTGAATCACTTTGCTCGCTATCAATTATTATAGGGGATCCACCGTAGTGGAAGGAAATTCCATTTTGTGATGCGTACTGGTAATGTTCCTGTTCACCCCCAGACTTTCTCTTTTTCTTCTTTGGCGACTTAACTTTCGCAGCCTCCATCTCTTTTAGAATGCTTGTAAAATCAGCTCCATATACCGGATGTCTTTCCTTGATACCCGCAGGTAATTCTCTCGGCTTAGGTCTCTCTGGTTCTATCGTGAGATCTTGAAGATCTTTGATTGATTCGCGAACTATTATGTGTCCTTGAACTGGTGCTGAAACTACAACAAGCAGTACACCGTATAGACAATTACCAAGCAAAATTCAGCTCAACTTTCTAAAAAGCAACTTACCAATATTAAATCTATTTTCGTCCGGCAGCAGCAGTATCACTCCTTGATTACAATTCTCATTTGGAACTGAAATCGCCTCATACTGTCTGTCTTTTATATTTGATCCAAGCGAACTGCCAGGCACATACTGGGTAAGATTAGCATCATCTTCATCATCCCCTGTAGTGAGGGTAGAGCTGCCATTTAGTCTAAGTTTTTTACCAGTTAATAGTTCAGAAACGTTTACCTAAAAACAAACAAACAATAAACGAGTTAACAATTTGGCCAACCATTACGAATAATCATTTCCCAAGTAAGCAGCAAACTGTTACACAACTAATCCAGCATTTCGAACTTTTATTTTTTGGTTACATCTTGCGAACACTGCAGTATCCAAACACCATCCTCCGAGCAAGCTTCCCAGTCCTCTGAAGTCAGCCCTTCCTCATTTGGACCATTAGGTTTGATAATTTTCACGCCAGCAATAATATGTTCTGGAATCTAAAAGTGTTTAAGATAGGATTAGATTCAGAGTGGGTTGTATTTCACTAATAAAGTACGTGACTAGTGACTAGCAGCTACATCACCCACATTATCATTATCATCAATCCCTAATCACTCATATTCATTCATTATTTGTAATTAACAACAAACATCGAACCCAATCATTACCTCTGAAATATCAACTTCTCGTAAACGAAACATTTTTAATCTACAATCAATCAACAATCACTAACTAACACAATTTCAACACCTGAAGAACATCTTTAACTTTCGATATTACTAATTCGATCAGACCAAACTTAAACTTAAGAAGAAATCCTAATTTTTTTCAAACAGAAGCTAAACTCTTTTGTTGAAACTTTACAAACATCTTTTGGATAACAGATCATATAAAAATGTGCTTTTGAAGACCAACAAAAACACGCACTTGGAAGGAATGCATTTGATCTCTCATGTGAAATGTTTTTAAGAATTTCGCGCAGCTTGAACCTCGCTCCAAAATGTATTCTTTGGTTACCCACTTCTCACAATGTAAAAGGAGAACTCTACTTTTGATACGATATTTTCCTATGGACCACCATGAAGATAGATGTTATGTTACTGAAGTGCATTTACACTTACAATACTACACAACACAAATACTACGAGAGATACGAGATTTCTATGAAAGTTTTTGGGTGTATTCCCTTTTCCACAGAAAACAGATGCAGATGAAAAGGAGATACATAGGTACATTGTATTTGTATGTATGTTATGTCCATTCATTTGACTGAAGTGCTAAACAAATACAGATACTTTTGAGTCTTTATTGGATAAATGCACATGTGTTTAAGACCAAACCTTTAAATCATACTCAAATTATTTAAATGTATTCTATTCTATTGACGAGAGACGGACAGGATAATATAATACATTGAAAGGTATTATATATTGTAACGTAAACGTACTTTGGTGCTGCTGGATATTTAGGGCAGTGCCCGCTTTGGAGTGCATTAAGTAAATTTGTGGTTACTGAGATAAGCTTGTATGAGAAATTAAATAGGAGTGGACTTTGAAATATATTTGTTGAGTAAGGGATATAAGTATAGTAGTAATCAAGTGGTGCTGTTGGGATTTGGAAGGAGAAAGGTGAAGAAGAATAGATAATATATATTTTTTGAAATCACCAGATTCCACAAGTTGTAGCTGCAAACATGTCCGAATATTGGCTCATTTCAATTCCTGGTGATAAGACACCTGCTCAGGCCTATGAGGTGCTTAACAATGCTACCAGCAAGCAAAATAGTTTGTCGCAGAATTTCAAGTTTCCCATTCCAGATTTGAAGGTATGATTTTCATAAAATTTAAAGCACTATATGATATAAAGATTGAAGTTTTTTTGACATTTGTGAAAACGTGATGCGTTATTTTTTGTAGGTTGGTACTCTTGACCAACTTGTGGGTCTTTCAGATGACCTTGGGAAGCTGGATACGTATGTGGAAGGGGTGACACGAAAAATTGCTAATTATTTGAAGGAGGTTCTGGAAGACCAGAGGGATAAGTTGGCTGAAAACTTGCTTGCGAATAACAGTAAGACTTTTAGAATATTTTAAATCTATTCACTGAGACGGCATTTCGACAGGATTTTAATTAATTGTGGGATATATTTTTCTTTACAGTGGATCTGTCAGCATATTGTCAGAAGTTTCAATGGGATGCAGCAAAATACCCACTTAAGTTGTCGTTAAGAAACTTGTCGGAAATTATTGGGAAGCAAATTGGGCACATTGAAGCAGATCTGAAAACCAAATCCAGCACGTATAATAACTTGAAGGGATCCTTGCAAAATCTCGAGAAAAAACAAACGTAAGTAATGACTTATAGGTTGCCAGACTATAATAGTTTGCCAACTGAATTTGACCATGACCTTTAGACATAAAAATTGAAAATTTTCGTTTGTGTTTATTATACAGTGGTAGCTTAATCACCAGAAACTTGGCAGATATTGTGAAGAAGGAACATTTTGTTCTCGACTCTGAGTACCTGGTCACGCTTGTCGTGGTTGTAGCAAAGTAAGCACCTTTTCATGACTAAAATATTGAATTCATGGCTCCGCTACATCCACTAATAATAGGTAAATATTTTGTTACAGAATGAATTTCCATGATTGGGAAATGAAATACGAAAAGTTAACAGATATGGTCGTTCCAAGATCAAGCAAATTAATTTTCCAGGATCAAGAACATGGTCTATTCACTGTTTCCTTGTTCCGAAAAGTGGTTGAAGATTTCAAATATCACTGCAGAGAAAACAAGTACGTAACTTTTTATTTGATGATCATTAACAGCTACCCGATACTGAATCTTATTAATGATTTTGTGATGGTAGATTTGTCGTTCGAGATTTTACGTATAACGAGGAAGAACTAGCGCTCGGCAAAACTGAAATTACTAAACTCGCCACTGATAAAAAGAAAATGTTTGGCCCGTTGGTACGATGGCTGAAAATCAACTTTAGTGAAAGTTTTACCGCGTGGATTCATGTCAAGGCCCTCCGTGTGTTCGTTGAATCCGTATTGAGGTAATTCCATCTACACCTACAAACCATGTAGCTTGTGAATCACATTTTTCGGACACGAACAAAGGTTTATATAATATATTCAAAACTGTTTGCGAACAGGTACGGGCTTCCTGTGAATTTCCAAGCAGTGATTATGCATCCCAACAAAAAATCATTCAAACGTTTGAGAGAAGTTTTGGATCACCTGTATGCCCATCTGGACTCGAGTCTTGGTTCTGGCTCAGGCTCTAAATATCAAGAGGTAATAATGGCAATGACAATCGTTATATACTTTGTATACGCCAAAAGGACGCCCAAAATTAAGACAATTGCTGTTTTTTAAATATGTTTACAGCCTATGGATATGCCAGGCCTGGTATTTGGACAATCAGAATACTACCCATATGTATATTACAAGGTAGATATTGATATGGTTGAGGCAGCCAAACCACTTTAAATGTCTAGTTTATTATGTGGGGTAGTAGTTTACGGAGATAATCAGAGAACTCGGTTATTTTATAAACGTAAATGGCAATATATATGTTTTGGTTCTTTTATGTAACTGTCTCGTGTAAGACCGAGTGAAAATACAATAACGTGCTTCGTGTTTCCATTTCTAGGCCATAAACCATGTGTACATTCCAAACTATTTGTAATGGGAATTTCCATTCACAGCCCAAAAACAAATGTCGCTAAAATATGAAACTGGCGATGTATCATGTATAGTTCTAGTCTCAGATGTTTTGAAATATTACTATAAAATTCATTGTGATTCTCCAAAAAAAAATATCTACCATATGTGCATGCTATTTAGAAGAAAAAAATTATGTAATACCAGTTTCATCTGTGAGAAAACGTGATAGTAAATCGCAGTCGTAGTAGTTCATTAAATTCTAAGAATTAGATTGTGCCAATTTTTTATTTCACTGATGATATTCCAGTTCATAAGTGTTGGACCAATGCAACCTCACCGAGTCTATCACTCTCGTGCAACACCGCATATCATGGCGTGGAAGCAAAGTAACTACTAGCAATGCAAGCAATACTCCAGCCGGCGAAACATACTTTTTTGTCCCCTTTGTTCCATCATTCTAGAGTAATCTATACGTTTTGTGGATTCGTTCAAAGTTATCTTCAATTAAATTCTAGTGCATAAAATAATAATAATTATTAGATCACAGTCGCAGGGCATCGGGTTAACAACATGTTAGCAGTACGAGAAGATGCAGGAGATTTGCCGGATATACCAGTAGAACCTGCTGAAAGTTTTGATGATGAAAAAATGCTCGTTAGTTATGATGAAGGCCTATCTAGTAAAGCGCAGTTTGTTCTGCATGAAGTTATTGGACGAGGAGGCTTTTCTACCGTTAGGAGAGCCACTTGCAAGGACACTGCTGAAACTTTTGCATTTAAAATCCTGGACAAATCTAGCATACAGGTTTGTATTGTGGACTCTTACTTAAAATACTCCAAATCTTGTTGAGTAGTACTTGTACAAAGTTAGCGGTTTCTATTTTGTTAGGAGAATTTTGCTCGAGTGATTCTGGAAATCGAAACGCTCATGTCGGTGAAGCATCCACATATATGCAAACTGTATTCTGTTTATTATACCACAACAAAAATCTACATGGTTATGGAGTATTGTTATACGGACCTATTTGAATACATTGGTACTTATCATTGCACTTGTGTTGCATTGTGACTGTTCTACCTCCATTGCTTTATATAATTCTTGGCCTTTATAAATAGTTAAACTACCTAAACCAATGCCTGAAAGGGAAGCCCGAAGACTTTTTATCCAACTTTTAGACACAATCAATTACCTTCATAACGTTGGCATTGCTCATCGGGACATAAAACCTGTTAGTTGTTAGTGATTCCACAAAATCATTCAAACTAGTCAATGTCCAAGCTATACATTTTACTTTTGATAATCTATAAATGAATGAACTAATAATGTATTCAGGAAAATATTCTGCTTACTGAGAAAATGGATATAAGACTGACTGATTTCGGCCTTTCCTCAATAGTAAAAGAAACAAAGGAAGGACTCAATGTCCGAAAGCAACTCCTCACGCATTGTGGTATTATTTTGCACGTAAATCTAAAAAATATATATGTTTTTAGGGGCACAAAATATTATAATGGAGTTTATTGCACATAATATTCTTCTATATAGGATCCCCAGCTTACTGTGCTCCAGAAATAGTCCTGGGGCATCCTTACGATGGGATCAAAGCAGATTCTTGGTCTCTCGGTGTGAATCTTTATGTGCTGCTTGCATCAGAACTACCTTTCGCGGATGCAAACCCACAAAGAGTCAAAGCACGAATTGTTGTAATTCGATTCACAATCATTTTGTAAAATAATATAAATATTGAGAATCTCAATTTGAGATTACAAAATATTTACAGTAGGTACATGAATTTTTGCATGCATAATCTTTATATAGAATTGCGAGTTTCGTCCGCAATTTCACTTTACTAATGGCAGTCTTCTTCTGATAAAACGCATCCTTCAAGTAAATCCCAATGATAGACCAACAACACAGGAAATTTGGAAAGATCCTTGGATTCAAGCAGGGATTCGTAGAAGATTCAAAAAACAACATTGCCACGGACGCCCAATTGTGTCTAGCTCCAGGTTAATAAGCCCAGTAAATTCAGTAGATTTGTGTCATAAACCGGTACAGAAAAGAATAATATTCTTTTTAAAATAATATCGTTTGAAAGAATATCTATTCAAAAACCACAAAGCCATGTTTTATTTTCTCACCAGACTATCCGTTCAGATATAGTGCAAATCGACCGATCAACAAGAGGAAGTATACTCTGTAGATTGATAAATTCCACTAGAAAGAAAGCAGTGAAAGTCCGGAATCTCATTTTGTGCCGCAGCCTTGGCTAGTCCGGTCTTCTGAACGCGCATATTTTCATGAAACTTTACAATAATTGTAATTAACCTGGAACAGTTCCAGCTCATGTTTAGTAAATATAGTTGACAAAATTTTCAAATAAAAAAACCATACATGACAAAGAAATATATTCTGTGCAAAAATGAAAAATAAAAGGAAGCTAAAAAAGCTCATTACAACATAAAATGTTTAACCTTTTCGGTGCCAATTTAATGACTTCAACTTTACATTGACTACCGTATAAAATATCTATGAAACCTCACTTGGAGCCCAGTATATTATCATATGCTATTACCCATCACAACCACGAAAATTCAGCCACCACGACCCTTGGCTCCCAATTTTTTCCGGAGAGATTTTGAAATCTTAAGCTGATTATGATGTTAACCTAACATAGATTGATATGCAAAGCAACGTAAAACATTTTTTTGTTGAGAATCATCTTTTTAACTGCGTAGGCAAGTATAAACAGTGCACACTAACATTAACCGCCCTAGAAGGAGCCGATGTCCGGAGCCGTCAGGGTCAGAATATTAACCTCATCATTATATAACCAAATCAATCTTGCAAGTGAAGGCAGAACTAGGAGCCTGAAGTAGAAGCTAAAAAGAGTTGACAGATAGTTACAAAGATTCCACCGTTCAATTTAGTTTTTAATGAAATGAGTGTACTTGTCTGGAAGTGGATTCCCAGCTTCAGTTACATTAGCGTAATCTTATAAGAAGCCGGACACGTCAGTATCCGAGAAGCTTTCATATATAAACATTGATTAGAGTGAAAAAAGTTGACGAGAAATGCTATTTTTGCTTTAGATTGAAAATATATTTTATGAGAACGAAGTAAATACTACATATTCTTCTTCGGTAGTCCTTTTCCTGCAGTTTTCTTTCGATTTGGGGGTAAAAAACATTTGTCAAGCAGTCCAGTGTGCAAATACGTGAATCTACATATGTGCGGAAAGCCATTTGATATGACATCACATTGAGGTCACTGTGTGACAATGGGAGTCAAGGGAAAATTTTGATTGAGCATCTATGTGGTGTAATTGGGACTTCACGGCATGGAAACGTGAAGCATCAATGTGGTGCATTTGGGAGTATAGTAATTTTAATTGTAGTCACCACAGTGGTGTCCATTGGTAGCCAATAGTTTTGTGTAAAAAAGCACCACTGTGGTGTATTTGGCACTGATAAGGTTAAGGTCAGCACATTAGGGCCATACGTAGAAGAAGACGGCATGTACCACACTGCATATTTTTGGCACCCACTTACGACTACTGACATAAGGAAGAGCCTCAAATAGCATCAGTTCATTTTGTCTTTCTTCCTCGCTCTTTTCACTATTCCTTCCAGGATTTGACTCTTTTAAGCCTGATTAAGCTTCCCTTTTTCTGCCAGATACGCATCTCGCATCGCATCTCCCATCTCCTTTGAGAATGAACAGCGTGAAAGAACAAGTACTGCAAATTACACTTGGATGAAACTGCTAGTAGAACTACGTAAGTATTATTCATGCCATGTATCTCTGCTTTTTCCCATAAACGGAGGAAAGGGTAGAAAGTAGGGAATGGAAACGGACAAGTCGCAAGTGAAAGCACTAAAAATGTACTTTTATCTCATCTCATCTCATACACCAGAGCTCAGAAACGGTCTTAAGTGTGATTTACGTCCTTTATACTTTCATTTCTCACATTCCACCAGCTAAATTTTTGGGAGGCCGACAGACTATATCAACAGCAAGAAGAAGAAATGGGATGAAGAGAGATAGTAGAGCAAGTAAAAGTTGGCTGTTGCATAATGTAGTGTACTACTACTACTGAAGTTTCAACGTTTTCACCTAAAAATTAAAATTATTGCAGTGGTAGTGGTGGCACATCCCTCCAAGCCAATATTGCGGAAAATGTATGAGTATAGTGGCAAATGTTTTCGCTAAAGAGGGTAAGGTTCAGTGGAAGCATCTTGAATTGAAAATCGTTTCAACTTAAGTATGACTCATATTATGTGGAGGATTTTCTCATCTCAACCCCAGCATAAGTAAAATCTCCAGGGAGTTCTCTCCTCCACTCACTGGGCATTTTTACAACAACAATAAAGTCCTTGGGTGCTCTTAATGTTTCTTAAGTGCCTCACATTACACATTCTTGGGATGTTACAATACAAATTGCAAAAAACGAACTACTTATGTGGAAGAGAAGAGAAAACGAAAGGAGAAAAATCCCTTTCTACAATATTCATGACACTGCAGTCAACTTATGGATTTCCTGTTTGTCCTGCAGTAGACATTTTCTTGGCTCTCGTGCCGCATTTTTTCCTCCACTCCTATACTAACCTACTGCTCCTCTTTCATTACTCACAGTTAATTCCATAAAGGCAATAGCAACATATATATCCACACACAGTTTCTTATAATGTAATATAGACATAGACATGGACGCGTTTAGTCAGAATTCCGTAGCCCCTTCCGCTTCCAACTTGATCCAAGAAAGTACAATTTTACTGTGAGCTACCGACATAAGTTCTGGAGAAAATTTAAGCTGTAAAATGATTGTACTGTGTAGAGAGAAAGAGATCCCCACTTTTTCTTCTTTGGAGAAATAAGAGTAAGCCTGCTTGCCTTGGAATTTTTGGAATCAGTCTGCTACTCCTGCTCGCATAAGTAGATTCTTATGGGCTAGGGTCATTTAGCAGAACATCTGCATTCATACGTGTGCATCGCGTCCCTTACAAATTACAGCCATAATTCTTGTACTACGACTCTCATAAAAAGGCAATTGAATGAATTGCTCTGTCATTTCATCCTCCTACTATGCATTGTTCGAACATTGCAAAGTTGTACGTACGTGTATTCATTCTCATGTACCCTTACCAAAACCCATTGTGCTTACATACTGTGAATTCTAAGTACCATTTTCGCTTAAATTGTTGCTTATGCTGCAAAGTCTTGTTCAGAATGAATTTTAAAGTTAAGCCTTTTAACCACTGAACCTTGAACCAAACCAATAAATACTGTTAATGCACCAATCGAAATCAAAGGTCGATGAGATGGAGGAACAATAATATGATGCTTGTATCATTCCATCTTTATGTTATGTCTTGTTTACTTTCCAGAATTGGATTTGGCTAATACGTACTTACTATGCAAAAAGTATCCCGTTAGTTTTAGTTGTATCAAATGAAATGGGTTAACTACTTAATTGTGTTGCAGTGCATCCCTGTATAAAAACAAAGCATATTATATGCCATGCTCCAAAATTGACAATTGTGGAAAGTGGGAAATGAAATAGGTCTCACGCTTGTTACTGGTGGTTGAAAGGAAAAACATGTGTCAATATGTGTAACTAATTCATTAGCTAAAATAGGAATTGCATGCTTAAGGAAAAGGACAAAAGTGACGTGACGACTCAACTACTTTGTCCGTCCGTCAACATCAGAGTAAACCCTGCTAAAATGAAGTGTAGCAATAATATATGGTACACAATGCAGCAAAATTTTGTGGAGAAAGCTTTTGTTAAACGTAGAGTGAAGTAAGCAAAACGTTCACGGTCTCATGATTTTCATACAAGACAAGAAAGGCGCATAACAGACAGGAAGTGGAACGCCGACAAGAAACAGCAAAAAGTTTTTTGCATTATGTGTTCATGTCTCATGCTCAACATTAGATAAGATATACACTTCTGACATGCATCATGTTATCATATATGTTATTTAATAAATGTGTTTCTGCAGCTGTGAATTTACGTCAAATCATATAAGTAAAAGTGGTTTCAACAACCATACTTCTCTATATTATCCACAACATTATCTCTCTTGGGTTTTACCAACCATACCACATAACATAACATCAAACGATGGGGTTTTCTTTCAAGACGGTAAACCTTAATTAGATTTGAGATTAAAATTTACTAAAATATAAACTGCAGAGGAAATGGACGCTTTAGACCTCGTTGAATATTCTCGACTTCATTTCTGATTGGGTTTCTGTCGGTCTGACTATGCTATACGAATTCCGCATTCGTGTCTCTTGGCCATCCACTTTTGAAATATATATTTTCACTTTTTGTATCCCAGCTGTGACGTCACATTTTTCATGTTGATGATAGGTAAAAGGAAAAGAGAAAGGTAAAGACATTGAAGTAGACACACGAGAAAAGTTGTTTGCTGTAGCTTTCCAATCTGAAAAAAATCTGACATGACACGGAAACAAAAAATATGCTGCCATTACTCATTACAACAGCATGAAGGAACGTGTGTAACTGATTGCTGTAAAAGAGAGAGTTTTCTTATTCTGCCTTTAAAGTATGAATGCCTCCGTTGGGAAAATGTGTGCTTGGAAGATGCATGCGAGCTTGAGTGAAATTTTAGTGCCTTCCCTAACACATACTTTATATCTCTGATTCAGCTAGTTTTCGTATAGATACATGCATGAATATATATAGTCTCATGTTCATTTTTTTGCACTCCAACTATTTTGCGAGTTGTTATAAATGTTACTCCTTTTCTTTTCGCAAAACGGTTTCAGAATGGGAAACGAACTGATTGCACACTTATTCATGTTGCTTCAAAATGGAATGATGGACACGCTTTAGCGAATGAATACACCTTTCGCTTTATTACATAATATTTTGTGTAACTGCTGCAGCTTTGCAGTAAAATACAATATATTATTCAATTCACGTCCAGATTACTTTAATAATTTTACGGATATTTGAGTGTACCCTGCATCATATAAATAAATACTTTTGTTCTTTTATTCCACATAGTAGATGTTCCCCCAACAGAAGTACCCCAAGCAGCCATGTGACAATACTCATACTCATCAGCTTGCATTTATTCATGGGGTAGGAATGGAATACTACCGCATGCAACTTCCTACTCAAACGTACCCATTACAACATTACTATTCCCATTACAAACCCACAGTTTGTGTGTTAAACGTGTGAGAAAACTGTTAAAAGACGAGTCAGTGTAAGACTGTGAGAGAGCTCTGAAAAACCTGGATTTTCCCAAGTCGCCGGAGAAAAAAACTTTTCTCATCACTTTCACGTTTTCATCCTTCACATAAGCATACCACCACCACACATGGACGGATGGGTGCCTTCAGGATACAAATTTATTAGGTGTACAATGTACATAATATGTAAAACTGGGATTCTCATAGATATACATATATTTGCAATCAGCAGTCTCTCATTTTGTTTACGTGTTTTACTTTATACCTACCTAACATACTACGTATTATACAGATACATCTATCAAGTTGCTGCAGTAAGGAAACTTTTCACAGGTTTCACAGAAGCAAAAACTCTTGGAAAATGTTGAACCAAATGAGAACTAAGTGTTGTGAAACTAATGTAACAAATCTTACTGGTGCAGAACAGAGCAGAGTCCATTCCCATCAAAGCGTATAGTATGTACATGGTATATACATATATATGTTTGCTACTCATTTTTGTTTTGATGAAAATGGTAAACATTTATATTGTTCAGGTTCAGACACAACATTTCAATCGCTATACATATATTATATAGGTATAACGGTATAAGGGTTAGATATTAAGTCTATGGTTGAGGTCCACACACAGTTCCTCGATTTATTTGTTTTTGCTGATTCCCTTATAGCTTGCTCCGTTGAACCAAGCAGTGAAATGACCAATGTACATATATTATATATCTGTGAAGCTTTTTACTCCTTGCTAAATATACATAATATAATCATATGTGCCTAGTGTTATTTGCCAGTGCTGCAGCAAAGAAGGGCGATGGGAATGAAAGGCAACTCCAGTTCCAGTATGGCAATGGCGATACAAAACTGAAGCTGCTAAGTATTTGCTTTTGCGTTATCGAGAAAGAAAAAAATAAGAACGAAAAGGGGGAAGTAAGCAACTTTCACTTAGATTCTCCACACTCATTTACTACACAGCAAAAACTCAAAACTACTGCAGTAGTGTCGGTGGTGGGCACATACATGAAATGAATTTATATACATACATGCATGTACATACGGTTGGCTGGTTGGTGAGATATTCTTTCAAGCCAGATGAATATATTGCGTTATTCTGGAGCTCCCTCCAGCAACCCGGTTGTGAGTGCCAGTGGTGATGACGGTGGTTCAAGGGATACATTACTGCTCTTGGTGAAAGCTTTGCTTTTTCCAAGTCCCTTTTTCCTTTACACTTTTCCTCTCCACAAAAAAGTTGCTTCTTTTTTGGGACACCGCATATAAGTAAGTACAACATTGCATTGCTTCACAAAGCACTTAAAAACGATTCGGCTTTTCCTGAAAAAAAAAGAGAAAGGAATAAAGGGGAGAAAGAAGCAAATACTAAAGAAACTTGGTACTTAAAGGTTTTGGTCCACATGTTGAGATGGAGGAACAAAAACTAATCGTAAGTAAAGTATTCCTCTTAAATTATACACGTTGTGAGCTACTACTACTTCTACTACTGATGACTACTAGCAGTCAAAGAGTTATTCCAAGTTTATTTCTATAAGGTTATTATTATTAGCAGCAGGAAGGAGTAGATTTTCAAGTCCACTCATCCAACGTGCTATATAAAGGAAGATCTTCTTTTGTTGGATAGGAAGTTAGTTGGCACATAAACGCAAAAGGAAAGGATGTGCAGAGCAGAGAGGCATTGACGAACCAAATGTAGTAATACTACCTAAACTGATAATAATAGAGAGAAAAGTGGGAAGCTTTTTTGCTTGTTATATTCACGTTGCTTCCTTGTTCCTAGCATAACATAACGTGTGGCGATGCACCAACATCAACCCAACTATAAACGGGGAATAACGGTGGCATGCATGAATACGAAAGCAGACTAACTCAAGCCTTCAGAGAAGAAGGACACACATTCACACATGCTGTAAGAGAAAGCAGACAAGCATGAGGCTTTTTATACAGAATTATTATTATTACTACTAGACGACTGCTCCAACATCCAACCAAACTTCTTCCATACGCGGTGATTTGCATGATTTTTTCCCCTTAACTTGTATACTTTAGGGAGTAGATTTTCTACAGAGTTAGAGATACACTCTCTCTTACTACTCAAGATCTGTAGATCTAAACTGTGGGTGTGGAAATTTGAAGTCATCTCGAGTACAAAAAAAAACATAATACTACTATACAGTTGATAGTAGAGTGTAAGAAAGAATACAAAACAAAATACTTTGCAGTAGCGTAAAAGTGGTTAGTGTAGCAGAGCAAGTAGTGTCAATTCCTGTGGTTGTCTCCAAAAAAAATATTCCGCATTAATAATAGACTAAATGTATACATGTATTGCTGGCACTCACGACAAAGGACATTGTTAATGGTAAACAACAAAACAGTTTTGGAATATAGGGAGTTTAGTCGGCTAAAGTAAATTAAAATGAGTGTCACGAAACTTTAGTTTTTACCTAAAGTATACACACTTTCTCTTTGCGCTATTGCTCAGTCAGTTTCCAAATACATGTTACAAAAAAGAAAAAATACATAGCGTCACTCACTCCTCCAACGTTGTTCTGTTTGTTCCGCATAATCACGCTAGTTTATTTTACATGTGTGTAATGTAATTGTGTTTTTGTGACGGTGACGGCATTGTTTGTATACATAAATGGTGTTTATTGTCCACTGAATTGCAAAAGTAAGTATGGATTTCAGTTTTTCTATCATCATCATATATAAAAATAATACAATACAACAAAATTACGGACATATGTACTTATGTATATGTAGAGTAAGACCAAAAAATAAAAGAATGACAACGACAGGAGAAGAAGGGCATCATTAAACAAAACATAACAAGAAGAGCGAAGGAAAGAAAGAAATAGAGTCCTTGATAAAAACTTTTGTAATATGTATGACTGAACACGTATACACTAGAAAACTCCTACCTATCCATAATAGTTAGCATCCAATCCAAAGAATCCAACTAGCTCAAGCCCCATACATTATTTGAAAACCACAGTGTTGACAAAAAAGGACAAAGGACACATTTTAACGGGCATAAATATTAGTAGCACCATCATCATCATCGGCATGTTAGTTTGGTAGTAGTGGTGTAGAACCATGAAAACTAGCCCACAAAGAAAGAAAAAAAATTTGTTAATAACTCTCATAGTCACATCCTATCGTATCGTGTTTGTTTGTCGCATGCATGTTTGCAGTAAGGGAACTTGAATGAATGGGAATATAAAAGGAGAATGAAACCGCAAAGTGCAATCTTGTGACTCTCTCTTTCTCTCGACATTGTGTATTTGAGGTAGAGCCGTAGAGGTTTAAGTAAGTACTACAACTACAAGCTCACACAAAAGTAATAATGATTTAGATTGTGTGGTAGCAGCGGTGTGTGATGACGCGATGCTGAGTCTATGTGAGCAACGATTTTGTAAAGAAACGTAAAGTAAGCAAATGTGAAAGAAAATGAAAGCAGCAATTTTGCTTTCTCTTTAAACACAGGATTAGAAAAGAGCTACACACACGTCCCATAAAAAAAGGGCGACCTGTTCCTAATGTACATTTACTTTTCTCTCTCTTCTGTCCCCATTAGTTTTTGCTCATTATTATACACACTGCACTACTACTGATCGTTATAATAGTAAAAAGGGAGGGCAGAGAGCAAACCACAGTTAACACTTTTACTTATGGATGTGTCTACCGATATAATCTAACCAATTTGTGGTTGTCGTGCTGCTGTGAAAGCGTTTTTGATAGAAATATATTGCATAAACTTCCCTTTCTTTTTGCTGGGATTCTATTATTTTTTGGCTTGGCTAATATTACGTAAGGGACTACTACTACTACGTGTGGTGTGGTCATGCTCTGGTGCCCTATAAGTATTGATGCATAAAGGAAAAAGTCGGCACAAAAAAAGATTCTTTTCCCTAGTTAGTACTTATCTTCTAATAGTACCTATAATATATTTGTACTCTCCTCTAGCTCTTCTTTACTCCTCATTCTTCTCTTCTCTCTTCTTCGTGTTCTTGCATTTCCATCATGGTTCATTCTACTCAACCACATCCAACAATATAACATAACATAACACAAACATTTTATATATGTACACATTCAACATTAAGACAATAAAAAAGTTGATGCTGATCTTACAGTATTAAATACAAACATAACTTTTTAGTGGATTACTTTCTACTCTTTCTTGCTTCCAGTTCCGTTCTACTAAAAATTACTACTTACATTTACTGCTCTAGACTTTAGCAAAAGAACAAAAGAAAAATATGAGCTGTTGGCCGATGTAGCGTGGCCATCCTTGTATCCGCACTCATCGAATCCACATCGACTGACAACGATAACGAGTTTGGTGATTCCATTCCAGCTACCAACACACTCATTCTTCTGCTGTAGAAAAACATGGAGTGGAGAGAAAGTCGGTGAAAACAAAGTGAAACTAAAACTTCAGCTTTCTTTCATCCCATAATAAATTTGGTGTGCTATACCAATAAATTAGTATAAATTGCAGAATTATTGCACCTTCAACTTTACAAGTGACGACGGAAGTGTCCTTAGCAAAAAGGAAAAAGTGTAATATCTCTCAAGTGCATGAGCTGTATGAAGCATTAATGAATTCAAAATGACTAAGCATTCACTGGGTGGCGGAGGTGCTGGGCCACATGGTGGTAGAGTCTATGGCACTAATAACAGATACGCCAACATAATCATTTGGTTACTTGTTCTATTTTTTACGGTAAGAGTTGGAAAGAGTATTTTGACTGATATATGGAAATGAAAGTTTTATTATAATATGTTGTTTATAGAATAAATCATTATAGAAATATATAATGTAGAAACCCGTTGTAGTAGTAAAAGTTTAAGTTTGTCATTTTACCCAAAAAAAAAATGGAACCACACGCCATGATTTCCTCCTGCTGTATTTTCGCAGACTCTGTTTACATTATTGTTCATCATGTGCTTCATCCATTTCTTGAAGCAAGCTCACGGCCAACTAGTATCGAGAGAATTTGATAATCCTGAAGCTACGGTATGTCGATATCCATTAAATAAAATTCATAGTCGATTCTTACCTGAAAGTACCTACAACCAACCACCTCTCTCTACCTTAATGCTTCCTTCCGTAATAAATATATATGAATTTACGTATATCTCTAGCACTTTATTTTTCTCTAGCATATGTACTATTATATACTCTCTTCCTCAGCCCATAAAACTATTCTGGTGCAATCATTTCTGAAGCGTGCTTAAATCTTGTCTTTCACTTCACATACAGAAAACCATCTACTTTCTCCTTTCGTTCTACTTTTTCTTGTGGATGTTGCTTTACCTGGGAGGCTCAATTTTTACACTTGTTCGAGGGGTAAGCCTAAAAGAAAACTTTTTTTTATAGCCATTCTAATAACATTTATACAAAAGAAAATACGATATTTCCATATCCCCAATTGGATGGGTAGAACCTAGAGAAAAATAAAAGTAGAGCCACACACTTGAATAATGTAAGATAGGAAGATATATTATATTGGATTACTTATGTATGTATGTTCCTATTTTTACGACTCGTCGTTTGGTTTTGAGGAAGTCTTATGTATTTTTTGTTATTGATTTTTTATTCATCTCTCTCTCTCTTTCCCATCTTTATAGCAATCCCTTAGCGTCCTTCAACGACCGGGGAAGATCATCCTTTACCTGCTATTTACAATCCTTGCCATAATCACGGCACTACTGTGCGTTTTGGATAGACTGTATCATGCCTGGATTTGGAGCTTTTTGAGTGGTATAATTTTCCTATATTGTGTAAATGCCAGTGCAACAATTACGTCCATTGTGGCTATCTGCAGTTGTGTTTGCTCCATTGACTGGTGCTTCCCTTGCTCCAAGTTGAAGGCTCTTAGGAATAATAGTCATAGCACGACATCAACCGTCACCTTCCTCTGTCATAGGAATGGAGGGAGTAGTAGCACGGTCAACTCAACTCCTGCTCACAAGTCAACGACAGTTACTGCATCTAGTGTGAATTATACATCGCATAAAACCTCTGTAAATGATGATACTGATGATAACGACGATTTAACCCGTCCAGCCACTTCCTTTAACAATCCTTGCTATCTTCTTGCTGTGTCTACTACGACGGATGAGAATGGAACTATGACCCCAGAGACGGGGGAAGGTGTGACTCAAGTTTAGAGAATGTCGCCGTCGACACAAAAAAGAGAAAGCTAGATATTGCTGTATTGAAATTGCTCATTTATATCGTTGAATATTTCATCCTTTGTTATATATGTTATAAACTATAGGTGTTGTATGTTATATGGTTTTTTATAATGCTAATCAAACAGAAATGTTAACTTTTCTCTTCACTTTATACATGCAAATACTCGCAACCGTAATAATGACGATTCAATTATGCATTCTGTAACCAATCCTTATATTATGTATATTTCTAACTTAAGGTATAATATAACATAACCATATTTTTACCTATTTCGCTACTCAAGTCTTCTCCTCGTTAAAAAAAAAGGTTCCGCTCATACTTGTTAGAGGCACTAAAATAACTTTGATATTATTATTATCATTATTACGTTAAAACTGTGTACAATAATAAACTCAATATTATTATTACAATTATTTAACAAAACAATGAAATTATGATGTAATATCTCTATAAAAGGCATAATAATCCTTTCAGGATTCTCTCCCAAAGTTTTTTATAACGTTTATAAATCCGGTGTTAACATTATATAGCGTCATTTCATAATACTTATATATGCTACGGTCTGATTCCATTCCATGTTCAATCCTCTGTCCCAATTCGAAATGGTTTATAATATAAAATACATGGTGAAAATGAACTTTAAAAAAAGCAATAACTCCAAAAAAAATGGAGGTGACTGAATTTCCCGTCAGTTACGCCATAATATATAAATACTAATAATATTAAACTGCTTGTAATGAAATATATATGATTCATATAAGTTATGGCTTTACTACACCTATTAATATTAATACACATGAATATGACAGTGATTTTATCAACTTACAAAAATGATTTTTATTGCAGATTTTGACAGAGAATAAAAAAATAATACTTATTCATATTATATACTTATGACATCACGGATAAACACACCAAGTGATTTGTTATTTTTAGAACGAAGCATAATGTTTTATGTTATTTAATGTCACACAAAATCTGACTGGGAGTTTTCACCGTGGCATAAAGCTCAACATGCAATATAAGATTATGTCATGTCATATCAACATCATCATCATCCAACTTGATGGAATGTATGATTTCTAATATTCTCCGGAAATCCTTCTTGATACATACATAAATGTATGTATGTACATATAAATATTATTATGGTTGTTGAGACATGTGAAGCATGAAATGTACACACATAAAAAGGTGTGTGGAGAGATGAACGAAGTAAACATAAAAGTGGCCATTGCTTCACTACTCATAGTTTTTGGTTTATAGCTGCCGAATTTGAGGATAAATGGGTGGCTAGACTGGATGCTAGAGTCACAAAACTCACACTACTTTCTACTCACTGCTTCTTGCTGCTACCGTATTGTTCTGCGGTGACAAAACTTTTGGCAACAGAATTGAGTTAAACGATCAAAGCAAAACTAGCCCCCCAGGGGTGTAATAACAACGGATGATGATCGAGAAAATGAAGTTTTTTTATTGTTCATGAGCGGAATGCTAAAAGCTGGTGTTTTCAAAGATGCGCTATAATATTAAGGCAATACGAGTAGTGCAGTGAAAGTTTTTGCTAAAAAGGAATATAATAATAACACATTACTCATGATGGAAAAGACCAAGGACCAAAAAAGCAGGATGGGCTATATTTATGTTCCTCTATATGTATTGATGTGTGAAAGTAAAAGCTCGCCTGCTACCCCCGATGGAATAACGTTAACGTTATGCCATCGCCGTCAAAGAGAAAACTTCAAACTCCTCTCTGATTTTAGACTTTTAGAGTCATAATCATAACAGAACTATCCTCATTCGTTTTCCTTTTCCCCTTGACATGTACTTTGTCGTGGCCTCCTACTGCGACATAAATCGTTGAAATCCTTGTTCATAGGTTTAATAGTCTATTACTCATTTCAAATTCTACATATGAATCCCATTTTTTTCTCTACTTTACTTCTTTTAAGAAGGATCGATGGAACAGGAGAATATCCAGAGAGATTCCGGATTTTGAAGTGAAGGCAAGCAGGAAAAGCATTGAATTGAAAGAAATCTCATTGTGTGACATTACATTAGAAATATATGTATGTATGTGTGGATTGTGGATGCCATGAGCTCCCCTTTGAAACGCTTTGTAACGTTTTTTATGAGTCAAACAGACACATCATTCTACATTTCTACATGCATATGCCCTCAGCTTTCAAGTCAAAGTCTCAGTCTTATTCTTTTGTAGCAAACTAACAACTTGTTCTCAAAGAAGGAGCAGAGCAGTTACTCATTTCATCTTGGAGGAAGCTGCATCATGGAAATGGAGTCAACTTGCTTCATACACAAGCACAAAGACACAAAGTCAGTCCAAGTCACTCAATTTTTGTAGCATTATTATTATTACATATTCTGTGAAAATATCGAGATCGTGAGACTTGAATGGAATTCAAAGAAATGGAAAAATGTAGGAGTTTAAAGCAATTCAATATGCAGTAAACCAAAAAATCCAACTATGATAAAAACGACAAGAATGAATGTTTTCTGTTCTCTACCAGCATTCTTTAATTCTGTCCCGGCAATAAAAGAAATTCTTTCCAATATTCATTTTTTGAAGTGGTTTGTTTTTACCCAAACCCACTACCAACCACGCACGGTTAAACTAAATTGAATGTAACAAATTTCGTGATTACATAAATATTTTACTACAAGCCATAACCCATAATATATATCGTCTCAACATGTTATGAAAAATTTGCCATTTTTTTCATATTCCCTGTGGACCAGAATCTTGACAAAAAGAAAATTATTTCGGGCCAACAAGCATGCAGACTGCTTAGATTGCAGGAGAAACTTTTTTGCAGAGATGATCTCTTTCTGAGAGATACATGTAGGTATAGTTCTAGAGACTTACTACGTCTTGTCTAAAGAACAAAGTACAAAGGAAGTCAGGAAAAAGGATGTCTGTATCAAATACATTTTTACACAGGTCCTTGTAACACAATCGTCCTTTTAGTTGGATTCCTTTACCATACCTATTTCCGATTTTCCAATCCTCTCTACTTGCTCTTGGTCTCACAGAGATGTGATGGGTGGGAAGATATGGAATAGTGTATAGGACATTTCTCTAGAAGAGCCGTAAAGGGTTGAGCTGCTGCTTGCTGCTTCTCTGGCTTGGCTGAATAATATGATCCTGGTTTCAGATGAAAGAAAACCATGTAAGTAAAAAAGGCATCTAAAGGCTTAGAAAAAATATTTTTTCTCAAGCTCTTCGATCCTTTCCCACTAAAACTGCTACAATATATAAAAGTGACAGAAAGAGAGAGGAGATGGGATGATACGTACCAGCATAGCTTTTATATACACTGTGAATGAGAAGACTATGTGAGTTCTTCCTTCGTAGTAGTAGTAAGAGTAAGTAAGGGAGTCCCACAAGAAGAAGAAAAAGAAAAATGAAGAAAGGAAGGACTCTCCTTCCCTTTTTTATGTAGGATGGGGAAAAGGAAAGGAGAGTAAAAAACACTTTTCCTTTTTGCCATTATGAATCTATTTTGAAGTCTACAATTTTTTAACTTGCTTTCTCAAAGTATCACATCAAAGCCATATCATTTTGTATGCAATTGCTGGGTGGGATATAGTAAAGTAAAGCAAGCGACTTTGTGTCGCTCACTGGAGACTTGTTTTTTTTGTTCATTATTCTTTAGTCAGCTTCCTTCATGTGTTTTTGTAGCTTGCTGGAGCTAGAGATATGAGAAGATTTTGTCGCGGAGAAAACAGATGAAACACATTTAAATACATGTACACCAAGCCAAAGCCAAGCCAAGCCAAACCAAACCAGTCCAACTATATATAAACAGAACATCTTTTGGAAATGGTATGGGAAGTGGAGTGAACTGCAGCATGTAGATAACCAGAACAAGTTTTTGTAGTAATACAATGTCACACTCATAGCATTTCCAAGTTTGGCAAGCTGACACAGATGTAAACAGACAAGAAGAGAGGAGGAGAAAAGATAGGAGAAAGTTATTGAGGTACCTAAAGAATCTCCAAAAGTAAAAGTTAATGTTTTGTAGACCGAGAGAGAAAAAACTGGAATAAACTTTGTTTTAAAACCTTTCATTTCTCACACACACACACATACATAATGTGGAATTTATGATGACACAATAAATCATAATGGAGAAGCCTTTAGTAGAGTCAGCAATGTTCTCGTCGTTGGTGAAAGAAACTGGTGAAAGTTAGTTTTTTTTGTATTTTTTAAGAAAGTAGACAAAACCCATTTTTTTCTAAGTTCTGGGTGGCATATGGGCTCAAAACGTAAAGGAAAGACGTGACAGAAAGACCATATAGTTTCACCTGTTTTTGTTATATGGTTAACTCATTTCCTCTCTAAAGTGTACAAAAACTTACATAAGAAAAACGATGCATTTCCACTCAAACTTTCCCATTTCCATGAATTGCCAGCCGTTTTTTTGGAACCATATAAGTTACTTACTTATCTTTCTCAAGTATATGCAATAATACACTAGTAGTGTTCGCAACTATAACGCTTAAGGAACTTGGTTTGGTGAGCCAAAGTCCTGCGTTCTTTCAACCAAAAACCGAAGAGCGGTTCGTACTACTCACGCTTACGTTTTTTGGGGGAGAAAAGAGGAACAGTTGGTACTTGTTTCATTCCATTTCCTGCCTGGGCTCTTCTCCTCCACTTTCTCTACGGGTTATTTTTTTGGTACATATACACATGGCTCACTAAAATCAGAACCATAGTAGACCAGACCTGCTCATAGCACCAGAAAGAGCGAGAGTTCCTTGACTTGCTCGCCTCACTTATAGTTATATTACATTATTTTTTCGGTTGGATGGTTTAGTTCCTATTATTTTTGTTTCGTTTCACCACTTTCTTCACTAAACATTACCTCTTCATGTTATTACCTAAAATTACTCAAACAGTTGGAGTGGCAATTGGCAACTAAGTTTTTATTATACTGTGATACTATCAATAAAAAGTAAAAGAAAAGCGAGTGTGACGCTGTTGGTTGTTGGACATTGGTAGGGTGTGGGGTATATCAGGTGTAAAAAACAACATGAGCAACAAAATCTGATAAGGGGAAATTCATTACCTTTCTTTCCTGCTATCCGTCTTTTCCTCCTTCGGTAGGATTCAACCGTATTGTGTGGATTTTGACGGACCGTACCGTATGTGTGGATGCTACGATGTGGCAGACTTTGTTTGCTTCTTAACCTTCTTTATTACTGTAAGTTATAAAATTTATATCATATAGTATAGTAGTAATTATCGAACCATTTAACAACATTTAATTTACAAGTGACACAAAAAGTTTTGAGGAGGAGGAGTTGGATGGAGAGGAAAATGAAAATTAATGTACATATTATTATTTCACTTAATCAATATGCTAATGAATTTCATTGGGGTTTAACCACCAGGCTCTAGTTGCGCTGCTGTCAGTTCAATACTTGGTTGTGTTCCTAGACTCATTCTCTACAAACGCTCAAGGGGTATGTTGAATAAATATGCAAAAAGGCAGATGCTGCCTTGTCTCATTTTATACTTACTCATATATAACATGCGTCAGACCTGTCATGTTACCTATGTTGATTCGTAATCTCATGGGACACACGTTTCCTCCATATTTTCAGAAACCATCATACTTACTAGCATCCATGTACTTTTGGGTAATCACATTTTTAGGATGTTTGGTGTTTGCAGGTATTCAAAGGGTAAGTGAAAATATGTATATGAGTATTTTTTCCACATGCTTATCGGTCATTGTCATGTTATGTACATAAATGTCGTGTCATGATGATGATGAAATTTTTTTTTATCTTAGCGATCAGTAGCCCTTCTGAAATGGCCAGGAAGGTTCCTAGTGTTTCTCCTCATTTCCGGTTTAATTGCAGTGACAGCCTTCCTCTGGATCGTGGACCGGACTCATCAACAAGGTGTTCATGACTTGGAAGGGAAGTCTGTGAAGCTTTTTGTAATGCTTTGTGTAATAATCGCATACTTTATCGCAATTCATAAGCTCATTTTAACCATTCAAAATCCTACCATTCGTGGTGGAAGGTTCGTTCCTACTATTGCGGCTGATGATGACGACGACTCCGACCAAATTACCCATCCAACTATAGCAGACTTTATTCAAAAACGACGCAAGGGTAGAAAAAGTAACAAATTCAACAAAAGTACTAATGAAAATAGCCGGCCAATCAATGTTGCCAGTGATGGTGTCAACTATTATGTAGTCCTATTAGAATCTCCGTACAAAAGTGGGGAGTCTCGTTTTGCTACTGCTACAAAATCCCGAAGAAATAATATGCTTAATGATGCTTATGAACAGGAGGATAATGCTAGTAATAGTAATATTACCGAAGTCTGATCAAGAAATAAATGTACGAAAAAAATGTGTAATGATTAAAATAATTATTTTATTAGTGGAACGTGAAAGATTATTATTTCAGATTATGATACATACCATAGCTTTTGCTGTAGTAGATAGATGAAGTAATATTCGACAACTAAAAAATGTGTCAATTTAGATTGTATAGAAAAAGCCTTCACAGAGAAATGTCGTTCATGTTTAAAAAAAGGTTAACTGCTGAAGCTTCAAATTGAGAGTACGACGAGTGCGTGCTGTATTTTGTGTACGTGTACTTAAATAAATGTGTATAAATGTTAACTATAGAAGTACAGAGAAAAGGAAGATTCGGATTGCGTTCATGTTGATAAAAGTAGAAATTATGTGTTTGATGATATGTATTGGTCCGAAATGTGAATCTGTAGACAGACATGTTTAATGTTATGAAAATGAAATTATATTATTATTATGCGCTTTAAATCTTCAATCTTCATGCAATGTATATATCATAAATTGCCATCCTCCGCCGTTTATCATGGGTATTTAACTCAGGTTTTTAACTGCTAGGTGTAAATGTGAAGTGAAATGAAAAATACAAAAATTTTTAATTAAGACAAGGGGCATCCCTAACCAATCAATTATAGTTATTACGTAACATTTTACGTGACATCTTTGCCAAAAAAACATGTAACTTCATTTTAAATGTTGTGCTAATTAATTGTAAGTTAGGCTGACTATCAACTCTATTGACTAGAATGAAGACAAATTACTTACAGTGTATTATATAAAGAATTATGTAATTTAATTCATTTTATGACAAAAAAACAATACTGTGTAATAAAGACGATTACTAAAAACTCTAGTTAACTTTCATATCAATGAAAAGAAGGCTAACTTAATCATTGAAAATTGAAGATTGAAGTTTATGCAGATAGAAGAAGTTCAAGTATGGATGTACTTTATGCACTTTGTTTAGGCATCATAAAAACAGCATACATAAAGAACGGATATTTGTTGGAGCGCATTTGAGAGCTGTACACACGTTTTTACGATTTGGTTACGAGTGAGCTTGCTTCATACGTTGTGCATATTATTCGTTCGACATCTCTCAAGTCACAAGTTCTCAGCTGTTTGGAACGAAGTGAAGAGATTGAATTTTTTTGGAACATCAAAACATTTGAAGCCGTGTGTGAGAAGCTTATTCTTTAATTGTCTGATCTTAATTAGGTATGGAAATTTGTTTTATTTAGGTTGGGGTCGAAGTTTGGTTCACAGTATTTTCTGATATTTCTATTATTGATTATGAGCTTATCATTTATAAAATAATTAGTTTAATGTGATTGTAACTTGTAACCTTCAACTTTTTGCTTTTGAATCCGCAGTACAAGAAAATAAAGTCGATTCAATTCAGCCAAGGCGCAGCGTAGAAAATGAAGCCAACTGCTGTGGTAGATGAAATGGTAAGTTTAATTAAATGAGCTAAGTTAAGTTGACAGTCAACAAGCCGATTACTAATGAATTCTTTGTTTCAGTTTCCTGAGGGTGTGGGGTCTTACATGGACGAAGATGTAAGTTAATAATTATTAGCTGTTATAATTTCTGGCTGGTAATTGTGAATTCAGAATTTGGGACAGTTAAAAAAAAACTTGTACATTGTTTTTATCAGACGGGTGCTGGAATCATAGTGGACTCCAATCGGGAAGGGATACACGCTGATTTCTACAACGGTATGTGCTAGAGATTTTAAAATTAAGTATTTGTAACAAGCGTTGTCTTGTCGGATGCCAGAATTTCGTCACTAAATTGATATATTTTGTTTGGCGTGTCGCTAAATAATTAATTATGTCAAATTGTGAACTGGCTGCTTTCAGATTTTGGGGACATATTTGACGATGAAGATTTGTCTTAGCCATGGAATGGAGTGGGATTGTTGATTGTCTCTACTCAATCTGTCAAAAAACTCATATCTTCATACATTAAAAGCGATAAGTATTCCACTCTTAAGAATCTGTATGGTACTTACCACATTCATTTTAAGAAGTTAATGAAAGTCTTTCCTAAATAAAGATTTCATTATTGCATTTAATGAAATTAATAAACTTTTCTACCTAGACTTAGAAATTACAAGACCTCACTTTGAATTGATTAAACTTACAAATTAGTGCTTAAATACAACAGTATGTATATGTAACACCTACCGCGTGCGTACCATATTATAGTGTTAAATGTGTGTAAGAAATGGGGACGAGATTATGTTTTTAAAAATGAAATAAAGTTTGTAATGTGCCCGTAATCCTGAAAAAGTTTTAATCATGGCTTTATGTACTTGAATAGTTTTTACTTCTAATGTACCATATTCGTCGTGTGTTTGCTACTCTCTAGAAATTTAATAGATATTCCGTTTTTTGACAAATCACCACAATATAAAGCTTCGACTACCTGACCATACAGAAGTAGTATTATTTTCACTGATTTATTATGTTTTTTGTTTACATTTATAGCACTCCATTTAGGATGTATGAATGAATGAATGAATCAGAGTGAACTAGCGTTACTGAATTTGAATTGAAATGTTTATATTAGGGAGCTTCTACGCATTACACGATTAGTATTATTATGATCATGGCAAGAAGGGTAACATGACAGATGATTTAGTTGCAACTGTTGAAAGCTAAAATACTGTTCATTCTTTATAGATTGAAATCCGCTTTGAATCTGTAAACACAATAGTGAAACATGCATCTCTATACCAAATCAAACGTATTGATTTTTAAAGCTTCTATATTTGCAACCGCATACATTTCTTTTAGGAAGTAAGTCCTGTAAACATTTGCTATCACAGGGAATGTAGGTTTTCACAATATTCCTCAGGTGCTTGAAAGAGCGAATTTTTGCAAATCACTATCAAAACAATGACGGTCAAGTTCAGTGTCAACAAAGCATCAATACCTTTTGCTATGAGGTATGAGCTGTAATGTTATCCGTTCTATATGCTTCATCTTCTTCATGATTTTTACATCTTGTTCCTTTTCATCGAATAATGGCCATATGAAGAAGCTAATTTACTAGACCACACAACAGCAGCAGAATAATGCATGGCGAATAAGTATTTAAAGGCATATTTCAATGAAAGAAAGTACTCATTCAGCGAAGCGCTTTCAGCCTCAAACCTCTTGAAAATGACAGGCACTTAAACCGATCCCAGAAATTCCATCTTGAATATGTAGAGTTTCACATTGCCCACACAGGTGCTCGAATCCCTTTCCTTTCCTCTTGACCCGATCACCTACATTTCTCTAGTACACGTTGCCAGTCGTATACTCGAGCCCCCTAAAAAGGGTATAAATCCTCACGAGTTTACTAAAAAATCATTCACACAGTTTTGAGCGTTCACCTCACCATCAGTGCAAATGTTTTTCAGGTAGTTATCCGTTGGAAAAGCAATTTAGGAAATGTTGAAACCAAAGTTAGTCACAGGTGCTATAAGGTTCCTACTTTTACTCCTGGTGTACCAGGCAAGTGCCAAAGTGGAGAATTCGTTTCAAAGTAGCCAGTATGCTCAATACAAGGATTATTACTCGACACCTTCGCCCAGTTATCACCAATACCCTGATTTGACAAAAAGTGCACCTGGATCAGGAGATGTTGGCAGTGATTCTAAGCAAGTTGAGCCGCCACAGGAACCGTTGCTGAGTCAATCATCCTCCCAACAACCTGTACAAGGTGCTCCTAATCAGCATGTCTACTATTATGAAACATATCCTATGCAAGATTCCTCCAGAGGAAGTGCATACAATGTCCCAGGAGCAAACAAACGATGTACTTATATGGCTAACGGAAGCATGCGATGCTATTCCAGACAAGACTTTGGTAAGTAGCCTTTACGTTTTATCAAGCTATGGATAAATTCATCACATGAATGATGTCCTCATAATTTCATGATTTTTTGTTCGCAGGTGACTATGATACAACTGGTGGTGATGGGGACGCCTCTGGAGCCGGTTTAGGTGGATTTGCCGGACTTATAGGACTTCTTGGTCTGAAAGGTCTTAAAGGATTGGCATCCGTGAGTCAATTAATTTAGGCTTGTGTTCCTTGTTAAGAAATGAGTTATGCAATATTATGTCAATGCAATTAATCGAATTGTGGTTTGTCATAGGTTCTTTTTCCTGCAATAATCCCACTTTTATTTCCACTCATATTTCCATTATTACTACCAGTACTCCTTCCGTTATTTTTGCCATTACTGCTGCTTCTCCTTCTTCCTATTCTTCTTATACCTATCCCTGTTATCAGCGTACCAGCACCAACCGCTCGAAGTCTTCAAAATGGATTTTCGGAAGCACGGAAAATGGCTTACAATACTTTTGAACGTGTGGTTTCAAGTGATGAATGTGTCGAAAGGATTTCTTGTGAAATTTCAAGAATGAGCCGAGGACGGAAAGCTGGCGAGTGGGTAGAAAAGTAAGCATGAGATATTGTAGCCTAACTTGAACTTGACTTGAACTTGATGAATTAATCCTAATCTAACGTTTGATTTATATTTCAAGGGTTTTGGGATTTTTACCAGAAAAAAGCTCTATAACCAAAAGAATACACAAAGGATTTAATATGCACAGCAATACAACTGATGACTACTCAGATGGAGAGATTGAACAACAACGAAGTGCATGCAGCAGATTAAAATGCAAAATGCTGAGTGTATTTGATGCAACCAGCAGTGGTTAATGGCTAACCGAATAACTGAACTTGTAGACAAACTCACAACTGGACATTTACAGACACACATGACATTCATACAGAATGACTGACTTTTTGAGGACTGAAACGTTTGCACTGGAATTCTGACATGACACGAAGGACTATAGCTTTATGAATTTTAGCTCGAACCGATTGGACTATGACTGGCTGGACTTGAGATTAACACTGGAACTTGCACTGCGCTCTTTGAACACGGACACGGAATTAAAACGATGGACAATATTACGTTTAAAAAACCACTGTTACGCTACTATACTATACTGACGATTGACTAGAACAAAAACTGACTTACCTCTTTGAAACACAGGACTTACTAACTACTAACAAGTACGTGGACTTTCAATTTTTACAGCTTGGACTAACTGTACGTGGACTACACGGACTTATCAACACAACAGATTTACGAATTCACGACAAGTTATTAAGATAGTAGGAATTTTTGAGAGATTATTTGTATTTTAACTTACTCACATGAAGCTTTATATTATGTTCACGATGTCTTATTACTTAATTTATTGCAATGAAAATTGTTACAATATTCAGAGTGGACAGGACATAATAAAGTTAAATCATTTTTTTGTAAAAAATACTCTCCACATTTATCAAACAGTTGACTTGACTAGTTTGTCATGTTGATTGATTACATAACACTACCGGCCACCATATCCTGCAACAGAATATATTCATTTAGTATCATTTATACATATAAACCAATTAAAAGAATTCCATATTGATCCCAAGTATTATTCACCTGCAACTCTGTAATTTCTTGAGTCCATTCTAATTTAGCTATTTTAGGTACTGCTACCAGAAACAGTTTTGTGACCTTATTAGCGTTCTCCTTAAATGTTTGCAAAACATGCTCAACTGAAACTTTTTCACCGCTATCACGCCAACAGTCGTAGTCTGTAGCCATCGCCACAGCGGCATATAAAATGCCTGCCTCCTTTGCTAAAACAACCTAAAAGTGTCAAAATAAGGTATACTATAATAGATATTACATTCATGCGAGCAGCTTATTAGAGGAAATCATTTCAGCATCCTTTTCTGTTATGAATTAAAGTAATACCTCTGGGATTTGGGTCATATTAACTAAAGCCGCTCCAAAACTGCGATACATATTGCTTTCAGCCTTGCTTGAGAATCTTGGTCCCTCAACTGAAAATTGTTATTAAAATTAAAATCATTATCATCACCATTCAATCAACGCATGAACTGCGTATAGTTTACTTGACAAAAATGTTTCAGTAAAGCCTTACTGACAACTACAGTTCCTGATTTGTGGAATGGGATGTTCAAATCTGTAGCAGTTTCCACCAACACCTTGCGAAGCCCTTTGCTGTAAGGCTCATGCATTGGGATGTGCAAAACACCCTTAGGGCAACCTGGCGTCTTGCCATCATAGAAAGTTTGCTCCCGTTTGTGTGTCCTATCAATGAACGTGTCAGGAAACACCAGGTCACCAGGTTTCACTTCCTCTTGCAGTGAGCCAGAAGCTGTAGACACAATGATGTGAGTACATCCTGCTTCTTTCAGGGCCCAGATGTTTGCCCTGCACAAGAAATGGGGTTGCGTTATAGAATGGACCACAAATAAGCTTTTTAGTCTTTGTCAACTTTTCATTGTTGATAAAGATGACAAGTAAAAAAAAGAGTTCATGTTTTTTCATGCGGTTGAGCCCCAAATAATGTACCCGAGTGAGTTTAGTTGCTACAATACAACATGGCCAATA
Source organism: Orchesella flavescens (assembly GCA_964034955.1). Lineage (NCBI taxonomy): Eukaryota > Metazoa > Arthropoda > Collembola > Entomobryomorpha > Orchesellidae > Orchesella > Orchesella flavescens. The sequence continues at coordinate 7,925,750 of OZ035958.1, read as the reverse complement.
AAAAAGTATTATTAATATTGTCCTGTTTTTACAAACCTGTAGTTAACATTGGTAGGGGAAACATCATGTTTCCGACCATGACGAGCTAAGAGAACACAATCAACTCCTTCTATAGTCCCATGAATCAATGCATCGGAAGGTTTTCCAAACGCAGTCTCCACAAACTCCTCTCTTCGATTTTCTAAAAGATCAGGGTCATCGAGTCCAGACCCTCCGATAATTCCAATTTTTACAGGCATTTTGGCAGATACTCAAGTTTTTCTATTAAAAAAAGAATTTTAAAAAGATAGTTTCTAAATTAAGTAAAAATGTGAATGAAACACACGGAATGTGCAACATAAGCAGATAGCCGGCATGAAGCAGACTACAGGGAATAGTATACGTCAAGACACCCGTGATCCATACAACTTAATATACATATTCCATCCACATGTACATAATGTGTTTCTGACATAAGGTTCTATTTGTTCGGTCTATGTACATATGTGTGTATATGTATCTCATGCAGAATGTACATATAGCTATAAGGAAGATGATAAGGATGATATAAGATTCAACTTCAGTCAGCGCTGCTTGGATTTGTTAAGAGTTGAGTATTTATCACCCTTTATCAAGATATGTAGTAAAATGTAGTCCTTCATTTCATTCATCCATGAATCTACATATGAAGGTCTGAAAAATAATCTGTTCCTGTTAGTTTCTTTCATGGATATTGCATGAATAAAGGGTAAATTTAAATGGCTCTGATTCACGATTACTATAATGAAGCAGGCTTTGAATGAAATTAATTTTGTGTAGCAGTCAACTCAATTCCATCGAAAGAAATACTATAATATTGAAATTATGTCTGAAAATGGAAATAGAGGAAAAAGGCTTAAGTCTACGTTTGGAGTATTTTAACTTACATTCATACTTTTCCAATTTACCAAATGAAGATTTTCCCCTTGACCTACAGTCATTATATACATATTACTGATACGCATAACGCATAAATCTCAAGATGTCATATATTTAACATATTACATCATTACATTTTGTACATGAAACATTTTATAAAATACCCATGGACCACGCAAAACAAATGAAGTAATTTTTTTTAAATATTACAAATATGGAAATCTGCTGGATTGATTAATTAAAATTTGAAACAGTATATGTTTTATTGTAATTCATATAAATTTTCACCAATTCGAACGTTCCAAACGACAACTTTACCATTCTAATTGCAAAAAAGTGAAGCATAAAGCATCATGATCTCCACAGAACATTATTCCTTTTTGCATAAGCATTTCACTCTTTTCAATTTGCATTTGCAAACAACCATCCGCATTCAGTTCAGTTCAGTGGGTATCATATACCACAGTGTACGTAATGTACAATGTACATAAGAATTGAAACATGATATGATAATGGGAATAAGGCATATATATATATACTAGACCAAACACCTAAAAGGATATTTTTTGGGCATTTGTGCGAAAGAGAAGAAATGCATTTGATCACGGCGGCCTTCTCTAAACACCTCTCAAAAGTATCCAATGAAATGAGAATGCCCAGTTCCCCCATCTGAATAATACATAAACATCTTGATCTAACCTTCTTCTTCTACTTCTTCTTTCCTGTTTGTGTGGAGATTTTTATACACATAATATTTCACAGCCACTACATCACATCACAAATCACAACACACTCTCATCTCATCATTCTCATCACATCTCATACCTTTGGTGCATTATTTAAGTAAAGAATACTTTTTTACACTGTTTATTTAATTCAACTTAAAAAAAACTATACCTACATGTGCAAGGGTATAGTAAACTGGTCGGAAAGGAACACACCACAAGCACTTTATCTCTCTCATGTTCTTTATGAGACTGAGCCTACCCGACAAGTGGAGTTTGTCGTCTGAACTTGAACTGAAATATTATGAACTTAAAAAAATAAAACAATGGTGACATAAATCCTCGCATGATTGCACGAGCCATCATCATCATTATCATCATCATAAAGTTCCAACTCCAACTTTAATTTGTCACCAATAATGAGCCATGAACTCACGCACTACTGCAACAAAATGTAGAGATGTTGGATGTGGTGTTTTGTGCGAAGCAGTGCAAAATGTAAAACAAAAAAAATGCAGTTGCACAAGTTGCGTTGTAAATTATTTGTAGGATTGCGTATGTTATAAATGTCAAAAAAGGTACATGTGTTGTTGGTGAGGTTGTGTGGGTTCCAAAGTACGTACACGTGCGGAATACTACTTATTCCAGCAACGCAAGGTATACAATGAAACCTTCCTTGGAAGAGTTGCGTTGCACCTGCATTTAATTTGTTACTTATAGGTACTAATTTGTACAACTATTTATTAGAATAATATATACCGGAAACCAGTCAGGAGCTAATAAGTAGTAGTGGGCTGAATAATTTTTTTATGTATAATAATGATTGAGATTTCGGTAAAGAATATACTTTGGTTGTAGCTGCTATACTACTCAAGAAATTAATGTTGAATTTACTAGCACAATAACTATAATTTTTATTTGAGTGTTAATATCCAATTTTAAGTGGGTAATGATTTTATATATATGAAATCATTACAGAGAGGAGGATTAAACAGTACAATAATGAGTTATGCAATATCTTATGTACTTAAAAATACATTTTTATACAATAATATATAATTACCTGTAATTTGAAGTAGAATAACACAGTTTTGGAACTCCAATCCAAATCAATTGTAAAACTGTTCTGCTTTCTACTGTAACGCTATGTAAACTGTTTCACGAGACGAGAGTGGCGATGATGGAAGGTGAAATGAAGTTTTAACTAAAGGTAAAAATTATCGCACAATATAAAGTTGAGAAAGTGCATTTATGTATTTGTTTACCAATTACAGAGATGAAGTTGGGTGGCCTATTCTCTAAAATGTTGTGAGAAGAATATAGATAGTGGATTAGTTAAATTATGTAATTTTATTGTGACAGAATATTCATGTGATATAATTTTTTAACAGTAGATTAAGAATAATATTAAACATTTGTAATGACATGACAAAGGAAATTTAAAAATTATTTGTTCAAAAGCTACAGCTTTTTTAAAAAGAATTACTGAATTGAAACCAAAATAATATAGATCTTCCTCTCTAACTTCAGGTATGCAAAGTAAATGGAAAGAGAAGCTGGTTCACTGTCCATATAGTATCTGTAGTTTTATTATTCATTGATGCCTTAGACTTACATTGTAATTTTTAACAAGACTTTTGTTGAAGATGTAATAATAATAATAATATGGATGTAGCTACGTTAAGTACAATGGTTAAATTTAAATTTAAATCAGCTACTATACGTTATGTAAACTTAAAAGTACTAGCATAAAAGAAAAAGTATGGGTTCTACGTGTGACGTGGCGGCGTGGTTTGGGTGAATGGTTATAATTGTTCAAAGTAAAGTTATGTGGACTCTCAAAAAACAAGTTGTTGGACAGTGGTGTGTGTAGCAATTTTAAGTGATTCCTTAAAACACGAACCTACAATCCAGGTAGGTAGGAAAGACTGACTTTATTACAAGAAAACATTTCAACCCCCCTAAGGGCGGGTTCAACATTAGTTCACTGGAGGAGTTAGGTTCAGAGTCTTCGGAGATGGTAAGTTAAACGCAGTTTTAATATAATGATGTTTTATTTGAATCAAGTTAAGCAGTAATTTTTCTAGGCTTTGTAGAACACATGCGTAGTAGTTCTATCACACTTCATTCTGATTCTAAGTCGTTGGTGAAATTAGAGTGTGAGTCAATTAGATTAAATTCTGATGAGTACCTATGCCTGATAAAGAACAGTCAATATTACATTCAAATACAACCCTTGACTTATGAGAAGAAAGGTGTTTGCTTGGTACTATTTGGTTTGCATACATTCATATATTTGCAACTGGTGTTTATATTTGATTATAATTAAGTATAAATGTAGGTTTATAGTTCACGTGGATTCCTCCATATCCTACGTGTGTGTAGGTTATGTCAATCAATACAGAGACACCATTAAGTTTTTGCCAACTTTCTCCAAAACGTTTCCTTTACTTTCCCCAAAAATAGAAGAGATAACCTTGCAAATTTTAAACTGTTGAGTGGGAGTTCCTATACCTGAAGTATATTCTGTATTGTATCATCAATATCGTTATCTAGAACATGATAGAAACCCACCTGAAATGTTTGCAATGACAAATGAAGGACACCACTTGCTCAGGCTTTGAATTTAGAATACATGAAATTTGTGTGGTTAATGGAATAGTTCAATAGAATATACAATATTTATGTAACCAATAATTTTTCATATTGATTTGACCCAATTTTACTACCAATTTTATCATCACATCACATTTATACAAAAGAAAATGAATTGGATTTGTATTTCTAAAAAATCCAATGGTGAATAATATGCAGATTGCTTTAGTTCCTCTGCAACTTATTCGATGTACCTTAAATTCAATATAACAAATGGAGCTTAAGTATCAGAAATCGGAGTAGAAATACAAAGGATAAGTATACGTTGAGTTGAACGCTTTGTCCGCTATTTGTCCTCACGCTACAAATACACACACGTCATTTCAACTGTCCCAAATCCAAAATTATAACATAACACTGGCTCGGCTGAGCTGGAGGAGGGGGGAATGTGAGTAAATGCAATTAAGTAGGATATTTTTTTCTGTGATCGATGGGCCCTTAGCAAGTGAAGCGATAACGATCTATATTCGCTTGTCTAAACAACATTTTTGCTATTATTATTGACATTGTTATTTTTGTCAGCAGCTCCAAGTTTTTTTTATTTTGCAAATTGTCATAATAATCATAATAATGGTTTTTATATTTATTGCGGCATTTAATATGACTATCAATAGACCAAACCCACTATTTGGTTTGTGGAGAAAAGATGTGACAATAAAAGTTGGTGAAATTGGGAACGACAATAATAAAGTTTGGCAAAAGTACGGAAAGGTGTATATAAAGTATCAGCATATGAAAAACATAGTTTATTGATGAATTCGCTTTGGCTTAGATACGTAGAGAGGGGCTCTCCACTTTTCTGTTTTTTTGGCAATTTCCCGGATATCAGAATTTTCAGTGTCACCAGCGGAATATCAGGCTGACATTGGGAACAAGTACGCACAATTTACACATAATATGCATACATCATTGTACGCGAGTGGTGCCCTATAAAATGACATGACGTGTGGTGACGCATATGGCTCTACTTAAATTACGATGAGAATCTTGAATCTAATAGAGTGACAATTTTTTTATATTTGGTCAGAAAACAGTAGTGTGGATAGTGCAAATATTAACATGAAGTATTCTACACATTATGTCTCATGTTTACTTTTTCCTATATTATTGTAGAAAGTGCTAGTGGAACTTATTCTCGGCCATCGTGCCACCATAAGAGAAAGACCAACAGCGGAAGGATTCACTCATGATTGGGAAGTCTTTGTTAGAGGAGACTCAGGAAGTATCCAAGCATTTGTGGACCGTGTCATTTTCCACCTTCACGAATCCTTTCCAAAACATAGAAGAGGTAAGAACAGACATTTGAAATGGTGTATATATGATTATCTTTGTAGATAAAAGAGTCTCTAATGATGATTTTAATTACTGTATTTAATAATTACAGTGGTGAAGGAACCGCCTTATTGTGTCAAGGAGTCTGGATATGCTGGCTTCATTTTGCATATCGAGGTATGAAAAATAACGTTAAACGCGATGAATATATATATATGTATATATATTATGAAATGAATATACAATTTTTCATTCACCATTTTTAGATCCTTTTCAAAAACAAAGATGAACCAAAAAAAGCTGACTTTCAGTATGACCTATTCCTTCAGTCAACTGGTCCACCTATAAACCCATCCCGTAAAGAAAAGCTGATTTTTAACTACCCAAGTGAAGAGTTTGCAAAAAAATTGTTCAAAGCTGGTGGGGTGATTCTGGAAAAGCCAGGTCATGGAGCGGACAAGGCAACATACCAAGCCATAGCAGGCACTGGCTCAAGTAGTCACCATTCTGGGGGTGGAAAGTCATCAAAATCCTCAAGCTCATCCAAAACATCTCCCAAAAACTCATTTGAAAATTTATTTGGCACGCCAATCAAACGTTCCTCCTCCAACGTCAACTCATCGACAGCCAGTTCCTCCTCGACAACGCAAGCAGCCACTGTATCAGGTAAAAACGGGTCCCATACCAAAGAAAAGCCGGAGAAACCCCCAAAAGAGAAAGTAGAAAAGTCTGAAAAATCCTCTAAATCTTCTAAGTCATCCTCCTCCAAATCATCGAAATCTCCATCAACTCCTGAAGCCGTTAGTGCCACAAGTTCTAAATCAACTAGTTCCAAATCCTCGGCAAAATCCTTGCCAACAGAAAAAGGAGAGAAAGTGTCATCGAAAAAAATGCTCCCTCCTGTCAACACCTCAGTTCCAAAGAAAGCAAAAAAGTCATCAAAAGAAGAGTTTATTGAGCAACCTAAACCCTCCAAATCTTCAAAATCTCATAAAAGTTCCAAAGCAGACAGGGAACCATCAGCAAAGCACGAGAAAAGTTCTTTCAGTAAAAGTAACAAGTCATCCTCAGGATCAGATAGAGAGCAGCGTCCATCATCCCGAAGTGAAAAGCTACCCCTTAGTCCCATTTCAAGCTCTAGTTCATCATCAAGCTGCTCTTCCGAGAGTTCAGTTGCTAGTGCCATAAGCTCAGAAGAGGAAAGTGATTCAGAATCAGTGCCCACTCCTCCACCAGTAGTCGTCATCCCCAAAAAGTCTCCCTCAAGAAAACGTTCGAAAAAGAGCCAAAGCCGGAGTCCTGCATCTGCCTCAATATCCTCACCCCCTAGCTCAGAGTCATCTACCTCATCTGTTCCCGCCTCCTCCTCAACATCGAAGAAAAGAAAAGGAGGGAGTTCAGGGAATGACACGCCACCAGTTGTGAGTAAAAAAGTCATATTAGAAAAGGCTGTTCCTGTATCTACCACAAAAGACTTTAGAGAGTCGAAAAAGTCCAAGGGTAAAAGCTCAGGTGGGAGCAGTGAGAAAAGTTCAAAAAGCGCAAAAATGGTTAGTTGTGAAGACATTAGTTCTGCAATAAGTCCAAATACCTCATCCCCCGGCCCCCCACCAAAACTCAGTAAGTCTAAAGGAGGTCACGAGATTGCCTATGTTGAAACCAGCTCACCTCAACCACCAACAAAAAAATTAAAATCATCAAAAAGTGGGAGCCAGCATCACAACAATGTAAACTCAACCAGCTCATCATCATCTCACTCAAAATCAGGGAAAAGTTCGAAATCCCAAGTGGACTCTCGGGAACGAGCCCATGACAGGGAAAGAAAGGAAAGAGAAAGTATTCGGGAAAGGGGAAGGCGGAGAGACTCCCGTGACTACAGCTCAAGATCTCGCTCTCGATCCCGAAGTGAATCCGTCTCCAGCTCTACCTCATCCTCGGATGTCTCTTCGGACGGGACTACGAGCAGCAATAACGCCCAAAATAGTAGTGATATCGGAGCAAATATCTCCAGCCCAGCGTCGTCTGGAGGAGGAGGTGGTGGTAATGGAAATGGTAATGGAGGGAGTGGATTCAGCCATGCTGGTGTTGCTGGCAGTATCACTGCAGAGATGAAGTTACTCAAGGAGCTCCATGCCAAAATCTCTTCACTGGATGACCCTGAAAAACTCCAAGAAATTGTGGATATAGTTGAAGCCTGTGGAAAAGATGCTTGGTCGGTTGAGAATGGTCTCACGTTTGACTTTGACTTGTGCAAATTAAATGCAAAAACGATTGGGAAACTGAAGCAAGCAATTCTTTTGTAAAAACAATAATAATTAGATTAAAAAATATGTCTTTGTGTATTTTGAATGGAAGGAAAAGTTAAAAGGCAAGGCAGCTACTAATCAATGGAGTGGATTGATGTGATGTGTTGTCGGCCATGCCGTTTACTCGTCAAGTCCGCCTTATTCCTGACTATTGTGCTAATTAACCAGTATTGTTCAACGATGATACGTAATCCATTTTTTGGATCCGACGAAAAATAATTAATCTGTTGGTAAACCCTTAAGAATATTGCTTCATCACCTATATATTCCTTCGTTTGTTGAAATCATTTTATATAACCATCATTTTTTTTTGCTTTCACTCGCTTTCAACTTAATGTGTATTTTTATTGCATATCATGATGATGATGTGTAGAGATGAGTGTATGCGAACAAGTTGTTGTTACATTTCAAGATGAATTTTAATTGTTTTTGACCTTGTTAATTTTGTTGGTGGATTGGGTTTACCATTTCAATTACCAAATATATTCCATCGTGCTCGACCATATATCATGTCAAGGTAGATAATTTAAATGTATTTAATTGGCAGGGTGTAATTGTATTGTGACATTCATGAAACAATAACTGCATGTTGATTGTACCAATCTGAGTTGAGTTTTTTAATTTATTTATTAATTTGTGAACCAATATGGAATACTTTATGGAAAAGATAAAAATTTTAATCGCATAATAATCATCTATCCAATTTATATTTATATATCTTATTGGTTGCTTTTGCATAATAATATATTGAATATTTGTTATGTACTCGTAGTGTTCTAGAAGTACTTCAGATTATGGTGACTTGTGGACATTTTTGCATTTGTAACTTTAAATTGTAATGAAATGAAACATTTTGTATGAAGTGTGTTGTAGAACGTGTAAGATAAGTAAGGAAATATATAAATCTATCCTTTGATATTGTTTTTGGGAATGAAAGTTACTTAACTCAAGTAAATCAATATACATTGCGGTTTTAACTGATGAAACAAGGAAAGCTGAATGAAACCTGCTTCTAAATCTTTATTTAAACATTTAACATCGACACATCAAGCATTCTAAAGTAAGACAAACATTGTGCACAACCAAACTTACGTTCATGTGTGTTAGTTTGGGTAAAAGCAGAACATTATTTGCTAGTGATTCCAAATTTTTCAAAGATTCCTAACTTTTTTAGATACATCAAATCCCTATGCATCACAACACTACTAGAATCCGTTTCCGTATTAAAATTAGGAATATGTTGACTGATCTTGTAGTTTTTGAAAAAGTTTTCACTGTTAGTTACGTAATTCTGTAAGGTGACCATCAGGGGATTGTCTGTCTGTCGAACATTTGATGACTCAATTTCAACATAGTCTTTAATAAATGGAGCAAGAGGTGAATTCGGATCCTCTGCCTTTAGCTTAGAAATAAACTCTTCATTAGGTACAGGCTCTATTTTCACCCCCAACTCTTTGGCAACTTGAATCAAAACTTGTTCTACTTCGCAAGCGTGCTGGCCTAAATTATAAACATCGGAAGCGGCATTTTGATTAAAGAATACATTCAATGAAACTTCTGAGCACTTATCCACAGGCATAACGGGCACTGGCAAACATTCTTCCGGCATAACTCCTAGTCTCATAAACGCTAACCATCTGAGTAGATAATGATTACTCTGGAATTCACATCTACCTGTTTTGCTGTCTCCTGTTACAACCGGGAATCTGAACACTTTACATGGAATGCCCCGTTGAATTGCTTCATGGAACAACTGCTCTGCAATAAATTTACTTAACGGATACCCAGAATTAAATGTAAGGTTATCATACGATCCAACTTCTTGCCAATCTTCTGAAATACTACCATCACTAGTGACTCCAATAACTGTGAGTAGGGAGGATGCATAAAAGACATGCTTGATTCGCTTGTCAACAGCAAATTCTAAAAGGCGAACTGCTCCTTTGACATTAACCGTGCGAACAGTTGTCTTTAGCGTTTCTGGAGATTTCCAATATTTAGCCTGGTGGTCTGCACGGATTGCATTATGAATGATGGCATCCACCTCTTCACACAATTTACTATATTCCTTCTCAGGTAGGCCGAAATTAGAAGATGTTATGTCACCTTGTATGCACTCAACTTTCTCCATGTTAACTTGATCTAAAAGTTTCAAATGCTGAAGTCGTGACTTCACTCTTTCAAGAGCAGAGGACTTGCCACTCTGTCGTACCATACAATATACTTTGGTGATGCCTGGTCTATTGCTTAGATCCCGTAATGTGTATGGACCCAATGTTCCAGTGCAACCGGTTAGCAAAATAGTTCTGATTTCAGAAATTGGTTTTATACTTGCATTTTCACCTAACCTAATATGTTCTGGGAGACACGAGTCTTCTCTTATAAGTAATTTTAGTTCCTCATGCGTTGGTATGTTTGTAGCTTCACTTCCTTCTAAAATATCAACGAGCTTAGTGGCAAGTGCTTCTGTACTGTTACAATCCTTTAGCATGGCTGGAGTCAAAACCATCCGTGAGCCTAATATATTTTGTATTGCATTTTTCATTTCAAGGGACATTAAGCTATCTATTCCTAAAGTCTGCAAATCGGCCTTGTCTTCTATAACCTCAGTTTCATCCATTTTTAATGTATTTCGAATGACCATTTTAAGGTAGTTTTTGAATACTAAAACCTTCCCTTCTTTGTCTGCAGCCTTGTCCATCTGCGCCCAAAACTCATCACTGTTGATAATGGTTTTGGTCTTTATTTCTCCCAAAAGACGTTTATCATCAATGTATGTCTTAATCCTTGGGAAGACTTTGCAAATCAAAGCAAAGGATTCAATGTTGAGGACGGCGAGATGAGATCGTTGAGTTGTTAAGAAAGTTTCCAAAGCTAGCAGCCCTTCAGATGTGGAAATTGGACGTAAGCCAGGGAAATCAATTTCAGTGGCAACTCCTGTAACAAAAAGATTGATTTACTTTTCATACTTTGTTTCCATTATCCTCATTAAGTAACTTCGAAGACATTTTTTATACGTACCAACTTCTCCCCAATTTCCCCAGTTGACACATGTTGCTGGCAGCCCTTGTGAGTGACGATAGTAAGCCAATCCATCCTCAAAACTGTTACTTGCAGAATGATTAGTTTGACCGGGTGAGCCAAGAGTCGCGGCCATTGATGAAAATAAAACAAAGTGCTCTAGCAAATAGTCCTTTGTCAGATCATGAAGGTTCCAGGACCCTTTGACTTTGGGATTATACGTATGCTCAAAGTTTTCCCAAGTTTGATTGTCAAGCACAGCATCACGAAGAACACCAGCTGCATGCATCACGCCACGCAAGGGTGGAAACCCTAGGTCGGGAGACTTAATGTTCTCCAATAGCTGACTACATTGTTCATAATCACCGACATCCACAGAAAAGGCTTGAACATGAGCTCCATTCATATTCCACTCTTCAATTTGACTTGCTAATTCAGGAAACGGAACACTTCTACCTGCAATAGCTACATGTTTCCCTCCTTTCCTCAGAATCCACTTCACCACTTCGAAACCAATGCCTCCTAAACCACCAGTGACCAAGTAGGTACTATCTGAGTTGAATAGAGGAGTGATGGCTTTGAATTTAGAGTTTTCAACTTTGATCTCTGGCATCACACACACAATCTTCCCAATATGCTTTGCCTTCTGAAGATAGTTCAATGCTCCCCGAATATTAACCGCATCAAATCTTTCATAAGGAAGTGGCCGAATTTTGGAATTAGACATGTAATTTACTAACGCGTCACTCAGTCGCTCGAATCCAGATACTTCGACAGTGGTTAAATCGAGTATGGCGTAAAAAACGTCTGGCCTCAGAGCCTTGACTTCATCAGGTTGCCACACGTTCAATTTACTCATTTCTATAAATCTTCCTTGTTTTGTTAGAGCACCTAAAGATGCTTCTTTGAATCCTTCTCCTGTTAGAGAATTCAAAACGATGTCAACTCCTCGTCCATTTGTAACTTCCAAGATTTGTTTGCCAAACTCGGTTGTCCTTGAATGGAACACGTGTTGGATGCCAAGATTACGCAAAAAGTTACGCTTTCTTACGCTGCCTGCTGTAGCAATTATGTTTGCACCAATTCCTTGTGCAAGTTGAATTGCACACAAGCCGACTCCACCTGAAGCAGTGTGTATAAGGACGGTGTCGCCAGCTTTCATTTTAGCAGTTTCGATCAAGCAAAGCAGTACAGTTGCGAAAACTAGAAATGAAAATATTTTATTTTATAATCTGTGTGCATTAGTACCTGCCAATTGAAATTTGTGAAGGTGCTTGCTTACCTGCTGGTAAGGTTGCTGCCTCAGTAAACGTAAAATTAGAGGTGATAGGCATCACCAGTTTTTCATCAGCTTTGTAATGGCTTGGTACAGATAAATTCTCGGACATGTTCATACCCATCACACGATCGCCAACTTTTCTTTTTGTTACCCCACTCCCAACTCTCGTTACTACTCCGGCCCAGTCCAATCCAACAGTGTTAAAAGCTTCAAATGCAGCTATTGGTTTTAATACGGTAAATACATCTCGGAAGTTAAGTGCCATGGTCTTTATCTGCACCTCAACCTCATTCTCTGCCAAATCAAAGTGGTCAAGGAAGCCAAACTCTAAGTCTGATATGACTCTTGTCTTTGGCAAAATCAACTGAAACCGGTCACATCCATTTGGAATGCTTAAATCTTCCTTTTGAATCTTGGCCGAAGTGAGTCTGCTCGCCACACGCTTTTCTCCACGCAAAGAAATAAAGTCTGGAGCTTCTTGCCAAAGACTAAAGTATACTTGATCCACTTGCTCAACAATGGGCTGTCTAGGATCCAAATCCAAATGGCTTACGCTCAAATGGCCTTGTTCATTACCAAGGGATTTCAATATACCCAACATCGTGCATGGATTTGGGTTAACTACTTCCGTATCATTTGCAGTACATGCTCCTTGCGTGATAGCGTAAATTCTTGGTGGATGATTCATTTCCGCCAATCTTTGACATAGGCTTATAAATGGCAATGAAATTTGACTTTGGTCCCGGAAAGTTGACTCACTTGACAATCCCCATAGGTAAACTATTCCTTCCAACTTTAGCTCATCTTGAGTAGCCTGCATAACAATGTTGTTCATCAAAGTCTTAACAGCCTCTTCGGTGTATTCTTCATCCTTTAATGGTTGAATTATTAGAACCTTCCTGTTAAGCTTTATTAGTTTGCCCCGGAGCAATTTGCAGAGTTCAGATCCGCGATCAATTATGACCCATGAATGTTTCGGCTTTTCAACCCCTAATAAAATCCCATCGCTTGATGTTGTAGTAGTCGCCGCCCCTAAAATACTACCGTGTACACTGTCATAGCCGGGCGCAATGGTGATATTACTAAATTCACTTTCGTGTAAAACTTCTATCCACTTTTCACCTGATAGAGTGATGTGATTAGGGCGAAAGTCCACGTCTTCATTTTGCCAATATCCAGGCAAAATACCAAAAATTAGGGTAACAATTGGGTGAGGACCAAGTGACTCAACTATTTGAATCAGACCTCCAGGTTTTATAAGGGATCTGATATATTTCAGAGTTTTTCTCATATTTTTGGCTACATGAAGTGCTTCGAGTGCAATCACACAATCAAAGTATGCTGGACAAAATCCTTGGTGTAGTGGGTCCTCATCCATGTTAAACTTTTTATAAATAATTTTTTTGGAAAATGGTGCAAGCCTTTCTGCAACGGCATTGAAAAACATGGCCGACACATCAGTGTAGTGATACTCAAAAGTACCCCCTCTTTCTTCCAAAAAATTTAGGAACGTTTCACTGAAGACACCTGTTCCAGCCCCAACTTCCAGGATCCGAAATATTGGTGTACCAGGTGTTTTCTTGTTTTCAAAAATTTCTTTGCAGTTGTCATAAAAAGGCTGCAGGAAACGCTCCACCTTGAGTAGCACAACGGGCTGTGTATATTTTCTTCTCGCTTCATAAAAGTGAAATGCGCTGACCTTTGTGGAGTCTTCAGGAAATAGGAGCTGAAGGGGGTCAACTTTTCCCACCAAAATATCTGCCAAATTTTTGCCAACCTCTGCAATTGTCTTGTATTCATCCCGGTTGTAGTCTTTTGGTAATGCAGACATGTTAATATTATCAAACAATGTGTCGGTTTGTGGGAGTTGTTTCGTGCACCAAAATGCATGGGACCTTTTTTCAACCACTCCATTTTCAACTAAGACTCCCATGAAATACGTAACAAATTTTGTCATTGAATCCAAAATGGATAGTGATGATGTCAGATCTTGGATTGTGAACTGGCAGTTCAGTTGAGGCTTCCACCCCAATTTGTACAACGCATCCAGAAAGTAGGCGCTCGTGAGTGCGGTCATGTTACCATGAAATCGCCTTTCGTCGTCTCCAATGTCATTTAATTCTTCCAGTTTTCGTTTATCTTCCTCAGACAATGTTATTACTTTCGCTTCATGAGTTGGAAGAGAATTTTGTAAAGGACCGGGAGCATTCTTCCAGACATCCTCCCAAAGCTTTGGCATAGCCACGGATTGTTGTTGAATCATGCCTTCTACGAGTTTAACTGTTGTTTCAATTAAATCAACTCCACTCATCAACGCCAAACAAGTTCCACTCTCATTAACCAAACTACAAAAAGGTTTTCCTTCCTCGTTAGTCGAACAGTAGGCGTAGACATTTGCAGAATCTTCCAGACTTGCCACCCAAATGAATTCGCCAATATGGACAGGAACCTGAAGTTTTTTCTTAATACCTTCCTTACTATTCCAAACCATGATTGCCTGGATCATGGCATCAGCTACAATGGGGTGAATCAGATACTCCTCGTGATCTTCTGGTACTTTCACCTTGAGCAAAACGCCTTTCTCGCTCCTCCATGCGGTTTCCAAGCTTTGAAACTTTGGACCAAACCTGAGCCCAACCTCTGGCAGCTTTTCATAAAAGTCTCTGCAGTCCGATTTGTTCCATGAATTTTGTATTTCAGACATCTCAATTTTCAAGGACAATTCGGGAACGGATGTTGGAATGACTGGTAGAAATTTTGCAGAAGCGTGTGATATCCATTGCCCAGTACCACTATCAATGTCGATTTGACGGTGTACATTGACTGAGTAGACAATTACATTTTCTTCCTTCGTATCAACAGATATAATGGTCTGGAGGTTACAAGGCTCAGAGTCGTAAATTGCAAGTGGAAGGGCGATTTTCAAAGATCTAAGTATTATTGGTGTTTTAGGCTTGATTAAATCTTCAGTAAACCCTTGGATGGAGCAATGTCCACCAGTGAGACACATTTCCAGAAATCCTGCTCCAGGCATTACAACCGTATCTCCGATAACATGATCTTGTATAAAACTCACGTTTTTAAGCAAGAACCCGTTTTCATAAATTGTCCGATTGGCAGCATTAGGAAGGACTTTTCCAAGTAACGGATGCAATGTTGCGTTGTGAGCTTTTATTTTATGCCAGGCCGGTTTCCTATTGAATGAGTAAAAAGGAATAGTCACTCGCCTTCGTTGATAAAATTGATCAAAGCCATTCCAATCAATTTTTCCCTTCCATTCAGATAAATAAAGCTTTGCAAGACTTTCCAATATTGTTTCCCATTCATTTTCTTTGTGACTCATTGACGGCAAACATCTAATTTGAGCTCCATAAATGTTCTTAGTCGCCAGCGCCGACAATACGGGATGAGGTCCAATTTCAATAAACAATTTACAACCTTCAGATTGAGCTACTTTGATAGCGTCCATGAAACTGTTTTTCTCCCGAGTATGACGAACCCAATAGTCTGCATCAATATCTTCCCTTTCCAAAAGTTTTCCTTCCATCCCAGAAATGTACTTGGTAGAGGTTTCACTTCCTTTGCTGGTAATGGCATTGTCCATCGGTTTCTTGTCAGATTTAATGACAGGCATTTTGCTCTGTGGATTATCAATTAATCGACTCCTTTCTACGACCAACATCAATGCATCTTCAAAATTAAGTGCTCCGGCAGCGACCGCTGCTGCGAATTCACCTAAACCGTGTCCAAGGACAAAGTCTGGGATTACCCCCCAAGATTCCCAAAGCTTTAACAAACAGTACTCCACACAAAATATAGATGCTTGATTGTAAAGTGCTCCAGCTAAGTTGTCTGCATCTTGCGTGCTTCCCCACATTATTTCATGGATGGAAATATTGTATTTACTTTCCAAAGCTTTGTTGCATCTTTCAAATATCATTTTGAATACAGGCGAAGTAGAGTAAAATGTATTTATTGTGCTTGAGAGAAAGCCCTGTCCAGTAAAGAGAAAACAGAGTTTACTGCCGGTCCTTTGAACATTTTGGATTTTGTAGGTTTTATCTTGCATAATTTTTGACGCTTCCTTCAAATCTTTCGCAATGATAACTGCTCGGTGGTTGAAAGTAGCCCTTCCAGTATTGGCAGAATATGCAATGTGAGGGAACTCGCCCTCATTAGCTCCAAGGAAGATTTTATTGTATTTGTCTAAAAGCATTTTCATTGATTCGGGAGATTTTGCGGAAATTTTCATAAAGTGTAAAGGCCTTTCCATTTTGAAATCAATACTCTTATGTGAGATCACAGGAGCCTCTTCAATGATGGCATGCCCATCAGTTCCACTAATTCCAAATGAGCTGACACCAGCAATTCTAGGTTTTTCTGCGTTTCTAGACCATGGAATTGGAGACATGGGAATTCGAGCGGGTATCAGGTCAAGATTAATTTCGGGGTTGATTGTGTCCAAGTTCAGGTGAGGAGGTATCATTTCATTCTTCATGGCCAAGATGACTTTAATGATTCCCGTAATGCCGGAAGCGGACTCAGTATGACCAACGTTGGTCTTTACTGAACCAATTATTAGAGGCTCCTGACGTTCCTTTGAATATACTTTTGTGATAGCAGCAATTTCCATTGGATCTCCAACAGGAGTTCCCGTTCCATGTGCTTCCACAAAGTCAACGTCCTTTGGATGTACTCCTGCATCTTTCAAAGCCAGCTCCATTGCCAATGCTTCACAATGAACTGTTGGTGTGCCTAAACTCTTGCTGAGTCCTTCTTGTGTGACTGCAGACCCTCGTACCAAGCCCCAGATCTTGTTCTCATCTTTCACTGCATCTGATAGTCTTTTCAATACTAGGGTTGCACATGCTTCAGCCCTTCCAAATCCATTAGCTTTGCTATCAAATGTTTTACACCGACCATCAGGTGCCATCACAAAGCTGAGAGTATTTTGGTCAAATGGATGAATTAGCAAATTAACTCCACAAGCGATTGCCAAGTTAGTATCATGATTTCTGAGACTTTTGCAAGCCATGTCCACTGCCACAATAGCGGAAGAACAACCTGATTCTGTGGCAATGCTTGGTCCCGCAGTCCCCAAGAAGTAAGAGAGACGGGCTGCACCTGAGGCGATTGAAGTTCCCATATATGTTCGAAAGAAATCCAAATCGTAACTTCTAGAGGCAATGTCTTTGTAGTCCTGAAGCCATGATCCTACAAAGACACCCGTGTTTGATCCACGAAGAGATAATGGGTCAATTGCAGCATCTTCTAAAGCTTCCCAAGTAATTTCATGAAGAAGTCTTTGTTGAGGATCCAAAAATACAGCTTCTTTGTGACTGATTCCAAAAAACTTGGAGTCAAATTCATCAATTGGAATGTTAAGAAAGCCAGCTTCGACGTTTTTATTCTGAGATGGGAAGCACACTTGTCCTTTATTCCATCGAAATGAAGGCACTGGTTTAATTGCTTCCTTGCCATTAATGAGTAGATCCCAAAATTCGCTGACGTTGTTGCAATCAGGAAGGCGGAAGCTCATTCCTACAATTGCTATTGGTTCATTTTTGTAATTGTTCTTGATGGAAGTGCTGATAGCTGGTCGAATCTATGTAAACAGAGAACAAGAACATTAACGGGCACAAAACGTGTAGAAAGAGCATATTTTCATGGTATATCTTCGTCTTTTTTCCAAATAAAGTCTTACGCTAGACTTTGTCTTCATATCCTCGAGAAATATTGTCCAGCAGTGCTCCACAACATGCTAAACGTAACCGGTTATAAGCATCGTTTTTTTAAAATTCATTTCCGTTTTACCTGGGTATCAAATCGCTTGTATCTTAATCTATTATATGCTACATACCATTTCCACAGCTCCCATTTGGGTGACCTTGGAAGACAAAATTTCTTCTGGAAGATCCAAGGGGTGAATATCACCGAAATTCGCAATGCTAATTTTCGTCACCAAACTGCAAATCAGCGTTAATTTAGGATATTAACAAATTACAATATCTGCGACAAAATATTTTCATTGCAACAGCCAATTTCAAATTGTAGGTAAGAATTAGGTTACCTCTTGCTTTCACCATCCATCAAATGTAGCTTTACATTGTATTCCTCATCAAGGTTTTCAATATTTGGTACGTGGTTCTGCAACCATTTGTTAAAATACTTGGAAAAGTTGCCTAAGATTAAAATAAATATTCCTTGTTATTGTGATACAATGATTTTCTGCATATTTCAAAAGCACTGAATACCCTCTGCTTTGTCTCCTGCCAAATCAATGTAATGAACAATTTTATCCAGAGCCCTGCTATACTGAAGGCATGGGCGAAACACGTAAATAGATGAATCCACTTGTCCATTTTCCCCGTACACTGCAAATGCGTTGTACTTGTCAAAAATCTCATCACAATTTTTCAAAACCTAACACAGGATGAGTACAATCATCATATGATACAGTATAATTATAAAATGTATGCCTAGATCTACATTAAATTAAATTTATCTATTCGTACCAAAGTATCAGGAGACAGATACACACACTTGTTAAAAAGTAGGAGAGAAAAGCCTTCAATCTTGGCATAATCCTCAAGATTCAATCCATTTGAAGTTTCTTGTTCCAGAAGCACAACCAAATCAAACACCTCTTTCAGCTTCTCCCTATAAATGCGTAAAAATTTATTCATATTATAACTGCATGAAGATGTTTATTACTGTTGCAAACTGTTTCTATCCAGATGTACCTCAAATCTTTGGAAACAGAAAAAGTAGTCAATACAGCCAACTTTTTTGCAGTTTTAACACGTCGAAGGGAACCAGCCAAAACAATGGCTTTTCTCACGATTTTGTCTTCCACAGCGGAAGTGACCCATGCCTGCACACCGGAAACGGCTAAATTGGTAAATGAAAATTAGGATGATCAGATATGAAACGAATTTATAAAGAAATGTGATATAACGCATGTTCTATTATGCTTGATATAGGGCGAGCTTCATACTCATTGTAACCAAGAATGAACTAATCCACACTTAGGTGAGATATCAGGGATGTAGCACTTATAATAACAGATATATGATAAATGACAACTGAAAATGCAGTTTTAAGATTGTAAACGCTCTCCAGTGGGTAATACACTGAAAGACGAATTATGGAAGACCCTGATATTTATATCGAATTTAGCCCGGTGAACTCATTGTCCTTCAGAATACATACATACATTTAGTATAGCAGAAATAAAAGGTTGGTGATGGCATTAATATGTTGAGGTACATGTTTCATGCTATTAAAATCGCTTTTGTTATTGCAGATTCATGGTTTTCAGATTATGTTTGTCTTTTGGGGATTTTGTTTCCCACAGAATTTCATCGTTAATAATGATAATTAGTGACGGTGATAGGCGTAAATTTTACGATGCATACATAGGGGAATTTACTCTCTGTCGGTTAAAACTGATTCCACTCAGAACAATGCAAATAATACTGCGGCTGCATTTTAAAATCCCATGGTTTCTCTCAATTCATTTAAAACGACATAGCCAGTGTGCAAAGTTGTCTTGAGAAATCTGTCCTTTGCGAAAAATAGTGGCAGAAGAGTTTTACAATTGACATAATTACATAAAAACTGATGGTCTTCATGAAGTGGATATCCATAAACAGGTTTGTGCCATCACATGATAATTGTTAGAGGCGGATTTTTAATTGCGGACGCTGTGCTGTTAAATACATAATTGCATACTAGTGCAAATATATTTATACTGGCTTGCTGTTTATTTGTTGAAAGTTGTCCAGGATTTTGTTGAGAAGATATTATTCTAAAATCCCAGGAAGGTTTTTTTAAACATCGTATTTCTACCTTTAAGTTTGTCCTACAGATTTTTTCCATTTTAGAACAGAACAATGGCCATTCAAATTCAATTTTCTCATTAGTTGAGGGTTTTTCTGGAGAAAAAAAATTATGTAATAAAATTTTAAATCTCAGGGTCCAGGAATTTTCTGTCTAGACCCATCCCCACTAACATAATGGCATGAAGTAAAAAGAAGGAAGGTATATGTAAAGTTTGCAAAGCTAAAGTTGAAGTTCTCTAGAGGAATATGTCGTTTGGTGCTTGCAGAAAAACAATTATTGTATTATACTATACGAAACGACATTGAAATAGTCCCATTGTGTTAAATAATTAACTCTCCTTGATCCTAAAAACTGGTTTTGTATGACTAATTTTGTATTGTGTTGTGTCACTTGCAAATGTTGCGTGGGAAGTAGTTGCGAAATTTTGGAACATGAGATGTGGCAACGCAACATACCTACATAGCAACTTTTATCATCTGAAAATTCAAAAATGCGTGAATTTGTGTTGAAAGCTTTAAACGATTGTATTATTTCTACATTAGGTAAGGAAGCTTACAAAGCTCGTAAGAGCAAGAGCAATGCAATACAGATTCAAGGCAGGAAGTCATAAAAAGGATATTTGGCATTTCTAAAAATTTAAATCCTGAAAAACTTGTTTGCTTCTGTTTTGTTCACCTCTCGCTGCCTTACGTCGTTCATCCCGTTTTTGACGACTATATGAAAATCCCCATTGAGGTTGGAATTGGTTTCCTTTTGGCAAGTACATAAAACAAAATATCCTATCACGTATAACAAGAACAAGCATAACCTCTGAGGAAATCCAACTTTCTGTAAGGCGTATTCGTAAATTGGCATTAATATATAAATGTTAAATTATGATACATAAACTTATGACAAATAATACTGAACTGACCATGTGCTTTGGCGAATGTATACTGATGTAATGTTACAACTATTCGACCGAATTTATTATTCAAACTTTCGAACAAACATAATATACATATACATTATTTGATTCATCCTTTTATTCAATTAATTCTTAACGTTTCCTTTTCGAAAGGGATTTCCCTTTTCCACAGCTTTCATGTGTAATGCCTTTTACATAATGGGAAGCAGGTACTTTATTGTAACAATGGATTTCGCGTCTCATGCTTCTGAAATCATAGGTCTGTATAGAAGATACATAAGTATAATGAATAATAGTTATAATAATAATAAAAATTTCTAGTTTCCAAATGTGATTCTTTATTTTTAACACATTAATATGGTGGGTTAAATTATGCTGGGCTAAACATTAACTCTATAGTATAGATTTTAAAACCAAGTTACATAGTAAATAGGTGCAGACAATTTGGATGGATGTGTGTAGATCAAATAAGTTAGCTCTCAATGTAATTTATGAGCTGGTTACAATTCCAAACTTTTCAAATACTCCTAAGCCTTTAAGATATTTTAAATCCCGGCACATCACCTCACTAGTAGGCTCGGTTTTGGAATTAAAATTGGGCACATGTTGGCATACCTTGTAGTTTCTGAAAAACGTTTCACTATTGATTATGTAATTCTGTAAGGAAGTAAGTAAAGGATTGTCAAACTGGCGAAAATCAACTTTTTCGAACTCTAAATACTGCTTAACGAATGGAGCAAGGGGTGAGTTAGCGTCCTGAGCTTTTAATTTGGAAAGAAATTCTACATTCGTCACCAGTTTAATGTGTACTCCTAACTCTCTTGCTACGTCGATTAACACTTGCTCCACTTGGCAAGTACTTTGACCTAAGTTATAAACGTCATTTGCAGCATTTTGATTAAAGAAAACGTCTAATGAAACTTCCGAGCATCTATCTACTGGCAAAACAGGGGCTGGGGTGCATTCCTCAGGCATAACTCCTAGTTTCATAAACGCTAGCCATCTAAGAAGATAATGATTACTTTCAAAATCACATCTACCCGAGCTACTTTCTCCAGTTATAATAGGATATCTAAACACTTTACATGGAATGCCACGTTTAATCGCTTGTTGGAACAACTGCTCCGCAATAAATTTACTCAATGAATACCCAGAATTAAATTTAATGTTGTCAAACGTTCCAACATCTTGCCAATCTTCTGATATACTACCATCAGTGGTGGTACCCACAACAGTTAAAAGTGAAGATGCATAAAAGACATACTTGATTCGCTTTTCAACAGCAAATTCTAAAAGACGAACTGCTCCTTTTACATTAACCGTGCGAACGGTTGTCTTAAGCGTTTCTGGAGATTTCCAATATTTAGCTTGATGGTCTGCACGGATTGCATTATGAATGATGGCATCCACCTCTTCACACAATTTACTATATTCCCTCTCAGGTAGGCCGAAATTAGAAGATGTTATGTCACCTTGTATGCACTCAACTTTCTCCATGTTAACTTGATCTAAAAGTTTCAAATGCTGAAGTCGTGACTTCACTCTTTCAAGAGCAGAGGACTTGCCACTCTGTCGTACCATACAATATACTTTGGTGATGCCTGATCTATTGCAAAGGTCACGTAAGGTATATGGCCCCAATGTTCCAGTGACACCGGTTAGTAAAGCAGTTCTGATTTCGAGAATTGGTTTTATGCTTGCATTTTCACCTAACCTAATATGTTCTGGGAGACACGAGTCTTCTCTGATAAGTAATTTTAGTTCCTCGTGCGATGGTATATTTGCATTTGCATCAGCCCCTTCTAAAATATCAACTAGTCTGTTGGCGAGTGATTCTGCAGTGTTGCAGTCTTTAAGCATGGCTGGAGTCAGAATCATCCGTGAGCCTAATATATTTTGTATCGCATTTTTCATTTCAAGGGACATTAAGCTATCTATTCCTAAAGTCTGCAAGTCAGCGTTGTCTTCAATGACCTCTTCTGCATCCATTTTTAATGTATTTCGAATGGCCACTTTAAGGTAGGTTTTGAAGACTAAAACCTTCCTTTCTTTGTCTACAGCCTTGTCCAACTCTGCCCAAAACTCATCACTGTTGATAATGGTTTTTGTTTTAATTTCTCCCAAAAGACGTTTATCATCAATGTATGTCTTAATCCTAGGAAAAACCTTGCAAATCATAGCAAATGATTCAATGTTAAGGACGGCAATATGGGATCTTTGAGTTGTTAAGAATGTTTCCAAAGCTAGCAGCCCTTCAGATGTGGAAATTGGACGCAATCCAGGGAAGTCAAGTTCGGTGGCAACTCCTGTTAAAAAGATTGATTTACTTTTCATACTTTGTTTCCATTATTCTCATTAAATAACTTCAAGGACATTTCATACACGTACCAACTTCTCCCCAATTTCCCCAGTTGACACATGTAGCTGGCAGCCCTTGTGAGTGGCGATAATAAGCCAACCCATCCTCAAAACTATTACTTGCAGAATGATTAGTTTGACCAGGTGAGCCAAGAGTCGCGGCCATTGATGAAAATAAAACAAAGTGCTCTAGCAAATAGTCCTTTGTCAAATCATGAAGGTTCCAGGACCCTTTGACTTTTGGATTGTATGTATGCTCAAAGTTTTCCCATGTTTGATTGTCAAGAACAGCATCGCGAAGAACTCCAGCTGCATGCATCACGCCACGCAAGGGTGGAAATCCTAGGTCAGGAGACTTAATGTTCTCCAATAGCTGACTACATTGTTCATAATCACCAACATCAACTGGGAAAGCTTGAACATGAGCTCCATTAATATTCCAATCCTCAATTTGACTTGCTAATTCAGGAAACGGAACACTTCTACTTGCAATAGCAACATGCTTGCCTCCCTTTTTGAGGATCCACTTCACCACTTCGAACCCAATGCCTCCCAGCCCACCAGTTACTAAATAGGTACTATCTGAGTTGAATAGGGGTGTGATGGCCTTGAATTTTGAGTTCTCAACTTTGATCTCTGGCATCACACACACAATCTTCCCAATGTGTTTTGCTTTCTGAAGATAATTTAGGGCTCCCCGAATGTTCAGTGCGTCAAATCTTTCATAAGGAAGTGGCCGAATTTTGGAATTAGACATATATTCGACTAACGCGTCACTCATCCGCTCAAACTCAGATTTTTCACAAGTAGTTAGATCGACAATGGCATAAAACACGTCTGGCCTCAGAGCCTTGACTTCATTAGGCTGCCACACATTTAATTTACTCATTTCTATAAATCTTCCTTGTTTTGTTAAAGCCCCTAGTGATGCTTCTTTGAAGCCTTCTCCTGTTAGAGAATTCAAAACAATGTCAACTCCTCGTCCATTTGTAACTTCCATGATTTGTTTGCCAAACTCGGTTGTCCTTGAATGGAACACGTGTTGGATGCCAAGATTGCGCAAAAAGTTACGCTTTCTTACGCTACCCGCAGTAGCAATTATATTTGCACCCATTTCTTGTGCAAGTTGAATAGCACACAAGCCAACTCCTCCTGAAGCTGTGTGTATGAGAACGGTTTCTCCGGCCTTCATTTTCGTCTTTTCAGCCAAGCAATGCATCACAGTGGCAAACACTGACAATGTATAAAATATAATGGTTATAAACCTGTGCCTTTAATAGTAAGCAACTTTAATTGATTAAATTGATTATCACCTGCTGGTAATGTTGTTGCCTCCGCATATGTAAAACTAGTGGGAATAGGCATCACTAGTGTTTCTTCAGCTTTAAAATGGCTTGGGAGAGAATAATTCTCGGACATGTTCATACCCATCACACGTTCACCAACAGTTCTCTTTGTTACGCCAATCCCAACTCTCGTTACCACTCCAGCCCAATCCAATCCGACAGTATTAAAATTTTCAAATGCCGGGATTGGTTTTAATACGGTAAATACATCTCGGAAGTTAAGTGCCATGGTCTTTATCTGCACCTCCACCTCATTCTCTGCCAAATCAAAGTGGTCAAGGAAGCCAAACTCTAAGTCTGATATGACTCTTGTCTTTGGCAAAATCAACTGAAACCGGTCACATCCATTTGGTATGCTTAAATACTCATTCTGCATTCTAGCCGAAGTGAGTCTGCTCGCTACACGCTTTTCTCCACGAAGGCAAATGAAGTCTGGAGCTTCTTGCCAAAGACTGAAATATACTTGATCCACTTGCTCAACAATGGGCTGTCTAGGATCCAAATCCAAATGGCTTACGCTCAAATGGCCTTGTTCATTACCAAGAGATTTCAATATACCCAACATCGTGCATGGATTCGGATTGACTACTTCCGTACCACATCCATTACACGCTCCTTGAGTAATGGCGTAAACCCTTGGAGGTTGAGTCATTTCCGCCAATTTTTGGCAGAGACTTATAAAGGGAAGTGAAATTTTACGTTGGTCTCGTAATGTTGCGTCCTTGGATAAACTCCATAGGTAAATAACACCCTCAAATATGTTTCCATGCTCAGAAGCGATAGTGATGAACTTGTTCATGAAAGCTTTCACCGATTCTTCTGTGAACTCTTCATCAGTCGGTGGCTGAATAATCAATACATCTCGGTTTAGTTTAGTAAGTCTTTTCCTTAGCTGCTCGCAGAGCTGCGATCCGTTATCCATAACAAGCCAAGAATGATTTGGTTTCTGCATCCCTTCCAAATCTCCATCACGTTCATTAACGCTGGCAATTCCTAAAATGCATCCATGCACTCCATCATAGCTGGGTGCAACTTTGACATCCCTGAATTTCATTTCGTGCAAAAGTTCTGTCCACCGTTCCCCTGTTAAAGTGATGTGATGAGGGCGGAAATCCACGTCTTCATTTTGCCAATATCCTGGCAATACACCAAAAATTTGAGTAACGATGGGGTGAGGACCAAGTGACTCAACTATTTGTATAATCCCCCCAGGTTTCAATATGGATCTGATGTATCTCAAAGATTTTCTCAAGTCTTTAGCAACATGAATTGCTTCAAGCGAAAATACGACATCAAAGTATCCAGGACAAAATCCTTGATGAATCGGGTCCTCATCTATGTTGTACTTTTTATAAATTATTTTCTTAGAAAATTGCGTAAGTCTCTCTGCAGCTATGTTGAAAAATACGGCTGATATATCAGTATAGTGGTATTCAAAATTAATTCCCTTTCTATCAAACGATTTCATTACATTTTCACTGAAAACACCAGTACCAGCTCCGATTTCCAGAATGCGGAGAACGGGCTTTCCTGGAGTTTTGTTGTTTTTGAAAATTTGACAGCATTCATGGTATAAAGGTTCCAGGAAGCGATCCAAAAATATGAAGATGACAGGTTCTGTAAATAGCCTTCTCGCGTCATAAAAATGGAAAGCGCTAGGTTTTTTAGGATCTTCTGGGAAAAGCAGTTGAAGCGGCTCAACTTTCCCCACCAAAATATCTGCCAAATTTTTGCCAACCTCAGCCACTATTTTGTACTCCTCACGATCGTGGTCTTTTATCAAGGCCTTTTTGTTAATGTCGTCAAATAGTGTACGCTGAGGTGGTAGATTCTTGCAGAAAACTCCTGTGGCCGTTTCTTCAAAAACTCCTTTTTCAACTAAATTACTGATAAAATACGCAACAAATTTTTTCAATGCAGTGTTAATGGATAGCGATGATATTAAGTCATCAATGGTGAATGTAGAATTGGGTTGAGGCTTCCATCCCAATTTGTATAACGCATCCAGAAAGTAGGCTCTCGTAAGTGAGGTCAAGTTCTCATGAAATCGCCGGTTATAATCTCCAATATCATTAATTTCCTCCAGCTTTTTATTGTCTTCCTCAGATAGACCAAGAACCTCTGCTTCATGAGTTGGAAGAGAATTTTGTAATGGACCGAGAGCATTCTTCCAGACATCTTCCCAAAGCTTTGGCATAGCCACTGATTGCTGATGAATCATACCTTCCACCAACTTAACTGTTGTTTCAATTAAATCAACTTCACTCATCAATGCCAAACAAGTTCCGCTCTCGTTAACCAAACTACAAAAAGGTTTTTCTTCTGCGTTAGTGGAACAATAGGCGTAGACGTTTGAAGGATCTTCCGGGCTTGCTACCAAAATGAATTCTCCAATATGGACAGGAACCTGAAGTTTTTTCTTAATACCTTCCTTGCTATTCCAAACCATGATTGCTTGGATCATGGTATCGGCTACGATGGGATGAATCAGATAATCTTCATGATCTTCTGGTACTTTCACCTTGAGCAAAACCCCTTTCTCACTCCTCCACGCGGTCTCCAAGCTTTGAAACTTTGGACCAAACCTGAGCCCAACCTCTGGCAGCTTTTCATAAAAGTCTCTACAGTCCGATTTATTCCACGAATTCTGTATTTCAAACATATCAATTTTCAAGGACAGTTCGGGAACGGATGTTGGAGCAACTGGTAGAAATTTTGCAGATGCATGAGAAATCCATTGCCCAGTGCCAGAGCCGTCACCATCATTATCATTTTGACGATACACATTCACAGAGTAGCCTATTTCATTTTCTTCTTTGCCATCAAGTGATATCACTGTTTGGAGGTTACAAGGCTCAGAGTCGTAAATTGCAAGTGGAAGGGCGATTTTCAATGACCTTAGTATTATTGGTCTTCTGGGCTTGATTAAATCTTCTGTGAATCCTTGAACGGAGCAATGTCCACCGGTAAGACACATTTCCAGAAATCCTGCTCCAGGCATTACAACCGTGTCACCAATAACATGATCTTGTATAAAGCTAACATTTTTAAGAAGGAACCCATTTTCATAAATAGTCCGATTGGCAGCAGTGGGAAGGATATTTCCAAGTAGTGGATGCAATGTTGCATGGTAAGCATTAATTTTATGCCAAGCCGGTTTTCTATTGAATGGGTAAAAGGGAATGGTGACTCGCCTTCGTTGATAAAATTGATCAAAGCCATTCCAATCAATTTGTCCCTTCCATTCAGATAAATAAAGCTTTCCAAGACTGTCCAAGATAGTTTCCCACTCATTTTCCTTGCGTCGGATTGATGGCAAGCATTTAATTTGAGCTCCATCAATGTTCATCATCGTCAATGCAGACAAAACGGGATGGGGACCAACCTCAATGAACAAGGTGCAGCCTTCAGAATGAGCAACTTTGCAAGCGTCCATGAAAGTGACTTTCTCGCGAGTGTGACAAACCCAATAATCTGCATCAATATCTTCCGTTTCCAAAAGTTTTCCTTCCATTCCTGAAATGTATTTTGGAGAATTTTTATCATGGTTGCTTGAATTAAATGCGACGGTAGCGGCAGCCTTTCTATAAGATTGGAGCATTGGATCCATATGGCGGGAATGGAAGGCGTGTGTTGAAGCGAGTACGATGGATTTTAGGGATTTTTCATCACAAAATTTGGCAAAGTCTTCGATTGCCTTAGAATCACCTGCAACCACAGTTTGTTCAGGAGAATTCAGTGCTGCAAAGTCTACCCAGAAAGTTGGATGCTTTCCCTTGTATTCGGCAATAACTTCGTCCACAGTTTTCTTGTCAGATTTAATGACAAGCATTTTACCTCTTGGAAGATTATCAATTAAGCGACTCCTTTCTGCGACCAACATCAATGCATCTTCAAAGTTGAGTGCTCCGGCTGCAACCGCTGCTGCAAATTCGCCCAAGCTGTGTCCAAGAACAAAGTCTGGGATTACCCCCCAAGATTCCCAAAGCTTTAACAAACAGTACTCCACACAAAAAATGGATGTTTGACTGTAAAGCGTTCTACTTAGTTTGTCAGCGTCCTGAGAGCTTCCCCACATAACATCTCGGATGGAAATGCCGTATTTATTTTCTAAAACCTCATTGCATTTGTCAAAGTACATTTTGAATACAGGTGAAGTGGTGTAAAATTCTTCAGCCATTTTAGGATATTGAGAGCCCTGTCCAGTAAAAAGAAAGCAGAGTTGGCTGCCAGTCGTTTGTACATCATTGATTTTGTAGGTTTTATCTTGTATGATTTTTGACGCTTCCTTTAAATCTTTTGCAATGATAACTGCTCGGTGGTTGAAAGTAGACCTTCCAGTGTTTGCAGAATACGCAATGTGAGGAAGCTCGTTCTGTTCATCCTCACTTGCTTCGAGAAAGGTTTTGTTGTATTTGTCCAAAAGCATTTCCATTGATTCGGGAGATTTTGTAGAAATTTTCATAAAGTGTAAGGGCCGTTCCATTTTGAAGTCAATGCTTTTTTGTGAGATCATAGGAGCCTCTTCAATGATGGCATGTCCGTCAGTTCCACTTATACCAAATGAGCTGACGCCAGCAATTCTGCGTTTCTCTGCGTTTCTAGGCCATGGAATTGGAGACATGGGAATTCGAGCGGGTATCAGGTCAAGATTAATTTCGGGGTTGATTGTATCCAAATTCAGGTGAGGAGGTATCATTTCATTCTTCATTGCCAAGATGACTTTAATGATTCCCGTAATGCCAGAAGCAGATTCAGTATGACCAACATTGGTCTTTACTGAACCAATTATTAGAGGCTCCTGACGTTCCTTTGAATATACTTTTATAATAGCAGCAATTTCCATTGGATCACCAACAGGAGTTCCCGTTCCATGTGCTTCCACAAAGTCAACGTCCTTTGGATGTACTCCTGCATCTTTCAAAGCCAGCTCCATTGCCAATGCTTCACAATGAACTGTTGGTGTTCCCAAACTCTTGCTGATGCCCTCTTGTGTGACTGCAGACCCTCGTACCAAGCCCCAGATCTTGTTCCCATCTTTTACGGCGTCGGACTGTCTTTTTAATAATAAAGTTGCGCATGCTTCAGCTCTTCCAAATCCATTAGCTTTGCTATCAAAGGTCTTACACCTACCGTCAGGAGCAATCACAAAGCTGAGAGTGTTTTGGTCAAATGGATGAATTAGCAAGTTAACTCCACAAGCGATTGCCAAGTTAGTATCATGATTTCTGAGACTTTTGCAAGCCATGTCGACTGCTACGATAGCGGAAGAACAACCTGACTCTGTGGCAATGCTTGGTCCCGTGGTTTCCAAAAAGTAAGAGAGTCGTGCTGCACCAGAAGCGATTGAAGTTCCCATGTATGTTCGAAAGAAATCCAAGTCATAGCTTCTACAGGCAATGTCTTTATAATCCTGAAGCCATGATCCTACAAACACTCCCGTGTTTGATCCACGGAGAGATAAAGGGTCGATTGCTGCGTCCTCGAAAGCCTCCCATGTAGTTTCATGAAGAAGTCTTTGTTGAGGATCCAAAAATATAACTTCCTTAGGACTGATTCCAAAGAACTTGGCGTCAAATTCGTCAATTGGAACATTGAGGAAGCCGGCTTCGACCTTTTTGTTCTTGGGTTGCATGCACACTTGACCTCTATTCCATCGAAAGGAAGGCACTGGTTTAATTGCTTCCTTTCCATTAATGAGTAGATCCCAAAATTCATCAGTGTTGTTGGCATCAGGAAGACGGAAGCTCATTCCAACAATAGCTATTGGTTCATTTTTATAAATGTTGGTGGTGGAAGTAGTGATATTTTGTTGAATCTATGTAAGCAAAGAATATTTAGTAGGAATCATAGCAGCTTTCGCAAACACTTTTCAAATGATATGAAGTCTTACGTTAGACTTTGTCCTCATACCCTCCAAATAAATTGACCAACAATGGTCCACGGCATACTAAGAATAAACAACATTATACATTCGGCTCTCCTTTAAATTCATTTTCGCTTCATCCGTGAACAAGTCATACACATATATGGCTAAATCTACTTCGTCATACCATTTCTACAGGTCCCAAGTGAGTGACCTCTGCTGACAAAATTTCTTCTGGAAGATCCAATGGGTGAACATCAGCGAAATTCGCAATGCTAATTTTTGTCTCCAAGCTGAAATATTAAACTTAACGTTTTCATATCTGTTTTTGGCCCAATGCATGTGGAGGCAAAAATAGGGTTACCTCTTGCTTTCACCATCCATCAAATGTAGCTTTACATTGTATTCCTCATCAAGTTTTTCAAGATTTGGTACATGGTTCTGCAACCATTTGTTGAAATACTTGGAAAAGTTGCCTAAGATTAAATTAAGTAGTTTTATTATTATGATACAATAATGTTTCTGAATATTTCAAAATCACTGACTACCCTCTGCTTTGTCTCCTGCCAAATCCACGTAATGGAAAATTTTATCAAAAGCCCTGCTGTACTCAAGGGATGGCCGAAACACGTAAATAGACGTATCCACTAGTCCATTTTCCCCGTACACTGCAAATGCGTTGTACTTTTCAAAAATCTCATCACAATTTTTCAAAACCTAACACAGGATGAGTACAATCATCATATGATACAGTATAATTATAAAATGTATGCCTAGATCTACATTAAATTAAATTTATCTATTCGTACCAAAGTATCAGGAGACAGATACACACACTTGTTGAAAAGTAGGAGAGAAAAGCCTTCAATCTTGGCATAATCCTCAAGATTCAATCCATTTGAAGTTTCTTGTTCCAGAAGCACAACCAAATCAAACACCTCTTTCAGCTTCTCCCTATAAATGCGTAAAAATTTATTCATATTATAACTGCATGAAGATGTTTATTACTGTTGCAAACTGTTTCTATCCAGATGTACCTCAAATCTTTGGAAACAGAAAAAGTAGTCAATACAGCCAACTTTTTTGCAGTTTTAACACGTCGAAGGGAACCAGCCAAAACAATGGATTTTCGGACGATTTTGTCTTCCACAGCGGAAGTGACCCATGCCTGCACACCGGAAACGGCTAAATTGGTAAATGAAAATTAGGATGATCAGATATGAAACAAATCTATAAAAAATTTAGTATATAATGTACTTTCTATAGTTTTGTTTGATAAGAGTTAGCTTCATACTCATTGTGGCCAGGAATCAACGAATTCAAATTTAGTTGAGATGAGATATCAGAAATTCAGCACTGATAACAGACAGATATAAGGTGCAAATAATGGCAACTGAAAAATGCAGTTTTAAGATCGAGTACGAATATGCTCTCCAGGGGATGGATAATGCAATGAAAGGTGGATAGAAGAAGACCTTGCTATTTATATCTGCGTCGAGCGTACTCCGGTCAATTGACTGTGCTTCAAGAAGACCCTATTGCCTATTACGTAAAAGCTTACCAATTGCGTTGATGATTGTTCCATGTAGTGCTTATGTTTGTAATAATGAATGATCATTGGAGCTGTTCGTCACACTTTTCCAAGAGTTTAGTTTCATTTTAAGCAATCTTTTGGGGATTTTGTTTCCCACAGATAGACGATTATTAAAACTCGTCAAGTCTTTGTAATTGAATGTATACATATACATTAGGTTTGAAGTTTACACTCGACAGAATACAGATAACCTGAAATTTCGAAGTAGATTTGCATCACCTTCTATTGAGGAAGTTAAAGGCGACTACATTGTTATCGATACTGACGCATGAATAATTACACCGTTAGTGTATTTGCTCGTCCTTTTAATGGGCTGAGGGGCGTTATCGGGAAAAAGTTCCTGGTTATATGAAATCATTTTAAATTTTAGGATTCAGAGCTACTTTGTCTAAACCCATTCATGATGTAAAGAGAAGGAAAGCATGTAAAGTTTACAATGTTACAAGTTCTCTAGAGAATTGAGTCAGGAAGAAGTTCAATTAGACTGTAAGAAAAGAAATTGAAATGGTCCAATTAAGTAATCTTGAACCTACTAAAACTAGTTTTTGTATTACTAGCTTAATGATATGTTTTGTCACAAGCAAATGCGAAGTAGTCGGAGTTAAAGGCATGAGATTATGAGGCATTCAAATTCAAGGCAATGCGAAGTGAAATAAAGTTCGGTTTTATGATGCCTGCCCACGTACAATGCAATTAATTTTATAATGGGCCTTTTATCAGCCGAGTATGAGAAAGCAAAAAAATAAATGAATATCTTTTGAAAAGATGCAAAAGATTATGTCTTCTAAGTAAAGTTTCCAAGCTCAATAAAACAATATAATATAGACGCCAGCTAAATAGGGATTTTCCGTCTTTCAAATTTAAAAGCTGTGGAATTTCAATCATTAAAAACTTTTTTGCTTACGTCTCGCTTTCTCACGTCACGATTTGTTTTACAATATTACGAAACACACCATTTAATTTGTAGTTTCCACCGATTCCTACCGTTCTATATCAAAATTCTATAACAGGTATAATCTCTGCAGACGGAAATCCAACTTGTTCCAAGGCGTGTGCGTAAATAGGTAATTAAAATTGAAATGGCAGCAACAAATTAAACTAAATGATAAATTAATTGAAGATCAATGATAATGAATTTACCCAGATAATGTTTCAACTATTCAACCAAATTTTCAAACTTTTAAAAAGGCATTATATTAGATTTAAGTTTTTGTTATGCATCAAATTAATTCTTAGTTTCAAAAGTTTTTCATTACTTCTCTCGCAGCTTTTGTATGTGATGGGGAGTGAGCGGGGTGCACTATTGTAATTACGGATTTCGCGACACTCGTCTCCCTGTCCTACCTTTGAAAATGAAAGTCTTAAAATAATAAATACTATAATAATGTTTATAAGAGATTAATACTTTTTGCAATTTTTTAATTTGATTCTTTATTTCCAAAGTAAGCTACAGTTAATATGTAAAGATACACAACCTTTTATTGAATTACATTTCGAAAAGCATAAAAATATGACATTTTGCATCACATTTAAAATATTATGTCGCAGTGTGGCAGCTTCCATTTTGTCATGCTAAACCCTTACTCATCTAGTTAACAGATGAAAACCAAGTTACACGATGGATAGGTACAGAAAGATGTTTGATAGATCTTATTATTTACATTATACACAATTAGATTACACATTGAAATGAATTTATGAGCTGGTGACAATACCAAACTTTTCAAATATTCCTAAATTTTTAAGATATTTCATATCTCTGCGCATCACCTCACTAGTTGACTCCGTTTCGGTATTAAAATTAGGAATATATTGACTGATCTTGTAGTTTTTGAAAAAGTTCTCACTGTTAATTACGTAATTCTGTAAGGTGACCATCAGGGGATTGTCTGTCTGTCGAACATTTGATGACTCAATTTCAACATACTCTTTAATAAATGGAGCAAGAGGTGAATTCGGATCCTCTGCCTTTAGCTTAGAAACAAACTCTTCATTAAGTACAGGCTCTATTTTCACCCCCAACTCTTTGGCAACTTGTATCAAAACTTGTTCTACTTCACAGGCGTGTTGGCCTAAATTATAAACATCGGAAGCGGCATTTTGATTAAAGAATACATTTAATGAAACTTCTGAGCATTTATCCACAGGCATAACGGGCACTGGCAAACATTCTTCCGGCATAACTCCTAGTCTCATAAACGCTAACCATCTGAGTAGATAATGATTACTCTGGAATTCACATCTACCTGTTCTACTATCCCCTGTTACAACCGGGAATCTAAACACTTTACATGGAATGCCCCGTTGAATTGCTTGATGGAACAACTGCTCTGCAATAAATTTACTTAACGGATACCCAGAATTAAATGTAAGGTTATCATACGATCCAACTTCTTGCCAATCTTCTGAAATACTACCATCACTAGTGACTCCAATAACTGTGAGTAGGGAGGATGCATAAAAGACATGCTTGATTCGCTTGTCAACAGCAAATTCTAAAAGGCGAACTGCTCCTTTGACATTAACCGTGCGAACAGTTGTCTTTAGCGTTTCTGGAGATTTCCAATATTTAGCCTGGTGGTCTGCACGGATTGCATTATGAATTATGGCATCCACCTCTTCACACAATTTACTATATTCGTTCTCAGGTAGGCCGAAATTAGAAGATGTTATGTCACCTTGTATGCATTCAACTTTCTCCATATTAACTTGATCTAACAGTTTCAAATGTTGAAGTCGTGACTTCACTCTTTCAAGAGCAGAGGACTTGCCACTCTGTCGTACCATACAATATACTTTGGTGATGCCTGGTCTATTGCAAAGGTCACGTAAGGTATATGGGCCTAATGTTCCAGTGCAACCGGTTAGCAAAATAGTTCTGATTTCGAGAATTGGTTTTATGCTTGCATTTTCACCTAACCTAATATGTTCTGGGAGACACGAGTCTTCTCTGATAAGTAATTTTAGTTCCTCATGCGATGGTATGTTTGTAGCTTCACTTCCTTCTAAAATATCAACGAGCTTAGTGGCAAGTGATTCTGCACTGTTACAATCTTTCAGCATAGCTGCAGTTAAAACCATCCGTGAGCCTAATATATTTTGTATCGCATTTTTCATTTCAAGCGACATTAAGCTATCTATTCCTAAAGTCTGCAAATCTGCTGTGTCTTCTATAACCTCATTTGCATCCATTTTTAATGTATTTCGAATGACAACTTTAAGGTAGTTTTTGAAGACTAAAACTTTCCCTTCTTTGTCTGCAGCCTTGTCCAACTCTGCCCAAAACTCATCACTGTTGATAATGGTTTTGGTTTTTATATCCCCTAAAAGCCGTTTATCATCTATATATGTCTTCATTCTTGGAAAAACTTTGCAAATCATAGCAAATGATTCAATGTTGAGAACGGCAATATGGGATCGTTGAGTTGTTAAGAATGTTTCCAAAGCCAATAACCCTTCAGATGTGGAAATTGGACGTAATCCAGGGAAGTCAATTTCGGTGGCAACTCCTGTTAAAAAAAGATTGATTTACTTTTCATACTTTGTTTCCATTATTCTCATTAGGTAACTTCAAAGACATTTCATACACGTACCAACTTCTCCCCAATTTCCCCAGTTGACACATGTTGCTGGTAACCCTTGTGAATGACGATAGTAAGCCAATCCATCCTCAAAACTGTTACTTGCAGAATGATTAGTTTGACCAGGTGAGCCAAGAGTCGCTGCCATTGATGAAAATAAAACAAAGTGCTCTAGCAAATAGTCCTTTGTCAAATCATGAAGGTTCCAGGACCCTTTGACTTTGGGATTGTACGTATGCTCAAAGTTTTCCCATGTTTGATTGTCAAGAACAGAATCGCGAAGAACGCCAGCTGCATGCATTACGCCACGTAATGGTGGAAATCCGAGATCCACAGACTTAATTGTCTCCAATAGATGACTACATTGTTCATAATCACCAACATCAACTGGGAAAGCTTGAACATGAGCTCCATTCATATTCCACTCTTCAATTTGACTTGCTAATTCTGGAAAGGGAACACTTCTACTTGCAATAGCAACATGCTTGCCTCCCTTTTTGAGGATCCACCTCACCACCTCGAAACCAATGCCTCCTAAACCACCAGTGACCAAGTAGGTACTATCTGAGTTGAATAGGGGTGTGATGGCTTTGAATTTTGAGTTCTCAACTTTTATGTCTGGCATAACGCACACAATCTTTCCAATATGTTTTGCTTTCTGAAGATAGTTCAATGCTCCTCGAATGTTTAGCGCGTTGAATCTTTCATAAGGTAAAGGCCGGATTTTAGACAAGGACATGTATTGAGTTAAAGTTTCGCCCATTTGTTCAAACTCAGATTTTTCACAAGTAGTTAGATCGACAATGGCATAAAACACGTCTGGCCTCAGAGCCTTGACTTCATTAGGCTGCCACACATTTAATTTACTCATTTCTATAAATCTTCCTTGTTTTGTTAAAGCCCCTAGTGATGCTTCTTTGAAGCCTTCTCCTGTTAGAGAATTCAGAACAATGTCAACTCCCCGTCCATTTGTAACTTCCATGATTTGTTTCCCAAACTCGGTTGTCCTTGAATGGAACACGTGTTGGATGCCAAGATTGCGCAAAAAGTTACGCTTTCTTACGCTTCCCGCTGTAGCAATTATATTTGCACCAATTCCTTGTGCAAGTTGAATAGCACATAAGCCGACTCCTCCTGAAGCAGTGTGTATAAGAACGGTTTCTCCGGCCATCATTTTAGCAGTTTCGATCAAACAATACACTACAGTTGCAAAAACTGGAAATAAAAAAATATTAAATTTAATCTTTCCCAAACCACAGCATGAGTAATAACTGAATGAAACTGGAAGTATTATATATTATAACAGGTTTTTAAGAGAAAGGTAATTTATTTATATTTGCGAAGTTGCTAACCTGCCGGTAATGTTGTTGCCTCCGCAAATGTTAAATGAGAAGGGATAGGCATCACCAGCGATTCATCAGTATGAAAGTGGCTTGGGAGAGAATAATTCTCGGACATGTTCATACCCATCACACGTTCACCAACCTTTCTTTTAGTTACGCCACTCCCAACTCTCGTTACCACTCCAGCCCAGTCCAATCCAACAGTGTTAAAATTTTCAAATGCCGGGATTGGTTTTAATACGGTAAATACATCTCGGAAGTTAAGTGCCATAGTCTTGACCTGCACCTCCACCTCATTCTCTGCCAATTCAAAGGCGTCAAGGAAGCCAAACTCTAAATCTGATATGACTCTTGTCTTTGGCAAAATCAACTGGAATCGGTCACATCCATTTGGAATACTTAAATCTTCCTTCTGTATCTTGGCTGAAGTGAGTCTGCTCGCTACACGCTTTTCTCTACGAAGGCAAATGAAGTCTGGAGCTTCTTGCCAAAGACTGAAATATACTTGATCCACTTGCTCAACAATGGGCTGTCTAGGATCCAAATCCAAATGGCTTACGCTCAAATGGCCTTGTTCATTACCAAGAGATTTCAATATACCCAACATCGTGCATGGATTCGGATTGACTACTTCCGTACCACATCCATTACACGCTCCTTGAGTAATGGCGTAAACCCTTGGAGGTTGAGTCATTTCCGCCAATTTTTGGCAGAGACTTATAAAGGGAAGTGAAATTTTACGTTGGTCTCGTGAAGTTGCATCATTGGATAAACTCCATAGGTAAATAACTCCCTCGAAGGTTTTTCCATGCTCAGAAGCGAGAGTAATGAACCTGCTCATCAAGGCCTTCACCGATTGTTCTGTAAACTCTTCATCAGTCGGTGGCTGAATAATCAATACATCTCTGTTTAAATTAGTTAGTCTTTTCTTGAGCTGCCCGCAGAGCTGCGATCCGTTATTCATAACAAGCCAAGAATGTTTTGGCTTTTGCATCCCTTGCAAATTACCATCACTTTCATTATCGGTAGCAATTCCTAAAATACATCCATGCACCCCATCATAGGTGGGTGCAACTTTGACATCCCTGAATTTCATTTCGTGCAATACTTCTGTCCAACGATCCCCCGTTAGAGTGATGTGGTTAGGGCGGAAGTCAACATCTTCATTTTGCCAGTATCCTGGTAGAACACCAAAAATTTGAGTAACGATTGGGTGAGGGCCAAGTGACTCAACAATTTGAATCAAACCTCTAGGTTTCAAAACGGATCGAATATATCTCAAGGATTTTCTCAAGTCTTTAGCAACATGAATTGCTTCAAGGGAAAATACAACATCAAAGTATCCTGGGCAAAATCCTTGATGAATTGGATCCTCATCGATGTTGTATTTTTTATAAATTATTTGTTTAGAAAATTGCGGAAGCCTCTCAGCAGCTATGTTAAAAAATACGGCAGATATATCGGTATAGTGGTACTCAAAATTAATTCCCTTTCTATCAAACGATTTCATTACAACTTCACTGAAAACACCAGTACCAGCTCCGATTTCCAGAATGCGGAGAGCAGGTTTTCCTGGAGTTTTTTTGGCTTTCAAAATTTCACAGCAGTCATTGTATAGAGGCTCCAAAATACGTTCCAGAATCAAAAAGACAACAGGTACTGTAAAAGGCCTTCTCGCGTCATAAAAGTGGAAAGCGCTAGGTTTTTTAGGATCTTCTGGGAAAAGCAGTTGAAGCGGTTCAACTTTCCCCACCAAAATATCTGCCAAATTTTTGCCAACCTCAGCTACTATTTTGTACTCCTCACGATCGTAGTCTTTTGTCAGGGCCTTTTTGTTAATATCGTCAAATAGTGTATGTTGTTGTGGTGGATTCTTGCAGAAAAATCCTGAAGCAGTTTCCTCAAGCAATCCTTGCTCTAAGAGGTTACGCATAAAGTACGCAACAAATTTTTTCAATGCAACGTTAATGGATAGCGATGATATTAAATCATCTATGGTGAATGTAGAATTGGGCTGAGGCTTCCATCCCAACTTGTACAACGCATCCAGAAAGTAGGCTCTCGTGAGTGAGGTCAGGTTCTCATGAAATCGTCTGTTATCCTCTCCAATATCATTTAACTCATCCAATTTGTTATTGTCTTCTTCAGATAGGCGTCTTCTCTCTGCTTCATGAGTTGGAAGAGAATTTTGTAAAGGACCCGGAGCATTCTTCCAGACGTCCTCCCAAAGCTTTGGCATAGCCACTGATTGCTGATGAATCATACCTTCCACCAGTTTAACTGTTGTTTCAATTAAATCAACTCCACTCATCAACGCCAAACAATTTCCGCTCTCGTTAACCAAACTACAAAAAGGCTTTCCTTCTTCATTAGTAGAACAATAGGCGTAGACATTTGAAGGATCTTCCATACTTGCTACCCAAATGAATTCTCCGATATGGACAGGAACCTGAAGTTTTTTCTTAATACCTTCCTTACTATTCCAAACCATGATTGCCTGGATCATGGCATCAGCTACAATGGGATGAATCAGATACTCCTCATGATCTTCTGGTACTTTCACCTTGAGCAAAACCCCTTTCTCGCTCCTCCATGCGGTTTCCAAGCTTTGAAATTTGGGACCAAACCTGAGCCCAACCTCTGGCAGCTTTTCATAAAAGTCTCTACAGTCCGATTTATTCCACGAATTCTGTATTTCAAACATATCAATTTTCAAGGACAGTTCGGGAACGGATGTTGGAGCGACCGGTAGAAATTTTGCAGATGCATGAGAAATCCAATGCCCAGTCCCAGAGCCGTCGGCTTCATTATCATTTTGACGATATACATTCACTGAGTACCCTATTTCATTTTCTTCTTTGTCATCAAGTGATATCACGGTTTGGAGGTTACAAGGCTCAGAGTCATAAATTGCAAGTGGAAGGGCGATTTTCAATGACCTCAATATTATTGGTCTTCTAGGCTTGATTAAATCTTCTGTGAATCCTTGAACGGAACAATGTCCACCAGTAAGACACATTTCAAGAAATCCTGCTCCAGGCATTACAACCGTGTCACCAATAACATGATCTTGTATAAAGCTAACATTTTTAAGAAGGAACCCATTTTCATAAATAGTCCGATCCGCTGCAGTGGGTAGGATTTTTCCAAGTAACGGATGCAGTGTTGCATGGTTAGGTTTGATTTTATGCCAAGCCGGTTTTCTATTGAATGGGTAAAAGGGAATGGTGACTCGCCTTCGTTGATAAAATTGATCAAAGCCATTCCAATCAATTTGTCCCTTCCATTCAGATAAATAAAGCTTTCCAAGACTGTCCAAAATAGTTCCCCACTCATTTTCTTTTCGACGGATTGACGGTAAGCATTTAATTTGAGCTCCATCAATGTTCATCATCGTCAATGCGGACAAAACGGGATGTGGTCCAACCTCAATGAACAAGGTGCAGCCTTCAGAATGAGCAACTTTGCAAGCTTCCATAAAACTGACTTTCTCGCGAGTGTGACGAACCCAATAGTCTGCATCAATATCTTCCCTTTCCAAAAGTTTTCCTTCCATTCCTGAAATGTATTTTGTAGAATTGTCATCATGGTTGCTTGAATTAAATGCGACGGTAGAGGCAGCCTTTCTATAAGATTGGAGCATTGGATCCATATGGCGGGAATGGAAAGCGTGTGTTGAAGCGAGTACGATGGATTTAAAGGATTTTTCTTCACAAAATTTGGCAAAGTCTTCGATTGCCTTTGAATCACCTGCAACCACAGTTTGTTCAGGAGAGTTCAGTGCTGCAAAGTCTACCCAGAAAGTTGGATGCTTTCCCTTGTATTCGGCAATAACTTCGTCCACAGTTTTCTTGTCAGATTTAATGACAAGCATTTTTCCTCTTGGAAGATTATCAATTAAGCGACTCCTTTCTGCGACCAACATCAATGCATCTTCGAAGTTGAGTGCTCCGGCTGCAACCGCTGCTGCAAATTCACCTAAACTGTGTCCAAGAACAAAGTCTGGGATTACCCCCCAAGATTCCCAAAGCTTTAACAAACAGTACTCCACACAAAAAATGGATGTTTGACTGTAAAGCGTTCTACTTAGTTTGTCAGCGTCCTGAGAGCTTCCCCACATAACATCTCGAATGGAAATGCCGTATTTATTTTCTAAAACCTCATTGCATTTGTCAAAGTACATTTTGAATACAGGTGAAGTGGTGTAAAATTCTTCAGCCATTTTAGGATATTGAGAGCCCTGTCCAGTAAAAAGAA
This sequence comes from Orchesella flavescens, assembly GCA_964034955.1. Classification (NCBI taxonomy): domain Eukaryota; kingdom Metazoa; phylum Arthropoda; class Collembola; order Entomobryomorpha; family Orchesellidae; genus Orchesella; species Orchesella flavescens. The sequence continues at coordinate 7,884,498 of OZ035958.1, read as the reverse complement.
AGCAGAGTTGGCTGCCAGTCGTTTGTACATCATTGATTTTGTAGGTTTTATCTTGTATGATTTTTGACGCTTCCTTTAAATCTTTTGCAATGATAACTGCTCGGTGGTTGAAAGTAGACCTTCCAGTGTTTGCAGAATACGCAATGTGAGGAAGCTCGTTTTGTTTATCCTCATTTGCTTCGAGAAAATGTTTGCTGTATTTTTCCAAAAGCATTTCCATTGATTCGGGAGATTTTGCAGAAACTTTCATAAAGTGTAAAGGCCTTTCCATTTTGAAGTCAATGCTTTTTTGTGAGATCATAGGAGCCTCTTCAATGATGGCATGTCCATCAGTTCCACTTATACCAAATGAGCTGACGCCAGCAATTCTGCGTTTCTCTGCGTTTCTAGGCCATGGAATTGGAGACATGGGAATTCGAGCGGGTATCAGGTCAAGATTAATTTCGGGGTTGATTGTATCCAAGTTCAGGTGAGGAGGTATCATTTCATTCTTCATGGCCAAGATGACTTTAATGATTCCCGTAATGCCAGAAGCGGATTCAGTGTGTCCAACATTGGTTTTTACTGAACCAATTATTAGAGGCTCCTGACGTTCCTTTGAATATACTTTTGTGATAGCAGCAATTTCCATTGGATCTCCAACAGGAGTTCCCGTTCCATGTGCTTCCACAAAGTCAACGTCCTTTGGATGTACTCCTGCATCTTTCAAAGCCAGTTCCATTGCCAATGCTTCACAATGAACTGTTGGTGTTCCTAAACTCTTGCTGAGTCCTTCTTGTGTGACTGCAGACCCTCGTACCAAGCCCCAGATCTTGTTCCCATCTTTTATGGCGTCTGATTGTCTTTTTAATAGTAAAGTTGCACATGCTTCAGCTCTTCCAAATCCATTAGCTTTGCTATCAAATGTCTTACACCGACCATCAGGTGCCATCACAAAGCTGAGAGTGTTTTGGTCAAACGGGTGAATTAGCAAGTTAACTCCACAAGCAATCGCCAAGTTAGTATCATGATTTCTGAGACTTTTGCAAGCCATGTCGACTGCTACGATAGCGGAAGAACAACCTGATTCTGTGGCAATGCTTGGTCCCGTGGTTTCTAAAAAGTAAGAGAGTCTTGCTGCACCTGAGGCGATTGAAGTTCCCATGTAAGTTCGAAAGAAATCCAAGTCATAGCTTCTACAGGCAATGTCTTTATAATCCTGAAGCCATGATCCTACAAACACTCCCGTGTTTGATCCACGGAGAGATAAAGGGTCGATTGCTGCGTCCTCGAAAGCCTCCCATGTAGTTTCATGAAGAAGTCTTTGTTGAGGATCCAAAAATATAACTTCCTTAGGACTGATTCCAAAGAACTTGGCGTCAAATTCGTCAATTGGAACATTGAGGAAGCCGGCTTCGACCTTTTTGTTCTTGGGTTGCATGCACACTTGACCTCTATTCCATCGAAAGGAAGGCACTGGTTTAATTGCTTCCTTTCCATTAATGAGTAGATCCCAAAATTCATCCGTGTTGTTGGCATCAGGAAGGCGGAAGCTCATTCCAACAATTGCTATTGGTTCATTGGTACAAAGATTTGTAGAAAAAGTGCCAATTGTTGATCGGATCTAATGCAAAGTAGAAATATTCTTGAAGACTGGCAAGATCAGAAATAGTATAAAGTATAATTAATATACTTTTTTATGCTGGCCAAATGCTTACATTAGGTTTTGTTTTCATATCCTCAAGAAATATTGTCCAGCAATGGTTCACAGCATACTAGAAATGGACATATTTTGTCATTTTATTATAATTGAACAGTTGCAAGAGATCAATTGTAGCAAATTCTCTTAATTGTACCATTTCCACAGCTCCCAATTGGGTGACCTTGGAAGACAAAATTTCTTCTGGGAGATCCAAGGGGTGAATGTCAGCAAACTTGGCAATGCTGATGTTTGTATCCAAGCTGTGTGTTATTAAAATAAACAGTCAACCAACATTAATTTCAGTTTGCCATTTTTCCAACATATTTAAAAGGAAATGGGCCAAGAAAACAACGAATTAATAGGATAAATTACCTCTTTTTTGCACCATCCGTCAGGTGCAGTTTTACATTGTATTGCTCATCAAGTTTTTCAACATGTGGTATGTGGTTCTGCAACCATTTGTTAAAATATTTGGAGAAGCTTCCTATTTTTTTTTATTAAAATGTCCAGTTAAAATTATGTAATTTGCTATAAAAAAATGTAGCTAATAATCCAAATTCAAATCGCTTACTACCGTCTGTTTTATCTCCATCCGAATCCACGTAATGAACAATTGTATCCAGAGCTCTGCTGTAGTCGAGTGATGCGCTAAAGACGTAGATAGATGAATCCA